>CM067370.1:15536716-16236716 GCA_034401795.1 Chaetoderma sp. LZ-2023a
CGCATGACACGTGTGTTTAAATCTGCTAGCAGACTCATTGAGCCGAAGGATGAGTGTTTTACCCACGGAATGGCAACTAAATCAATGTGTGGCGGATCGTCTGTTCGACCATTGGGGGAAACCCAACATAGATTTGTTCGCAACGAAGAAGAATGCGAAGATGACGACGTACGTCTCTCCGATTCCAGACCCAAGCGCTTTCGCAACAGATGCGTTAGCTATCAGCTGGGAGGGAATGTATGCATACGCATTCCCCCCAGCAATCCTGATTCCAAAGGTGCTTCAGAAAATCAGGCAGCAGGAGTGCCAAGTGCTTCTGATCGCCCCGGATTGGCCAAGCCGATCGTGGTATACGGATCTGCTGGACCTTCTGGTCTGCAATCCGGTTCCGCTGCCTCTGATGGACAACCTTATCTTCCAGGGCAAGGCCCTTCACGACAATCCGTCAATGTTCCGATTGACTGCGTGGATGTTGTCAAGGAATCTAGAATTAAGGAGGGCTTTTCTGAGCAAGCGGCCATGTTTATGGCCAAAGCCAGGAGGGGGTCAACCTCCAGAGCATATAATTATAAAATCAACAGATTTGCAGAATGGTGCTCAAAAAGATGTATTGATCCAATGGAATCATCTATTCAGGTAGTGGCTGATTTCCTCTGTCACCTATATGATGCCTATAGCCTCAAGCCTAACTCTATTGCTGGTTATAAATCAGCTTTAATGACTGTTATTCCTTGCTTGGCTAATAGGGGGAGTGATGAAGTAAGTACATTAAATGTATTAATTAAAGGCATGGGCAATCTAAGACCAAGGAATCCTCCACTGATTCCGTCTTGGGAGTTTATCACTGGTGCTCCAGGTACTAGGTGATAAGCCTTTTGAACCACTTAGTTCCATTTCTATGAAAATGTTAACTCTTAAAACTGTATTTTTAATTGCTGCGGCCTCGGCGAGGCGTAGGAGTGAAATTCACGCCTTATCAGCCGAGGTTGACCGTTTTGTGGTTACAGGGGAAGGCCTTAAGCTTCTACCTAGGATTAATTTCTTGTCTAAAAATCAGTCATTGAAATATCCAGGTCAGCCTATTTTTTTGCCATCTTTAACTAGATATGATCCTAATTCTAAAGTATGGTGCCCCGTACGGGCGCTGCTCCGGTACAAACAGCGTACTTCGGAGTGGCGTACCGACCAGTCAGCGTTATGGTTGTCATATATTGAACCCCATGGTAGGGCGTCTAAGGACACCATTTCTAGGTGGATTGTGGAATGTATTCAATTTTGTCACAAATCCGCCACCGGGCGACAGGTTGACGTGGCCAAGGCTCACAGTGTCCGCGGTGTCGTGGCATCCACTGCCCTGTTTAGTGGGGTCCCTGTGGATGATATTATGTCAGTGGCTCAGTGGCACTGTGAGTCAAGTTTTACAGACCATTACCTCCATGACACCTCTAACCCTCTCGCCTTGTCGATTTTGAAACAATAACCGCTTTATGTTTGTGAAGAGTGCTTCCGCATTGCTTATATACTTCGCCATTCAGCGACGGTGACAACCACTTGTCGGGACTGTATCATCCTTCTCTACTGGATTCATGATGACAGCTTCCTAGTACAACAAGGTCAGTCTTGTTCATGTGTTGTTCATTGTTTTGTATTGTCACGTTACCCAGTGTTATTAATATGGTGATGGTTTATGTGGGTTGTGGTTCTTTAGAGAGAGTATACGAAAATGGAGCCTTTTCGTCTCTGTCCTATAGTACTTGGCACTAGTACGAAGAGAGCGTGTAGGACATTGAGGTCATTTAATCTTCCTCCCAAGGGTGGGGGGGGAGCGCATATGACAAATCGGTCATCTCTCAGGCATCGGTTGTGTTATCCGATGGTTTATCAAATCCTGACTGTGTTTTCACACAGTTTCAGACGTCATAAGTGCCTTAAACGCTTGAAAGCGTAGAGGGAAGAGCTGGTCTTTTGACCTCGCCTCCCTCCCGCCAGATTCACTTTCGAATTCTGGCAATATCAAAAGTATTAGGGAGGTAAGTATACTCTTGATGTGAAATAAACGAAATCTAGGATTTCTTTTTTCACGAGAGAGTTGATACTTACCTCCCTAGATACTGACCCGGCCTCTCCGCCCCACAGAGGCTCGGTCTTCAGGCTCTTGGTAGTTGCATGTGTTAGCCAATAAATGAGCCAGAGGAAGTAGTAGTCGGCGCATGCGCGGTGGTGGGGCGAGCATCCGCCGGACTACCTCTGACTCCCTGCCCAGTAGGGGCACCTAACTGTTTTTAATCTGAGTGTTTTATTGAGTGAAAGCCGATATTTAGCAATATCAAAAGTATTAGGGAGGTAAGTATCAACTCTCTCGTGAAAAAAGAAATCCTAGATTTCGTTTAAATTGTAGAAAACACAATTTTTAAACTCGACCACTACAACGAAGTCTGAAAATTAACACATTAATAGTGGGACTGTACAAGCCTTAGGCTTATGTCCCGAGACTAAGATGATGACGATGATGATTACTGCCTATGGCAGCATTCACTTCCAGTCAAACTATTTTCGAAATATTCAACATTGAACCTTATTTTTAAAATAGTTTATATAATATTAACATTGATTAACCCTTTAGCCCTCAACTATTTCAAGAGAATTTTCCCAGAAAATGTCAATTTGCAGACCAAGAGATTATTTTTCTTCTCCGCGATTGAGTGTTAAAAGGTTAAGAGTTGTGAGGTCTATAAAGCCTGAAATAATGAGGTTTGTCCAATTTCATTGTCAGGCCTATTCATGCATGAATGGTATCTTAGGTGTATAATTGTCCAGGCAATGTATTTGTTGACATACGGCTTGTGCATTTGCACAGCTGTTATAATCTTCCCTCCTACATTTCTCAACACTCAATGATAAATGACCACAAATGACAATTTTTATGCTGCTAAGAAATATTTTGTTGAACGTTTTGAAAATTATTTGCTGGAAGGTCTTGCTGCTTTAAGCAGCAATTATGGTTTCTAGACATTATTTTCAAAATATATAACAGTTTACCTGTATAACTGCTTTGAAAGGTAGATAAAGAGGGTTTAAATAGTGCATGGCTTAAAATGCTCTGCTTGTTTAATCTCATTCCCTATAAGCACGCCTACAACAATTGCCCATTTCAAAGCAAACATCCATAATTTCAATTTCAAAACAAATTAACAGTTACGGTTTTAAATATTTTGAAATTAATTTAGCGGGAGGCTGTTGCTGGCTCAAGCAGCAATGAGCTCAATTTACATTTGAAATATTCATCAGTTTCCTGTATGAGAGTCTTGAAACTTAGATAAAATGTTTACATTAGTGTAAGTGTTAAATGCCTGTTATCTTATTCCCTAAAAGCATACCTTCTACAGCAATTGCAGTTTCCAGGTAAACATCCAGAATTTCAATTATAAAGTAACTTTAAAAACAAACGACTATGAAAACATATTACTGCGAAAACTAATTGAAAAACTGAGTGATGGTTGCACCAAGTTAGTCAAATTGTTGTCAAATATTTACTAGATTTCATATCACATCCCTGAGAACCAGTGCTTGGAATTTTTAATGAAAAAGATAATTATGCATACGATTTTTATGTAGAAAATTGATATGTACTCGGCATGTACTCATAAGTACTCAAAAGTACAAGTACAGAGTATGTACTCGAGTAAAAGTATGAGTACTTTGGAAATGTACTGATGCTGAGTACAAGTACATGTACTCATAAAAACGCACGAGTACTGAAAATTTGTACTTGAGTACATGAGTACTGAGTACATGAGTACATTGGCCCCAACCCTGGCTTCTTCAAAATATTCAACAGAACATGCTGTGCATCATAAAGAATCTATTTTTTCAGGGATTTGTCATTGAAATGGTTACTTATCTGTTTATGTTTTACAGGAAATGTTGCATGCAGCACGTAAAGATAAAACAGGGATTCAGCTTGAGGTCAATGAGCGCATTCTAGATTCATGTAATGCACTTATGAAGGTTTGTTATTCTTATACATGATTTATGATGCTTTACATCATCTAACGCTTTAATGTTAAAACCATTGCCTTCTGGAATGATCTTGAAGAATGTCCCATTTGCAGGCCAAAAGAAGATAACAGTAGACAGTCATTTCAGTTGTAAATTTTCAAAAATAAATTTTTCATTCCCAGCAAATCGCTAAGCAAAGATTTTTGGGAGTTTGAGCATTAAAGAATTAACTTACACTTTGTGTCTTGATCTTTAATGTGGTTTTTTTTTTAAATAGGGGCTGAAGGTTCTGATAATGTGTACAACATTAGAATTAACTGAAATGCTAATGGATATCATTAAATCTTTGTTGCACCCGTGATGTAATGACAAGATATAGATATTATTCCAAATCATTACACAATTCAAATCTCCTGCCTTCCTCCCTCCCTCACTCACTCGCCACTCACTCTGACTCACCCACCCCACCACCCACCCACTCACTCACATTCACTTACTCACTCGCGCTCGCTCACTTCCCCCTCTCCTCAGGGTTTAATTAGAGCTAATAATTCTAACATTGTAGAACAGGTAGGTTGTCTGATTTGTTGGGATGAAAACTGTCTTCTGCAGTAGTCTTGAGAAATGTCCATTTGCAGACTAAGATAAGATTATTTTTGAAAATTTACCACTGGATTCCAGTGATAAATTTTCAAAAAATAATCTCTTGGTCTACAAATGAACATTTTCTATGGGAAAATTCAAATTTTCTTGAACAATTAACAAGTGAATTCAATTAAGCCTTTCTCTGATGAATTGTCCATATCTCATTTTCAAGGCAGCCATACAGGAAAACGGTTGAGTATTTTGGGATTGGTTTGACTGGAAGTTGCCCAAGGCAGCGACATCTTCCAGTAAAATTAATTTCAACAGAATAGGATTTATATCATAATGAATTTACTTTTTCAATGATTTGTCGGTGAAAGGGTTACCTTTGTGGTGTATTGTACTTTACATACCTGTTGCATAAATCTTCTCATTTTGTAGGCTATTAAAATGTTGGTGGAGAAATCTCGAGATCTTCAAAAAGAAATTAGTCAAAAAGGGAGGGTAAGCAAAGTTACTTTTACACGCACGCACGCACACAACCCACGCAACACATGCACGCACGCACATACATGCACACGCACGCACGCACGCGCATGCACGCACGCATGCACACACACACGTGAGTGTGTATGCATGCAGTGTGTTTGTGAATTTTATTTTTTGCTATCAATATACATTGATTCTCACATTCTCATATGTATTTTATATATATGCTGCGACGAATTCCTCTCAGGTGTAAGTTACTGAGAATGATCTGTCTGTGTATGCAATAGATAACTTGGGTAAGAAGATAAGCCACAGAAAGTGTTCTATGATCTAACCTTACTGAGTTCATTCTAAATGAGTAAGAAGATAAGCCACAGAAAGTGTTCTATGATCTAACCATACCGAGTCCATTCTAAATATGAGTAAGAAGATAAGCCACAGAAAGTGTTCTATGATCTAACCGTACCGAGTTCATTCTAAATATGAGTAAGAAGATAAGCCACAGAAAGTGTTCTATGATCTAACCGTACCGAGTTCATTCTAAATATGAGTAAAAAGATAAGCCACATAAAGTGTTCTATGATCTAACCGTACCGAGTTCATTCTAAATATGAGTAAGAAGATAAGCCACATAAAGTGTTCTATGATCTAACCGTACCGAGTTCATTCTAAATATGAGTAAAAAGATAAGCCATATAAAGTGTTCTATGATCTAACCTTACCAAGTTCATTCTAAATATGAGTAAGAAGATAAGCCACAGAAAGTGCCAAGCCGAAGCCATAAACCAATCCAAAAACGAAAATGTGAAAAAACTACTCTTATAAATAATCGGCCAATTAGACGTTTAACATCAGGTACACAACTACAAAAACGCAGAAAACAACGCATCATCAACAAACAAAAAACAACACCAGATATTGTCGTTAACCTGTCCAACCACAAACTTACCAAAACAGAAAATTCCGTTCTAAACAAAGGCCTTTCATTTGTACCCACACCACACCACATATCACCAGACACACAAATACATTGCATAGATCAATTCATCAGGAAGTTAGAATGCAAATACTACTTTTACAGCAACAACCTTGAAAAACCCACAGCACCATCCAAATTCAAACTACCCTCAGAATGGAGACCAAGCACAACACCCAATGCCATCAACAAACTCCGGTCATCACTCACCAAGCTTATCACCAAACCACCCGACAAGTCACCACGATCCAACATCACACACCATGAGAAAACAGCCCTCAAAACATTAGCTAATAACACAAACATAGTCATCAGACCAGCAGACAAAGGCTCCGCAATAGTCATTCTCAACAAAACAGACTACATTGCAGAAGTACACAGACAACTTACAGATGTCGCATACTACACCAAACTCAGTGAAAATCCTACTTTAGAATATAAAGACACCATAGATGCATACATTAACGAACTTCTAATCACTGGAGCCATCACAGGACAGACACATAGATATCTCACCGAATTCAAAGTCAGAACTCCACGCATCTACATTAACCCTAAGATACACAAAGGCAAGATACCTCCACCCGGACGCCCGATTGTATCCAACTGCGATGGCCCCACGTCACGCATTAATGAATTCACAGACCACCTACTAAAAGACACGGAAAATGATATCCCAAATCTACTACGAGACACCACTGCATTCATCCAACATATAGAAAAAACTACAGTGGATGCTGGCTCAATCCTATGCACAATGGATGTCAGATCACTATACACAAACATCCCACACGAAGAAGGCATACAGATTGTCACAGAACATTACAGACATACACTTGAAAAAACAAACACAAACAACAATAACCACACACCTGCACACATCTACCCAGACGAATTGGCCCAAATAATGAGATACATTCTTACAAAAAACAGCTTCCAATTCAATGAAGACTACTACATACAAACACATGGAACAGCCATGGGAGCCAAGTTTGCTGTCAAATATGCTAACATTTACGTGTACACCATAGTAAGCAGAATGTTATCAACATGGATGGGCAGCACTCCATCTCACTTAGTTAGATACATAGATGACATATTTTTCATTTGGAACACCAGTGAGAACGAACTACTTGAATTTCACGCACACATGAATAAAGAGCATCCCACAATAAAATTTGACTTGGAATATTCAACGGAAAAAATACCATTTTTGGACACAATGGTATACAAAGAAGATAACAAGCTTAAATTGGACCTATACAGAAAACCTACAGACAAACAACAGTATCTTCACAAACAATCAAGCCACCCTAAAAACACAAAACATTCCATAATCTACAGCCAAGCATTAAGATACAAACTCATCATCACAGATCCCACTAGATTAAAACAACGCACACAGGAACTCACAGATGCATTCATCCACCGGGGATACAAAGAGACAGAAATTAAAGCCATCATAGAAAAAACCGAGAACACACAGAGAGAAGACATTCTTTACAAACAACCCACACAAAAACAGCCTAGGCCAGCTTGCATACTACAATACCACCCATCAGTAGAACACATAGGCAAATCCATTCGAACCTACTGGGAAAAGTACATCTTGTCTTCACCAATCTTAGCACCAATTTTTCCCAACTACCCAGTAGTAGCATTCAAGAAAAATAAAAGCATTAGGGACCACCTAGTCCACTCTAACCTAATTAAAATAAAAAATCCAGATGCTAACAATAAGATCGTACCGACACCGAATGACACTCACGACATAGTAGGGACACTCCAACAATGCAACAACAGCAATTGCATCACATGCAAACAATACATGAACACTGCTGACAAATTCACTAGTTTCGTCACTGGTAAAGACTACAAAATCAACACACAAATGAGCTGCAATACCACCAACATTATTTACCTCATAGAATGCAAACAATGCAGCTCTCAATACATAGGAGAAACAAGTCAAACACTCAGCAAACGACTCACGCAACATATCCATGCAATCCGACACCAAACAGACACGAGAATCTCATGGCATTTCAACCATCCAAGACATTCTATGAAAGACATCACGATAAGACCAATTGAAAGAATTTTTACAGATAACAAAAAACTAAGATTAAACAGAGAACACTACTGGATCAAAGAACTCAAAACGATGCACCCGTACGGAATAAACAAAAAAGCATAACACACTCACTCACTCACTCACACACACACCCACCTACCCACCCACGCACCCACCCACCCACCCACCCACCCACCCACTCACTCACTCACTCACTCACTCACTCACTCACTCACACATAGGAGGTTTGACGGAAGTTTGCAGACTGGCAGGTATGCATAGGTAACTATGTAAATACCTGGGTCGGCGTTTTTAAATATCTATGATCTAACCTTACCAAGTTCATTCTAAATATGAGTAAAAAGATAAGCCACATAAAGTGTTCTATGATCTAACCTTACCGAGTTCATTCTAAATGAGTAAAAAGATAAGCCACATAAAGTGTTCTATGATCTAACCGTACCGAGTTCATTCTAAATGAGTAAAAAGATAAGCCACAGAAAGTGTTCTATGATCTAACCGTACTGAGTTCATTCTAAATATGAGTAAAAAGATAAGCCACATAAAGTGTTCTATGATCTAACCGTACCGAGTTCATTCTAAATATGAGTAAAAAGATAAGCCACATAAAGTGTTCTATGATCTAACCATACTGAGTTCATTCTAAATATGAGTAAAAAGATAAGCCACATAAAGTGTTCTATGATCTAACCGTACCGAGTTCATTCTAAATATGAGTAAGAAGATAAGCCACAGAAAGTGTTCTATGATCTAACCGTACCAAGTTCATTCTAAATATGTGTAGACGGTTAGTTTCTAGGTGCTATAATTAAACCATATGATTGATTTACATTCAAATTGCTTTGAGAGTTTGCAACTGGTTTCGTACATAGATCTCCAGAATTATGAATGTAAAACATGTTCTTATGAATTGAGAAGTAAATATGTTAATGCCATGTATGATTGTAGAAAATTCAGATATTTTGCGCATGTTTCTAGATATTTTGCGTGTCTGCTATTGTTTATTTGACTTTTTTCCAGGGAACAACATCATCTAAGGAGTTTTACAAGAAAAACCATCGCTGGACGGAGGGTTTGATCTCTGCTGCAAAGGCTGTTGGCTGGGGAGCTAATGCTCTGGTGTAAGTTGTCCTTGTAAGCTTGAGTAATCTCATTATATGTAAATGTTTATCTTGGCTCGACCGTGCACTTGATCCTAGACTTGACCCTGCACTTGATCGTGGACTTGATCCTGCACTTGATCGTGGACTTGATCCTGGACTTGATCGTGGACTTAATCCTGGACTTGACCCTGCACTTGATCCTGGACTTGATCCTGTACTTGACCCTGCACTTGATCCTGCACTTGATCCTGCATTTGATCCTGCACTTGATCCTGGACTCGACCAGCATACTCAGGTGTTACCCACTCTTGTGTCAACTTAACTCTTCATTGGTTATTCTAGCTAAAAATTGAATCTGCAGTGGTCTTGAAGAACGTCCATTTCCAGGCCAACTGAAGACTATGTTTGAAAATGTGTCACTGGAATTGCTGGCTCAATGACTGAACCAGTTATTTCAGTGGTAACAGCCAAAAATGGCATCGGCAATAGTCACAAAATTTCATTTAAAGAACAACAGAAATATATGTTTGTAAATTTGAGTTATATCTTTCTAAAATTTGTTTTCTTTTGGCCTGCAAATGGCCATTCACAGAGCAAGAATTACAATTCTCTTGAACGTATCTGAACCATTACTTGATATAAGTAGCATTTTAAGTGTTTTCAGCCGCAGTTGACATAAGAGGGGTTAATCAAGCTGCACAGATACTAGGAATGTGAAGATATATATATGTAACTGATTACCATGCCAGTGTCGTGTTAACTCATTCATCTCTACACATCTCACTATCCCTTAGCCCCTACCACACTGATGTCAGTAGTTTATCTTTTATTGTGTCAATAGCAAAGAAACTGGTGTACATTTTTCAACAATTTTGGTGGATCATCTTCCACCAAATTTGTTGAAAAATGAACACCAGTTCATCTTTTAATTTAATTTGAAAATTTACAATTTTGACATCAGAGTGGTAAGGGTTAACATTTAAGCAATCATACATGTACGGTGGTGAATATTTTAGAACCTGGAAGCTGATGCTCTCTGGGCCGTGTTTACGGTATTCATACTCGATATTCTAATGGCCAGTTACTGAAAATTGACCTGCAGTGGTATCTTTAAATCCCAAATGTCAGTTTATGTTGAATATTTTAAAAGATGACATTATGTTTAGACACATTTCGATCTTACCAAATGAGTCTGTATTATAGTTGATTGCCATTAAGGCATTATAATTTCTCTTTTTTCGCTTTATCTTTCTCGATGCATTCACATGTTGCTTTATCTTTCTCGATGCATTCACATGTTGCTTTATCTTTCTCGATGCATTCACATGTTGCTTTATCTTTCTCGATGCATTCACATGTTGCTTTATCTTTCTCGATGCATTCACATGTTGCTTTATCTTTCTCGATGCAGTCACATGTTGCTTTATCTTTCTCGATGCATTCACATGTTGCTTTATCTTTCTCGATGCATTCACATGTTGCTTTATCTTTCTCGATGCAGTCACATGTTGCTTTATCTTTCTCGATGCATTCACATGTTGCTTTATCTTTCTCGATGCAGTCACATGTTGCTTTATCTTTCTCGATGCGTTCACATGTTCAGCTTTATCTTTCTCGATGCATTCACATGTTGCTTTATCTTTCTCGATGCAGTCACATGTTGCTTTATCTTTCTCGATTCGTTCACATGTTCAGCTTTATCTTTCTCGATGCATTCACATGTTGCTTTATCTTTCTCGATGCAGTCACTTGTTGCTTTATCTTTCTCGATGCGTTCACATGTTCAGCTTTATCTTGCTTGATGCATTCACATGTTGCTTTATCTTTCTCGATGCATTCACATGTTGCTTTATCTTTCTCGATGCATTCATGTGTTCAGCTTTATCTTTCTCGATGCGTTCACGTGTTCAGCTTTCTGGCCAACGTAAAATAATGCTTTAATGTCAGGTTACGGTTTCCGTGGTAATTAGAGCAACTTCCTGTTTTCCTTGGTTTTTGATAGTAGTGTGTTTATTATGAGCGCTACCTGAATGAAGGTGTGTCATGGTACAGATGAAGGCAGCGTTAAAATCTGGTTGCTGTCATGAATTTCATTTGCACAGCTTGACATCTGACCCATCAGTTCATGTACTACGTAGATCCTGCTTCCTAATTAGTCTCACACACAAAATTCTGCTTATATTTAATCTTAGATAAGTAGTACACAATACATGTAAGAATGCGTCTATTACCAACATGACTCGATTCCTCGCAACCCTTAACAAACAGCCATAAAATAAATATGCTGTTACATTTAATTTATCAGCATAAAGTGAAATCACCTTCATAATCACATAATTTTGACTAATTGAATTGCATGTAAAACATAATATTATGCAAATACTATCAAACCCTGAAAAATATTCACTGCAGAGTAACAATAAAATAAATGTCTATTGTAGCAACATTCATTCACATCATGGCTTTGTCATTCTAGTTTAAATAATGCTACAGATGTAAGAGGCTATGTTGTAAAACAAGTGAATTAATATTGTCTACTTACTCCATCGTAGCTGTTTATCTTAATAATGCTTGCTTACGCGTTTCAGTGATGCTGCAGACAAGGTGATGAATAAAGAGGGTAAATTTGAAGAGCTGATGGTCTGCTCACAGGAAATTGCTGCTAGTACAGCCCAGCTTGTAGTCGCATCCAAGGTCAAGGCTGATCGTGGAAGTGAGGCTCTGTTCAAACTGTCTGATGCATCGAAAGGAGTGAGTCTGGCAACGGGGAATGTGGTCGCTTCAGCAAAAACAGGGGCAGAGATGATCGAGGAACAGAGTAAGAGGAAGGGACATTTTTTTCATTATCTTGATTAAAGATGGTATCGTTCCACACCATGGCTTAGCACTTAATTCATGTACATTCACATACAATTGTCCACTTTCAATATGTTTTGTACTTGAGGGAACCTAATCTATGTTTTCTCATAGTTATTACTTCAACTGCTCGCCTGCTGAATTTCTACAGATTACATCTTCAATGGGCTCAACTCTGAATATGCTGTATATTTTGAAAACAATTTGACTGAAAGTTGTTTCAGGCAAATTGTTTTTAAAATATTCAGCAAGTCCAGAGTTATTACCCATTGAAATTATTCTACTTTCATAACATAGTACCCTACGCATATACTGATGATGTTAATATATGGCAGAAATTTGTATCATTATTGTGTGTCTAACAGTTTAAGGGAGACAACTGTTTATGGCAAAATTTGGCTAGGAATGACATTTTAAAGTGTAGGCCATCCTCAGCTGTTATAGTCCTGATTGAATGGACCGACCTCAGCTGTTATAGTCCTGATTGAATGGACCGACCCCAGCTGTTATAGTCCTGATTGAATGGACCGACCTCGGCTGTTGTAGTCCTGATTGAATGGACCGACCTCGGCTGTTGTAGTCCTGATTGAATGGACCGACCTCGGCTGTTATAGTCCTGATTGAATGGACCGACCTCGGCTGTTGTAGTCCTGATTGAATGAACCGACCCCGGCTGTTGTTGTCCTGATTGAATGGACCGACCCCGGCTGTTGTAGTCCTGATTGAATGGACCGACCTCGGCTGTTGTAGTCCTGATTGAATGGACCGACCTCGGCTGTACCGACCCCGGCTGTTGTAGTCCTGATTGAATGGACCGACCTCGGCTGTTGTAGTCCTGATTGAATGGACCGACCTCGGCTGTTGTAGTCCTGATTGAATGGACCGACCTCGGCTGTTGTAGTCCTGATTGAATGGACCGACCTCGGCTGTTGTAGTCCTGATTGAATGGACCGACCTCGGCTGTTGTTGTCCTGATTGAATGGACCGACCTCGGCTGTTGTAGTCCTGATTGAATGGACCGACCTCGGCTGTTGTAGTCCTGATTGAATGGACCGACCTCGGCTGTTGTAGTCCTGATTGAATGGACCGACCTCGGCTGTTGTAGTCCTGATTGAATGGACCGACCTCGGCGGTTGTAGTCCTGATTGAATGGACCGACCTCGGCGGTTGTAGTCCTGATTGAATGGACCGACCTCGGCGGTTGTAGTCCTGATTGAATGGACCGACCTCGGCGGTTGTAGTCCTGATTGAATGGACCGACCTCGGCGGTTGTAGTCCTGATTGAATGGACCGACCTCGGCGGTTGTAGTCCTGATTGAATGGACCGACCTCGGCGGTTGTAGTCCTGATTGAATGGACCGACCTCGGCGGTTGTAGTCCTGATTGAATGGACCGACCTCGGCGGTTGTAGTCCTGATTGAATGGACCGACCTCGGCGGTAGTAGTCCTGATTGAATGGACCGACCTCGGCGGTTGTAGTCCTGATTGAATGGACCGACCTCGGCGGTTGTAGTCCTGATTGAATGGACCGACCTCGGCGGTTGTAGTCCTGATTGAATGGACCGACCTCGGCGGTTGTAGTCCTGATTGAATGGACCGACCTCGGCTGTTGTAGTCCTGATTGAATGGACCGACCTCGGCTGTTGTAGTCCTGATTGAATGGACCGACCTCGGCTGTTGTAGTCCTGATTGAATGGACCGACCTCGGCTGTTGTAGTCCTGATTGAATGGACCGACCTCGGCTGTTGTAGTCCTGATTGAATGGACCGACCTCGGCTGTTGTAGTCCTGATTGAATGGACCGACCTCGGCTGTTGTAGTCCTGATTGAATGGACCGACCTCGGCTGTTGTAGTCCTGATTGAATGGACCGACCTCGGCTGTTGTAGTCCTGATTGAATGGACCGACCTCGGCTGTTGTAGTCCTGATTGAATGGACCGACGTCGGCTGTTGTAGTCCTGATTGAATGGACCGACCCCGGCTGTTGTAGTCCTGATTGAATGGACCGACCCCGGCTGTTGTAGTCCTGATTGAATGGACCGACCCCGGCTGTTGTAGTCCTGATTGAATGGACCGACCTCGGCTGTTGTAGTCCTGATTGAATGGACCGACCTCGGCTGTACCGACCCCGGCTGTTGTAGTCCTGATTGAATGGACCGACCTCAGCTGTTGTAGTCCTGATTGAATGGACCGACCTCGGCTGTTATAGTCCTGATTGAATGGACCGACCTCGGCTGTTGTAGTCCTGATTGAATGGACCGACCTCGGCTGTTGTTGTCCTGATTGAATGGACCGACCTCGGCTGTTGTAGTCCTGATTGAATGGACCGACCTCGGCTGTTGTAGTCCTGATTGAATTGACCGACCTCGGCTGTTGTAGTCCTGATTGAATGGACCGACCTCGGCTGTTGTAGTCCTGATTGAATGGACCGACCTCGGCGGTTGTAGTCCTGATTGAATGGACCGACCTCGGCGGTTGTAGTCCTGATTGAATGGACCGACCTCGGCGGTTGTAGTCCTGATTGAATGGACCGACCTCGGCGGTTGTAGTCCTGATTGAATGGACCGACCTCGGCGGTTGTAGTCCTGATTGAATGGACCGACCTCGGCGGTTGTAGTCCTGATTGAATGGACCGACCTCGGCGGTTGTAGTCCTGATTGAATGGACCGACCTCGGCGGTTGTAGTCCTGATTGAATGGACCGACCTCGGCGGTTGTAGTCCTGATTGAATGGACCGACCTCGGCGGTTGTAGTCCTGATTGAATGGACCGACCTCGGCGGTTGTAGTCCTGATTGAATGGACCGACCTCGGCGGTTGTAGTCCTGATTGAATGGACCGACCTCGGCGGTTGTAGTCCTGATTGAATGGACCGACCTCGGCGGTTGTAGTCCTGATTGAATGGACCGACCTCGGCGGTTGTAGTCCTGATTGAATGGACCGACCTCGGCTGTTGTAGTCCTGATTGAATGGACCGACCTCGGCTGTTGTATTCACGAAAGGATTAAGGTGCATATAATCTAACAAATAGTCCAAAATTTATTTAAGCTCCAATGCTTCTTAATTCCTGAGAACCTTAAGGATTTACTTTCATCTTCAATAACTGTAACCCTTTGATGTTCAAGCTTTATTAATGAGATGGAAATTGTTTCTTAGTGAGTTTTCTGGCCAAGAGAAGACTATTTTTGGAAATTTACCACTGGAATGACTTGCTTGCTTATCGAGCCAGTCATTCCAGTGGTAAAACTTCAAAAATAGTCTTCTCTTGGCCTGTAAATAGAGATTTTTCAAGACCACTGCGGCGGCCAGTGTAGATCGGCTTGACCGTGAACGAGTTAATTATATAACTAATCTCACACGACCATTGATGCTTATTATGTGTAACTCAGTGTGCTTTAACCCCTTAACCCTTGAAATTCCAGTGTCACAATTTCAAGACAGATATACAGGGCAGCTGTTGAATATTTTGATACTAATTTGACTTGAACCTGTTACTGCATATTAAAGCAACAGCTCATAGTCAAATTACTTTTAAAATATTCACCAGCATTTCCTTATACCATAACAAAGTTGTGGTTTCTGGTTTGTGAGAGTTAGTGTTAA
Source organism: Chaetoderma sp. LZ-2023a (assembly GCA_034401795.1). Classification (NCBI taxonomy): domain Eukaryota; kingdom Metazoa; phylum Mollusca; class Caudofoveata; order Chaetodermatida; family Chaetodermatidae; genus Chaetoderma; species Chaetoderma sp. LZ-2023a. The sequence continues at coordinate 15,552,420 of CM067370.1, forward strand.
TTGAACTGGTGTGAATACCAATGCAATTTCTGTGTAGGTTTGATGGATTTCTCTAAGCTCACGCTGCATCAAACCAAAAAACTGGAAATGCAAACTCAGGTTAGTATGTGCATCCACTTCATGTATGTTTTGGAGTGTAGGTGGAGAGGGGAAGTGGAACTGGTTCACTAACAATATATATGACATATATCAGATTCTTTGACAGTAATTTGCTATTGTTTGTTGTATGTATTCTGTTTGTAATAGTAATGCTAATCCTATTATCGCACAGTGTTAATCTTATGAGAGATTGTCTCTTTCAAAGGTGGATATAGTCTATGATGTTTGTGTCATGTATCTAGTTCTGTGCTGTGAAGATGCACCTTAAAATTTATTTTAAGGAATGATCATTGAATTAAAAATATCATCTTTCAGCGAAACATAAAATGCCACCTTAAAACAATCAATAAAATTTGTCACTAATTTCAGCTGATATCTTATTGCAAGTGACATACTTTGATACAGTTAATCAAGAAACTGCCTTAGTGCATTACTATCTAATGACAAAAATGGAAACTATTTGCAAGTGAATTTGACTGGCGATAGAAAACCTATCTTACTGTAGTACTGTGTAGTGTATACAAAGATGACAGAATACATGGGCGCTTCTGTAAGCTTATTTTTACTATAGCCACACACATGATTATTATGATAGTCATGATGATAATGATGATGATGGTGAGATGAATGATGATGATGATAATGATGATGATGATGATGATGATGATGATGATAATACCATATTTTGTTTGCTTCAGGTGCGTGTCTTGGAGCTGGAGAGTTTACTTGAGAAAGAGCGTATGAAGCTTGGCCACTTGAGAAAGACTCATTATCGCTTAGCGGGAGAGAGCGAGGGCTGGGATCAACAGCAGGTCAGTTTATATGATAACAGTACTGTAATTAAAACAGTGCTTGGAGAAGCGATATATATTAGTGGCATTTCAATTCATTGAAAGGAAATTGATTTTTGTTTTAGAAAATAAATATAAAGTTAAACTTATAAATAATATTAAATACTTAGCTGCTGTCTTTCATATCGTAAGTGAATTGTTTCCACACCAGGAGACTCATCCCTTTCACACATTTGGTGCTCATCAGGTAGGGGCGAATCCTGTCTCTATATGGTGAGGACCGAAAGTGTGAAACCGGTCGTGGAATGGATAAGTTTCCAGGGGCCTAGTGCACCAAATGATCGATGAAACAGCGGTTGATACGACCGACATTTGCACATTCACTTACTATTGTGGAATGAGGGTCGTAGCCACTGACCATTTGGTGCACTTGGGCCCTGGTGAGTGAATAATTCAATAACCACAATCCTGTAATACCTCAAAATTACCTATTATCATCTCGTAAAGTACATGTTCTGAATAGGTTTGAAGACATATCATGTGAATTCAAGCTATCCGAGACCTGAAATAATAGAGGTAAGCTGGCCGTGCTATCTAATAGAAAGATGATGATGAGGAAGATGATGGTGATTATATTAGAGTGATGCCATTGACGATGTTAACCAACCAACTGCTGAGTTTTTGCGGACATATTCCTGCGGTCATATCTCAGGACCTAATAAATATTTTGAAAACAATTTGACTGAAAGTTGTTGGTGGCTTAGCCACCAACAACTTTCACTCAAATTGTTTTCAAAGTATTCAGTAAATCATGAGCTTTAGCTCATTGGCATTATTGTCCGGTGGGTTTAATAATAATAATGATGTCGACAATGATGGCTGGCATGCCGATGATGAGTTAACTATGCCTCCTGTTGATTTGACTCGCACAAACAGATTGATGAAGCTGAGGAGAGGGAAGGAGATATGATGCCTGAATGGAAACGCGAGTTTTACGAGAGTGAGTCCCAAAAGTGTGGTGTATTAGTTAAGGATTAACCCTGAAGTTTATCTGCTGAGACAACGTGACTAACCATTATCACATGATGCATGAGCGTAGATGTTGACTGTATTTTGTGATTCATCATATTCCGATGAAATGTTGTTAGACAATTGTGTCAGTGTTTTGTCTGAACACTATTTTCATTCCTACTAACTGCATTGTAAATTTTTTCATCTTATAATAACTAGTTACAACTTTAGACAGCGACCATTTATTAGTTCAGGCCTGAGTGAGCTTATGTCGTGTCGACTGTCAACCAAATGTGTCGAGACACATCCGTTGATCATAGCTATCCAAGATTGTTGAAATGAAGCTGATTGGCCGATTTGGGCGGTCACCATCTTGGATTTTGTGCTATGTTTAAAAACACCTTTAATTGCCTGTCTGCTGAATTTCTGCAGACTACATTTTCCATGGGGTTTAACTATGGATATGCTGAATGTTTTGAATACAATTTGACTGAAAATTGTTGTTTCAGGCAAATTCTTTTCAAAATATTCAGCATATCCAGTCATTGCCCATTGAAATTATTGTCTGGCTTCTTGATAAACCGTTTGGCAGCCATCTCGGATGATATCCCACCAAAACTCCTGTAGGAAAAGAATGGAAGCTTCAAACAACTTCTCAAGAACCGCTGGGATACTTTCAGTCAAATTTGTTAGGAAACATCCTTGCGTCGTCGAGATACAACATTGTTCAAATGGAGCTGATTGGTTTACTTTGCCAGTGCCATCTTCTGAAACCGCTGAATGGATTGGGATGAAACTTTTTGAAATATGTTTAGGGACTAAGGGCCCTTAAAACTGACCCAAGTCATACTGATAGGTAAAAAAACATGGCGTCCATCAACCAATCAAAATTGAGTATCTGTTAATTGATGGATTTTGATAGTGAAAATAGTGATATACAGATTTTAGTGGCTGTTAAATACCAGGTTAAGCTTTTCTAAGCACATTGATCAATCAACTTGTTCAAAGCTAATTGGTCACATTGGTAGGTAGCCATCTTAGAGTTTCTGGCATTTCTAGAAATGCATTTAAAGAAGATCTCTGAAACTGCTCTACAAATTGACATAAAACTGAAGAAATCTAAATATAAATGATCATGTCTATTTACATGCAAATTGTTCAAATGCTAATGGTCCTGATGAGCATCACAGACCCTCTTGTATTTAATTGACGACTTAATTGCTCATAGGGAAACTGTCACAGGGATTACATTTTCATGCATCGTATCTGTCTCTTGTTTCGTGGCATTTGCGTTAAAGTTTTTATTCCCCTTATTATTCAACAATGGTTCTTCAGATTTCAATGAAAGTTTACAGACGTGTTTTATGCCATGCAGGGATGTTTTATGCAGGGATGCAATTAGCAACTTTTTGCCTCTTCACGGTTTTAAACTTACAGTGTTTTGTATGGTTTTTTCGCATTGAATTTGCTTTTTTATTTTCCTTATTCAGTAATTCTAATTTGAAATAAACTTCATCAGTTATGTTTCGTCGACACTATCCATGCCTGTATGGGTGAGATATATCACGCTCTAGTGTTCCTATTATCAAGTACATTAATATAAACAGTGTTATTTAATATTAACCCTCTAACCCTCATAGCAGCCAAAAACGGCTTCTGCAGTGGTCTTGAGAAATGTTCATTTGCAGACCAAGAGCAGACAATTTTTGAAAATTTAGCATTCCAATAAAATTTCAAAAATAGTCCTCTCTTGGTCTGCAAATGGACATTTTCTATGAGAAAATTTAACTTTTCTTGAAAAAATTTGAGTGTTAAAGGGTTAATAAACTAATATTGCTTTTAGTGTGAAAAGATTCCTTGTTATTTACCAGATACATCTAAAAAGTCTCAGACACACCAAAATATTCCTTGTTATTTACCAGATACATTTCCTAAAAAGTCTGACACCAAAATATTCCTTGTTGTTTACCAAATACATTTCCTAAAAAGTCTCGGACACAGCAAAATATTCCTTGTTATTTACCAGATACATTTCCTAAAAAGTCTGACACCAAAATATTCCTTGTTATTTACCAGATACATTTCCTAAAAAGTCTCAGACACAGCAAAATATTCCTTGTTATTTACCAGATACATTTCCTAAAAAGTCTCAGATACACCAAAATATTCCTTGTTATTTACCAGATACATTTCCTAAAAAAGTCTCATACACACCAAAATATTCCTTGTTATTTACCAGATACATCTCCTAAAAAGTCTCAGACACACCAAAATATTCCTTGTTATTTACCAGATACATAGCCTAAAAATTCCCAAAAGTATAAACCGGGGTAACGTGATTTGTTTCTAGAAAAAGTTGAAATAAATGATACAAAAATAGCACAAAATTAGAACACATTTTCATGCGACAAATTCTCACCATCCTACATCTATGCTTAATGTATACCTTATAGCCATCATCACGGGAGTGAAATTATTAATTGGGACCAACTAAATATTGCGTATAGTTTAATAAACATTATTTATTTCATCAAAATTTGAGATAAAATGTCGCTGAGAAAAAAATGTAAATTACATGATGTATCAGCTTCCGCTTATAGCCTCCCTTTGTAGGACAAATTTATGTCATTACCGGAGTAACACGAAGACGCTAATATTAGTATCTGGGGAGATAATGCGCAATTCATATACATAGGACGATAGCTTTGAGTAGGTACGAGTGTAATGGTGTAAACTCGTCCTATAGTGCAGTTTATAGTTGCTTTCAGAATGTACGATTTACATTTAAAAGTAATCAACAGAACGCACAGTTCAAAATCAAACAATCTGGAATGCTGTTGCTTTATTTTCTTTAATTTGACATGACAACTGAATCAAAAAAGAAAAATTATTACACCGCCTGAAATTGTTAACTCTAGAATTAAAAGGAATTAGGTTCACTGATTGCCTAACACTCTGCAACTTTATATACAGACTCTGGGTCTGCAGCGAAAGAAAGAAATTTATATGGCGATTCGATGGAGTAACTAGCTGGTTTTCTCAATGACAAAGGTGTTACCTCGCTATTGTTAGCTTGTTTATCTTAGCGCTTGTGTTGTGATTAGTAATTATTCGACACGTGCGTGGCATGGCGGGATATAAACACAATGAGCACAGGCGTGAATCTATTATAATTGTACTCATGTACTGATAAAATACGACGGAAAAGTACACACTTCAGATTTTAAACAAACATGAAATTTTTGACGATTTTCCGATTTTTCCTCAATTACATCGTAAAAATCGCGATTTTAAAAATAAATCGAACTTCACGATTAAATCAAAAAATCGCACAAGCCTAACCAAAATGACAATAGGAATCTTCTAAACAATGGCTAAAATAAATTTCCTGTTCACATCAACATAATTTACTGTACTTGAGAACTTAAACTGAGCGTATGTTATTTTGATCTATACACATGTCAATGATTTTGTTAAATTCTTCCAAAGTTCAGTGTTAAATATTTCTTGAATGCTATTAAATGTTCAGATTATTAATCTTCATCATAACATTTTAACATTTCATCCTAACCAACAAATTCTTTATTGTGTAAGAAATATTTTGCTTAATATTTTGAAATTAATTTGATTGGAACCTTTTGCTGCAGCAACAGCTTCCTATGGAGCCCCATAAGGGACATTCAAAAACAAACAAAAATTTATGTGTAGCTAAGATTTTAGTTTTTTCATGTTAGGGACAAGAGGCAAAATATTCTATTTTTGTAACTTGTGCGCGTGACTTAATAACTCGTGCGCATAAGAAAAGGGACATGGAAAAGCAAAAGAAATTTGCTTAGCTCAAATTTTTGTTTTTTTTGCACATAAGGGACAAGAAAAGCTAAATATTTCACTTTCGTAACTCGTACGCACGAGTTATTAAGCTATGAAAATGAAATCGTTTACTTTTCTTGTCCCCTACGTGCAAAAAATTCAAATGTTGGCTACACATAAATTTATTTTTGTTTTTGTGCGTCCTTTACATGCAAGAAGATTTTTTTCTCATCCTAACTCGTGCGCATGAGCTATTAAGTCATGCGCATTAGTTACGAAAATGAAATATTTTGCTTTGATTGTCCCTTACTGGCAAAGAACTAAAATCTTAAGCAAAGATAACAATTTTTTATTTTTGCATGTCCATTATAGCGCTCTAGCTTCCAGTCAAATTAGTTTCAAAATACTCAACAGACTTTGTGTATGTCTGCATGAGATTGTGACAGATGGACTTTTGTGATAGAGATGACAATGAATATAGTGTGACATCACATAATATCTATTCTGCATGTTGGCCTGTGTAATGATAATAGAAGGATCCATTTCTAGTTATGCCCTGCCCATTTCTAGCTATGTCCAACCCATTTCTAGCTATGCCCCTGGCATTTGTAAATGCCCCAACCATTTCTAGCTGTGACTCACACATTTCTAGCTATGCCCCACCAACTTTTGGCTCTGCCACCTCCAATTTCTGTCTATACCCTGTCCATTTCTAGTTATGCTCCACCCATTTCTAGCTATGGCCTGCCCATTTCTAGCTATGGCCTGCCCATTTCTAGCTATGGCCTGTCCATTTCTTGCTATGCCCTGCCCATTTCTAGTTATGCTCCACCCATTTCTAGATATGGCCTGTCCATTTCTTGCTATGCCCTGCCCATTTCTAGTTATGTTCCACCCATTTCTTGCTATGCCCTGCCCATTTATTGCTATGCCCTGCCCATTTCTTGCTATGCCCTGCCCATTTCTTACTATGCCCTGTCCATTTCTTGCTATGCCCTGCCCATTTCTAGTTATGCTCCACCCATTTCTAGCTATGGCCTGCCCATTTCTAGCTATGGCCTGCCCATTTCTTGCTATAGCCTGCCCATTTCTAGCTATGGCCTGCCCATTTCTTGCTATGGCCTCCCCATTTCTAGCTATGGCCTGCCCATTTCTAGCTATGGCCTGCCCATTTCTGGCTAAGCCCTGCCCATTTCTAGCTATGGCCTGCCCATTTCTTGCTATGCCCTGCCCATTTGCTATGCCCTGCCCATTTCTAGCTATGGCCTGCCCATTTCTTGCTATAGCCTGCCCATTTCTAGCTATGGCCTGCCCATTTCTTGCTATGGCCTGCCCATTTCTAGCTATGGCCTGCCCATTTCTAGCTATGGCCTGCCCATTTCTGGCTAAGCCCTGCCCATTTCTAGCTATGGCCTGCCCATTTCTTGCTATGCCCTGCCCATTTCTTGCTATGCCCTGCCCATTTCTTGCTATGCCCTGCCCATTTCCAGCTATGCCCTGCCCATTTCTAGCTATGCCCTGCCCATTTCTTGCTATGCCCTGCCCATTTCCAGCTATGCCCTGCCCATTTCTTGCTATGGCCTGCCCATTTCTTGCTATGCCATGCCCATTTCTTGCTATGCCCTGCCCATTTCTTGCTATGGCCTGCCCATTTCTTGCTATGCCCTGCCCATTTCTTGCTATGCCCTGCCCATTTCTTGCTATGGCCTGCCCATTTCTTGCTATGCCCTGCCCATTTCCAGCTATGCCCCACCCATTTCTAGCTATTTCCTGCCCATTTCTATCTATGCCATGCCTAATTCTCGCTATGCCCCACCCATTTCTAGCTATGTTCCACGCATTTCTGCCTAATATCTGCCCTAATTTTGCGCATTTTGGGATCAATTTATATACTTTGAGCCTTGAATGACCACAATCCCACTTTCAAGGTAACTATACAGGTAAGCTGTTGAATATTTTGAATCTATTTTAATCAAGTGTTGTTGCTGTCTATGGCAGCGGCAGCGCCCAGCCAAATTAGTTTCAAAATTTTCAACAGACTATTAAATAGCAAGGACATACAATTCATAGACATGACAGACTCTTTAATGTTCATGATGGAGCTAGATATATCATTATCTATTCTGACATCAGCCTACATATGACATAATTGATTATGACATCATATACCTGAGTGACAGATTGGATCCATTACCTGCTCCCCCCCCCCACCACCACCACCTCCATCCCACCCACCCCACACCCTTCCATCTCACCCTGTATATGCAGATGCAGGGTCCAAGATCATCATATGATTAGCCAGTTTATATGTATATACCAAGCTTTGCCCAGTCCCTGAATCTAAACTTGCACAAAACTATACAGGTAAGCTTTTGAATATAATTTGACTGGAGTGCTGTTGTCAAATTAGTTTCAAAATATTCAGCAGCATGTTTATTACATAGTAAAGACATACAATTCGTACAACTTGATGGACTATTAAGCGTTTAAGTCAGACTAAGTCGTGTCATTCATGACATAATTGAGTATGACATCAGCATACATGTGACAACCTTGGTTATGACATCATAATTATGATTGACTGAGAAACTGGAATTCCTCAATTTCACAGGACAGCAAGACTTGGGGATACAGAGCATTTTGCAATGTTTTGCAGACATGTTATACTTTTATAACACGCACACATGCACGCACGCACGTATTTCTGGTCAACGGTTTCCAGGGCAGAGGTCATATGCAAGATTCTATTATTATCTTGCCTAAAGGCGCACATTCACACCACAATGCTTGACAATAAAACATTTTTAATTCTGTACTCTAAAGATTGAGTTGTTTACCTCAATGTAATGAAACTAAATAAATTTTAACATTTAATGATTTCATTGTGTATAAATAAATTAATATAAGTTAAATTAGGAACTCGTATCCCTAATTCAAATTCATGACTAAAAAATATATTGATGATTTGTCATGAAGATTTTTATAGGGAATTCCCATTTCCAGACTATGAGAATAATAGCTTAGAAATCTGAACAGCGGCTATGACTGTATGCCTGGAATGGCTGATGTGAATATTGAACAAGTGTTTCCAGTAGTAAGTACTGTATGCCTGGAATGGCTGATGTGAATATTGAACAAGTGTTTCCAGTAGTAAGTACTGTATGCCTGGAATGGCTGATGTGAATATTGAACAAGTGTTTCCAGTAGTAAGTGCTGTATGCCTGGAATGGCTGATGTGAATATTGAACAAGTGTTACCAGTAGTAAGTGCTGTATGCCTGGAATGGCTGATGTGAATATTGAACAAGTGTTTCCAGTAGTAAGTGCTGTATGCCTGGAATGGCTGATGTGAATATTGAACAAGTGTTTCCAGTAGTAAGTGCTGTATGCCTGGAATGGCTGATATGAATATTGAACAAGTGTTACCAGTAGTAAGTGCTGTATGCCTGGAATGGCTGATGTGAATATTGAACAAGTGTTACCAGTAGTAAGTGCTGTATGCCTGGAATGGCTGATGTGAATATTGAACAAGTGTTTCCAGTAGTAAGTACTGTATGCCTGGAATGGCTGATGTGAATATTGAACAAGTGTTACCAGTAGTAAGTGCTGTATGCCTGGAATGGCTGATGTGAATATTGAACAAGTGTTTCCAGTAGTAAGTGCTGTATGCCTGGAATGGCTGATGTGAATATTGAACAAGTGTTTCCAGTAGTAAGTACTGTATGCCTGGAATGGCTGATGTGAATATTGAACAAGTGTTACCAGTAGTAAGTGCTGTATGCCTGGAATGGCTGATGTGAATATTGAACAAGTGTTACCAGTAGTAAGTGCTGTATGCCTGGAATGGCTGATGTGAATATTGAACAAGTGTTACCAGTAGTAAGTGCTGTATGCCTGGAATGGCTGATGTGAATATTGAACAAGTGTTTCCAGTAGTAAGTGCTGTATGCCTGGAATGGCTGATGTGAATATTGAACAAGTGTTACCAGTAGTAAGTGCTGTATGCCTGGAATGGCTGATGTGAATATTGAACAAGTGTTTCCAGTAGTAAGTGCTGTATGCCTGGAATGGCTGATGTGAATATTGAACAAGTGTTTCCAGTAGTAAGTACTGTATGCCTGGAATGGCTGATGTGAATATTGAACAAGTGTTACCAGTAGTAAGTGCTGTATGCCTGGAATGGCTGATGTGAATATTGAACAAGTGTTACCAGTAGTAAGTGCTGTATGCCTGGAATGGCTGATGTGAATATTGAACAAGTGTTTCAAGTAGTAAGTGCTGTATGCCTGGAATGGCTGATGTGAATATTGAACAAGTGTTTCCAGTAGTAAGTACTGTATGCCTGGAATGGCTGATGTGAATATTGAACAAGTGTTACCAGTAGTAAGTGCTGTATGCCTGGAATGGCTGATGTGAATATTGAACAAGTGTTACCAGTAGTAAGTGCTGTATGCCTGGAATGGCTGATGTGAATATTGAACAAGTGTTTCCAGTAGTAAGTGCTGTATGCCTGGAATGGCTGATGTGAATATTGAACAAGTGTTTCCAGTAGTAAGTGCTGTATGCCTGGAATGGCTGATGTGAATATTGAACAAGTGTTTCCAGTAGTAAGTGCTGTATGCCTGGAATGGCTGATGTGAATATTGAACAAGTGTTACCAGTAGTAAGTGCTGTATGCCTGGAATGGCTGATGTGAATATTGAACAAGTGTTTCCAGTAGTAAGTGCTGTATGCCTGGAATGGCTGATGTGAATATTGAACAAGTGTTTCCAGTAGTAAGTGCTGTATGCCTGGAATGGCTGATGTGAATATTGAACAAGTGTTTCCAGTAGTAAGTGCTGTATGCCTGGAATGGCTGATGTGAATATTGAACAAGTGTTTCCAGTAGTAAGTGCTGTATGCCTGGAATGGCTGATGTGAATATTGAACAAGTGTTTCCAGTAGTAAGTGCTGTATGCCTGGAATGGCTGATGTGAATATTGAACAAGTGTTTCCAGTAGTAAGTGCTGTATGCCTGGAATGGCTGATGTGAATATTGAACAAGTGTTTCCAGTAGTAAGTACTGTATGCCTGGAATGGCTGATGTGAATATTGAACAAGTGTTTCCAGTAGTAAGTGCTGTATGCCTGGAATGGCTGATGTGAATATTGAACAAGTGTTACCAGTAGTAAGTGCTGTATGCCTGGAATGGCTGATGTGAATATTGAACAAGTGTTTCCAGTAGTAAGTGCTCTAACGTAATCTCCATTTTGAAAACAATGTTGCTGAAAGCTGTTGCTGTTTCGTTTTAGCCTATAACTCTAAAATTTACGTACATCTTTGGAACCCTCATAGGCAAACTTGCACCTACGTTACGAGAAGATCCCATCCAGTAGAACTAGAGTTCTTGAGAAATATCTTAACCCTTTAACCGTCATATCAGCCATAAATGCCTTCTGAAATGTGCATATACAGACCAAGAGAAGACTATTTTTTAAAACTTACCACTGGAATAACTTGCTCGATAACCAAGCCAGTGATTCCGGTGGTAAATTTTCAAAAACAATAACCAAATTTGGCTGAAAGGATCTAATGGCCATAGGCTCTAGAACCTCTATTCAGAATTTTAATTGATTAATTTTTTGGGTGAAAATGTTAGATTTTCTGAAAAATGTACCCGAAAATTGTTAAATTGCTACTCCGCCTTTGCTGTTTGATATATTTCAACTAAATTTAGCTTAGAGTGACCCTATCATGGTAGAGTCTAGAACCTCTATTCAGAATTTTGGTTCGTCATTTTTCATCTTGGATTTTCTGAAAATTATCGATGTTATCTATTTAAATGCAAATAGTTCAAATGCTAATGGTCTAGGTGAGCGCCACGGGCCCTTGGGCCTCTTGTTATTAAATAGTAAAGACATACAATTTGTACACCAACACTTAGTCCATCAAACAACGCTTAGTCCATCGTCAATTAAGCATTCATGATGAACTTAGCTACATCATTCATGACGTAATTGATTATGAGGTCAATCTACATGTCACATAGTTGATTATGACATCATGACTGATGGATGAACTGGAACCCTCCATTGTCCGTTTTCCCTTTCAGGCATCATGAGTGTATATGGCCAGTCCGGGGCGATGGACAGTGACTTCTTATGACATTCTCAGTGTTTATCAGAGAGAAACAGAGTCTCTGTAGGGAAGACATGATCTGGAGAGACACAAACATGCTGCCACTGCCGCTTTCTTAACACATGCACTACATACACCTTGTTTGTTATAGCCCTTTAACCCACAAAATTATGTTAAATAATTAAATTTTATCATAAAAAATGTCAATTTGCAGAGCAAGAGAAGACTAGTTTTGAAAATTTACTACTTAAATGACTGGCTAGGTTATCGAGCCACTCTTCCCAGTGGTAAATTAAAAAAGATATTCGTCTCTTTGTCTGCAAATGAACGTTTCTGAAGACCGCTGAAGAAGCCATTTTTGGCGTTCTTGAGTGTTACGGGTTAGTGGTCCAACACTTGGTGATGCACTGACCTCTCCGCATAACAGTGTTTCCTACAGAACCTGACATATGAGACCACCTGCCTTTAGTCACCACATGTTGATGATCTACCTCTCTAACGTGCTCACTTATCGTTATCTAACTGCACTTATTTAAACACTTGAATGGTCAAGAAATGGGGATTTGCTGTCCAAGAGAAGACTATTTTTGAAAATTAATCACTGAAATGACTGGCTCGGTCACGGAGCTAGGTATTAGTGATAAATTTCCAAAAACAATTTCTTAGCCTCTAAATGCCATTTCATAAGACCGTTACAGAAACCGATTTTGGCCGGCCAAATGGATTAAGTTGCGCATTACTACCCTATCAACATACTGGTTTCTGTATAAGACTGTCCATATATGTTAGTATTAATGATATTCTACCTCTATAAAAAGCTAGTCTCTACTTTTCTCTCCATTGAATCAGGCTTTCTGCCTAGTCTATGCTCCATGGCTGGTTTCATGAAGGGTACTTGAGGACAGTAGTGAATGTAACTGAGTGTAGTGCAAGTATGATATTCAGCATTCTGATTGGTCAGTTGTTTATCTTATGACAGAATGTGAATTATGTAAAACCGGCCCTATATCTGTTTAACCCTTTAACCCTCAAATTTGTTTAAGAAAATTCAAATTTTCTCATAGAAAATCTCCATTTGCAGACCAAGAGATATTTTTTTAATTTACCACTGGAATGACTGGTTCGGTTATCGAGCCAATCATTTTAGTTGTAAATTTTCAAAACTAGTCTAGGTGATCTTCAAATGTACATTTCTCAAGACCTCTGCAGAAGCAGTCTTTTGCTGATGAGTGTCAAAGGGGTAATGAAAGTCTTTAAGCCTATAATATTGTAACCTGTTAGTATATGCATGTTCCAACCCTCAATCATTATAACTGCTGTTGATGACTTAAGATGATAGCGCTCTTATAGAGCTACATAATCTATTATCTCTCAGTATTCACCTGTTGATGCCGTGATAGCGCTCTTATAGAGTTGCAGACTATTATCACTCAGTATTCACCTGTTGATGCCGTGATAGCGCTCTTATAGAGCTGCAGACTATTATCACTCAGTATTCACCTGTTGATGCCATGATAGCGCTCTTATAGAGCTGCAGACTATTATCACTCAGTATTCACCTGTTGATGCCGTGATAGCGCTCTTATAGAGCTACATAATCTATTATCACTCAGTAGTCACCTGTTGATGACGTGATAGTGCTCTTATAGAGCTACATAATCTATCATCACTCAGTATTCACCTGTTGATGACGTGATAGCGCTCTTATAGAGCTGCAGACTATTATCACTCAGTATTCACCTGTTGATAACGTGATAGCGCTCTTATAGAGCTACAGAATCTATTATCACTCAGTATTCACCTGTTGATGACGTGATAGCGCTCTTATGGAGCTGCAGACTATTATCACTCAGTATTCACCTGTTGATGACGTGATAGCGCTCTTATAGAGCTACAGAATCTATTATCACTCAGTATTCACCTGTTGATGACGTGATAGCGCTCTTATAGAGCTACAGAATCTATTATCACTCTATTCACCTGTTGATGACGTGATAGTGCTCTTATAGAGCTACATAATCTATCATCACTCAGTATTCACCTGTTGATGCCGTGATAGCGCTCTTATAGAGCTACAGAATCTATTATCACTCAGTATTCACCTGTTGATGACGTGATAGCGCTCTTATAGAGCTGCAGACTATTATCACTCAGTATTCACCTGTTGATGACGTGATAGCGCTCTTATAGAGCTGCAGACTCTATTATCACTCAGTAGTCACCTGTTGATGCCGTGATAGCGCTCTTATAGAGCTACAGAATCTATTATCACTCAGTATTCACCTGTTGATGCCGTGATAGCGCTCTTATAGAGCTGCAGACTCTATTATCACTCAGTATTCACCTGTTGATGCCGTGATAGCGCTCTTATAGAGCTACAGAATCTATTATCACTCAGTATTCACCTGTTGATGACGTGATGGCGCTCTTATAGAGCTGCAGACTCTGTTATCACTCAGTATTCACCTGTTGATGACGTGATGGCGCTCTTATAGAGCTGCAGACTCTATTATCACTCAGTATTCACCTCTTGATGACGTGATAGCGCTCTTATAGAGCTGCAGACTCTGTTATCACTCAGTATTCACCATTAATGTGTTCTAGATTCTAATCTCACTGTATACATACAGTAGCATGTGTACGCATTACCTCTGAGCTGTAGTGTGACAGTAATGATTATAACAGTGATAATTGTTGATATCACCATATACATGACATGACGTGTATATTTATTTGTGATTGCATGGTGTGGTAGCACTGTTCACCTGGTATTATTCACCCCGTAATGGTCAAGCCGGCTAAAACTGGCCTCAGCAGTGCTTTTTAGGAATGTCCCTTTGCAGGCTAAGCGAAGACTATTGTTGAGAATTTACCACTGGAATGCCTAGCTTGATGACCGAGCCAGTCATTCCAGTGGTAAATGTTCAAAGTCTTCTCTTGGACATTAAATCAACAAATATTGAGATTTTCTTGAGAAAATTTGATCGTAAGAGTGTTAATAACAAGGTATACATTCAATGACTAACTGTATATCTTCTGATAAGCTTTCACAAATAAATCCATGTCATCAGGCCCTGATGCTTCATCTGACCCTGATGCTTCATCTGATCCTGATGCTTATTCAGATCCTGATGCTTTATTCAGATCCTGACACTTCATCAGATCTTGACGCTTTATTCAGATCCTGATGCTTTATTCAGATCCTGACATGGATGTTTTGTCAGATCCTGAAGCTGACGCTTTATTCACATCCTCACGCGCTGTTCAGATCCTGATGTTTTATTCAGATCCTGAAGCTTAATTGAGATCCTGATGTTTTGTTCAGGTCCTGAAGCTTATTCAGATCCTGATGTTTTATTCAGATTCTGATGCTTATTCTAATCCTGATGCTTATTGAAATACTGATGTCTTATTCAGATCCTGATGTTTTATTCAGATCCTGAAGCTTTATTCAGATCCTGATGCTTATTCAGATCCTGATGCTTATTCAGATCCTGATGTTTATTCAGATCTTGAATCTTTATTCAGGTCCTGATGTTTTATTCAGCTCTTGAAGCCTTATTCAGATCCTGATGCTTATTCAGATCCTGATGCTTATTCAGATCCTGATGCTTATTCAGATCCTGAAGCTTTATTCAGGTCCTGATGTTTTATTCAGATCCTGAAGCTTTATTCAGATCATGAAGCTTTATTCAGATCATGAAGCTTTATTCAGATCATGAAGCTTTATTCAGATCATGAAGCTTTATTCAGATTGTGAAGCTTTATTCAGATCCTGATGCTTATTCAGATCCTGAAGCTTTATTCAGGTCCTGATGTTTTATTCAGATCCTGAAGCTTTATTCAGATACTGAAGCTTTATTCAGATCCTGAAGCTTTATTCAGATTGTGAAGCTTTATTCAGATCCTGGAGCTTTATTCAGATCCTGATGCTTTATTCAGATTCTGAAGCTTTATTCAGATCCTGAAGCTTTAATCAGATCCTGATGTTTTATTTGGATCTTGAAGCTTTATTCAGATCTTGAAGCCTTATTCAGATCCTGAAGCTTTATTCAGATCCTGAAGCTTTATTTAGATCCTGATGTTTTAGCCTGATGAAGCAAATACATGTGTGAAAGCTTGTCAAAATTGGTCAAGAACATTTTTTATCTTTCCTTAGTAAATGCCCATTTGCAGGTCAGAAGACTATTTTTGAAAATTTACTACAAGGATGACTGGCTTTTTTATACATTATAGTGCCAGTGATAACTTTAAAAAAATGTAAATGGGCCACTGCAGAGGTCAGTTTGACCATTAATGATAAGATGCCCATTGAATCCTATTGCCATAGTTACCATTATATATTATCATATTTACCCCTTTGTAGGCTAGTTAGGCCTACTGTAATACAATAGGTTTAGAGATTTACTGGTAAGATTGCTGGTGTGATATAGTGACACCTGTATATACATGCTGGTGTGATATAATGGACACCTGTATATACATGCTGGTGTGATATAGTGTCACCTGTATACACATGCTGGTATGATATAGTGACACCTGTATATACATGCTGGTGTGATATAGTGACACCTGTATATACATGCTGGTGTGATATAGTGACACCTGTATATACATGCTGGTGTGATATAGTGACACCTGTATATACATGCTGGTGTGATATAGTGACACCTGTATATACATGCTGGTGTGATATAGTGACACCTGTATATACATGCTGGTGTGATATAGTGACACCTGTATATACATGCTGGTGTGATATAGTGACACCTGTATATACATGCTGGTGTGATATAGTGACACCTGTATATACATTCTGGTGTGATATAGTGACACTTGTATATACATGCTGGTGTGATATAGTGACACCTGTATATACATGCTGGTGTGATATAGTGACACCTGTATATACATGTTGGTGTGATATAGTGACACCTGTATATACATGCTAGTCTGATATAGTGACACCTGTATATACATGCTGGTGTGATATAGTGACACCTGTATATACATGCTGGTGTGATATAGTGACACCTGTATATACATGCTGGTGTGATATGGTGGACACCTGTATATACATGCTGGTGTGATATAGTGACACCTGTATATACATGCTGGTGTGATATGGTGGACACCTGTATATACATGCTGGTGTGATATAGTGACACCTGTATATACATGCTGGTGTGATATGGTGGACACCTGTATATACATGCTAATTGCTTCTTGTAACAACGTGTGGAATTGTCCATCTAGTATAAAACTGCTCCTGTATTGCATTTCGTTATACAGTGTAGCATTTTATTAATTGTATATTATAACTATATAGCATTTCTACGATTAATTACCGAATTGTGTACATTGCAGTAAAATCACGTTAAGCATGTTGTCATAGTGATTCACCTGCTGTAAACATTTCTGCCTTGTTGCTAGGTAACTCGACTGAATGCATGAAATCAACGTATAATGCGATGAATTTTGAAAATATATATTATACATAGCTGTAAATGTTTGTACATAGAGACTATTTTTAACTATTTACATAACAACTTTTAACCTTTTAACATTTAATCTGGCCAAAAATGGCTTCTGTATTGGTTATCGGCTCAAAAATATCCTCTGCAAATTTTTTCCGAGTCGATATCAGAGCCAGTCATTCTCAAGTGGTAAACCTTAAAAAATGATCTGATCTGCAAATTAACATTTTCTATGAGAAGAATGAAATTTTCTTGAACAAATTTGAACATTCATCTTATGGTGCCACACAGGGACAGTTCTTTAATACAGGTGGTCATTATCCCCCCCCCCCCCCTCGTTTATAATGGGTAGATGTGCATTTTAAAGGAGTTTCCTTGCCTGAACTGAGATTTCTGATGGTAGTGTGGACTTTATAGTGGTGTGGACTTTATAGTGGTGTGGACTTTATAGCGATGGAGTCAGGTAGGTACACATTAACCATTTAGCCTTGGGAATGTCAGTGTCAAGAAAACTATACAGGAAAGCTCTTGAATATTTTGAAACTAATTTAACTGGAACCTGTTGCTGCTATAAGCAGCAACATTTCCCAGTCAAATTAGTTTCAAAATATTCAACAGATTATTTCTTACATAAATCGTTTGTTGTTTCTGGTATGTTGAGGTTAGGGGGTTAAAGGACCTGTATATTATTGTTCATAGCAGCTATTTTTACTAAATTATGATGACAATTGTATATAATATACTTATTGTAATGTTGTTATGGTACAGCACAAATCTGTCTGAATCAGAATGCCTGTTACACACATAAACTCTACACGGTGAGGGAAAGCATTGTCCAGGTGATGGATTGCTCTGCTTTTATCATGACATTTTGAGTTAATTAAATTGTATACATTTTTTAATAATTATACTTGATCACTATTTTAGTTTTTTTCAATAATCAGTTTTTGTCTCGCCTGTGAAGGAATACTGCGTGATAGACAGCACTTGTTCTATGACAGTGGCGCCAACGTTAAGCTTTGCGCTTAGCAAATCTTATTGCTTTATTTCAGTCTTGATTGAGCATATTGGAACAAACCCTGAGACATGGCATGGAGACGTGGATACTGTTAGGAAGTCCGCATGATGAAATTGAGGTTACAAAGTCAAAGGTCAAAGTGACTAACCTTGGTACAAAACCTTGTTTTTAATGTTAGGTTTTAGTGTCTCTACCTATAAGGATTAATTAACCATATTCGGCATTGGAACTGAACTTGGATACTTGTATATCGAGTATGAAGTCACACGGTCAAAGGTCAAGGCTACTGACATGCTATTGGCAATGGGGAGTTTAGGCGAGATGTCAAATGAGTAGGCCTGCCAGTCAACTGTGTAATTCTGCCAGTCACATGCCAACTGAGTAATCCTGCCAGTCACATGTTAGCTGTGCTATGCTGCCAGTCACGTCAACTGAGTACGCCCTGCCTGCCAGTCACATGTCAACTGAGAAACAATGCCATTCACATGTCAACTGAGTAAATATGCCAGTAACATGTCAACTGTGTAATCCTGCCAGTCACATGTCAACTGAGTAACAATGCCAGTCACATGTCAACTGAGTACGCCTGTCGGTCACATGTCAACTGTGTAAGCCTGTCAGTCACATGTCAACTGAGTAAGCCTGTCGGTTACATGTCAACTGAGTAAGCTTGCTAGTCACATGTCAGCTGAGTAAACCTGTCGGTCACATGTCAACTGAGTAAGCCTGTCAGTCACTTGTCAACTGAGTAAGCTTGCTAGTCACATGTCAGCTGAGTAAGCCTGTCGGTCACATGTCAACTGAGCAAGCTTGCTAGTCACATGTCAGCTGAGTAAGCTTGCTAGTCACATGTCAACTGAGTAAGCTTGCTAGTCACATGACAGCCATTAAGTGAAAGATTTTTTAAGTGACTTTCGTGTGGCCTCAGTTAATGGGTGTTTAGCATACTGATTCAGACTTTCACATAGAAAACCATAGAAGATGTCAGGCCTTTAGTTTTACACTAAGCCAGATCACTGCCTATGTTGTTATTAAAGTGTTTAGCGTACTGGTATGTATGTTCCCCCATTCATGTCACTGATTACTAAAACGCATGCACGCACTACATGTACTAAAGGAGAGCATGAGCGGGCATTTAGATATCTTTAAAAAAACTCATCTGTGGGGGGGGGGGGAGGGGGTTGTTGTTGGGGGTGGAGGGGCAGGGTTGTTATGTCTTCGGTTTGGTAATGCAGATTTATGCAATTTGTCCTCTTTTGATATGTTTTTACACACATGTATACTATTAGACATGCTATAACAAATAACATGATGCTCCTACGATAAACTTATAATGACCAGTATTGTGAAAATGAGGTGTGTGCAACTTTAAATGCCATAATGAAGCCTCTTGAGACTTAACCCTTTAACACTCATATCAGCCAAAAATTGCCTCTGCAGTGGTCTTGAGAAATGGTCATTTGTAGACCGAAAGCAGACTATTTTTGAAATTTTACCACTGGAATGACTGGCTCGATAACCGAGCCGGTCATTCCAGTGGTAAATTTTCAAAAATAGTCTCGTGGTTTGCAAATGAACATTTTCTATGAAAAGATTTTCTTGAGTAAATTTGAGATTTAAAGGGTTAATATCTAGAGAAAGTAGGCTCAACATCTGAATTTTTAGTCAGCTGACCACTATGGACCTCTCATTATAAACAAAAGCTCTTATTACGAAAAGTGCTAAGATTTACTATATATCACATGGGTGTGGGGCTATGTCAATTATTAACATTCTTATTACTGTGTTCTCATTTTATAACGTATATTATTATAAGTATTGTTGTTGTTGTTGTTGTTGTTGTTGTTGTTGTTGTTGTTGTTGTTGTTGTTGTTGTTGTTGTTATTATTTACAGAGACTTGCCAGTTAATTTATTCACTTGTTAAAGCATATATGCATATATATTTTCACACATGTTATATATTATTTGCAGTCAAAATAAATGGCACATCTATCACTGATATCTAAGTATATCGGGTTAGAACCTTATTCGCTCCCACTTGAGCGTCAAGAACACTGAAAATCTAGTTTCCTCTGATAACTGCTGTCCAGTCTGGAAGCAATAACATTCAAACATAGTAACAGCTTTCAACAACTTGTTCCTAAAATCATGGCAAATTTATAGCTGAAAGGTATCACATTTTGTACTGCACTAATATTATATTTACTACGGCCCTTAATAATCATAAGTTTGAATAGACCCAACCATAAATTTTGTATCAGTTCCTTGATCATTACATTTGGTGGCCATTAAAAAAATTATGTTGCTGCACGTTCTTGCTGTATGACCAGATTAATGCACATTAATTATTCAAATAGTTTTCCACCCAATTTTTCTGGGCTTGTCATTCTGAAATTCAAACACCGAAGTATAGAAGACCATAGGATACTAAGTTACATTTACATTGCGCCTAACATGAACCTACAAACTATCATTTATCATAGCCATGTTAGATATAAGAAGTCCATGACCAGGGCTACTTGTTAGCACTCATATCAGCCAAAAATGGCTACTGGTTTTGAAAAATGTCCATTTGCAGACCAAGAGATGACTAAAAGAATTTATCACGAATGACTGGCTCGATAACTGAGCCAGTCATTCCAGTGGTAAATGTGTAAAAAGTCCTCTTTGTCTGCAAATGGACATTTTCTATTAGAAGTCTTAAATTTTCTTGAACAAATTCGAGGTTGAAAGGGTTAAAGTCAGGCACCATTAACCCTTTAGATGCCACATTCATGAATAAGTAAATTGTCTACGATCAGCAATGGCCGCTTCCATTCATATTAATTTCAAAATATGGAACAGCCTTTCTGTTAGTTTGCCCTGAGGTTGAGATGCCGGGAATTTATCGCTGATAAGGTGAATATAACAAGCTATACATGATGGACCTGTTATCTGATGTTATCTAGGTGTAGATTGTGTTATTGACTGGGACAAAGGAGAGAGGATATAATCATGTATTTTAGCTAGTTTATATTATCTCATTTTAATTGTATATTCCGTTAGCCATCTTTCAGTGCATTCATAAAATAAATATGCATCACATATATATCTATATATAAAAATAAAACTGTCTAGTTGTTTTATTGTATCCCCATAGATCTGGAAAGTTAATTTTTGTCAAATCCTACCAGATGTTTATGATGATTGAAATAGTGTGCGGGATAAACAAAATGTTTGACATGCAGACCACATTCTTTTTAGTTAGCACAGGTTAACCTTTGACCATTAATCCCACACCATAAGAGAGAGGGTATTTCATACTGATGTGTGTGTGTGCGTGCGTGCGTGCATGCATCTGGAGCGATATGTTAGAAACTGCTGATCTGATTATCAGATAGCTCCTGAGAGGGACTGATTATCAGATCAGTAGTTAGAGACATAGCTCCTGAGAGGGACTGATTATCAGAAGGGACTGATTATCAGATCAGTAGTTTGAGACATAGCTCCTGAGAGGGACTGATTATCAGATCAGTAGTTTGAGACATAGCTCCTGAGAGGGACTGATTATCAGATCAGTAGTTTGAGACATAGCTCCTGAGAGGGACTGATTATCAGATCAATAGTTTGAGACATAGCTCCTGAGAGGGACTGATTATCAATTCAGTAGTTTGAGACATAGCTCCTGAGAGGGACTGATTATCAGATCAGTAGTTTCAAACATAGCTCCTGAGAGGGACTGATTATCAGATCGTAGTTTGAGACATAGCTCCTGAGAGAGACTGATTATCAAATCAGTACTTTGAGACATAGCTCCTGAGAGGGACTGATTATCAGATCGGTAGTTTGAGACATAGCTCCTGAGAGGGACTGATTATCAGATCAGTAGTTTCAAACATAGCTCCTGAGAGGGACTGATTATCAGATCGTAGTTTGAGACATAGCTCCTGAGAGAGACTGATTATCAAATCAGTACTTTGAGACAGCTCCTGAGAGGGACTGATTATCAGATCAGTAGTTAGAGACATAGCTCCTGAGAGGGACTGATTATCAGAAGGGACTGATTATCAGATCGTAGTTTGAGACATAGCTCCTGAGAGGGACTGATTATCAGATCAGTAGTTTGAGACATAGCTCCTGAGAGGGACTGATTATCAGATCAGTAGTTTGAGACATAGCTCCTGAGAGGGACTGATTATCAGATCAATAGTTTGAGACATAGCTCCTGAGAGGGACTGATTATCAATTCAGTAGTTTGAGACATAGCTCCTGAGAGGGACTGATTATCAGATCAGTAGTTTCAAACATAGCTCCTGAGAGGGACTGATTATCAGATCGTAGTTTGAGACATAGCTCCTGAGAGAGACTGATTATCAAATCAGTACTTTGAGACATAGCTCCTGAGAGGGACTGATTATCAGATCGGTAGTTTGAGACATAGCTCCTGAGAGGGACTGATTATCAGATCAGTAGTTTCAAACATAGCTCCTGAGAGGGACTGATTATCAGATCGTAGTTTGAGACATAGCTCCTGAGAGAGACTGATTATCAAATCAGTACTTTGAGACATAGCTCCTGAGAGGGACTGATTATCAGATCGTAGTTTGAGACATAGCTCCAAGAGGGACTGATTTGGCTAGCATTTTAGCACAAGAGAGGTTGTTATGATCATTACCTATGATTTCCAGACGATTCATGATCTGGATTTAAAAACCATGATCCAGATCACAAATTTTGGTTATAGGGATATCTTGTAAACTACCAATCTGATCTGACTTATTAATGTACGGTATACTAGTATTGCCCAAATTTGGTCTTGATCCAAACAATCCAAAATGTACCATTTAACCTTCAAATTTTGAACATTTACAACTGGAATGTCTGGCTCTGTTATTAGGCCCCCGCACATTCGGTGGCGAAGCCCTATAATTATCACCACATCCGTCCGCCAGTCCACAATATCTCGTAAACAGCATATCATACAGAACCCCTTCAGATATTTTAATGAAACATCGTGTATGCCTCAGTTATGACACCCATTTGTGGCTTTTTGAAGAATTCACCTTTATAGGTCCAATATTTTGGGTGAAAATGGGCTTTTTAGTGCAAAAACATGATTTTTGTCAATTTCCTCATAAATACCATTTTATAGAGAATTGCTTAAAATAATTTAATGAAACTTGGCAGGTGGCTTCTTTTTGAGGGCTAGATGTGCCTTTTGAAGGAGTCACCTTCATACAGAACCGCTTCAGATTTCTAAATGAAACTTGGTGTATGCCTCAGTTGTGGTACGCAGATGTGCCTTTTGTGGAATTTGCCTTTATAGGTCCAAAACTTTGGGTGAAAATGGGCTTTTTAATACAAAAATTAAAATTTGTGTCAATTTCCTTGTTTTTAGCTTGCCACGGTGAGCTTATACAATCGCGATTAGTCTGTCTATCAACAATTGTGGCACGTTTCACCATTTGTTGATGGATTAAAACCAAATTTAGCAGATACATTCCTCTTGCCAATATCTGTTTGGGCTATGAAGATGAATATGCCACGACCACAAATAACAGAATTATGGCCCTTGCTATATTTTCAAGGTATTGAAGCCTATGGGGAAAATATACGTTTGTGGAACATTTCGCCATTTATCAACGGATTAAAACCAAATTTGGCAGACATGTTCCTTTAGGCAATATCTATTTGGGCTATAAGGATGAAGTGGCCAAATCCTTAAACAAGGGCCATAACTCTGGTTCATTGATGTGTTTTTAAGTATTGAATGAAGCCTATGGGGAAAATACATTTGTAACACGTTTCGTCATTTATCGATGGATTAAAACTGAATTCAGCAGATAAGTTCCTTTAGGCAACATGTAATTGGCCTAGGAAGTAGCCACGCCCACAAATAGCAGAGTTATGTCCCTTTCTATATTTTCAAAGTATTGAAGCCTATGGGGCAAATACGGTTGTTGCACGCTTCATCATTTATTGATGGATTACAACTAAATTTAGTAGATATGTTCCTTTAGATAATATCTATTGGAGCTATGAATATGAAGTGACCACACAATTAAACAAGGGCCATAACTCAAATATCTATTTTAACTATAGATATAAAGAGTATGCAATGACGATGATACTCCTGAGATTAATCTCCAGGTAACTACTATGCTTTGCAAATATATTGCCGAAACTAATCAGTTTAAATAGCATCTGTTCTGCTCTGAACTAGCGATCTGTTCAATGCGAGTCAAGACGGTGCTGACAGGCAGTGGGGAAGCTGCATCATAAGCCCGTCTTTTCTATTCTATTCTATTCTATTCTATTCTATTCTACTCTACTCTACTCTACTCTACTCTACTCTACTCTACTCTACTCTACTCTACTCTACTCTACTCTATTCTATTCTATTCTATTCTATTATTATTAGTTTTAGCTTAATTTCATTTGATTTATATTCTTGTTATGCTATTATAATTGTATATATTATTTAATATTATTATATTATATTATATGCTCCCACTGAAACAAAAAATAAATGCTGTTTAAACCAAAGAGTATGCATCTTTAAACAAGGGCCATAACTCTGGTTCATTAAGTCTTAAACTATTGAACCATATGGTAAAAATCCATTTGTTTCGTCAATTGTTGATGGATTAAAATCAAATTTAGCAGATATGTTTCTTCAGTTAAATATCTATTTGGACTATGAATATAAAGAGGCCACACCTTTAAACACGGGCCATAACTCTGGTTAAGTATTGAAGCCTATGGAGAAAATAAGTTTGTGGCACATTTCGTCATTTATCAAAGGATTAAAACCCAATTTGGCAGATATGTTCCTTTAGGCAATATCTATTTGGATTACGAATCTGGAAAGGCCACGCCTACAAATAGCAGAGTTATGTCCCTTGCTATATTTTCAAAGTATTGAAGCCTATGGGGAAAATAAGTTTGTTGCACGTTTCATCATTTATTGATGGATTACAACTAAATTTAGTAGATATGTTCCTTTGGGCAATATCTATTGGAG
Source organism: Chaetoderma sp. LZ-2023a (assembly GCA_034401795.1). NCBI lineage: Eukaryota > Metazoa > Mollusca > Caudofoveata > Chaetodermatida > Chaetodermatidae > Chaetoderma > Chaetoderma sp. LZ-2023a. Next base: position 15,577,746 of record CM067370.1, read on the forward strand.
CTATGAATATGAAGTGACCACACCCTTAAACAAGGACTATAACTCAGGTTCATTGAAGTGTTTTTTAAGTATTGAGCCATATGGGGAAAATATATATTTGTTTCGTCAATTGTTGATGGATTAAAATCAAATTTAGCAGATCTGTTTTTTCAGTCAAATATCTATTTGGACTATGAATATAAAGAGGTGGCACATTTAAACAAAGGCCATAACGCTGGTTCATTAAGACTAAACTATTGAACCCTTTGGTTAAAATACATTTGTTTTGACAATTGTTGATGGATTAAAAACAAATTTAGGAGATATATTCCTTTAGGCAATATCTATTTGCCCTATGAATATGAAGTAGCCACGACTTGAAATAAGGTCCATAACTTTGGCTCTTTAAAGCATTTTAAGTATTGAACCCTATGTTACGTTTCGTAAATGGGTAGTGGACTAAAACAAGGTTTGTCAGAAATGTTCCTTTATGTATGATTACTGTATCCTGTGGCTGTAGTAGTAGAAACATCCTACAGCTGCAATCAGTCCTTCGCTTTTGCCCACTATGTCTTGTCCTCAGCCAAAATCCTTAGCTTTCTCAGGGCCATTCTTGACTTGAGTGTACCGAGTTCTGCTTTCTTGATGTCACCTCGTAGCATGCTTAGCAGATTTATGCAATGATGTCCTCTCCTGGCTTTGTATTTGCTGGCTCTAAGTAGCGCGAATTCCAAGGCTATGTGTTCGTGTGGCATCCTTAGCACATCGCCAAACATGGACCACCTTTACTGGGTGACTTTTACGGACAGCGCTGAAGTATTACACATCTTGTATAGTGCAGCTGTTAGTTATACAGCATCAAGGATACGCAGGTTGCATTGTACAAACGTAGTCTTTTTACCAAGGGCATCTTTGATCTACGAATCCATAGCTTCCAGGACTATATTCCCCATGATGCAGTGTAGCAACGTCAGCAGTACTGCAAAGCAGTGAGCCCAGGATTTTACTTTTCCTCCATGGTTCGTAGCTATGAAGTGGATCATCATTTTCTTTAGTTTCATGCTTTGTAGATAGGTATATGTGGGTGAACTCTGTTTTGGATTCATTCATACATTCTCAATTTTTAGTTTACTTGCAGCTATTGGGAGAAGTTCATCAAGGTGTTTTCAAGGGATTCGTCAAGGGGTCTTTTCCTCATCTATGAAGTCGGCATCGTCTTCATATTCCATCTCTACCGGCATACCAAGTATTGACACGGTGCATGTGCGTGCGTGTGTGTGTGTGTGTTTTGTGGCTCATCATTGTGGTCAGTGAACTGTGCCTTGAACCATTCTCAAATCGCCTCGGCTTTGCCCTGGTCAGTCCCGCTAAAGTGTCTCAGAGTTGTGTACAGTGAGTGGTGGTGTGTAGTCAGTAACTCTTAGGGCTCGGGCTGCCCGAAACATTTTGTGACAGTCATCCGTGGCAGGAATTTCATCTGCTAGGGAGTCTACTTGTTGAATAGCAAGATCTTTTAAGTATTTGCTAATGTGACGCAGAATGTCATTGCACTCCCGGCGTAGTTTGATGCAGTCTTCACTTTGCTTACTTTGATAGATGTGCTGCCATAACACTGCTCGGCTGACAGTTACTACTAGAGTGTCATCAGTATACCTAGTTCAGTTGTTTTTAATTTTTTTGTATGACACTTGAGTGTCAGTGTCGCTGATGAGCTTGAGTAGGTTATAGGTGAATCTACCCTTTTGCCTGGTATGGCATGTATACATTAGATAGAGATTGTTCATCTGAAGGCATGTAATGACTGGCTTATGCTCAAGATTGAGATCTGTACCTCCATAGGAACAAGCATTCCAAAGTAGTATGAAGTCTATTTGGTTAAAGACAGGTTGTAGCCTTGGAAACTTTTGGGGCTTTGCAATCAGCAGTGTCCAGTTCATGTTGTCCAATGATGGCATGGGTGTTTGAAAGCCGTATTTGTGGCAAATAGGCCATTGGAACTAAGGAATGCCACCAGTGCATTTCCATTGCTGTTGCATGTGACCTCTCCATACGATCCCATGCATAAGCCAAGTCCTGAACCTTTGTCCGCAATTCCGAGTTTACCCAACTTTTGAGCTGAAATCTCCACGCACGAACAGTTGCCATCTAGCTGGAATTGTAATGGCAGAGCTCAGTTCTGCATAGATGGAATATAATATTGCTGGATTCTCTTTGGCTTTTTCGGTAGTTGGGCCGTATGCGTTGACTATGCGACACTTAGTGGTGGTGTGTTTTCATGTAGGTTTAGCCAGGTCGATGAATGCAAAGCGATCACTGACGTATCCAAAACTAATTACATGGTCCAAGACCCTTGGTTCGATTACGAAGCCTAAACCCCAGTATGTGACCCGTCTTTGCCGAGTTTGCTCCATGTGTACTAGCTTATGGTCTGTCTGTTGGTGCCGTTCTGAGTGTTTAGCTACTTTAGTCTCTTGAATGCATGTAATATCGATGTTATAGTGTTCACAGTCTGCACCTACGGTTTGCCTCTTTGATGTTGCATTCAGACCACGTACATTCCACATAGCTATGGTAAGCTCCTGGAAAGATTGCGTCGTCCGAGGATGTCGAGCACAGTTTCTTGTTAGAAGGTTAGACATTGTTTGAAGGTTAGACATAATCAGATTTGCCTCTCTATGTCAGCCCACAATCCTTGATGACTTAGTTTCCCAACAAAGTTTGTACATAAGAGGAGACTGGCGTGGAGGTGTCATCTTCTCCCCCTTGTGTTCCTTTAGTACACTTCAATCAAATGGCAATAGTGTCAGGGATGGCTGCCCAATTGATTAATGGTACTCTTCCTGTTGGTCAATCATGCCAATATTCTTGCATTTCCCAATCTAAACTTGTTACTGTGACCTCAGCATTGCCCCTTTGGAAATGTCAGTGTTGTGACAATTAAACTATTGATCAATAGTGCCTGATCCATTGATCAATGGTACTGTTCCCATTGGTAAATAATGTCAATGACACCAATATTCCTGCATTTCTTCATCCACATTTTTTACTGTGACCATTGACCCATTGGTAAATGTCATCTGTTGGGTCAATAATGTCAGGGATCTCTGGCCCATTGATCAATCGTACCTTTCCCATTGTTCAATAATGTCAGACGCCAATATTCTTGCATTTCCTCATCCAATTTGTTTACTGTGACCATTATCCTGTTGGTAAATGTCATCTGCTGGGTCAATAATGTCATGGATGTCTGGCCCATTGATCAATCGTACATGTCTCATTTGTCAATAATGCCAATGACACCAATATTCTTTTCATTTCCGCATCCAATCTTTTTACTGTGACCATCGTCCAGTTGGTAAATGTCATCTGCTGGGTCAATAATGTCATGGATGGCTTCTCCCCCCCCCCCCCCTTGCTGAATGGTACCTTTCCCATTTGTCAATAATGTCAATGACACCAATATTCCTCATCCAAGTCTTTACTGTGACCATCGTCCAGTTGGTAAATGTCATCTGCTCGGTCAATGTTAGGGATGGCTACCCCATTGGTCAATGTTACTTTCCCCATTGGTCAATAGCATAAAGGACACCAATATTTTTGCGGGATATTATTTGATGGCACGATCCAGACAAGCGGTAAAGTGGTTTCAGGATGATAACTCTGTTACCATTTATCAGATCACTGAAACTTCATAGGGTGAGTGGACTAGGTCTGTAGAAAAACCTTTCGAAATTGACAAAGATCCAAAATCTAAGATGGTCGCCAGCCACCGGTATATGGTGGTTGGACTAGGTCTGGAGAAGACTCATCGAAATCGATGATAATCCAAAATCCAAGATGGCTGCCAGCCAAGGGTGTCCATTTTGAAAATTGGTTTCCCGATGATAACTATTACCGTTTATCGGATTGCTTTGAAACTTGATAAGAGTGGTTGGACTAGCTCTGAAGAAAGAAACTATTGAAGTTGACGATGATCCTAAATTCAAGATTGCCCACAGTCACTGGTGGCCATCTCGAAAATTGGTTTCTCCATTTCTGTTTAGCGGATCGCTTCGAAACTTCATGGGATGACAGGACTGTCTGAGGGAAAAACTTGAAATTGTAGATGAGCCAAAATCCAATTTGGCTGCCAGCCACCCGGCGGCCATCATGAACGTTGATTTCCAGACGATTTCCTGACTGAGCTCTTGTTGTCCGACAATAATGATAATGACCATTGCCATCTGTCTATGGCAACAGCTATGGTTGCCTGATGGACCAATGATACTTGTTGCACATTAATTAATCTAAACATGTTTACAGTTCCTCATCCACTAGGTAAGCGCTATGGCCCTTGGGCCATTTATTTTTTTAATTTTATTTTGTTTTTTATTTTCAATTTTTAATAATCTGAAGTCTTTGAATAAAATTGCTCCCTACTACATAGAGAAAGGTATTTCTGGACAGTCATTGGGGTGGCCCTCTGAGTCAAACAACGTTTTCTAGTTTAATCAGTCACTCTAGTGTTAAATTTTCAAAAAATAGTCTCTTGGTGTGGAAAATCTGAGTGTTTTTTAAACAACATATGCCTGAAAACCTATATGTGTGAAGAATTATGCATGAGATTAGTTAAAGGTGCGTATTCACAATAAAATACGTGAAAATAAAATTGTTAAAATTGTATAGTTTTTAGAGGCTTAAATTGTGTGCCTCGATGTAATAAGTTATTGGTTTGATTGTCGTCAATCGATTGCCTGATTCCAGGTCCCATTCACACCATTTCTAGGCTGGTTTATATTTCAGTCCATTATTGGTAGCTTCCCCAGTTATTACACTGGTAACCATTTATACTCCTGGGTGGAGAGGAAATTCAACGAGGAGTGAAGGAGATTGCCTGTTTCCATCGATTGCTCGTGAGCCACCTGATCGCCTGACAGTTGAGCTGGATTTGAACTCTGCCAGGCTGATTACTAGTCAATCGCGCTAACAATACAGCCAATCGTTTTCCGTCCTAGATGTAATGCAACAAAATAAATCTTAACATATGGTGATTAAATTACGTAATTTAATTTTAAAATGTTAAGTTGTGAAATTGAATTAGAGACACGGGTCCCTATATCGACTTCATATCTAACAAGAGCCATCATAAGATGGCATATCTCCCCGGACCCCAAATATCTCACTAATAGGGGAATGTGATTGGCTGCTGATAAACACAAATCAGGATTTAATATATCATTAATAGACCCACAGACTGACATACATACATTCTATACAGACGCATGGATGTACAGGCATATGGATAGCACATGCACGTCTTCAAGTGGTAATGAAAACCCTTACAAAAGTTTCAAAGGAATCGCAGCTAAATTCTAGTTGTGTTGGCAAGAAATGATTGGTACTGCAGTTTATGTATCGGCTTAAAGGTATTTAATGGGGGATAACTCTGTAATGAATAATTTTCTGGCTGCGAAAATAGCACATGCACATTTTCAGATGATAATGACTAGATTTACCACGTTTGAAAAGAATTGTAACTCAACTAATGCTGATCGCTATATCCCGCACCCCCTCTTATACAAATTTATTTTTATTTCGTTTTAAGTATGATGAGGTAAACATTTTAAAACTCTGAAATTATACAATTTTACTTTCAATCATTTTGCTGTGAATATGCACCTTTAACATTTGTATTTGTAAATTGCATATGAATGAATGTGACTGAAACGTGGTTACAACTGAGGTCAAGTTTGATGAACTAAATGTGATGTGATGGCTTCCTGTGACTGTTGTATCTAACTTTGTCTCAGTCTTATGTCCCTCAGTCTTGTTAGCCTAATTGCCATAAAGATTCTGGATTATAGATATGGTTTACAAGTTCAAGTCATTTTAATGAGTGGTTAAACAAGGTCGATAGAATCTCGGGTGAAGCGACACTACATACATTAAACCTACAATGCATGCATCAGTAAGTCACACTGAAGCCACATTGACCTACCTTTGACATTAAACCTACAATGCATGCATCAGTTAAGTCACACTGAAGCTACATTGACCTACCGTTGACATTAAGCCTACAACGCATGCATCATTAAGTCACACTGAAGCCACACTGACCTACCTTTGACATTAAGCCTACAATGCATGCATCAGTTAAGTCACACTGAAGCCACATTGACCTACCTTTGACATTAAGCCTACAATGCATGCATCATTAAGTCACACTGAAGCCACATTGACCTACCTTTGACATTAAACCTACAATGCATGCATCAGTAAGTCACACTGAAGCCACATTGACCTACCATTGACATTAAGCCTACAATGCATGCATCAGTTGTCACACTGAAGCCACATTGACCTACCTTTGACATTAAGCCTACAATGCATGCATCATTGTCACACTGAAGCCACATTGACCTACCTTGGACATTAAGCCTACAATGCATGCATCAGTAGGTCACACTGAAGCCACATTGACCTACCTTTGACATTAAGCCTACAATGCATGCATCATTATCACACTGAAGCCACATTGACCTACCTTTGACATTAAACCTACAATGCATGCATCAGTAGGTCACACTGAAGCCACATTGACCCACCTTTGACATTAAGCCTACAATGCATGCATCATTAAGTCACACTGAAGCCACATTGACCTACCTTTGACATTAAACCTACAATGCATGCATCAGTTAAGTCACACTGAAGCCACATTGACCTACCTTTGACATTAAACCTACAATGCATGCATCATTAAGTCACACTGAAGCCACATTGACCTACCTTTGACATTAAGCCTACAATGCATGCATCAGTAGGTCACATTGACCCACCTTTGACATTAAGCCTACAATGCATGCATCATTAAGTCACACTGAAGCCACATTGACCTACCTTTGACATTAAACCTACAATGCATGCATCAGTTAAGTCACACTGAAGCCACATTGACCTACCTTTGACATTAAACCTACAATGCATGCATCATTAAGTCACACTGAAGCCACATTGACCTACCTTTGACATTAAGCCTACAATGCATGCATCAGTAGGTCACACTGAAGCCACATTGACCTACCTTTGACATTAAGCCTACAATGCATGCATCATTATCACACTGAAGCCACATTGACCTACCTTTGACATTAAACCTACAATGCATGCATCAGTAGGTCACACTGAAGCCACATTGACCCACCTTTGACATTAAGCCTACAATGCATGCATCATTAAGTCACACTGAAGCCACATTGACCTACCTTTGACATTAAACCTACAATGCATGCATCAGTTAAGTCACACTGAAGCCACATTGACCTACCTTAGACATTAAGCCTACAATGCATGCATCATTAAGTCACACTGAAGCCACATTGACCTACCTTTGACATTAAACCTACAATGCATGCATCAGTAAGTCACACTGAAGCCACATTGACCTACCATTGACATTAAGCCTACAATGCATGCATCATTATCACACTGAAGCCACATTGACCTACCTTTGACATTAAACCTACAATGCATGCATCAGTAGGTCACACTGAAGCCACATTGACCCACCTTTGACATTAAGCCTACAATGCATGCATCATTAAGTCACACTGAAGCCACATTGACCTACCTTTGACATTAAACCTACAATGCATGCATCAGTTAAGTCACACTGAAGCCACATTGACCTACCTTTGACATTAAACCTACAATGCATGCATCAGTAGGTCACACTGAAGCCACATTGACCCACCTTTGACATTAAGCCTACAATGCATGCATCAGTAAGTCACACTGAAGCCACATTGACCTACCTTTGACATTAAGCCTACAATGCATGCATCATTGTCACACTGAAGCCACATTGACCTACCTTTGACATTAAACCTACAATGCATGCATCAGTTAAGTCACACTGAAGCCACATTGACCTACCTTTGACATTAAACCTACAATGCATGCATCAGTAGGTCACACTGAAGCCACATTGACCCACCTTTGACATTAAGCCTACAATGCATGCATCAGTAAGTCACACTGAAGCCACATTGACCTACCTTTGACATTAAGCCTACAATGCATGCATCATTGTCACACTGAAGCCACATTGACCTACCTTTGACATTAAGCCTACAATGCATGCATCATTGTCACACTGAAGCCAGATTGATCTACCGTTGACATTAAACCTACAATGCATGCATCAGTAAGTCACACTGACGCCACATTGACCTACCTTTGGCATTAAGCCTACAATGCATGCATCATTAAGTCACACTGAAGCCACATTGACCTACCTTTGACATTAAGCCTACAATGCATGCATCATTGTCACACTGAAGCCACATTGACCTACCTTTGACATTAAGCCTACAATGCATGCATCATTGTCACACTGAAGCCACATTGACCTACGTTTGCTACGCTATATACGCTAAGCCTACAATGCATGCCTACAAGTTTGATTACTGTATGCGAAAAACTTTTGAAACGACGGTCCGGAATAAGTGTTTGTGACTGACTGACAAACTAATTAACTAAGGGAGGACATTGTTTATAGAACTGTTTTCCACATGACCAGTGGAACATCTGTCTAATGCATCCAGCGAGTGCGCTACATATGTTAACAAGCACAAATTTGTGTAATGCTCTCGTCATTCATGTTTGGAAGAATTTTTATTTATGTTACTGTGATATTTGACCTTTTGATAGCAAACTTATCACACTTCATCCGGATCCCACCGTCATTCTACCACAAGTCTGGTTTCACGCTTTCTTCAATAGAAGCAGAGTTATTGATCAATTAGTTTTCAAAATAATATTTTAATCTGTTCAGGACTCCATGGGCAACTTTTCCTATTAGTTTGATTACTGTATGCCAAAAAATTCAGGAAATTTCAGCCTGGAATAAACTTTAGTGGCTGGATGGATGACTGACTGGCTGGCTGGCTAGCTGACTGGCTGGATGGATGACTGGCTGGCTGGCTGGCTGGCTAGCTGACTGGCTGACTAAATGACTGACATGGTGGTTTATTGAGCTGTTACAAACACCTAAAAATTATGGGAAATATCCGGTGTATTTGTGGCATTTGCATTATGCATGTAATCTTTTGCAAAAAAAATCTGGATAAAGAAAACATGAAAAACAGGCGCAAACCGCTTCGCCTCACATTCCTTTTCGTTGAGGAGTCAATTGCAGCCATTCCTCTGCACAAATTCTTAACAGCAAAAAGACCAAGGAGAGCAATTCGAGCACGGAAATACAAAGACGGTACCATCGAACATAATCAAAAACCAAGTCACCAACAATTCAGTGTTTCTGTGTAAAAGAGAACCCTTCAAACAACCCTTCTTCTTCTGGACGAGAGCTGTGATGGACTGAACCCTCCTGGACGAGAACTGTGATGGACTGAAACCTCCTGGATGAGAACTGTGATGGAGTGAAACCTCCTGGATGAGAACTGTGATGGACTGGAACCTCCTGGATGAGAACTGTGATAGACTGAAACCTCCTGGATGAGAACTGATGGACTGGACGAGAACTGTGATGGATTGAAACCTGGATAAGAACTGTAATGGACTGAAACCTCCTGGATGAGAGCTGTGATGGATTGAAACCTCCTGGACGAGAACTGTGATGGATTGAAACCTCCTGGATGAGAACTGTGATGGATTGAAACCGCCTGGATGAGAACTGTGATGGATTGAAACTTCCTGGACGAGAACTGTGATGGATTGAAACCTCCTGGATGAGAACTGTGATGGACTGGAGCCTCCTGGATGAGAACTGTGATGGATTGAAACCACCTGGATGAGAACTGTGATGGACTGGAACCTCCTGGATGAGAACTGTGATGGACTGAAACCTCCTGGATGAGAACTGATGGACTGGAACCTCCTGGACGAGAACTGTGATGGATTGAAACCTGGATAAGAACTGTGATGGACTGAAACCTCCTGGATGAGAACTGTGATGGATTGAAACCTCCTGGACGAGAACTGTGATGGATTGAAACCTCCTGGATGAGAACTGATGGATTGAAACCTCCTGGATGAGAACTGTGATGGACTGGAACCTCCTGGATGAGAACTGTGATGGACTGAAACCTCCTGGATGAGAATGTGATGGATTGAAACCTCCTGGACGAGAGAACTGTGATGGATTGAAACCTCCTGGATGACAACTGTGATGGATTGAAACCTCCTGGATGAGAACTGTGATGGACTGGAGCCTCCTGGATGAGAACTGTGATGGATTGAAACCTCCTGGACTGGAACCTCCTGGATGAGAACTGTGATGGACTGCACCTCCTGGATGAGAAGTGTGATGGACTGAACATCCTGGGCGAGAACTGTGATGGACTGGAACCTCCTGGATGAGAACTGTGATGGACTGGAACCTCCTGGACGAGAACTATGTCCAAGCGCCAAATGATGATGGTTTTAAATCTATCATCAGCAGCAGAACCTTTGTATAGTCGTCTTACCATACTCTCACCCGTTGTGTTTATGCCAGTATTGACCTTACAACTTACCATACAGAAGCAGAAATAATTTTACATCTATAATTTCAAGTGAAGTCTACATTATTGAACAACTCATCAATTATTTTTTATATAATAATTTATTCTCTTTCTGTACACAGGTAAATAGACAGCTATAGATATAAATAATATATATTTGAATATCCATGTACCTCTATTTTAATGTAACGGTAATCATATAACAAACCTTAGTGTGGATGACATGATTCGTATAACTGCATAAATAGATCCCATATACATCATTCTTAGCTCACCTGGCCCGGACAACCAAGTGAGCTTATGCCATGCAGGCTGTCCATTCGTCAAATCACATCTCCTCCTTAATGGGTTCACTGATTTCAACCAAATTTGTCTCGAAGAATCGTAGCGAAGTACGCTCCAGTTTCTATTCAAAATTTTGATTGGTAAATTTTTCCGGCACCCATCTTGGATTTTCCAAAAATTATCCCAAAATCCTTTACAATGATACACCAATATCAATGGCCCGATTTCGACGAAACTTGGGTGGAATAATCCTCTGGTCGTACTTCTAATGAGAATCTTGATTGGTCAATTTTTCTAGTGGCCGTCTTGGATTTCCTGAAAATTTCTGGAAATCAGTTAAAAGCCACTTGGTCGATTTCAAGCAAACTCGTTAGGAAGGACCTTGGAGTGGTATGCTTCAGAACGTTTATACCAAATTTTGATTGGTCAATATTTTCGGTGCCAAGCTTCAATTTTCTGGAAAATTGCGGGAAATCGCTTAAAACGCTACTCATTAAATTGAATTTCAACCAGACTTGCCTGGAAGGATACTCGGCTAGTAGGTTTCAGAACTTGTATACAGAATTTTGATTGATCAACTTATTCGGTCGCCATCTTGAATTTTCCAAAAATGCCTGGAAATCATTTAAAACGCTACTCCCCATTGACTGTTAGGGCGACCGCAATCAGACTTGGCTGGAAGGACCCTAGGGCAGTAGGCTTCATAACTTATATACAGAAATTTGATTGGTCAATTATTCTGGTGGCCATCTTGGATTTTCTAAAAAATTTGGGAAATCAGATAAAAGGCTACTCCTCATTTGCCTATTTCAACCAAGATCAGCTGGAAGGACCATAGGCTGGTATGCTTCAGAACTTGTATTTTGACTACTTGATTTTCTTGGGCTCTACTCATTAATCTCTGGAAATTTTAACCAAATTTGATTGGAAGAATCCTACAGTAGTAGCCTCTACGCTCTTCAGAATTTTGATAGGTCAATGTTTTGGCAGTCATCTGATTTTCTGAAAATTTTCCGCAACAAAACTTGGGTGGAAGAATCCTATGACAGTAGGCTTCAACATATCAAGTGCGAATCTTGATTGGTCAATTTTTGGGTGGCCGTCTTGGATTTTCCGAAAATTATCCATCATGTCTATTTAAATACAAATGGTTCAAAGGCTAATGTCCAGGTGAGCGTCACAGACTCAAGGGCTTCTTGTTTCATAAAATACACAATGATTCATCTGAAAGCGTCTTAGTTATGACAAAAACAGCTTGTGCTCAGTATCTGGCAGCCCACCACCAACATGACGATTGATTTACAAAAATACATTGATCACCTGTATGAGAAGTAATCACGCTAAATTCAGAAGTCTTGGTTCACTGCTAACTATGTCCTGCCACATCCGGTCTAGGTTCTCTACTAACTATGTCCTGCCACATCCGGTCTACGTTCACTGCTAACTATGTCCTGCCACATCCGGTCTAGGTTCACTGCTAACTATGTCCTGCCACATCCGGTCTAGGTTCACTGCTAACTATGTCCTGCCACATCCGGTCTAGGTTCACTGCTAACTATGTCCTGCCACATCCGGTCTAGGTTCACTGCTAACTATGTCCTGCCACATCCGGTCTAGGTTCACTGCTAACTATGTCCTGCCACATCCGGTTTAGGTTCACTGCTAACTATGTCCTGCCACATCCGGTCTAGGTTCACTGCTAACTATGTCCTGCCACATCCGGTCTAGGTTCACTGCTAACTATGTCCTGCCACATCCGGTCTAGGCTCACAGCTAACTATGTCCTGCCACATCCGGTCTAGGTTCACTGCTATGTCCTGCCACATCCGGTCTAGATTCACTGCTATGTCCTGCCACATCCGGTCTAGGTTCACTGCTATATCCTGCCACATCCGGTCTAGGGTCACTGCTAACTATGCCCTGCCACATCTGGTCTAGATTCACTGGTAACTATGTCCTGCCACATCCAGTCTAGGTTCACTGCTAACTATGTCCTGCCACATCCGGTCTAGGTTCACAGCTAACTATGTCCTGCCACATCCGGTCTATGTTCACCGCTAACTATGTCCTGCCACATCCGGTCTATGTTCACTGCTAACTGTGTCCTGCCAAATCCGGTCTAGGCTCACAGCTAACTATGTCCTGCCACATCCGTCTAGGTTCACTGCTAACTATGTCCTGCCACATCCAGTCTAGATTCACTGCTAACTATGTCCTGCCACATCCGGTCTAGGTTCACTGCTAACTATGTCCTGCCACATCCGGTCTAGGTTCACTGCTATATCCTGCCACATCCGGTCTAGGGTCACTGCTAACTATGCCCTGCCACATCTGGTCTAGATTCACTGGTAACTATGTCCTGCCACATCTGGTCTAGGTTCACTGCTAACTATGTCCTGCCACATCCGGTCTAGGTTCACAGCTAACTATGTCCTGCCACATCCGGTTTAGGCTCACAGCTAACTATGTCCTGCCACATCCGGTCTAGGTTCACTGCTAACTATGTCCTGCCACATCCGGTCTAGGCTCACAACTAACTATGTCCTGCCACATCCGGTCTAGGTTCACTGCTAACTATGTCCTGCCACATCCGGTCTATGTTCACTGCTATGTCCTGCCACATCCGGTCTAGGTTCACTGCTATGTCCTGCCACATCCGGTCTAGGCTCACAGCTAACTATGTCCTGCCACATCCGGTCTAGGCTCACAGCTAACTATGTCCTGCCACATCCGGTCTAGGTTCACGGCTAACTATGTCCTGCCACATCCGGTCTAGGTTCACTGCTAACTATGTCCTGCCAAATCCGGTCTAGGTTCACTGCTATGTCCTGCCACATCCGGTCTAGGTTCACTGCTAACTATGTCCTGCCACATCCGGTCTAGGCTCACAGCTAACTATGTCCTGCCACATCCGGTCTAGGCTCACAGCTAACTATGTCCTGCCACATCCGTCTAGGTTCACTGCTAACTATGTCCTGCCACATCCAGTCTAGATTCACTGCTAACTATGTCCTGCCACATCCGGTCTAGGTTCACTGCTAACTATGTCCTGCCACATCCGGTCTAGGTTCACTGCTATATCCTGCCACATCCGGTCTAGGGTCACTGCTAACTATGCCCTGCCACATCTGGTCTAGATTCACTGGTAACTATGTCCTGCCACATCCGGTCTAGTTTCACTGCTAACTATGTCCTGCCACATCCGGTCTAGGTTGACAGCTAACTATGTCCTGCCACATCCGGTCTATGTTCACCGCTAACTATGTCCTGCCACATCCGGTCTAGGCTCACAGCTAACTATGTCCTGCCACATCCGTCTAGGTTCACTGCTAACTATGTCCTGCCACATCCAGTCTAGATTCACTGCTAACTATGTCCTGCCACATCCGGTCTAGGTTCACTGCTAACTATGTCCTGCCACATCCGGTCTAGGTTCACTGCTATATCCTGCCACATCCGGTCTAGGGTCACTGCTAACTATGCCCTGCCACATCTGGTCTAGATTCACTGGTAACTATGTCCTGCCACATCCGGTCTAGGTTCACTGCTAACTATGTCCTGCCACATCCGGTCTAGGTTCACAGCTAACTATGTCCTGCCACATCCGGTCTATGTTCACCGTTAACTATGTCCTGCCACACCCGGTCTAGGTTCACTGCCAATTATGTCCTGCCACATCCGGTCTATGTTCACTCCTAACTATGTCCTGCCACATCCGGTCTAGGTTCACAGCTAACTATGTCCTGCCACATCCGGTCTATGTTCACCGCTAACTATGTCCTGCCACATCCGGTCTAGGTTCACTGCTAACTATGTCCTGCCACATCCGCTCTAGGTTCACTGCTAACTATGTCCTGCCACATCCGGTCTATGTTCACTGCTAACTATGTCCTGCCACATCCGGTCTAGATTCACTGCTAACTGTGTCCTGCCACATCCGGTCTATGTTCACTGCTAACTGTGTCCTGCCAAATCCGGTCTAGATTCACTGCTAACCCTTTAACCCATAAATTTCTTCGAAGAAATTTCAATTTTCTCATAGAAAATGTCCATTTGCAGACCAAGAGATTAGTTTTGAAATTTTTCAAAAATCATTTCCGCTTTGTGTGCACATGGACATTTCTCAGGAGCACTAAAGAAGCCATTTTAGCCCGGTTTGAGTGTTAACGGGTTAAGCAGGGTAACAGTTTCCAATCAAATAAATTTCAAAATATTCCACAGAAGACTCGCTTCTTATACTGTAAAAAACTCTGCATTTGGTCTTTCTGCTTAAAATTCTTAACCCCTTAATGGCCATAACGACCAAAAATAGATTCGGCAGTGGTCTTGGAATGTTCATTCTCAGGCCAGACGACAAAAATGCATTCAATAAACACAAGTTTTAAATTTAAATCTCGACCATTAGAGGGTTAAAGAACTACCAAACGCATATGGCTCCAATGACATGCTAGAAATTACACCTCACCTGTAGTAAGTGACCACCTGTCTTTAACGAACATGTGGTGCTCTTAACCTTTCCACACTCAAGCCGATGAAAAACACATTCCGCAGTGATCTTGATAAATGTCCACCTGCATATGAAAAGAAGGCTACCTTTGAAAATTTACCACTGGAATGACTGGCTCGATACCCGAGCCAGTAATTGCAGTGGTAAATTTTCTAAAATAATCTTTGTTTGGTCTGCAAATAGACATTATCTATGACAAAATTGAGTTTCCTGAACGAGTTTGAGATTTAAATGGTTAAGGAGTTTGTGTAAGATAGGTTAGAACGTAGCCACACACTCCATATATTAGAGTGGTGTGTCACTGAAGACTGTTCATAGTATAATGTATAAGCAATGATCAGGAATATTGCACTTCACATTTATGGTTACACATACCATTGAATATATATACATATACTGATACAAAGAATTACACCTTTGAAAACCAATCACTGCCATGGCTGCTGACGCAGACATTCAAGCAGTAAATTATCAAAAATATTTCTCTTGGTCTTTAACCCGTTAATGGCTAACTTTGGTCTAAAAAAAAAATAAATATTTGCTTTTTGAATCTCTATTTCAGGCCAAGAAAATAGTATTTTTTTAAATTTAACACTGGAATGCTGGCTCAATTTTCCCATGGTCTGCAAATGGACATTCCAAGGACAACTGCAGACATGGCAGAGGCCGGTTTTGACAAATAAGGGTTAAATTGACATCTTTCAAGCGGTCTGCACAAGTCAGGTGACTTGACTTGCACCAACATGCTAAAATGGAATGATTGAAAGGTTCTAATGAATACATGGACACCAGATACTGAAATGGAATGATTGAAAGGATCTAATGAATACATGAGCACCAGATGCTAAAATGAATGATTGGAAGGTTCTAATGAATACATGGACACCAGATACCGAAATGGAATGATTGAAAGGTTCTAATGAATACATGGGCACCAGACGCTAAAATGAATGATTGAAAGGTTCTAATGAATAAATGGACACCAGATATTGAAATGGAATGATTGAAAGGTTCTAATGAATACATGGACATCAGACGCTAAAATGGAATGATTGAAAGGTTCTAATGAATACATGGGCATCAGAAGCTGAAATGAATGATTGAATGGTTCTAATGAATACATGGACATCAGATACAACATCAAACATGAAAAATCAATTTTTGATTTGTAGAGAAAATAAAGTCAGACTCACTGGTACAATTTAGAGCGGTATACGTACCACCAAGACTTGTTAACTATACATATATGACTTACATGTATACTAAAATTGTCATTGTACAATGTAATAAGCTTACATTTGTCATTGTAGAATGTAATAAGCTTACAGTTGGCATTGTACAATGTAATAAGCTTACATTTGTCATTGTAGAATGTAATAAGCTTCCATTTGTCATTGTACAATGTAATAAGCTTACATTTGTCATTGTACAATGTAGTAAGCTTACATTTGTCATTGTACAATGTAATAAGCTTACATTTGTCATTGTACAATGTAATAAATTTACAATTGTCATTGTATAATGTAATAAGCTTACAATTGTCATTGTACAATGTAATAAGCTTACATTTGTCATTGTACAATGTAATAAGCTTACAATTGTCATTGTACAATGTAATAAGCTTACATTTGTCATTGTACAATGTAGTAAGCTTACATTTGTCATTGTACAATGTAGTAAGCTTACATTTGTCATTGTACAATGTAGTAAGCTTACATTTGTCATTGTCGAATGTAATAAGCTTATAATGTCATTGTAGAATATAATAAGCTTACATTTGTCATTGTAGAATGTAATAAGCTTACAGTTGGCATTGTACAATGTAATAAGCTTACATTTGTCATTGTAGAATGTAATAAGCTTACATTTGTCATTGTACAATGTAGTAAGCTTACATTTGTCATTGTACAATGTAATAAGCTTACATTTGTCATTGTACAATGTAATAAATTTACAATTGTCATTGTATAATGTAATAAGCTTACAATTGTCATTGTACAATGTAATAAGCTTACATTTGTCATTGTACAATGTAATAAGCTTACAATTGTCATTGTACAATGTAATAAGCTTACATTTGTCATTGTACAACGTAGTAAGCTTACATTTGTCATTGTACAATGTAGTAAGCTTACATTTGTCATTGTACAATGTAGTAAGCTTACATTTGTCATTGTCGAATGTAATAAGCTTATAATGTCATTGTAGAATATAATAAGCTTACATTTGTCATTGTACAATGTAGTAAGCTTACATTTGTCATTGTACAATGTAGTAAGCTTAAATAAATCATTAACAGCATGAATTTGTGATAATATAACAAATATGACAGTGCGATAAAGCTGGTTAATACAAAGCAACAAACAATCCTCCCCTACAGGCTAAATACGATGTTTGTATGTGTAGGTATAATGAGCGGACTTCCTGCCTCTACCGACTGGTCACTATAGGTCAGGGGATTCTTGATGACACATGTGTAGCCTATCGGTTCTATGTTCCTAACCAAATATGGGTAGGAGCTATAGTGTGTGCCTGGGTGTGTATGCAGCTTGTGGCCTGCATTGTATATAGGTGAGGGGTGAGTGGTGATGGGCAGCTAGACATTACAATAACAAACCTGGCACACGTTGCTCATTAAAATACATTAACAAAGCTTAGAATAAAATTGATTGACTAATACCGTAATGTGCCACAAACACACTTTCCCATAGGTTGTCAATCTTTAGATTCAACAGAATGTTCCCTATATTATAAAGCATGTGTAATCTCAGATCTGTAAGGGCTACAGGGTGAATGATTCACACATACTTTCCCATAGGATCTCAGATCTGTAAGGGCTACAGGGTGAATGATTCAAACATACTTTAAAGTACAGCTCAGGAATAACTTTAAAATGTTTCCAAACAGCATAAAATGTACTCTTAAATAATTTGAACATGATTGGATTGGAAGATTGCTGCCTAATCTTCCATTCCAATTATGTTCAGAATATTCAACAGAACATTGTTTTCTAACTAACATGTGTCTATTTTTGTTTTGGAAACATTTAAACTTATTTAGGAGCTGTACTGTAACATGGAGTCTACATAAATTTAGCAGACAGTCAGTTAAATTACAAAACAATGAATAAGCGACATCATCAAGGAATGTAGATAAAATGGTCAACGTAATATTCTTAAATAAGTCATTAAAATCATGAATTTGTGAAAATAAATCATACAAAAAAACAAACATTTGTGGAAATATATTAGTAAGATTACAATATCACATTCTGTAGTAAAACAACCTCTAGAAGGAAGGATGAAATCAGAAGACAAGGTATTACCTGGTGGGCTAAACATACAGACCCAAGTAACAATTACATTTTATATATGGCTATTTTCATTGGCAATCTATTAACTCTCTTGGGAGAGTTCTATGTGTGAAAAAGATGCTAGTTTTTATCGTGAAATGATACGTGTAAATTAATAATAATTAAGTAGAATTCATGATGACAAAAGTAATTAAAAATTATAAGCGCTTTAAAAAGAATAACTCGTACATAAATTAATTCACATATTTTTTAGCATATATAATTTATATATTATGAGTGTGCATGCATTGACTACATTATGAACATATATATTATTATCATTACTATTATTATTATTATTATTATTATTATTATTATTATTATTATTATTGCACAAAATCTCATGTGTTTATGCATGATACGCAGAGACCGTACTAATTTTAATTAGTTATATTTTGCCACTAATAGACAACATGCTATTAACCTTTTAACGCTTGAAATGCCAGCTTCTCAATTAAAAAAAATCTGACTGAAAACTTGTTTATTATTTTTAACCGACTGGTCTGTTGCTGCCTGCCAACAGCTCGCAGTCAAATTACTTTCAAAATATTCAACAGAATATTCTGTAAATCAAATGCAATTTGCCAAATCTGGTCTGTTACAGGTTAAAGGAAAGATTCGCCATAGACAACTAGTCTTACCGAAGCATCAGCTCATGGTTTCAAAGACAACCAGGCTTACAGAAGCACCAGCTCATGGTTTCAAAGACAACTAGTCTTACAGAAGCATCAGCTCATGGTTTCAAAGACAACTAGGCTTACAGAAACACCAGCTCATGGTTTCAAAGACAACTAGGATTACAGAAGCATCAGCTCATGGTTTCAAAGACAACCAGGCTTACAGAAGCACCAGCTCATGGTTTCAAAGACAACCAGGCTTACAGAAGCATCAGCTCATGGTTTCAAAGTCAACTAGGCTTACAGAAGCATCAGCTCATGGTTTCAAAGACAACCAGGCTTACAGAAGCATCAGCTCATGGTTTCAAAGACAACTAGTCTTACAGAAGCATCAGCTTATGGTTTCAAAGACAACTAGGCTTACAGAAGCATCAGCTCATGGTTTCAAAGACAACTAGTCTTACAGAAGCATCAGCTCATGGTTTCAAAGACAACTAGGCTTACAGAAGCATCAGCTCATGGTTTCAAAGACACCTAGTCTTACAGAAGCATCAGCTCATGGTTTCAAAGACAACCAGGCTTACAGAAGCATCAGCTCATGGTTTCAAAGACAACTAGTCTTACAGAAGCATCAGCTCATGGTTTCAAAGACAACTAGGCTTACAGAAGCATCAGCTCATGGTTTCAAAGACAACTAGTCTTACAGAAGCATCAGCTCATGGTTTCAAAGACAACTAGGCTTACAGAAGCATCAGCTCATGGTTTCAAAGACACCTAGTCTTACAGAAGCATCAGCTCATGATTTCAAAGACAACCAGGCTTACAGAAGCACCAGCTCATGGTTTCAAAGACAACTAGGCTTACAGAAACACCAGCTCATGGTTTCAAAGACAACTAGGCTTACAGAAGCATCAGCTCATGGTTTCAAAGACAACTAGTCTTACAGAAGCATCAGCTCATGCTTTCAATGATAACTAGGCTTACAGAAGCATCAGCTCATCGTTTCAAAGACAACTAGTCTTACAGAAGTATCAGCTCATGGTTTCAAAGACAACCAGGCTTACAGAAGCACCAGCTCATGGTTTCAAAGACAACCAGGCTTACAGAAGCACCAGCTCATGGTTTCAAAGACAACTAGGCTTACAGAAACACCAGCTCATGGTTTCAAAGACAACTAGGCTTACAGAAGCATCAGCTCATGCTTTCAATGATAACTAGTCTTACAGAAGCATCAGCTCATGGTTTCAAAGACAACTAGGCTTACAGAAGCATCAGCTCATGGTTTCAAAGACACCTAGTCTTACAGAAGCATCAGCTCATGGTTTCAAAGACAACCAGGCTTACAGAAGCATCAGCTCATGGTTTCAAAGACAACTAGTCTTACAGAAGCATCAGCTCATGGTTTCAAAGACAACTAGGCTTACAGAAGCATCAGCTCATGGTTTCAAAGACAACTAGTCTTACAGAAGCATCAGCTCATGGTTTCAAAGACAACTAGGCTTACAGAAGCATCAGCTCATGGTTTCAAAGACACCTAGTCTTACAGAAGCATCAGCTCATGGTTTCAAAGACAACCAGGCTTACAGAAGCACCAGCTCATGGTTTCAAAGACAACTAGGCTTACAGAAACACCAGCTCATGGTTTCAAAGACAACTAGGCTTACAGAAGCATCAGCTCATGGTTTCAAAGACAACTAGTCTTACAGAAGCATCAGCTCATGCTTTCAATGATAACTAGGCTTACAGAAGCATCAGCTCATGGTTTCAAAGACAACTAGTCTTACAGAAGTATCAGCTCATGGTTTCAAAGACAACCAGGCTTACAGAAGCACCAGCTCATGGTTTCAAAGACAACCAGGCTTACAGAAGCACCAGCTCATGGTTTCAAAGACAACTAGGCTTACAGAAACACCAGCTCATGGTTTCAAAGACAACTAGGCTTACAGAAGCATCAGCTCATGGTTTCAAAGACAACCAGGCTTACAGAAGCACCAGCTCATGGTTTCAAAGACAACCAGGCTTACAGAAGCACCAGCTCATGGTTTCAAAGACAACTAGGCTTACAGAAACACCAGCTCATGGTTTCAAAGACAACTAGGCTTACAGAAGCATCAGCTCATGGTTTCAAAGACAACTAGTCTTACAGAAGCATCAGCTCATGGTTTCAAAGACAACCAGGCTTACAGAAGCACCAGCTCATGGTTTCAAAGACAACTAGGCTTACAGAAGCACCAGCTCATGGTTTCAAAGACAACTAGGCTTACAGAAACACCAGCTCATGGTTTCAAAGACAACTAGTCTTACAGAAGCATCAGCTCATGCTTTCAATGATAACTAGGCTTACAGAAGCATCAGCTCATCGTTTCAAAGATAACTAGGCTTACAGAAGCATCAGCTCATGGTTTCAAAGACAACCAGGCTTACAGAAGCACCAGCTCATGGTTTCAAAGACAACCAGGCTTACAGAAGCACCAGCTCATGGTTTCAAAGACAACTAGGCTTACAGAAACACCAGCTCATGGTTTCAAAGACAACTAGGCTTACAGAAGCATCAGCTCATGCTTTCAATGATAACTAGTCTTACAGAAGCATCAGCTCATGGTTTCAAAGACAACTAGGCTTACAGAAGCATCAGCTCATGGTTTCAAAGACACCTAGTCTTACAGAAGCATCAGCTCATGGTTTCAAAGACAACCAGGCTTACAGAAGCATCAGCTCATGGTTTCAAAGACAACTAGTCTTACAGAAGCATCAGCTCATGGTTTCAAAGACAACTAGGCTTACAGAAGCATCAGCTCATGGTTTCAAAGACAACTAGTCTTACAGAAGCATCAGCTCATGGTTTCAAAGACAACTAGACTTACAGAAGCATCAGCTCATGGTTTCAAAGACACCTAGTCTTACAGAAGCATCAGCTCATGGTTTCAAAGACAACCAGGCTTACAGAAGCACCAGCTCATGGTTTCAAAGACAACTAGGCTTACAGAAACACCAGCTCATGGTTTCAAAGACAACTAGGCTTACAGAAGCATCAGCTCATGGTTTCAAAGACAACTAGTCTTACAGAAGCATCAGCTCATGGTTTCAAAGACAACTAGGCTTACAGAAGCATCAGCTCATGGTTTCAAAGACAACTAGGCTTACAGAAGCATCAGCTCATGGTTTCAAAGACAACCAGGCTTACAGAAGCACCAGCTCATGGTTTCAAAGACAACCAGGCTTACAGAAGCACCAGCTCATGGTTTCAAAGACAACTAGGCTTACAGAAACACCAGCTCATGGTTTCAAAGACAACTAGGCTTACAGAAGCATCAGCTCATGGTTTCAAAGACAACTAGTCTTACAGAAGCATCAGCTCATGGTTTCAAAGACAACCAGGCTTACAGAAGCACCAGCTCATGGTTTCAAAGACAACTAGGCTTACAGAAACACCAGCTCATGGTTTCAAAGACAACTAGGCTTACAGAAGCATCAGCTCATGGTTTCAAAGACAACTAGTCTTACAGAAGCATCAGCTCATGGTTTCAAAGACAACCAGGCTTACAGAAGCACCAGCTCATGGTTTCAAAGACAACTAGGCTTACAGAAACACCAGCTCATGGTTTCAAAGACAACTAGGCTTACAGAAGCATCAGCTCATGGTTTCAAAGACAACTAGTCTTACAGAAGCATCAGCTCATGCTTTCAATGATAACTAGGCTTACAGAAGCATCAGCTCATGGTTTCAAAGACAACTAGTCTTACAGAAGTATCAGCTCATGGTTTCAAAGACAACCAGGCTTACAGAAGCACCAGCTCATGGTTTCAAAGACAACCAGGCTTACAGAAGCACCAGCTCATGGTTTCAAAGACAACTAGGCTTACAGAAACACCAGCTCATGGTTTCAAAGACAACTAGGCTTACAGAAGCATCAGC
This sequence comes from Chaetoderma sp. LZ-2023a, assembly GCA_034401795.1. NCBI lineage: Eukaryota > Metazoa > Mollusca > Caudofoveata > Chaetodermatida > Chaetodermatidae > Chaetoderma > Chaetoderma sp. LZ-2023a. Next base: position 15,600,904 of record CM067370.1, read on the forward strand.
TCATGGTTTCAAAGACAACCAGGCTTACAGAAGCACCAGCTCATGGTTTCAAAGACAACCAGGCTTACAGAAGCACCAGCTCATGGTTTCAAAGACAACTAGGCTTACAGAAACACCAGCTCATGGTTTCAAAGACAACTAGGCTTACAGAAGCATCAGCTCATGGTTTCAAAGACAACTAGTCTTACAGAAGCATCAGCTCATGGTTTCAAAGACAACCAGGCTTACAGAAGCACCAGCTCATGGTTTCAAAGACAACTAGGCTTACAGAAACACCAGCTCATGGTTTCAAAGACAACTAGGCTTACAGAAGCATCAGCTCATGGTTTCAAAGACAACCAGGCTTACAGAAGCACCAGCTCATGGTTTCAAAGACAACTAGGCTTACAGAAACACCAGCTCATGGTTTCAAAGACAACTAGGCTTACAGAAGCATCAGCTCATGGTTTCAAAGACAACCAGGCTTACAGAAGCACCAGCTCATGGTTTCAAAGACAACCAGGCTTACAGAAGCACCAGCTCATGGTTTCAAAGACAACTAGGCTTACAGAAACACCAGCTCATGGTTTCAAAGACAACTAGGCTTACAGAAGCATCAGCTCATGGTTTCAAAGACAACTAGTCTTACAGAAGCATCAGCTCATGGTTTCAAAGACAACCAGGCTTACAGAAGCACCAGCTCATGGTTTCAAAGACAACCAGGCTTACAGAAGCACCAGCTCATGGTTTCAAAGACAACTAGACTTACAGAAGCATTAGCTCATGCTTTCAATGATAACTAGTCTTACAGAAGCATCAGCTCATGGTTTCAAAGACAACTAGGCTTACAGAAGCATCAGCTCATGGTTTCAAAGACACCTAGTCTTACAGAAGCATCAGCTCATGGTTTCAAAGACAACCAGGCTTACAGAAGCATCAGCTCATGGTTTCAAAGACAACTAGTCTTACAGAAGCATCAGCTCATGGTTTCAAAGACAACTAGTCTTACAGAAGCATCAGCTCATGGTTTCAAAGACAACTAGGCTTACAGAAGCATCAGCTCATGGTTTCAAAGACAACTAGGCTTACAGAAGCATCAGCTCATGGTTTCAAAGACAACCAGGCTTACAGAAGCACCAGCTCATGGTTTCAAAGACAACCAGGCTTACAGAAGCACCAGCTCATGGTTTCAAAGACAACTAGGCTTACAGAAACACCAGCTCATGGTTTCAAAGACAACTAGGCTTACAGAAGCATCAGCTCATGGTTTCAAAGACAACTAGTCTTACAGAAGCATCAGCTCATGGTTTCAAAGACAACCAGGCTTACAGAAGCACCAGCTCATGGTTTCAAAGACAACTAGGCTTACAGAAACACCAGCTCATGGTTTCAAAGACAACTAGGCTTACAGAAGCATCAGCTCATGGTTTCAAAGACAACTAGTCTTACAGAAGCATCAGCTCATGGTTTCAAAGACAACCAGGCTTACAGAAGCACCAGCTCATGGTTTCAAAGACAACTAGGCTTACAGAAACACCAGCTCATGGTTTCAAAGACAACTAGGCTTACAGAAGCATCAGCTCATGGTTTCAAAGACAACTAGTCTTACAGAAGCATCAGCTCATGCTTTCAATGATAACTAGGCTTACAGAAGCATCAGCTCATGGTTTCAAAGACAACTAGTCTTACAGAAGTATCAGCTCATGGTTTCAAAGACAACCAGGCTTACAGAAGCACCAGCTCATGGTTTCAAAGACAACCAGGCTTACAGAAGCACCAGCTCATGGTTTCAAAGACAACTAGGCTTACAGAAACACCAGCTCATGGTTTCAAAGACAACTAGGCTTACAGAAGCATCAGCTCATGGTTTCAAAGACAACCAGGCTTACAGAAGCACCAGCTCATGGTTTCAAAGACAACCAGGCTTACAGAAGCACCAGCTCATGGTTTCAAAGACAACTAGGCTTACAGAAACACCAGCTCATGGTTTCAAAGACAACTAGGCTTACAGAAGCATCAGCTCATGGTTTCAAAGACAACTAGTCTTACAGAAGCATCAGCTCATGGTTTCAAAGACAACCAGGCTTACAGAAGCACCAGCTCATGGTTTCAAAGACAACTAGGCTTACAGAAACACCAGCTCATGGTTTCAAAGACAACTAGGCTTACAGAAGCATCAGCTCATGGTTTCAAAGACAACTAGTCTTACAGAAGCATCAGCTCATGCTTTCAATGATAACTAGGCTTACAGAAGCATCAGCTCATCGTTTCAAAGACAACTAGTCTTACAGAAGTATCAGCTCATGGTTTCAAAGACAACCAGGCTTACAGAAGCACCAGCTCATGGTTTCAAAGACAACCAGGCTTACAGAAGCACCAGCTCATGGTTTCAAAGACAACTAGGCTTACAGAAACACCAGCTCATGGTTTCAAAGACAACTAGGCTTACAGAAGCATCAGCTCATGCTTTCAATGATAACTAGTCTTACAGAAGCATCAGCTCATGGTTTCAAAGACAACTAGGCTTACAGAAGCATCAGCTCATGGTTTCAAAGACACCTAGTCTTACAGAAGCATCAGCTCATGGTTTCAAAGACAACCAGGCTTACAGAAGCATCAGCTCATGGTTTCAAAGACAACTAGTCTTACAGAAGCATCAGCTCATGGTTTCAAAGACAACTAGGCTTACAGAAGCATCAGCTCATGGTTTCAAAGACAACTAGTCTTACAGAAGCATCAGCTCATGGTTTCAAAGACAACTAGGCTTACAGAAGCATCAGCTCATGGTTTCAAAGACACCTAGTCTTACAGAAGCATCAGCTCATGGTTTCAAAGACAACCAGGCTTACAGAAGCACCAGCTCATGGTTTCAAAGACAACTAGGCTTACAGAAACACCAGCTCATGGTTTCAAAGACAACTAGGCTTACAGAAGCATCAGCTCATGGTTTCAAAGACAACTAGTCTTACAGAAGCATCAGCTCATGCTTTCAATGATAACTAGGCTTACAGAAGCATCAGCTCATGGTTTCAAAGACAACTAGTCTTACAGAAGTATCAGCTCATGGTTTCAAAGACAACCAGGCTTACAGAAGCACCAGCTCATGGTTTCAAAGACAACCAGGCTTACAGAAGCACCAGCTCATGGTTTCAAAGACAACTAGGCTTACAGAAACACCAGCTCATGGTTTCAAAGACAACTAGGCTTACAGAAGCATCAGCTCATGGTTTCAAAGACAACCAGGCTTACAGAAGCACCAGCTCATGGTTTCAAAGACAACCAGGCTTACAGAAGCACCAGCTCATGGTTTCAAAGACAACTAGGCTTACAGAAACACCAGCTCATGGTTTCAAAGACAACTAGGCTTACAGAAGCATCAGCTCATGGTTTCAAAGACAACTAGTCTTACAGAAGCATCAGCTCATGGTTTCAAAGACAACCAGGCTTACAGAAGCACCAGCTCATGGTTTCAAAGACAACCAGGCTTACAGAAGCACCAGCTCATGGTTTCAAAGACAACTAGACTTACAGAAGCATTAGCTCATGCTTTCAATGATAACTAGTCTTACAGAAGCATCAGCTCATGGTTTCAAAGACAACTAGGCTTACAGAAGCATCAGCTCATGGTTTCAAAGACACCTAGTCTTACAGAAGCATCAGCTCATGGTTTCAAAGACAACCAGGCTTACAGAAGCATCAGCTCATGGTTTCAAAGACAACTAGTCTTACAGAAGCATCAGCTCATGGTTTCAAAGACAACTAGGCTTACAGAAGCATCAGCTCATGGTTTCAAAGACAACTAGTCTTACAGAAGCATCAGCTCATGGTTTCAAAGACAACTAGGCTTACAGAAGCATCAGCTCATGGTTTCAAAGACACCTAGTCTTACAGAAGCCTGAGCTCATGGTTTCAAAGACAACCAGGCTTACAGAAGCACCAGCTCATGGTTTCAAAGACAACTAGGCTTACAGAAACACCAGCTCATGGTTTCAAAGACAACTAGGCTTACAGAAGCATCAGCTCATGGTTTCAAAGACAACTAGTCTTACAGAAGCATCAGCTCATGGTTTCAAAGACAACTAGGCTTACAGAAGCATCAGCTCATGGTTTCAAAGACAACTAGGCTTACAGAAGCATCAGCTCATGGTTTCAAAGACAACCAGGCTTACAGAAGCACCAGCTCATGGTTTCAAAGACAACCAGGCTTACAGAAGCACCAGCTCATGGTTTCAAAGACAACTAGGCTTACAGAAACACCAGCTCATGGTTTCAAAGACAACTAGGCTTACAGAAGCATCAGCTCATGGTTTCAAAGACAACTAGTCTTACAGAAGCATCAGCTCATGGTTTCAAAGACAACCAGGCTTACAGAAGCACCAGCTCATGGTTTCAAAGACAACTAGGCTTACAGAAACACCAGCTCATGGTTTCAAAGACAACTAGGCTTACAGAAGCATCAGCTCATGGTTTCAAAGACAACTAGTCTTACAGAAGCATCAGCTCATGGTTTCAAAGACAACCAGGCTTACAGAAGCACCAGCTCATGGTTTCAAAGACAACTAGGCTTACAGAAACACCAGCTCATGGTTTCAAAGACAACTAGGCTTACAGAAGCATCAGCTCATGGTTTCAAAGACAACTAGTCTTACAGAAGCATCAGCTCATGCTTTCAATGATAACTAGGCTTACAGAAGCATCAGCTCATGGTTTCAAAGACAACTAGTCTTACAGAAGTATCAGCTCATGGTTTCAAAGACAACCAGGCTTACAGAAGCACCAGCTCATGGTTTCAAAGACAACCAGGCTTACAGAAGCACCAGCTCATGGTTTCAAAGACAACTAGGCTTACAGAAACACCAGCTCATGGTTTCAAAGACAACTAGGCTTACAGAAGCATCAGCTCATGGTTTCAAAGACAACCAGGCTTACAGAAGCACCAGCTCATGGTTTCAAAGACAACCAGGCTTACAGAAGCACCAGCTCATGGTTTCAAAGACAACTAGGCTTACAGAAACACCAGCTCATGGTTTCAAAGACAACTAGACTTACAGAAGCATTAGCTCATGCTTTCAATGATAACTAGTCTTACAGAAGCATCAGCTCATGGTTTCAAAGACAACTAGGCTTACAGAAGCATCAGCTCATGGTTTCAAAGACACCTAGTCTTACAGAAGCATCAGCTCATGGTTTCAAAGACAACCAGGCTTACAGAAGCATCAGCTCATGGTTTCAAAGACAACTAGTCTTACAGAAGCATCAGCTCATGGTTTCAAAGACAACTAGGCTTACAGAAGCATCAGCTCATGGTTTCAAAGACAACTAGTCTTACAGAAGCATCAGCTCATGGTTTCAAAGACAACTAGGCTTACAGAAGCATCAGCTCATGGTTTCAAAGACACCTAGTCTTACAGAAGCATCAGCTCATGGTTTCAAAGACAACCAGGCTTACAGAAGCACCAGCTCATGGTTTCAAAGACAACTAGGCTTACAGAAACACCAGCTCATGGTTTCAAAGACAACTAGGCTTACAGAAGCATCAGCTCATGGTTTCAAAGACAACTAGTCTTACAGAAGCATCAGCTCATGGTTTCAAAGACAACTAGGCTTACAGAAGCATCAGCTCATGGTTTCAAAGACAACTAGGCTTACAGAAGCATCAGCTCATGGTTTCAAAGACAACCAGGCTTACAGAAGCACCAGCTCATGGTTTCAAAGACAACCAGGCTTACAGAAGCACCAGCTCATGGTTTCAAAGACAACTAGGCTTACAGAAACACCAGCTCATGGTTTCAAAGACAACTAGGCTTACAGAAGCATCAGCTCATGGTTTCAAAGACAACTAGTCTTACAGAAGCATCAGCTCATGGTTTCAAAGACAACCAGGCTTACAGAAGCACCAGCTCATGGTTTCAAAGACAACTAGGCTTACAGAAACACCAGCTCATGGTTTCAAAGACAACTAGGCTTACAGAAGCATCAGCTCATGGTTTCAAAGACAACTAGTCTTACAGAAGCATCAGCTCATGGTTTCAAAGACAACCAGGCTTACAGAAGCACCAGCTCATGGTTTCAAAGACAACTAGGCTTACAGAAACACCAGCTCATGGTTTCAAAGACAACTAGGCTTACAGAAGCATCAGCTCATGGTTTCAAAGACAACTAGTCTTACAGAAGCATCAGCTCATGCTTTCAATGATAACTAGGCTTACAGAAGCATCAGCTCATGGTTTCAAAGACAACTAGTCTTACAGAAGTATCAGCTCATGGTTTCAAAGACAACCAGGCTTACAGAAGCACCAGCTCATGGTTTCAAAGACAACCAGGCTTACAGAAGCACCAGCTCATGGTTTCAAAGACAACTAGGCTTACAGAAACACCAGCTCATGGTTTCAAAGACAACTAGGCTTACAGAAGCATCAGCTCATGGTTTCAAAGACAACCAGGCTTACAGAAGCACCAGCTCATGGTTTCAAAGATAACCAGGCTTACAGAAGCACCAGCTCATGGTTTCAAAGACAACTAGGCTTACAGAAACACCAGCTCATGGTTTCAAAGACAACTAGGCTTACAGAAGCATCAGCTCATGGTTTCAAAGACAACTAGTCTTACAGAAGCATCAGCTCATGGTTTCAAAGACAACCAGGCTTACAGAAGCATCAGCTCATGCTTTCAATGATAACTAGGCTTACAGAAGCATCAGCTCATCGTTTCAAAGACAACTAGTCTTACAGAAGTATCAGCTCATGGTTTCAAAGACAACCAGGCTTACAGAAGCACCAGCTCATGGTTTCAAAGACAACCAGGCTTACAGAAGCACCAGCTCATGGTTTCAAAGACAACTAGGCTTACAGAAACACCAGCTCATGGTTTCAAAGACAACTAGGCTTACAGAAGCATCAGCTCATGCTTTCAATGATAACTAGTCTTACAGAAGCATCAGCTCATGGTTTCAAAGACAACTAGGCTTACAGAAGCATCAGCTCATGGTTTCAAAGACACCTAGTCTTACAGAAGCATCAGCTCATGGTTTCAAAGACAACCAGGCTTACAGAAGCATCAGCTCATGGTTTCAAAGACAACTAGTCTTACAGAAGCATCAGCTCATGGTTTCAAAGACAACTAGGCTTACAGAAGCATCAGCTCATGGTTTCAAAGACAACTAGTCTTACAGAAGCATCAGCTCATGGTTTCAAAGACAACTAGGCTTACAGAAGCATCAGCTCATGGTTTCAAAGACACCTAGTCTTACAGAAGCATCAGCTCATGGTTTCAAAGACAACCAGGCTTACAGAAGCACCAGCTCATGGTTTCAAAGACAACTAGGCTTACAGAAACACCAGCTCATGGTTTCAAAGACAACTAGGCTTACAGAAGCATCAGCTCATGGTTTCAAAGACAACTAGTCTTACAGAAGCATCAGCTCATGCTTTCAATGATAACTAGGCTTACAGAAGCATCAGCTCATGGTTTCAAAGACAACTAGTCTTACAGAAGTATCAGCTCATGGTTTCAAAGACAACCAGGCTTACAGAAGCACCAGCTCATGGTTTCAAAGACAACCAGGCTTACAGAAGCACCAGCTCATGGTTTCAAAGACAACTAGGCTTACAGAAACACCAGCTCATGGTTTCAAAGACAACTAGGCTTACAGAAGCATCAGCTCATGGTTTCAAAGACAACCAGGCTTACAGAAGCACCAGCTCATGGTTTCAAAGACAACCAGGCTTACAGAAGCACCAGCTCATGGTTTCAAAGACAACTAGGCTTACAGAAACACCAGCTCATGGTTTCAAAGACAACTAGGCTTACAGAAGCATCAGCTCATGGTTTCAAAGACAACTAGTCTTACAGAAGCATCAGCTCATGGTTTCAAAGACAACCAGGCTTACAGAAGCACCAGCTCATGGTTTCAAAGACAACCAGGCTTACAGAAGCACCAGCTCATGGTTTCAAAGACAACTAGACTTACAGAAGCATTAGCTCATGGTTTCAAAGACAACTAGGCTTACAGAAGCATCAGCTCATGGTTTCAAAGACAACTAGGCTTACAGAAGCACCAGCTCATGGTTTCAAAGATAACTAGTCTTACAGAAGCACCAGCTCATGGTTTCAAAGATAACTAGTCTTACAGAAACACCAGCTCATGGTTTCAAAGACAACTAGTCTTACAGAAGCATCAGCTCATGGTTTCAAAGACAACCAGGCTTACAGAAGCACCAGCTCATGGTTTCAAAGACAACTAGGCTTACAGAAGCATCAGCTCATGGTTTCAAAGACAACTAGGCTTACAGAAACACCAGCTCATGGTTTCAGACAACTAGGCTTACAGAAGCACCAGCTCATGGTTTCAAAGACAACCAGGCTTACAGAAGCACCAGCTCATGGTTTCAAAGACAACCAGGCTTACAGAAGCACCAGCTCATGGTTTCAAAGACAACTAGGCTTACAGAAACACCAGCTCATGGTTTCAAAGACAACTAGGCTTACAGAAGCATCAGCTCATGGTTTCAAAGACAACCAGGCTTACAGAAGCACCAGCTCATGGTTTCAAAGACAACCAGGCTTACAGAAGCACCAGCTCATGGTTTCAAAGACAACTAGGCTTACAGAAACACCAGCTCATGGTTTCAAAGACAACTAGGCTTACAGAAGCATCAGCTCATGGTTTCAAAGACAACTAGTCTTACAGAAGCATCAGCTCATGGTTTCAAAGACAACCAGGCTTACAGAAGCACCAGCTCATGGTTTCAAAGACAACTAGGCTTACAGAAACACCAGCTCATGGTTTCAAAGACAACTAGGCTTACAGAAGCATCAGCTCATGGTTTCAAAGACAACTAGTCTTACAGAAGCATCAGCTCATGCTTTCAATGATAACTAGGCTTACAGAAGCATCAGCTCATCGTTTCAAAGACAACTAGTCTTACAGAAGTATCAGCTCATGGTTTCAAAGACAACCAGGCTTACAGAAGCACCAGCTCATGGTTTCAAAGACAACCAGGCTTACAGAAGCACCAGCTCATGGTTTCAAAGACAACTAGGCTTACAGAAACACCAGCTCATGGTTTCAAAGACAACTAGGCTTACAGAAGCATCAGCTCATGCTTTCAATGATAACTAGTCTTACAGAAGCATCAGCTCATGGTTTCAAAGACAACTAGGCTTACAGAAGCATCAGCTCATGGTTTCAAAGACACCTAGTCTTACAGAAGCATCAGCTCATGGTTTCAAAGACAACCAGGCTTACAGAAGCATCAGCTCATGGTTTCAAAGACAACTAGTCTTACAGAAGCATCAGCTCATGGTTTCAAAGACAACTAGGCTTACAGAAGCATCAGCTCATGGTTTCAAAGACAACTAGTCTTACAGAAGCATCAGCTCATGGTTTCAAAGACAACTAGGCTTACAGAAGCATCAGCTCATGGTTTCAAAGACACCTAGTCTTACAGAAGCATCAGCTCATGGTTTCAAAGACAACCAGGCTTACAGAAGCACCAGCTCATGGTTTCAAAGACAACTAGGCTTACAGAAACACCAGCTCATGGTTTCAAAGACAACTAGGCTTACAGAAGCATCAGCTCATGGTTTCAAAGACAACTAGTCTTACAGAAGCATCAGCTCATGCTTTCAATGATAACTAGGCTTACAGAAGCATCAGCTCATGGTTTCAAAGACAACTAGTCTTACAGAAGTATCAGCTCATGGTTTCAAAGACAACCAGGCTTACAGAAGCACCAGCTCATGGTTTCAAAGACAACCAGGCTTACAGAAGCACCAGCTCATGGTTTCAAAGACAACTAGGCTTACAGAAACACCAGCTCATGGTTTCAAAGACAACTAGGCTTACAGAAGCATCAGCTCATGGTTTCAAAGACAACCAGGCTTACAGAAGCACCAGCTCATGGTTTCAAAGACAACCAGGCTTACAGAAGCACCAGCTCATGGTTTCAAAGACAACTAGGCTTACAGAAACACCAGCTCATGGTTTCAAAGACAACTAGGCTTACAGAAGCATCAGCTCATGGTTTCAAAGACAACTAGTCTTACAGAAGCATCAGCTCATGGTTTCAAAGACAACCAGGCTTACAGAAGCACCAGCTCATGGTTTCAAAGACAACCAGGCTTACAGAAGCACCAGCTCATGGTTTCAAAGACAACTAGACTTACAGAAGCATTAGCTCATGGTTTCAAAGACAACTAGGCTTACAGAAGCATCAGCTCATGGTTTCAAAGACAACTAGGCTTACAGAAGCACCAGCTCATGGTTTCAAAGATAACTAGTCTTACAGAAGCACCAGCTCATGGTTTCAAAGATAACTAGTCTTACAGAAACACCAGCTCATGGTTTCAAAGACAACTAGTCTTACAGAAGCATCAGCTCATGGTTTCAAAGACAACCAGGCTTACAGAAGCACCAGCTCATGGTTTCAAAGACAACTAGGCTTACAGAAGCATCAGCTCATGGTTTCAATGATAACTAGTCTTACAGAAGCATCAGCTCATGCTTTCAATGATAACTAGTCTTACAGAAGCATCAGCTCATGCCCTCAAAGATAACTAGTCTTACAGAAGCACCAGCTCATGGTTTCAAAGATAACTAGTCTTACAGAAGCACCAGCTCATGGTTTCAAAGATAACTAGTCTTACAGAAGCACCAGCTCATGGTTTCAAAGATAACTAGGCTTACAGAAGCACCAGCTCATGGTTTCAATGATAACTAGTCTTACAGAAGCACCAGCTCATGGTTTCAAAGATAACTAGTCTTACAGAAGCACCAGCTCATGGTTTCAAAGATAACTAGTCTTACAGAAGCACCAGCTCATGGTTTCAATGATAACTAGTCTTACAGAAGCACCAGCTCATGGTTTCAAAGACAACCAGGCTTACAGAAGCACCAGCTCATGGTTTCAAAGACAACTAGGCTTACAGAAGCATCAGCTCATGGTTTCAAAGACAACAAGTCTTACAGAAGCATCAGCTCATGGTTTCAAAGATAACTAGTCTTACAGAAGCGCCCGCTCATGGTTTCAAAGATAACTAGTCTTACAGAAGCGCCAGCTCATGCTTTCAATGATAACTAGTCTTACAGAAGCACCAGCTCATGGTTTCAAAGACATCTAGGCTTACAGAAGCACCAGCCCATGCTTTCAAAGAACTCACGAATAATAACAAGAATTATGCAGAATTAAATGTCTCATTAACCCTTTAACCATAGAATTTGTTCAAGAAAATTTAAATTTTCTCATAGACTAAGAGACTATTTTTGAAAATCTATGACTGGAATGACTGGTTCAATTATCGAGCCAGTCATTCCAGTAGTAAATTTTCAAAATAGTTTTCCATTGGTCTGCAAATGTACACTTCTGAAGACCACTGCCGAAGCCATTTTCCGCTGATATGAGTATTAAAGGTTAACCCATCCTGATATATACACTGCTCAAGATGATTTGATAAGTGCAAACATTTAATGTTGCCACCACCACTGCCATCAGAAAGGTGATACCGATCCCCCACTCTGTGATCCGTATGCCAGACATAAATAAACTCCTTTATATAGATTACGATATTTAGCACACTAAAAATAGTTTTGGTGTCGATAAAATTCCTATAAACAAATTACGCAGATACAACAGATTTGGCGATCTTAGTAAAATGCAATCCAGAAAAAGGTGTTTGATGGTAAAGGAAATGATCATTGCTCGTTAGTGAATGATGGAAAGTGAATCATTGCTAGAGTAAGGTATATATATATATATATATATATATATATATATATATATATATATATATATATATATATATATATATATATATATGTAAGGTGTATGTATGTATAAGGTATACATATAGTTTCTGGACTAGACAATGATTGATGAACATCATACCCCAGATAAACCAAAAGGAGATAACATTGACCCATTGATATTCGACAAACTGTCCACATAAAATGCAGCAACTGTTGAATTCATAATTGATACAATTTACTTTGACACACAAATAACATTCCTTTGATGTCCATGGAACCATTGATATAGGTCAGTCACACCTACTTTTGGCATGTAACACACCGTCAAATTAACACTTTCAATGACAAATCCCAAATACTTTCTTTACAATGCATATCATATTCGGTTGAATATTTTGAAATTAATATGACTGGAAGCCATTGCCGCTGTATGCAGCAATGGCTTCCAGTTATATTTTCAAAATATTCAACAGCTTTCGTGCTTGTCTGCCCCGAGATTGAGATTATAAGTGGAATTCATTGATGAAATGGTTAACGTCCATGGAACCATAGATATGTCACAATGACCCATTTTTGGCATGTGAGACACCTTCAAATTAAGATATATCTATATTCAAAGTTTTGTGACTATATGCAGAGTTGAAATTAAAACATGGTCAGCGCTAATGCTTAGTCAACTGCATAAATACGGCACACTGATCTAATTTTGATACATTACAGACCATTAACATATCAATATGAATCTATATACTAAGATTTAAGTTATGGTGATTGTATGTCATGTTAAGGTTTTACAACTACAGGCCAAACAAAATAATGGCCACACACACAGGTAAGGGGCAGAGATTTGTATATATGTAACTCCACTGGGGCATAATACAATAGTAAAATACACTATATGTCCATTGCTAAGGATACATCACAATGTATTACAAAATCATACTAAAATAACCAGAATTATGCCTAAAATGGATTAAATAGAATCTAAAATTAATTTATTCCATTTCATATCAAATATATCTTAATAGTTAATAGATTTGATTTTAAACTCATTAAAATTAATTACAAAATGAAATCTGTATATAAAGGCCAGCCTGCATGAGACCAATAAGGGGTATTTATAGGTAGTCTATTTAAGTCTAATAATGTTAATAGAAACATGATAGATGGTTTTGATGCTCAAACTTCAGAAGTAGAATGTAAGGCAGGTCTGATTCTATGCACAAAAGATTATGACAGGAATCTCACATATTCCATAAAAGATATTCAAATGGAAAGTTAAGGCACATAAATTATATTCAGTTGATGCCAAATATGCAAAACACAGTCGAGGTCTGTAGATTCTGAACTCCTCACCCGATTCGCTTACCTCTATCAGAGAGTACTCCTAGCTTGGTGTCAGATTAAACGACCTCTCCATCAGAGAGTACTCCTAGCTCAGTTTCAGATTACATGACCTCTCGGTCAGAGTATCCTAACAGTCTCAGATTCTATGATCTCAGTCAGACAGTACTCCTAGATCGGTTTCAGCTTACATGACCTCTCAGAGTTCGTATTATTAGCTTGGTTTCAGATTCCATTACCTCCTATATGGCAATTATATAATAATAACTCTCGTAATCCAAGGGTCATGGGTTCAAATCCTACCCGCACCTGATGAGAAAAGGTTGAAACTAGTCGTATAGTTGATGAGTCTAGTGTCACTGTGTGTCAATAACAGATTTATTACCTCTTAGAATTCGTACTCTTAGCTCAGTTTCAGATTACATGACCTGTCAGAGTTTGTCTCTTAGTTCAGTTTCAGATTACATGACCTGTCAGAGTTTGCACTCTTAGTTCAGTTTCAGATTACATGACCTGTCAGAGTTTGTCTCTTAGTTCAGTTTCAGATTCTATGACCTGTCAGAGTTTGTCTCTTAGTTCAGTTTCAGATTCCATGACCTGTCAGAGTTTGTACTCTTAGTTCAGTTTCAGATTACATGACCTGTCAGAGTTTGTCTCTTAGTTTAGTTTCAGATTACATGACCTGTCAGAGTTTGCACTCTTAGTTCAGTTTCAGATTACATGACCTGTCAGAGTTTGTCTCTTAGTTCAGTTTCGGATTCCATGACCTGTCAGAGTTTGTCTCTTAGTTCAGTTTCAGATTCCATGACCTGTCAGAGTTTGTACTCTTAGTTCAGTTTCAGATTACATGACCTGTCAGAGTTTGTACTCTTAGTTCAGTTTCAGATTACATGACCTGTCAGAGTTTGCACTCTTAGTTCAGTTTCAGATTACATGACCTGTCAGAGTTTGTCTCTTAGTTCAGTTTCAGATTACATGACCTGTCAGAGTTTGTCTCTTAGTTCAGTTTCAGATTACATGACCTGTCAGAGTTTGCACTCTTAGTTCAGTTTCAGATTACATGACCTGTCAGAGTTTGTCTCTTAGTTCAGTTTCAGATTCCATGACCTGTCAGAGTTTGTCTCTTAGTTCAGTTTCAGATTCCATGACCTGTCAGAGTTTGTCTCTTAGTTCAGTTTCAGATTCCATGACCTGTCAGAGTTTGTACTCTTAGTTCAGTTTCAGATTACATGACCTGTCAGAGTTTGTGCTCTTAGCACAGCTTCAGATTACATGACCTGTCAGTTTGCACTCTTAGTTCAGTTTCAGATTACATGACCTGTCAGAGTTTGTCTCTTAGTTCAGTTTCAGATTACATGACCTGTCAGAGTTTGTGCTCTTAGCACAGCTTCAGATTACATGACCTGTCAGTTTGCACTCTTAGTTCAGTTTCAGATTACATGACCTGTCAGTTTGCACTCTTAGTTCAGTTTCAGATTACATGACCTGTCAGAGTTTGTCTCTTAGTTCAGTTTCAGATTACATGACCTGTCAGAGTTTGTACTCTTAGTTCAGTTTCAGATTACATGACCTGTCAGAGTTTGCACTCTTAGTTCAGTTTCTGTTTCCATGACCTGACAGAGTTTGCACTCTTAATTCAGTTTCCGTTTCCATGACTTGACAAGAGTTTGCACTCTTAGTTCAGTTTCCGTTTCCATGACTTGACAAGAGTTTGCACTCTTAGTTCAGTTTCAGATTACATGACCTGTCAGAGTTTGCACTCTTAGTTCAGTTTCTGTTTCCATGACCTGACAGAGTTTGCACTCTTAATTCAGTTTCCGTTTCCATGACTTGACAAGAGTGTGCACTCTTAGTTCAGTTTCAGATTACATGACCTGTCAGAGTTTGCACTTATAGTTCAGTTTCAGATTCCATTACCTGTCCGAGTTTGTACTCTTAGTTCAGTTTCAGATTACATGACCTGTCAGAGTTTGCACTCTTAGTTCAGTTTCCGTTTCCATGACCTGACAGTTTGCACTCTTAATTCAGTTTCCGTTTCCATGACCTGACAGTTTGCACTCTTAGTTCAGTTTCAGATTACATGACCTGTCAGAGTTTGTACTCATAGCTCGCTTTCAAATTACATGACCTGTCAGAGTTTGCACTCTTAGTTCAGTTTCAGATTCCATTACCTGTCAGAGTTTGTACTCTTAGTTCAGTTTCAGATTACATGACCTGTCAGAGTTTGCACTCTTAGATCAGTTTCCATTTCCATGACCTGACAGTTTGCACACTTAGTTCAGTTTCCGTTTCCATGACCTGACAGAGTTTGCACTCTTAGTTCAGTTTCAGATTACATGACCTGTCAGATTTTGTACTCATAGCTCGCTTTCAGATTAGTACATGATCTTTCTATGTCCTAAACTCCCAAATTTAATTTTGTTTAAACAATTTCTATTATATTTCCATGATCAATGAGAAACTGTGCTGCGGTTTTTTCAGGTGCTGAATTTAAATTTAAATTTATACATGTACTATGACAAAATTTATATCCTTATTTTTTCTTTTTACCAAATTTGACCCTTAAGGTTCATGTTTTCATTTTATCTTCACACAGATCATTTGTATTTCCTGTAAATGCTGCTTGTAGATGGCGATTGAACTTATTAAGATCTCTGACAGAGTGTGATTATCATCAGCGGTTAGTCGCTGGCAATGTGATGTATTATGCAAATGATTATGACCTCATTTCCTAGATGAGCTGATAGAATGTCTCAGGATGTTCAAAATCCTGGAACCAGCTGGTGAGGTGAAGTAGATGTTGACTGATAAATTATAATGCAGAAAATCAATTATAATTTCTCTTCCATGAAAAATGAAACCCTGGCATTTTTTCCAAGAATAGAGTAATATATAGACGTGTACTTATTAACATGATGTCCAGGGTTCAGTTATTTAGCCAGCTATCTAAGTAGTAAATTTTCAAAAATAACACTCTTGGCCTGCCTATTAATATTTCCTAAGACAGGAAGTAAGAAGGCGTTTTTGGCTGGCTTGATAATTAACCCTTTCACCGATAAATTCTCCATACCTCATTTTCAAGGCACCCATACAGGAAAACCTAAATATTTTGAAATTAATTTGTCTGAAAGCCATTGCTGCTGTAGGCAACAGAGCAATGACTTCCAGTCAAATTAATTTCAAAATATTCAATAGTAAGTTTTATATCACAAAGAATTTACTTTTTCCACGGATTTGTCAGTAAAAGGGTTAAGTGCTAATAATGCCCAGTGAAAAAGCTCTTTGAAATCATTATACATGATTGATGCAAAATGACATGAAATGACGGATATTGCATTCAGTACATGGACGAGTCATTATACAGTCTCGTAATATTTCATTCATTACATCTATATGACATAAAACAATCTTGAAACAATATATGCAGTAAATTCTTGTGCCAATATAGAATCTGAAAAATATGTCTCAATGGGGAGGTAGTAAGAATATTGATTTAAAAACCAGGTTTTGTGAAGATTTTATATTTTATATTTGTACGTTAATATGAAAGATAATGCCAGCTTATAAACCTAACATTAAGATCTCTGACAGAGAGTGATTATCATCAGCGGTTAGTCGCTGGCAATGTGATGTATTATGCAAATGATTATGACCTCATTTCCTAGATGAGCTGATACAATGTCTCAGGATGTTCAAAATCCTGGAACCAGCTGGTGAGGACTTAGACAGATATTGACTGATAAATTATAATGCAGAATTTTTTTCACCTTTGAAATAACTATACATACATTAATTACCTGTACATTGCCAGTCAATTAATGGCATGTCGTTCATTTCACAGACACTCAGACACTTGAGTATTATTAACAGTATTTAACGTGAAAGCACTATGGGGGTTTTGACTGTCTGTTCATAAATAATGACTGGCAAGGACTGGGCAATGGTTTGCTAGGCTGGATAAGTCATGACAGGTGTGTATGAGCCAGATCTCAGTGGCTAAATCATCCTTATGCTCCAGAATGTCAGGTAAGTGTCATGGTTACTTTCTGAGACAGACTTACAATCATATCATAAGCGAAGATTTGCGCGATGTCATGAACGAGACTCCAAGTGATGTCATGAACAGATATATATGCTCTGTCATGGATGTGGGTCAGAGTGCGTTCTGGAGCCAGCTACTGACTGTTGTCCCGAGCGAGCCGCTGAGTGTTGTCCTGAGCACGACACTGTGATGTCATGATTGAGACGCAGAGTGATGTCATGGAACACAGAGTGGATACATCACGAGCTGGAAGCTCTCATGTAGGAACTCATTCTGCTATATGTTGCTGTCAGGAGATGTTTGTTAGCGGTCACACCTCACCTAAGTACAGGTAAACTGTAGAAGTTATATCCGGGCCGGCCCTTAACAGCACAGTAGATGTAGATACTATGATAAGCTGTGGAAACGAAGACATAATACTAAGATTACGCGTTAATCAACACTTTCCTGGTAAAGGGAGATAACTACAATAGCATAACAAGAATTCTGCGGAATGAAATGCATATATGTACTCCTTATTTTCATTTGCATTTTAACACATACTGATCAAATTTGGGCAAGAAAATTTTTCATACAAAATCTTCATTTGCAGATCACGAGAATACAATTTTTTTTTAATCTCTACTAAAGTGACTGGCTCGGTTATCGAGCCAATCATCATAGTGGTAAACTTTCAATAATTGTCTTCAGGCAAGACATTAATAGCCTGCTCTGCTGTGTATCTAAAAACTGCAAACATTTCACTTATATGCATCCCAATTCAGTGCAAAGTTGTCAGAAATACATCTTTCATTAGATAGAGATGATTATTCTCCAACAATAGAAAGCTACACTCCCACCCCACCCCCACCCCCCCCATGGTACATAATGAAAGCGTTACATTTAAAGATGCTTATTGATATATGCTGTACCTATAGTGATGGATGTTAATCACTATGGTGTGGATGTTCTTATAGTGATGGAGGTTAATCACTATGCTGTGACTGCTGCAATAGTGATGAAGGTTAATCACTATGCTGTGGCTGCTGCTATAGTGATGGAGGTTAATCACTATGCTGTGGCCGCTGCCATAGTGATGAAGGTTAATCACTATGCTGTGGACGCTGCTATAGTGATGGAGGTTAATCACTATGCTGTTGCCGATGCTATAGTGATGAAGGTTAATCACTATGCTGTGGCCGCTGCTATAGTGATGGAGGTTAATCACTGCTGTGGCCACTGCTATAGCGATGGTGGTTAATCACTATGCTGTGGCTGCTGCTATAGTGATGAAGGTTAATCACTATGCTGTGGCTGCTGCTATAGTGATGGCGGTTAATCACTATGCTGTGGCCGCTGCTATAGTGATGAAGGTTAATCACTATGCTGTGGCCGCTGCTATAGTGATGGAGGTTAATCACTATGCTGTGGCCGATGTTATAATGATGAAGGTTAATCACTATGCTGTGGCCGCTGCTATAGTGATGGAGGTTAATCACTTTGCTGTGGCTGCTGCTACAGCGATGGTGGTTAATCACTATGCTGTGGCTGCTGCTACAGTGATGAAGGTTAATCACTATGCAAGGCTCCTGCTATAGTGATGGAGGTTAATCACTATGCTGTGGTTGCTGCTATAGTGATGGAGGTTAATCACTATGCTGTAGCCGCTGCTATAGTGATGGAGGTTAATCATTTTGCTGTGGCCGCTGCTATAGTGATGAAGGTTAATCACTATACTGTGGCTGCTGCTCTAGTGATGGAGGTTAATCACTATGCTGTGACTGCTGCTAGTGATGGAGGTTAATCACTATGCTGTGGCTGCTGCTATAGTGATGGAGCTTAATCACTATGCCGTGACTGCTGCTATAGTGATGGAGGTTAATCACTATGCTGTGACTGCTGCTATAGTGATGGAGGTTAATCACTATGCTGTGGCTGCTGCTATAGTGATTGTGGTTAATCATTATGCTGTGGCTGATGTTATAATGATGAAGGTTAATCACTATGCTGTGACTGCTGCTATAGTGATGGAGGTTAATCACTATGCTGTGGCTGCTGCTATGGTGATGGAGGTTAATCACTATGCTGTGGCTGCTGCTATAGTGATGGAGGTTAATTGCTATGCTGTGGTTCGCTGTTATTCTTTCTTATCAGTTGCTTTCACATCCAACTGACTGTAAAAGAAATATCTAAATATAAATTAAATATTCAACTTATTTGTGGAAAATGCATATTTTTGTCAATTTTAGTCTTATATGACTTTTCTTCCTTCATCAGGAGATACTTAAAGATTTTGATTCCCTCCTCTAGCACACAATTCCTCCAGTAAAGTAATTAATTAACCTAGTGTGGCCATAACTAACACTTTAGAAGGTTATATATTGCCTCAATAAGTCACAGTTTCTTGTGTTTTTAACTCTTTAACACTCATATCATACAAAAATGGCTTCTGCAGTCATCTTGAAAAATGTTCATTTGCAGGCCAAAGGACTATTTAAAAAAATTTACCACTGGAATGACTGGCTCGATAACTGACCCAGTCCGTCATTCCAGTGGTAAAATTTAAAAAATTAACTCTTGGTCTGCAAATGGGCATTTTCTATGAGAAAATTGAAATTTTCTTGAATAAATTTGAGTGCTAAAGGGTTATTAAAGCTTGATTAGCATACCTCCTGGGATAAAGGCAATGATACCGACAATGAAGATGACAATGCTGCTCAGGACTGAAACAATAACAGTTTAAAATAACAAAATTAAATTTACTACAAGCCAAATCCTGAAATAACGCTATCAATAGTACAAGAGGCCCAAAGAATGCGTATCGCTCACCTGGAATTAGGCTTGCGCGATTTTTCGATTTAATCGTGAAGTTCGATTTATTTTTTAAATCACGATTTTTACGATGTAATTGAGGAAATATCGGAAAATCGTCAAAAATTTCATGTTTTTACAAAATCTGAAGTGTGTACTTTTCCGTCGCATTATATCAGTACATGAGTACACTTATAATCGATTCACGCCTGTGTTCATTGTGTGTATATCCCGCCATGCCATGCATGTGTCGAATAATTACGAATCACAACACAAAGCGCTACAATAAACAAGCTAACAATAGCGAGGTAACACCTTTGTCATTGAGAAAACCAGCTAGTTACTCCGGCGAATCGCCATATAATTTTTTTTCTTTCGCTGCATACCCTGAGTCTGTTGTGAAATGTCAAGTATATACAGTTTCAGAGTGTTAGACAATCAGTGAACATAATTCTGTTTAGTTCTAGAGCAATTTCAGACGGTCTAATAATTTTTCCTTTTTCTTCTTCTTTCTTCTTTTCGTTCGCTGATCATACCGCCAGTCCTGTAAGTGACCATCGACATGATCATAAGCGTTAAGTGCGTGGATCCATGGTTTATTAGAGTGCGCCGTGCGGCCTGGAACCTCCGTCTTCAGCACTCGAGGTTTCTGTCAGGGTTACCTCACCCGTACCTCCTTTAGTCGCCTCTTACGACACGCAGAGGATACGGAAGGTGTATTCTAAGCCCCACCTACAGGGCAAATTTTTCCTTTTTGATTCGGTTGTCATGTCAAATTAAAGAAAATAAAGCAACAGCATTTCAGATTGTTTGATTTTGAACTGTGCGTTCTGTTGATTACTCTTAAATGTAAATCGTACATTCTGAAAGCAACCATAAACCGCACTATAGGACGAGTTTACGCCGTTACACTAGTACCTACTCAAAGCTACCATCCTATGTATATGAATTGCGCAGTATCTCCCGCGCTACTAATATTAGCATCTTCGCGTTACTCCGGTAATGACCTAAACGCGTCCTACAAAGGGAGGCTATAAGCGGAAGCATCACGTAATTTATATATTTTTTTCCGCGACATTTTATCTAAAATTTTTATGAATTAAATAATGTTTATTAAACTATACGCAATATTTAGGCGGTCCCAATTAATAATTTCACGCACGCGATGATGGATATAAGATATACATTAAGCATAGATGTAAGATGGTAAGAATTCGTCGCATGAACATCATCATGTGTTCTAATTTCGTGCTATTTTTGTATGATTTATTTAAACTTTCTAGAAACGAGTCACGTTAACCCGGTTTATACTTTTGGGAATTTGGACCTACGATTTAATCGAAAATCGCTATTTTTTTCATAAAATCGATCGCGATGTTTCAAATAAAAAATCGCGCAAGCCTACCTGGAATTATTGGCCACTGACACAAATGAACAAAACGAGATGACCAGTGCAAAAATTTACCAATCTAATTTCTGTGAAGGTTGAGCCAAGTTTTATGAAAATTGAGCCAGTGGTTAATAAAGTAGTCTTTTATATGATTTTCTAAGCGATTTTCAGAAAATTCAAGACAGCTGTCAAACACGCAAAATTTTGATTGATACATAGCAGCCCTGTTTTCTTGACGTATCAACTTTCCATGGACATACGTTACTGAGCCTTAGTCCCTAATCATATCTCTTAAATTTCAGCCTGATCTCTTTAGTGGTACAGAAGTCATTTTAGTGACAACTAGGTCATCCAAGATAGCCGCAGAAACATTTGGTCAATCAAGTTCCCTTGAACAAATTTGTTACAGCTGTTACACCAGATTATGTTTCATGAGTTTTGAATCAATCCCCCAAGCGGTTTCGGAGAAGATTTTTAAATGTTTCTAAAAATCGAGCAAAATCAAAGATGACCGACAGCCAAATTAGCTGATTGGCTTCCTTTCAACAAACTTGGATCTCTATGCCTTAAAGATGCTTCCTGCCAAATATAATTGAAATCAGTCAAGTGGTTATCGAGCGGACATTTCCTATTGATTTAGTATAGTTTTTTGTGGGTAAAAAAGATCCAAGATGGCCACCAAACCATTTATCTCACAGTTTCGAAAGTGGAAATTTGAAATAAGCATACCCAAAAAACTATATAAAACCAATTTTGGCTTTCCATCAAATAAGAAAATCCAATATGGTCACCAAACAAGCTACATTTTGATTGCTCTATGGTGGCCATGCTTTTTACGCATCAACTTCCCATCAACACACTTTAATAGCCCTTAGTCCCTAATCATATCTCTAAAATTTTGGTGCGATCTATTCAGCGGTTCCGGGGGAAGTTGTTTTTAATGAAAACTATGTCATCCAAAATGGTCACCGGACAATTTGCCTAATCACGTTCCCGTGAACAAATTTGGTTCAGCTCTTGTGGAAAATGCTCTTTTGAATTGATCACCGAAGCGGTTTCGGAGATGATTTTTAAAGACGTTTTAAAAAATTGGCCACAATCCGAAAAAGATGGGCCAATCGGCTTCGTTTGAACAAACTTGGATCCCTATGCCCTAAGGATGCCTCCTACCACATATAATTGAAATCGGCCCAGTGGTTCTTGAGAAGTTCTTAAAGAAAAAGTTGACGGATGGATGACGGATGGATGGTCACCAGTACATAAACCCGCTTGGCCTTTCATGCCAGGTGAGCTAAAAATCTGGGCATCAAAAACCAATAAGAAAACATGTGGTTTCATTAAATGGAAACATATTGCAATAGGAAATATGTTGGATGTGATGGTGCTATCCATTTGCAGACCTAAAGAATATGATTTTAGAAAATTTAACACTGGACTAACTGGCTCGATTATCGAGCCAGTCATCCTAGTGGTAAATTTTCAAAATTTGTTTTCTCTTGATCGGCAAATGGATAATTATAAAACTGCTTACTAACATGACTAATCAACAAACAGTAGTCACTAGTTGACCATAATGGCCGAGTGTAACTGACCATAATGGCAGTGTTAACTGACCATAATGGCCGAGTGTAACTGACCATAATAGCCGTGTAACTGACCATATGGCCGAGTGTAACTGACCATAACGGCAGAGTGTAACTGACCATATTGGCTGAGTGTAACTGACCATAATGGCCGAGTGTAACTGACCATAATGGCTGAGTGTAACTGACCATAATGGCAGTGTAACTGACCATAATGGCAGTGTAACTGACCATAATGGCAGAGTGTAACTGACCATAATGGCAGTGTAACTGACCATAATGGCCGAGTGTAACTGACCATAATGGCAGAGTGTAACTGACCATAATGGCTGAGTGTAACTGACCATAATGGCAGAGTGTAACTGACCATAATAGCCGAGTGTAACTGACCATATGGCCGAGTGTAACTGACCATAACGGCAGAGTGTAACTGACCATAATGGCTGAGTGTAACTGACCATAATGGCCAAGTGTAACTGACCATAATGGCCAAGTGTAACTGACCACATAATGGCCGAGTATAACTGACCATAATGGCCGAGTGTAACTGACCATATTGGCAGTGTAACTGACCATAACGGCAGGGTGTAACTGACCATAATGGCTAAGTTTATCTGACCATAATGGCTGAGTGTACCAGACTATAATGGCTGTGTTTATCTGACCATAATGGCCGAGTTTAGCTGACCATAATGGCTAAGTGTAACTGACCATAATGGCAGAGTGTAACTGACCACAATGGCAGAGTGTAACTGACCATAATGGCCGAGTGTAACTGACCATACTTGCCGAGTGTAACTGACCATACTGGCCAAGTGTAACTGACCATACTGGCCGAGTGTAACTGACCATAATGGCCGAGTGTAACTGACCATAATGGCCGAGTGTAACTGACCATAATGGTCGAGTGTAACTGACCATAATGGCCGAGTGTAACTGACCATAATGGCCGAGTGTAACTAACTGACCATATTGGCAGTGTAACTGACCATAATGGCAGTGTAACTGACCATAACGGCAGAGTGTAACTGACCATAATGGCTGAGTTTAGCTGACCATAATGGCTGAGTGTATCTGACTATAATGGCTGTGTTTAGCTGACCATAATGGCCAAGTTTAGCTGACCATAATGGCAGTGTAACTGACCATAATGGCCAAGTTTAGCTGACCAAAATGGTTGAATGTCTCTATCACATATTTACATGAATTTATTATCATGATATTTGTGATATTGATGAATAGGCTATATATACATAAACTTAGGTTAACTTCCTATGAGATATTTATATTAATGAGATATGCCGTAAGGGAATGGTGTAAGGTGTGTGCGTGCGTGCGTGCGCACACCACAAAAATTACATGTTTCTGCAGGGCCACCACTTTTTACTGCACAGGGTAACTAAATTTTAACACGCTGGTTTCCCTTGGGGACAACCTAGATTTCAAGGCCTGCATAAGCACTCATGGCGAGTATTTATTGAGTCTGTTAATACACGTGGCCCAAGGGCCTGTTGCGCTCACCTGGGCCATTGGCATTTAAACCATTATAATTTAAATAGACATAATGGATGGTTTTCTGAAAATCCAAGATGACCACCAAAAAATTGACCAATGAATATTATCGTTTAACATGTTGAAGCCTACCCAAGCTTTGTTGAAATTGGGCTGATTGAAGAAGCACCGTTTTTAAATGGTTCAGCAAAACTTTCAGAAAATCAGAGATTGCTGCCAATACAGTGACCTATCAAAATTCTGAATAGAATTTCTAGAGGCTACGACAATAGGATTATTCCACCCAAATTTGGTTGAAATTGACCAAGCGATTAATGAGGAGTAGCATTGTATACGAACTCCCATTTTTCGGAAAATCCAAGATGGCCACCATCAAAATTCTGTATACAAGTTCTGAAGCGCACAGGCCTATGGTTCTTCCAGCTGAGTCTAGTTGAAATCGGCCAAGCGGTTAATGAGGAGTAGCCTTTTAACTGATTTCCTAAGATGTTCCGAAAATCAAAGATGGGCGCCGAAAAAATTGACCAACAAAAATTGTGTGTCCAACTTCTGAAGCCTACCACCGTAGGCTCTTTCCAGTCAGTCTGGTTCAAATCGCCCAAGCAGTTAATGAGTAAACAATTTTCAGCCATCTTTCTGAAACCAAACAGATTGAGCAATCAAAAATTCTCTATAGCAGCTCTGAAGCATACTACTTTAGGGTCCTTCCAGCCGAGTTTGCTTGAACTGGTTCAAGTGGTTAATTAGGAGTAGCCTTTTAACTGATTTTCCAAAATCTTCAGAAAATCCAAGATGGCCGGCGGAAAAATCGACTAATCAAAATTCTGTATACATGTTCTGAACCCTACCAGCCTAGTATCCTTCCAACCAAGTCTGTTTGAAATTAGTTAGTGAGGAGTAGCGTTTTAAACAATTTCCCCACATTTTTCGGAAAATTAAAAATGGACCAATCAAAATTATGTATATAAGTTCTGAAGCATATTACGCCATGGTTCTTTAATCCACATTTCATTGAAATCGGCCCAGTGCTTATCGAGGAGTAGACTTTTAAGTGATTTCCAGAAATTTTCAGAAAATCCAAGATGGCTGCCAGAAAAATTTCCCAATCAAAATTCTGTATACCAGCGTACTATCCTTCCAGCTAAGTCTGTTTGAAATTTCCCAAGCAATTAATGAGTAACGTTTTAAACGATTTCCCGCCATTTTTCTTAAAATTCAAGCTGGCCACCGAAAAGATTGACCAATCAAAATTCTGTAGACAATTCTAAAGCTTACCCCCATAGGATCATTCATGCCAAATTAATTAGAAATCTGCCAAGTGGTTAATAAGTAGCATTTTAAAACAAAAGTTGAGTTGACGGCTGGACGCCGTATGGACAGACAGAGGGTCGGCATGGCATAAGCTCACTTGGCCATTCTGACCAGATGAGCTAATAATGTTTGAGTGGTATTTACCAGGATTCTGAAGTCTGTATAGCTTAAAACAATACATGTTTTCAACAGAACTAAATTTACATAAATGCAGCAACCTGGAAGTAGTCGGCCAACCTAATTTAAATTGGTGTACTCGCGACTTGGGGCAACAAGATATTTTTCTAATTTTGTGCACTTGCATGGGGTGTGTATATTCTGATAATGTTAAATGTAAAAATTTAGAAGTATGTGCGTGCGTGTATGTGTGTGCTTGCGCGTGTACATGCATTGTTTGTGTGCATGCATATGTATATTCTATGTAGATGCATTGGAGTGACTCACCATTGTGCGTGACAGCCTCTACAATGATACCAGTCAAAATTAAAGCTGAAACAGGAAGAGAATGCAATAAAGACAACCCACACACACAAATAATGCACACAGCATCTGAACCATTTAACCCTCGAATTTGGTCAGGAAAATTTATATTTTCACATAGAAAATGTCCATTTGCAGAGCGAGAGAAGACTATTTTTGAAAATTTACCACTGGAATGACTGGCTCAGGTTATTGCACCAGTCATTCCAGTTGTAAATTTTCAAAAATTGTCTTCTCTTCATCTGCAAATGAACATTTCTTAAGACCACTGCAGAGGCCGTTTTTGGCTGATATAAGTGTTAAAGGGTTAAACAAGAGGCCAAAGAGACCTGTATCTCTCACCTGGAACTTAGGCATTTCAACTACAAAGACCATCGACTATAAATAGAACCTTAAAGGGAAACACCAGACCCTCTATACTACTTTGTATAGAATGAATCTACAGACCGTAACGTTTTCAAAAATATAATTGCAAGCTCTGTGCTCAAATTAGAAATATATATCTTCGTTATTTAAATGTGTGATACATTAGTTAAATTTCTATTCCTGGATGAGGCATATGATGTCCTAAGTTGAATGTTGTTCTCGCTGTCATTCACCATTATCGCAATAAAATTGCGAAATGCGTTTTATAAGGGGTTTCTCTTCAGCGGTGTTAGGAATATATAAACTAAATTTGCAGAAATGTTGCAGAATATATAATAATAACCCTTCATCTCATTTCTCTGATGGTGCCGGTTTTGACATTAAGTTTTTATTCTTTTTATAAATGAATGACGCGCTAGTATAGGTATATCAATATAATTGCCACTTAAAAGTCAACACTCTCACTGGCACTACAGCAGATAATGTTATTAACATTACATCTATTAATATGAGAGTTTAAATAATTCCTACATACATCCAGTCCATCTTTATGTACTTATATTCTCATACTAGCCTCAAAACTTCCTGAGATATTATTGGCATGCATCTTCATAGAAAATGGCTATCTTAAGGTTTAGCAACTAATGCATGAAAAAAACAAATATATTCCATAAATTTGCGACAGTGTGATAAACTTCTTAATCTCTTCAATCTGTACATATATAAATGATGTCGATAGCATTATCACCGATAGAAATATCACCATCAAAATGCATGCACTCCTGTCTTCAGTGCCGTTATCATTGTTCTTGGCGGATGGGATTCAACCTATGACATCATAGATTTAATTAACTCGCAGAAAATTATAGCAACATAGCGTTCTTTAACACCATTTTAATCGGATCTATATATAAATGTTGCAGGAAAGTTTTACACAGTAGCTTAAATATCGCGCTGCGATAGAACTGCGTGTTTTATGCAAACGATGGTGACCCTTCTTGTGTTCCCCTGAATTGATCAGCATTGTAACAAGAACACACGCCATGTTTCTTTACATATCAAATTCCCGTGAGCAAACGTTAATGGTCCTTAGTACCTAATGGCCGCTAAAGCATTCAGCCAATCAAATTCCCTTGAACAAGCTTGTTTCAGCAGTTTCCCTAGATGACCCTTGCTGAGCTTGGAATCGATCCCCCAAGGTTTCAGAGATTTTTAAAGACACAACATAATTGAAATTGGCCCAGTGGTTCTTGAGGAGACATTTAAGATTTCCAGTTGCTTTAATATGGGAGTTTTTGGCGGGAAGAATATCCAAGATGTCCGCCAAACCATTTATGCGACATGGTCGAAGAAGGCAAATTAGAAATCAGAATACCCAAAAGCTTAAACAAATCCAATTTTGGCTTCAAAATCCATCAAATAAAAAAATCCAATATGGCCACCAAACGTGCCATATTTTGATTGGCCCACGGCGGCCAAGTTTTTTTTACCTATTAACTTCCCCTGAACAAACTTCAATGGCCCTTAGGCTCTAATCATATCTCCCAAATTCTGGCCAGATCTGTTCAGTAGTTCTGGAGAACAAGTTGCTTCCACTAGAACTAGGCCATCTAAGATGGCTGCCAAACTATTTGGCCAATCAAGTTCCTTTGAATAATCGATCCCACAAGCGGTTTCAGAGATTCTCCAAGACATTTCTAAAAATCGGCCAATATCCAAGATGGCCACCAACCAAATCAGCTGCATTTGTATTATTTACTATTGCTGGATAACGGTGTTATTTAAGAGAGATTTCACTGTAAACCAGCACTAATAAGCTAAACCACTGAAACTTGTGCTCACGTATTATCAAATGCAAATGTCTCAAGCAGGTTCTGTCCAGGTAGACAAGCCATTTGCTCATATACATGTATATATGTGAGCTTTGTCTCAGCTAAGTACTGATAACCGAGCCAGTCATTACCACAGGTAATTACCCAAATAAGCCTCACGTGTACAAAGGGGAGGTAATTCTTGGTCACAGTACATACATAGTATTAATTCCAAGAGGATAAAATTCAGTCATTCCTATTTCCAAGGGAAAATTCTTATAGCAACATTTTAAAAAGAAAAATGGGGATTATGCCATTCCATCCACCTGTGTGTGCATGCGCATGTGCATACGTACGTGTATGCGCGCACATATGTGTGCAAGCGGAAATCGATTGCAATGCAACCCCTAAAACATTGGACCAACTAAATTTGGGATGTGAATTAGAAATACGAGTCGGGAGTGCAAGAGACCATTTACAGTTGTCTCCATAGTTGACCCAGCGTGGGAATTTGTGATGATGCCTCATCGGCTGAGCAATCTAGTCAACAATGGCCTTCTCTTGATCTGGAAACAGGATATTGTCCAAAACCATTACAGAGGACAGATTTGGAAGGCTTGGCCATCCCTCAGATTTCTTCAAAAAAAATTTCAATTTTCTCATAGAAAATGTCTATTTGCAGACCAGAAGACTATTTTTGACAATTTACCACTGGAATGACTGGCTCGGTTATGGAGCCAGTCATTCCAGTGGTAAATTTTCAAAACTAATCTTCGCTTGGCCTGCAAATGGACATTTCTCAAGACCACTGCTGGTGACATTTTGGGCTGATATGAGTTTCAAAGGGCTAAAAGTGTAATACAATTGATCATACAGTACAGAATCACTAACCTAATCCCACAGTCGCGAGAAGAAAAGATGCGGTCACGACACGCCAGTTCTCACGTACCTTGGGATGCTGCCACCAACTGAATGTCAAGCATAAATATGACAGGGTTACAGAGACAGTAGTGATGTAATAATACCTAAATGTTAAGTTTAAATATGCTGTGATTACAGACACTGATGATGCAAGCAACAACAACAACTGAATATCACATCTAAATATTAGGCTTTCACGATTTTGGCTTTGAAACATTGCGATTGATTTTGTAAAAAAAAAAGATTTTCGATTAAATCGTATGTCCAAGTTCCAAAAAGCATAAACTGAAGTAACGTGACATCACGAAAACTGCGACTAGGAATTGTCAAAGATGATGTAATTGCCACCGTCGGTCGGGTTTGGTACATAAATATGTCATATATATATATTCGTTCCTGCCAAATTAAGTTGAAATCCGACAAGACGTTAATGAAGAGTAGCGTTTCGAACATTACTTGTAAATTTCTTATAAAATCTAAGATTTTCACCAAAAAAATTGATCGATCAAAATTCTGTATAGATGTTCTGGAGCCTACCATGATAGGGTCCCTCTGTCGAAATTTGGTTGAAATATGTTAAGCATCTAAGGAGTAGTAGCATTTTGACCATTTCTGGTAGATTTGTCATAAAATCCAAGATCTTCACCAAAGAATTGCTCAATCAAAATTCTGAATCCATGTTCCGAGCCTACTACCACAGAATCCATCGAGTAAAATTTTGTTGAAATAGGTCAAGCAGCTGAGGAGTAGCATTTTGACCATTTCAAGTAGATCTTTCATAAAATCTAAGGTTTTCACTCAAAAAATTGATGAATCAAAATTCTGAAAAAATTCTCTAGAACCTACACCACCATAGAATCCATATAGACAGATTTGGTTGATATATGTCAAGCAGCTAAGGAGTAGCATTTTGACCATTTTCGATTAGATTTTTAATAAAATTTAAGATTTTCACCCCAAATATTTCTCTAAGGAGTAGCATTTTGACCATTTCCGGTAGATTTTTCATAAAATCTAAGATTTTCACCCCCAAAAATTGATCAATCAAAATTCTGAATAGTAGATCTAGAGCATACCACCATAGAATCCATCTATTCAAATTTGGTTTAAATATGTCAGGCAGCTATGGGGGAGTACCATTTTGACCATTTTTGGTAAATTTTTCATAAAATATAAGATTTTCATCCCAAAAGTTTATTAATCAAAATTCTGAATAGAAATTCTAGAAGCTACCACCATAGACAAATTTGGCTGAAACATGTCAACTACATGTAGCTAAGGAGGAGTAGGATTTTGACAATTTCCGGTAAATTTTTTATAAAATCTAAGATTTTCACCCCCCAAAAATTGACCAATCAAAATTCTGAGAAAAAAATCTAGAGGGTACCAGCATAGGGCCCTTCCAGCCAAATTTGGTTGAAATCGGTCAAACCGTTAAGGAGAAGCGACTTGATGGATAGACAATGGACAGCCGCCATGGC
Organism: Chaetoderma sp. LZ-2023a; assembly: GCA_034401795.1. Lineage (NCBI taxonomy): Eukaryota > Metazoa > Mollusca > Caudofoveata > Chaetodermatida > Chaetodermatidae > Chaetoderma > Chaetoderma sp. LZ-2023a. Next base: position 15,631,660 of record CM067370.1, read on the forward strand.
ATAAGCTCGCCTAGCCTCTCAGGCCAGGTGAGATAAACTCTTGAAACTACAGCTCGGATAAGAATAATGTATGACATTCAGTCAACCGTGAAAAGTATGACAGGCCATCCTTAAATAATAGTTTGGTTGTCCTCTCCCGACAGACCCTAGAAAAAACCTGCCGACTCAAAATCTTGTTTTGTAGTTTCCTGTGAAAAATAAAAAACCTCATGTTTTGTTTTTTAATGTGTGATGTTATAATTCAGCACTGCAGACCTGCCCAAATTTCGTGAACGATGGCTCGGTAAGAATGGAAAAGTTATGACGTTATCAAATTTGTTGAAAATTTACTAAATTTCCGAGTTGTACAAAAATCGTGATCTCACAACAAAATCAGATAACCATTCCATATCGAATGGTGAACCAAAGAATTTGATTAGTCTAGATTTAACTCATGGCACCAGAGGTTAAATGCGGCAATAACATGTGTTTACGAGTGTTGAAAGATAGCCGACAAACATATATTTTCGTCACGTAGCACTGGTTAAGAAAAATAGAGGGTGTGTCTTGAAACAGCCAATCAGTCAACGGCTCGCCTCCTTGTACAGAGATTCCTCCAGTTGGTTGGAGTACCCACACTAATGTGTGGCATTATTGAAATATGTATTAATTGATAATAAAAAACACATAAAGGTTTCGCAAAAACAGGAACAACTATCAACGCTTCAAGATAACTTGTTTAGAACAAGCACTGTGTAGAATGATTACCTGCAGTTCAAATGTCTGTTCTTTACTTATTTGTTGGACATCTGCTGTAAAATGAGTTGAGGATGTATGCTCTTCCGCAATGTATGTTGTAACATAATTGTCTGGAAATGCTCTCAATCTGATGGCAGATGTGATAGTTATCTGGAATTGTTCCTGGGTCTATTAAACCAGTGCAATCAATGACTAACTGGGCTAACATTCAGACATCCCTACATAGAAGTATCCATGTTGCATCTCCAAGACATTGCTTAATAAGTAGCCCGAGTCTGGTTAGATCCTTCCTCCTGTATCTAAGTAGGGTGCAGTAGGTGATAAGCATATGGGGATAATCTTCAGGTTGTTGTTGACAGAGAGGACATATTGCGTCTATTTGATTCCGATTGAATCTGGCTATGTTGGACTGGAGACTTTGGAAGTGCAGCAATAGGAGAGGGTTCGTAAATAGGTTCTCCATGTTCCTGGACATAATTAGAGACCCAAGATAGCCAATGAATTTCTGTATAAATTTTGATGCCTACAAATAACTAAAACACATCGCTCAATCCAGCCACGGTTGGGTGAAATCGGCCTAATAATGGTTGATGAGAAATAGTTTTTAACTGCTTTCCTGGACATTTTCAGAGATCCAAGATGTACACTGAAACATGATACGAACCAAATTTCTGATTTCTGAATAGGTTTTCTTAGATCTTTAATATGAAATATTGATGCTTCCTGTCAAATTTAATTGAAATTGGCCAAGTGGTTCTAAAAGAAAAAGTTGATGCAGCCAGCTGGTTGCCATGGCATAAGTTCACTTGGCTTTTCAGGCCATGTGAGCTAAAATCACATGGTAGTCTGAGATATTGTGCAGACCGACATGCTGAGAACATGATCGAAATAGGGCCCTGCGAATCTGAAATTTCTGCTCGAAACAAATATTCAAAAAATGTGTGAATCGAATCGAATTTCGAATAATAGAAATGTAGGCTTACATGTATGTGAAATATACAAGTGTCATATGATGTAAACTAATTTGTGGTTCAATCATAAATTTGAAAATGCAGTGCCCTAGAGAGAAAACCCCGGGTGTGTATGCATTTAGATTAGACAGGAATTGAACTCAGATGACATAATTTCACAGAAATTCAGAAACCAGTACCATAACAATACTATGTTCCTGCACTGTATTTCATAGAAATTACTGGACATTACTGTTACTCCTGCTGAATACATGCAAGTTGAATAACTGATGACATATTTGTTCTGATTACATGAAAATGTGTAAAATCGCTTACATATGTGCTAGGAGCCATCAGAATAATGCCTTTGTTTCGCAGCCTGGAGGCATTTACTTAGGATATTTTGAGGTGCAGATTTTTCCCAGCCTTCATAGTATGGTCTAATAATAATTTAATATATTATTATGTGCAAAAATAAGATCTACCTTCCTGCGCACCCTTTTTGACAGTTATCTAGAAGCGACCGACATAAAATGATCCAAAACAGAATCAGACATCACAAAAAATTGCTTGAATGCCCGAGAGATTCAAGTGAGGTAGGTCGCTTCTTATGTTGGCAGGCCAGTGAAAATTAAAAATCTTTTGTGATTGGAAGCGTTCCACTAAACTGTATAATATAGTAATATACTGGAAGGCATCCCAAATATGAATGGATTTTGTAACATTGAGAATGTAAATATTGCAAATTAATCTGATATTATGTACAGATAATGTTTTTAAAACAGTTTAAGTAATAATTTCTCCATATCCTAATCAGCAAATTCATTCAGCTTTATATTTATTAGTGAAATATGTGTTCACTTGGGTTTGGGACGACTTGGGTTACATAATGATAATTAGATGGCAAGTCAGCGAAGTAAATTTAATGGATGTCATTTTTTTTACAAATGATCTATAAATGCCAGATTTGGGAGATATTATTGTTTTATAATACAAATTTGTACCTGTACATATCATGATACTGCTCTTAATCGAGCCGAGAATACACTATCTTGCTCTCATTAGCATAGATATTGCGAGAACAGGAATGGGGATACAGTATTTTAACACCTGTATAAGAGCGTTTTTTGCACAGATTTGGGCCAAATTTTTGCCTGCATACTATCTAGTGGTGTGCATAATAGAGCCGAAAATACCAAATTAATTTTGCAGAAAATGTTTTTCTCTGGTCCACACGGATCAGTTAAAACTATATCATGATGGCCCATTTAAAATACTGATGCGGGCACAAAAAAACAGTCAGGTGTCAGACAACACTACCAGGTTACTGTGCGCAAAATGGGATTTCAATGGGCAGAAAAGACACAAAATATGTTTTATTGAATGATTTATATTAAATACAGTATAATACAACCCAAGCCATCACTCTATTTTGTCCAATACTGTGAAGGCCTAAAGCCTAAACCCCATTCAAAAATCTTGAATCCACAAATATCGAATCGAATCGAATCTTCGTGATAATATCGAATCAAATACTCGAAGTTTCGCAGAAACATCATATGGCACAGTACTCTGAACTATTGTGCAGACAAACATGCTGGGAACATGACGATCAAAACATCAAACAATGGCACACTGAATCAAAAAAGCATCCGCTTTTGTTTCTACGAGAATTCTTAATACTTACCAGATGTACTATTATGATAATGTCTATTATCTAGTCTAGCTCAAAATAAACAATTAAAACTCCGCACTCTCCTGGTCCTGCCCCTACTGTGTCCGGGAATACCATAGCCGCAGGTACCGAGTCAATTCCCAATCACAGTCAGATTCGTCTTATGTTTGCCTTGGCAAACTGCGAAAGCAGCTCAGCCTCACCTCAGCGGGGCGGCTGAGGCAGGGCCATAGTACATCTGGTAAGTATTAAGAATTCTCGTAGAAACAAAAGCGGATGCTTTTTTGATTCTACTTCGAATAATACTTACCAGATGTACTATTATGATAAACTCCGGATTTCGACAGCCAGAAAATGCCGGTGGGAGGAGGTGAGGCTCGAACCAGCACTCAACTACCATCCAACAGAGAAGGTTGTGAAGAGACTAGAACCCTGGCATACGCTTGGGTTCTGCTATCTGACTCATAGAGTGCTAAACTTCCATGGTCTAGACCGCGCTCCCCCCCCCTCTTTTGTCCGCACAAAATTCAGAGGGCTGTCACTGGGGATGCAACACCCACCAGACCCGTGTCAGCCCCAAGTCTCAGCTAGGGCAGTCCAGTAGAGTGCAAAGAAGCTACTACAACTTCTAAGTTTGAAAAAATATCAGTATATCGACTAGATTTTCAAATTGGAATGAGTCTAATGTCTGGTTGACAGGATAAGAATACTCTTGTACCAGACTATTTACCTAAGCAGTCTGGTATTTCGACTGTAAGTAAATATATTTATAGTCACTTAATTAATGTAAACACTCACCATTTTGAGTGCTTGATCTTTTCTTGATCATCACAGGAGCTCGGCCCAATCCACGGTCGTACTCAGTCATGTGCATAGCGTTTGTTCAGTGTAGGCGGAAGACTTTAGTGATGTGTGCGAAGTAGTGGTCGGACGTGGCTTAGTTTAGGTTTGACAGATTGGCGACGGCTACCGGATTAAGTGAGCTGGAGATGTCGCGAAGGTAGAAATCAGTGAATGACGACTCGGCATGCCATTGTGCTACAGACATCACCTCCTCTAATGAGACACCCTTATAAAGGGCCGATGATGCTGCTAGTGCTCGGACCTGATGGGCATTCGCATGATCAATTTGCTTTCCTGTAGCGATTTTGTGTGACATCTTAATAGCGTCAACTATCCAACGAGAAATAGTATCTTTCGAGGCACGTAAATGGGGAGCTTTGAGACATAACCACAGAGATTTCGGGTCGTCCCTCCACTCATTAGTACGTTTCTTATACATTTTAAGACATCTGACAGGACACCAAACAGAAGAGTTTGGGTCATGTCTAGTTAAACTTGGCAAATTGATCGGCTGTCCTGGATATTTAAGTGACTGATTCTTTGACAGGAAACAAAGACGTGGAAGTAGTCGTAAACCTTCACCCATGACGACAAAACGGTCTTGTTCGGCAGAAAGCGCATGAATTTCGCTTCTCCTTCTCGCCGACGCTGCTGCAACCAAGAAAACTGATTTAATAGTTAACAGTTTAATATCAATAGATCTAATCGGTTCAAAAGGAGCTTGTCCTAAAACCTGTAGAACAAGATATAGATTCCATGATGGGATAGGAATTGGCTGTCTAGGTCGCAGATTGCTCATTCCTTTGATAACTTCATTCAAGGTGTCATTCTCCACTCCTTCAACAGTGAGACTGGGAATGACTGAAGCTAAGGCAGACTTATATGCTGCTAGGGTAGAAGGTACAAGTTTGTCAACTTCGTATAAATGACAGATAAAATCCGCTACGTGTTGAACAGATGCAGAAAAGGGATTAATATCTCCTCTCTCACACCACTGTGCAAATTTGTTGATTCGATAATTATATGTCTTTGTGGTTGAAACTCTTCTGGCTGAAGCAACAAACTTCGCTGCTTGCTCAGAAAAGCCACCCTCAATTGCACGCTGCTTGACAACATCCATGCAGTCAATTTGAACATTTCCGGTCTGTCGTGGAGGTACAGACCCTTGTTCTGAGAGATCAGATCTCTGGCGTCTGGCAGAGAGACTGGATTGCAGACCAGAAGGTCCAGCAGATCCGTAAACCATGATCGGCCTGGCCAATACGGGGCGATCAGTAGTACCTGGCACTCCCCCTCTCTTATCTTTGCCAGAACTTTCGGGATGAGAATTGTTGGAGGATACGCATACGCGTACATTCCCTTCCAACTTATCGCCAGTGCGTCTACTGCTAGAGCTAACGGGTCCGGGATCGGTGACACGTAAGTGACCATCTTTGCGTTTTGATTCATCGCAAATAATTCGACATTTGGCTTGCCCCATTGTTTGAATAGAACCTCCGCTACCACTTGGTTGAGCTGCCATTCCGTCGGACGACATACCGTCCTTCGACTGAGAGCATCCGCTAAGATGTTCAATCTTCTTGGAATGTGTGCTGCCCGAAGAATAATATTCCTCTCTTGGCACCACAGCAGAAGGTTCCAAACCATCATACACAACTCCGGTGATCTCGTCCCGCCTTGGCGGTTTAAATAAGACACCACTGTTGAGTTGTCTGTCCTTACTAGGACAATCTTGTCTTGAATTAGACTCTCGAACTTCTGCAGTGCAAATACCACCGCTAATAGCTCGAGCACATTGATATGTTTCTGCGCATTGGTCCGATCCCATTCCCCTGACACTGACTGATTGTCCAATACTGCTCCCCAACCTGTCAATGATGCATCCGTGAATATGGACATCTGAGGTTGAGGAGGTTGTAGAGGAACACCTCGCAGGAGATTCTGTTCCGATAACCACCACTGAAGGTGGAATATCAATGGTTCTTTTACTGGTATTCTCAGAGATAACGGATCTGTTCTCTGTGACCAGAACGACATCAAATACATCTGAATCGGCCTGCGCCTGAGTGCCGCATATGGCACCACCTTCTCCAGAGATACTAGCAAACCCAGTATTCTGAGAAATTGATGCGCCGTCAGATAGGCTCCTAGAGAAACCGACTCCAACACTGCAATCAGGCTTCTGACTCTGCTCTCCGCCGGAAAAGATACGCCGTCCCTGAGATTGAAAAAATTTCCCAGATAAACAAACTCCTGGGATGGAGTCAGTTCTGATTTCTCTAGATTCACAATCCATCCTAGCTTCTTTAACAAGTCTAGGACTACTTTCAGATTGCTGCGCAGAGTGACTGGATTCCCCGCCTTTAGCAGCCAGTCGTCTATGTAAGTGTGAACAGCTATGTTTCTCCTGCGAAGTAAAGAAGTCATGGCGAGAACCACCTTGGTGAAGACCCTCGGAGCCGTGGTCAGGCCGAAGGAAAGAGCATTGAATTCCCAAACATTGTCTTGGAATGCAAATCGCAGGTACTTCTGAAAGGGAATTGACATTGGAATATGAAAATAAGCATCCTTCAGATCTATCGACACTGCCCACATGCCTTTCCTCAGCCCTGTCATTACCGCTGCCACCGTCTCCATCTGAAATCTGGGAAAAAGAATAAATTTGTTCAACGGTTTGAGATTGAGAATTGGTCTCCACCCCCCGGTACGCTTCGGAACTAGGAACATGATCGAATAGAAGCCCAGTGACGACTGATCGGTGACTAGGTGAATCGCCTTCTTCTGACGAAGCGATTCTATTTCTGACTGAATGGCGACTAGACGGTCTAATTCCCTTGGAATAGGAGTCCATATTGGAGTCGATGTTAACGGAACTAACGATTGATGGATGAGCCAGTCCGGATCGTAGCCGTTTCTTATCCACTGACAGACTAAACAGTCGCGCATGACCTGTTCCCATTGGTTTAGGAATAGCTGAAGTCTGCCTCCGACGGACGGAATCTGCACACAGTTGTCGGTCGAGATTAGCCGACAAGACGCTAAATCGCTTGGGTGAAGATTCTCGACTCCATTTGTTTCCAAAGCCGCCGGTATTGGTTCCGCCGGAAACCTGTCAGGAACGAGCCCCACGGCCGCCCCGCGGCTTCTTGTGGTATGACGGTCCGGAACCGCCGCCACGACTATCCTTACGGTAGCCGCCTCGGCCCGAACCGCCACCCTTCCTGTCGTCCTCATACGGCCTCTTACTAGAGGGCTTGTATGCGGACGAACGGCCAGGCCCTTGTGCTCCGGATGGCCTATGGGCATCACGGGCAGAAGGACAGAAGGGCGATCTAGGACGCTGTCTCTGCGGCTCCTGCCTATGCTGACGGTAGGACTGTTGCGGCTGAGTCCTCTTGGTCGACTTCCACGACTTGCCGACCACTTCTTGCTCCGCCACCATTGACGCAACCTTAGAGAGCGCTTGTCGTGCCGAGCCGCCGAACAAGCCTGGACCTATGAAAGGCGCAGAAGATAACGCAGCCCTCATCTCTGGTCCTGGTTCCACACAATCGAGAACCATTCTCCGTCGCTCTGCCAAAGTTCTCGTGATTACCCTGGCCAGGCAATCCTGAGACAGGCGCATGGTGTCCCGAACAACTCCGGGAGCAGCCTCTGGCACCTGTCCGCCTTCCGCTGTGCAGTCCAGCATACCCTGCAAGACGGTACACCTGTGCGACAGCGCAGCCATGGCTGCCCTAGCCGCATCCTCAATGAGCGTGAGCTCATTGAACGGGTCTTTGTTGGTCTGAGAAACCAAAGGACGTGACCGCCCCTTGGCCTTCCCAGCCAACGGCCTATTCAGCGCCTCACGTTCCGCAACGGAAAGCCGTGGAACCCTGGCGTACTGATGATAAGCCTGCTCCGGAAAACGGACCCTACTCCTTATCCCCTTCGGGGCCTTGGGCAACGCATAGTCTGGCTGAACCAGACGGTATGCCGCAACTTCCAACATGTCAGAAGTCTGCGTGTCCAACGGGAGTGTAGGCATGGCAGAAGAGCCACTGGACAGAGCGCTAGCCGCACGCTCTGACATCTGTTCCATCGCCGGATCGTGCTGAGATCCTAGATCAGATGCCAACCCGAGACGATTGGTCATCCATCCAAGAACCTGCACCCATTCAGCTTCGGTGCAGAAAGCGGAATCGTCCATCAAAGAACTCCCGTTTTCATCCTCCCTCTCTCCCTTAGATGAGGGGGCCACCGACGATCCTTGCTGAACGCTATGATATACGTCTCTGCCAGGACAGAGCGCATCCATAGTGCGACTACCAGCGGCACCAGTATCCAACGAATCGCCAGATACGGATTCCCCGCAGTCCATCGGCTCCAACACGGGATCCGGGACTACGACCGCCTCAATTACGGCTGGCACTGTCACTCCGATAGGAGCCGCACCTAACGCCGCCGGGATAGCAGCAGGAACCGCAAACCACGGCTCCGCCGGCATATCCGGTTGCACAAATCGCGGATGAAAAATGCCCGACGGAACGTCGACATCACCATCCGCCTGGCAAACCCGTACAAATCCCGAGGGCGACCCCTGGGACGTACTAGGCATCGCCGTCATCGAAAGATCCGGCATGCCGGAATCTTCCATCAGCAGCAAATCTTCCTCCTCTACCGACGGCTCTTGAGCCGAGGACAGAGAAGGGGCAGGTGCATGACCCTCAGCAGAACTAGCCGGACCACCTAATGGTTGTCCTGCACCAGCTTGCCTCACCGGGACCGTGGACTGCAACGAGTCAAACATAGCCTTGAACTGGGCCGCCCATACGCCCAGTGCTGAATCCATCCTCTCATTCAGCCGACCTTCCAGTCCCACCAACGAAGCCTGCTGCAGCTTCACTGCCTTGTCCTTCTCGATACGCTCCAGCCTCGCCCGTCGATCCTTGTCAAACTCCGCCACCAATGCCGACGACCACTTGACGCACACATCACAAGGGCTCCCGACCTTACACTTAGCGCACGCCACACAGTGATGACCCAGATACTTCCGTTTCATGAACCTGTTACACTTCTGGCACAACGTGTCCGGGTTCTTCGGTTTCTGCGAACACACAGAAGAATTAAAACGCTGCACATGACAACCGATGACGAGCAATACGCACAATAGACTTGCTAGTTAAGATTTCTTAAACACATTAACTTTCTCTCAATTTAATGATAACAAGTCTTAGGCAGGAAATATTTGAAACTTTTTTGAGTGAAAATTTTTTTTAAAACACAACTCAGCCTTTAACTAACGTTAAATAACCAAGAATAACTCGCCGATCACTACAAACACTCTCGACAATGAAGCGAGAGCTAAAATCGGCAACAACAGAGTGCCTGGATACACCAAGACAAGAACGACATAATACATGGGCGCCGCCATCTTGGCTAAGGGCGCATCCATCTTAGAGGAACCGAGTCGCAAGAGAAAATTAACCGAGTACCCGAATTAAAACTAAAAGTCAACGGGTACAGAAGCGACTCCAACAATGGCTATCATTATAAAACAATGTGCCAATTTAAGGAAATTTCAAACAGTCATTATGGCACGAATGTATAAATTCTAGATTGATACAACCTGCCCCTGTGATGATTTCCCCAGTTCCTCCATGAATCCAACGATGGTTTTCCGAAAAAACACGCTAAAACTGCTTATTCAATTAATAAGAGAGCACTAAATACACGCGACTTTCAACAAGCGCAAAATAGACGAATCTGACTGTGATTGGGAATTGACTCGGTACCTGCGGCTATGGTATTCCCGGACACAGTATGGGCAGGACCAGGAGAGTGCGGAGTTTTAATTGTTTATTTTGAGCTAGACTAGATAATAGACATTATCATAATAGTACATCTGGTAAGTATTATTCGAAGTAGAAATATTGTGCAGACAGGCGTGCTGAGAACATGAGAATCAAAACATCAAACAATGGCACTCTGCAGACAGGTGTGCTGAGAACATGACAATCAAAACATCAAACAATGGCACTCTGCAGACAGGTGTGCTGAGAACATGAGAATCAAAACATCAAACAATGGCACTCTGCAGACAGGTGTGCTGAGAACATGACGATCAAAACATCAAACAATGGCACTCTGCAGACAGGTGTGCTGAGAACATGACGATCAAAACATCAAACAATGGCACACTGCAGACAGGTGTGCTGAGAACACGACGATCAAAACATCAAACAATGGCACTCTGCAGACAGGTGTGCTGAGAACATGACGATCAAAACATCAAACAATGGCACTCTGCAGACAGGCGTGCTGAGAACATGACAATCAAAACATCAAACAATGGCACACTGCAGACAGGTGTGCTGAGAACATGACAATCAAAACATCAAACAATGGCACTCTGCAGACAGGTGTGCTGAGAACATGACGATCAAAACATCAAACAATGGCACTACGAAAGATTGTACAGAGGCATGCTGAGAACATGACAATCAAATCATCAAACAATGGCACTCTGAAATATTGTGCAGACAGGCATGCTGGGAACATGACAATCAAAACATCAAACAATGGCACACTGAAATATTGTGCAGACAGGCGTGCTGAGAACATGAGAATCAAAACATCAAACAATGGCACACTGAAATATTGTGCAGACAGGCATGCTGAGAACAAAACAATCAAATCATCAAACAATGGAACACTGAAATATTGTGCAGACAGGCATGCTGAGAACAAAACAATCAAATCATCAAACAAAAGTACCTAAATTGCGGATACATCGATACAGCTCAGTAATCAATGGCAATACGATATATGAGTGTACCTGTCTCGGGCCTCGTAGTTTCTCGGGCAGACAATTGCGGCGTCTGGAATTGTAGTTAATGAGGATATTGATGGTGGCTGTTGTCTTCATGGAGCAGCATAAATAAATTTATCAAATTATCTATTTACTTATTCATTATGAAATCTCAGTCATCGTCAGTGTTTCAATGCCAAGTAGATAACTCTTGAATATTTTGAACCTAATTTGACTGGAAAGTGTTGTTGTACAAAGTAGAAATACTTTTCAGTTAAACCATCTTCACAATATTGAATAGTATAGAATGTGCTAACCCTTCACCGGTCAAGCCGACTACAACTCTCCATAGAAATGGTCTTTAGTAATGTTCATTTGCAGGCCAAGACAAGACTATTTTGGAAAGATCACATTCGCTAGAATGCCTGACTCCATGACCAAGCCACTTATTCCTGCTATAAAATTTCAAAAATAGTCTTCTCTTGTCTTTTTAAACTACGACCATTATTCATTACAGTGTAGAGACAAATGCTCTTTACCCTTTCAACAATAAATTCCATGTTTCTAAATAGACCATTCCCTTTTTAGCTATGCCTCGCCCATCTCTAGGTAAGCTCCACCAACACCTCGGTCGTGTTAGGATCGATCGATCTCTGAACTCCCTGACTATCAATTTCCCGAAAACTATACAGGTAAGCTGTTTAATATTTTGAAATTAATTTGACTGGGTGCTGTTGCTGCCTATGGCAGCAACAATGTTCAGTCCAATTAATTTCAAAATATTCAACAGCATGTTTATTAAATAGTAGACATACAATCCGTACAACGTGTCTGACTATTAAGAGTTAGACGGGCCTAATTATATCTGACAATCATTTATGACATAATAATTATGACATCATCCTACACGCCTCTTAGCTGAGTATGATGTCATATGACGTCAAATCATTGATGGACACTCTGGAAAGGTGAATTAATAGGCTAACATACATGTACATGTATGTAGCTAAACTGCTGAATATTTTGAGAATAATATTACTGGACGTCATTGCTGCTGTAGACATCCCAACAATGGCTTCCAATCATATTAAGCACAAAATATATAAGAGAATATAATTTATTTTATAAAGAACTAATTTTATCATGGACTTGTCATTGAAATGGTTAAATGACTCAATCTTGTGCTGCCTAAAAACAGAGCTCCTGCGTTTCCAGCTCGAACATTGCCTGTACTGATAGTGTGAGTATACTTACAATCTTGGACAAGCCTGTGCAGGTGTAGTAAGCAGTGCTTCGTCGCCGTCATCACCCTGAAACATAAACATGCAGATTTAGTTAGCGTCATGATCACAAGCTCAGCTTGACTACACGTGTATGAATTCTGCCATATTGGAAATAACACCAAACCAACTAATCATCAGGGGAGATAACTCTGTTACAAAAATAACCGTCTACACCAAAGAAACATCTATTCTTGTCAACTTTCCACATATAAAATACAATATCAATGAATATTCTTAAAAAGTAAAATGCCAATTCTATGTTCCTAATCCTAACAGAGCTCTATCATGATAAATTCTTCTACCAATTTATTTATAGTTGTGTATGTACAGGATTGTATGCATGCCTGTGGATCTGATTTAAAAGCCTATTTTCACCCCTATAAAGGTGAATCCTTAAAAAAGCACATCTGCGTATTATAACTGAGGCATATGCCAAGTTTCAATAAAATTATTTTAAGCGGTTCTGGTGATGTGGTGTTTATGAGAAAATTTACAAAAATCTGAGTTTTTGCATTAAAAAGACCATTTTCATAAAAAATCTTGGACATATAAAGGTGAATCCTTCAAAAGGCACATCTACCCATCATAAAGATGACACATGCATTAAATTATTTTAAGCGACTCTGTATGACATGGTGTTTACAAATGTACGAGGAAATTGACAAAAATAGTTTTTCCATTTTCACCCAAAATATTGGACCTGGGCAATTCCATGAAAATATCAACTAAGCCATTAAAATTAAGTCTCGAAAAGTTAGTAAATTGCATATCAAATTGACGTGAACACTCTCTGATTACATATTCTGAAGTTTGTTTTATAATTATGTCTCGTTACCCCACCAAAGAGGAGTTTAAAAGAGGTAAGGCACCACTTGTGTTTTATTCCTAAAAATAATGTAAAATTTAAAAAAGAATCATATTAAATTAGGATCGTCTAGTTTTGAGTAATTAGCTGTGACAAGTTTATATTTGCGATAATCTATCTGATGATGTCAAAATTGGGATGAACCATGCTGTTGCTATGGCAAGAGCATAATTTCTTTCAACCCTTCCCAGCTGTCACATACGCAATCACTTTAATACCCGTCTACGATACATTACAATGAGATCTTTCCTTTCAGAGTTATCTCCCTTTTCCTTCTAGCTAACAAGTTTTAGAACATGTTCACAAACAGACACAAAGAATTTAGAAACCCAATTAACTTTCTGTTTTAGACGATTTCCACATTGGAGTGGATGTTAAGCTGTCTAGGGTTTGAACGTTATTATATATCTGGATCATATTTACCAGTATGTTGATGCCTTAGTTACTGGTGCAAAATCCTTTTATGCGACATTGAATTCAACTAACACAAAGATCAAAATTATTCTGGTCTCAGGTGAAATAAATTCTAACAAAACCTTCCTTGACCAAAACGCTACCAGGGCCACAAAGTGCCCATCAAGTTGTAGCCAGAGGTTCTTATCTGGTCGAGGTCAAAAGCTATTCTGATCCAGACAACCCAAACACTTCATTTGAGATCAGGATCCATCATGTCCACCCCCTAACTATGCCAGTCATGCTACACGCTTCTGAGATGGTTGTACTGAGATTTCAAATTGGGAAATATGTCTTGGCTCAGTTCGCTAGCAAAACGTCTGTCAAACAGTTTGTCGGTATTGATGTTAATCAAGACGGTGATAAGACTGATCAGGTATGGATTCTTTTTTTAAGAAATGTGGAAATAATATGTTTGTCAAGCCAGCAAGAGATGACACGTGTTGGGTTGATAAATCAGGCATTTTGAAAATTCTTGAGACACCTATAATGGACAAGAGAGGCAGGTGTTTGACAAAAATATAGATGCTGAGTAGCAGCTGAGAAATGATTTGCTATACATATACAGTACAGCTCAGAAATAATGTAGCCTGTTTCCAAAACAAAATGTACTGTGGAATATTTTGTACTTAATTTGATTGGAAGCCATTGCTGCCTAAGGCAGCAAAAGCACCCAATCAAATTAAGTACAAAATATTTAACCGAAAATTCCTTATATCGTGATCAATACTAATATGTTTCTGTTTTCGACACATTCCACCTGTACATTGTAACTTATTTATGAGATGTACTATATGTACATACACATACTACGTGACACATATATACAGGTACATATAAGAGTGCATGTATAGCAAACGATGCTGCAAATCATTGATATTTTCACTCTACTCATAACCATTTTTACATGATGTCACATACGCGACCATGATGTGTCACATATGCGACCATGATGTGTCACATACATGACCATGATGTGTCACATACGCGACCATGATGTGTCACATACGCAACCACGATGTGTCACATATTCGACCATGATGTGTCACATACGCGACCATGATGTGTCGCATACGCAACCATGATGTGTCACATACACGACCACGATGTGTCACATACGCGACCACGATGTGTCACATACGCGACCACGATGTGTCACATACGCGACCACGATGTGTCACATATTCGACCATGATGTGTCACATACGCGACCATGATGTGTCGCATACGCGACCATGATGTGTCGCATACGCAACCATGATGTGTCACATACACGACCACGATGTGTCACATACGCGACCACGATGTGTCACATACACGACCACGATGTGTCACATACGCGACCACGATGTGTCACATACGCGACCACGATGTGTCACATACGCGACCATGATGTGTCACATACGCGACCACGATGTGTCACATACGCGACCACGATGTGTCACATACGCACCATGATGTGTCGCATGCGCAACCATGATGTGTCACATACGCAACCATGATGTGTCACATACGCAACCATGATGTGTCACATACGCAACCATGATGTGTCACATACGCAACCATGATGTGTCACATATGCAACCAAGTTATGTTACAGGTATTATCTTCTGTATTGATGCTCAATAAATTTGATGGTCTATTTGGATATGAGTACATGTTGTGTTTCCCTATACAACAAGATTTCATTATACCTCAAAACAGTTCACAGACTTTTACCAATGAATTCAGTCATGCTAAATTTGTTAACTTGTCTGACGTCACATACGCAATCATGTAAAATATGTCTTAGCTACAAATATTTTGCATGGGTATCCCTTTTTCACATCATTTGTTGAAGAAAGCATGGCTAGATATATTCATAGTAAAGTTATATTGCAGTTATTCCTTTAACAGAAAATGTTAAAATCTGTCCAAATGTCACATACACAACCATGGAATTGCCCACCTACAAACATGAATTCTTAAAAAGACATATCTGCCTACCATAATTGAGGCATACACCAAGTTTCATTAAAATATCTGAAGTGATTCTGTACGATATGCTGTTTACGAGATATTGTGGATGGACACACAGATGGACGCAGTGATTATTATAGGGCTATTAATGTATTTTCTAGATAATAAAGAATGTTTAAATATATGGTCTGTCGAGTCTAAACAGTTATAGCAATGTACTTTGTAGAATCTAAGCCTAGGACACATGATTACAGTATAAAATAGTTTACAGTCAATTACCTGCTTAAATCAGATTCAGCCTGTGATCTGAGCTAATTTTAATAGAAATGCAATTTATTCTGATTTCCCTAGACAATTTGTTTCTTTTAACGCCAAGCAGGGTTGGCAATTTCCCGGGAATTACTAGTATTTTCAAGGGCAGTGGGAAATACTGGGAAATATTGGGAAATACTCAGATATCAGGTGGAAAGTTTGTATATTTAACCACACGGTTGTTTATCATGCTTAAGAAAACACTAACAAGCATCAGTAAATACCATCTACTGACATACATGTACAGATACATTGTAAACCTATGCATAAGGAACATAATCTTCTAACTGCTAAAGCAACACTACATCAGACAAAACTCAACATCCAATGAAATACCATTATAATTTTAGGAGGAATAACTGGATATTTGACAGTAAATTACTGTCTGTAGATATGCTTGGAGTTCAATAGATCTACATACATGTATACAATTACCTAGCCAATAATAAAAGGCTTTGACTACTGTCAGAACATGCAATGTAAACTTACTTCTGAAGGCTTTACCTATGGCCATGTACTTGCTGAACCCTTTAGCACTTAAGCCGGCAAAAAGATGCCTTCTACAGTGATCTTGATAAATGTCCATTTGCAGACCAAGAGAAAAACATTTTTGAAATTTTTCAACTGGAATGACTGGCTTGATAACTGAGCCAGTCATTCCAGTAGTAAATTTTCTAAAATACCCTTCCCTTGATCTGTAAACAGATATTTTCTATTAGATAATTGGAATTTACTTGAACAAATTTTAGTGTTAAAGAGTTAAATAACTAATTCACTCCCTGGGATGTCATTCTATCTAAGTTAGTCATCTGATGACTGAATACATTTCATTCTGAAGTTGCAGAAATATTAAAATTGTAATTGCTATTTAAACCTGAAATCTACAGAATATCTTGGAAATAATGTGAACGTCTGTGTTTTCAATCAGTCATATTGTAGCATGCAATAGTATAAACGTATACCAAATAGCACATACTATTAGTATAATCATATATTTAGCAATGAAATGTGTTGTCATCTCAATAGTTTAATCCCAAATTAGACACCTTGCTGTCTTTCCATTGTGAGACAATATCACACCTGTATATGAGCTGAGTGTGGGAGACAGAAATAGAAATATAAGGCTAACTAAATAAACAATACTTGTAGATACATGTACCAGCATAGTTTGGTAATTTAAGATTAGATCTCTATTTTAAATCAATGTTCTGATAGTCTAAGAATTCAAGGCACATTTGTATTGTATGTCACAATATGTACCGCATGCTAATGCATTGTACATCAGTTTAAATAACCCATTCATGACATGAAAGTTTCTTAATATTTTGAAACTATTTTACTGGAAGTTGTTGTTGCAGCCTCTACTGGAAATGGTTTCTAAATATCCCACCTACATTGTTTGTGCAATAAATAGCAGGTCTTATGTCTGCTATGCAGCGTTGAAAAGGTGCCTACATTGCCTATTTGATCTCATATGTCAACCTTTAGTAGATATAGCCTTCTATATTAGGCACTCTTATTAATATATCTAAGATATTTAACTTAACATTTCAACGTATTTCCCGCTTTTTGGAGTATTTCCCAGGGCGGTATTTACCAGTATTTCCCGTCCGGTATTTCCCACACTGAAATTGCTGCCAACCCTGATGCCAATGATTATTAATAGTTGTGTTGCGACATCAAATCTTTCTGACAGGAAACAAAAACAAACCAATACAACCCATTCAATGATACTGTCCGAATAAATGACTGAAAATGTTGAAAAAAAAGCGTGTAAGAAACATATGCGATGAACCTTGTTCATATATGGTTGAGTTGGGAACCATAGTGTATCGTCGGAATAGGGGATACCTAATTAAAACTCCTGAGCCATACATGTCACATCATGTTAATGATGATAATACATCAACAAGCGATACAAACATGACACCGTTTAGCGAGATGCTAACAGCTACTCCACGTGATCAGCTCACAACTTTGTGAACGAAACCATAGAGCCGCTACCACTCTCTGAAACATTATCTCCAGCAGTCATTCAGACATCATGTGGTCGGACGATCAGAAAACCGGCCAGATTTAAAGACTTGAAACGAAATCATGACACTTCGTCCATCCCTAATACACCTGCTGAAAAAAAATTGTGAGTGTAGGTTCAAAACCTGGACGGACGGCGAGTGCCATCACATAATACGAGCCCGCTTCGCGCGGGTGTATAAATACGGAACACTGACAGGCCTACATCTAATACACATATATTGAAATTTAATTAATATCTAATAATTAATGGTACAACATTTATCGTCGGAATTTGTCACAGTGGCATTGACCTTTGACCATGCGACCTCCGTGTTATCATGCAGCTTCCTAACATTCTAGGTAACCATGTATTCAAGTATAGTTCCAATAGGATTAACCAATCCTGAAAAATAAATGATTTGCTGAATGGAAAACTTAAGGTTGAAAAAACAGAGGTCAAATAGCAATATTAGAGTGGCCTTGACCTTTGACCTAATGAGCT
The DNA here is from genome assembly GCA_034401795.1 of Chaetoderma sp. LZ-2023a. Classification (NCBI taxonomy): domain Eukaryota; kingdom Metazoa; phylum Mollusca; class Caudofoveata; order Chaetodermatida; family Chaetodermatidae; genus Chaetoderma; species Chaetoderma sp. LZ-2023a. Next base: position 15,650,049 of record CM067370.1, read on the forward strand.
CACTATCACCATGGTGCCTCGGTATGGTATGTGAAACCATGTGCCCAAGTTTGGTTCCAGTACAATCAAACAATCCTAAAATATAGCCAGGCAAACAAAAAAAACTTAATAATGGAAATACAGTGGTGAAATATCAAGGCTATGATGACCGTGAACTTGGATCTAGTGATGTCACTGTCAGTATGTAGCTTCCTTATAATGCTTATTTTATAGGGGACCATGTGTCCAAGATTAGTTCAGGTAATAATAAGTAATTCTGAAATATAAACGTATATGATTTGCTAAACGGGAAGGCTTAAAGTTGAAAAAGTAGAGGTAAAACAGCAAGGTCTGACTGACTGTGACCTTTAACCTGGTGCCCTCCATGTCACCATCCTGTATCCTCTTGGTATAAGCAACCATGTACCAAAAGTTGTGTTTTATTAGGGTTAAGCAATCCTGAAATATAACCAGATAAGATATGCTAAGGCTAAAACAAAACATTGAAAAAATAACAAAGTTTTGTAGAGGTCAGAATGACTTTGACCTTCAAATGTGTGACTTCAATGTCAGCATGCTGCTTCTTAACATTATAGGTAACAATGTAACTAAGTTTAGTTCCAATGTGGTCACGTGACCTCATCAGTATCATGCTGCTTCATAATAATAACGGCAACTTTAGTTGCAATAGGATTAACTGAATACAAAAACTGAACATTGCTGATGTGGTCACAAAAGTGATATATATATCTCCTCGCTTTCTGCTTCGCAGACCGGACAAAAATGACCAAGAGTTTTAGTGAAACTCAACATATGCCTGCAGGCATACGTGTTTGAGGAATGCTAAATGTGAACAGTTTGCCTAAACTATCTGCTGAACAAAAAATTGTGAGTGTATGTTCAAAACTCTTCGAGATATGACTCGGACAAGAAAATGTTGACAATTTTAGCTTTTCAAGGGAGATAACAAGGGAATATATATATTCGACAAAATCTGCCCATATTTTCCATATATAGTTTGTGTTCTGTTGTGTCACCAGGGCGGCCTCTCATAGCATATTCTCTCTCCGCATCTTCATGCTTTCTGCCCACTGTCATAATCTTGCACTTATCTGGATGGAACCTGAGTAGCCATTCATCTGGCCAGTCCTGAAGCTTGTATAAGTCTGACTGCAGCACTCGCTGATCATCTTCATTCCTAATTTGTCAACAGAGCTACGTATCATCAGCATACATGTACGCATCTAAGGTGAGAGATTCTGCTAGGTCATTGACAAACAGTATAAACAGCACAGGTCACAACACACTACCATGCGGAATCCTGCTTAAGCCACTCATCAATTCCGAAGCTGTGCCGTTTACTGTAATCTTTTGTTTGTGCTCAGACAGGAATGCTGTGATCCAATCATGAACATTGCCAGTTACGCTGAACCCATTAAGCTTTCGCAGCAATCTCTTATGAGGCACCGTATCAAAGGCCTTCATAAAGTATCAAGTGGGTCAATCCATGGGTCCAGCACCTTTAATAATTGTAGTGATGTCGATCTTCCACTTATGAAACCAAACTGCTTACTGCTGATCAGGGAGTTTATCTTCATGTGGTTTATGATTTGGTCTCTGACTGTGGTTACAAGCACCATACACAGTATGCACGTGAGGCTGACTGGTATATAATTACTCGCAAGTTTCTGGTTGTCCTTCTTAAATATTGCAGTAATCTTTGTCGTCTTCCAATCTTCCAGTATCTTCCCAGTATCTATCACAGGGGAGAATATTATTGCCACAGGCTTACATATTACGTCGCTCATCTCTTTCAACAATGAAATGTGATGTAATTCCATGGTACACAGCAGATTGTCCATTACAAAATTAAATAACAGGCTTATGTTTTCTTCTAACCTTGATTTTGTATAAGCAAATGGTAAAAGCTCAATGATTTGTGTGATTTGACTAATTCAGGGAATTATTTCCAATATTTGAGGCTTACTTTTGTTAAAGGGACAGTCTGAGCATTTCCAAAACTGGTCTCATTTTACACAAGAGGGCCAAGGCAAGGGCCTGTGGCACTCACCTGGACCATTAGCATTTGAACCATTTGCATTTAAAGACATGGCGGATAATTTTTGGAAATCTAAGATGGCCATCAAAAGAATTGACCAATCAAAATTCTGTATAGGCTGTATATACATTCTGAAGCCTACCCACATTAGGGTCCTTCCAGCCGAGATTGATTGAAATGTGCCAAACGGTTAATGAGGTATTATAGGCTTTTAACTGATTTACCAAAACTGACCAATCAAAATTCTGCATACTAGATCTGAAGCCTGCCGCCATAGGGTCAGTCCATCCAAGTCCGGCTGAAATCTCCCAAGCAGTTAATGAGGAGTAGCGTTTTAAGCGATATCCAGTAAACTTTCATAAAATTCAAGATTTTCATAGAAAAAATTTACTAATCAGAATTCTCTACACAAGTTCTGGAACCTACACCCATAGGGTCCTTCCAGCCAAACTATGTTGAAATCCGCCAAGCGGTTAATGAGGAGTAGCGCTTTGACAATTTCCAGTATTTTTTTTACAAAATCTAAGATTTTCAACCAAAATATTAATCAATCAAAATTTTGAATAGATATTCTAGAGCCTACCGTCATAGAATCCATCTAGTCAAATTTTGTTGAAATATGTCAGGAAGCTAAAGAGTAGTATCATTTTGACCATTTCACATAGATTTTTAATCAAATCTCAAGACGTAGAGTATACCTTTGAATGAAGTAGAAAATCGTCACCCCTAGTACTGTCAATCACGCATATTATTACATTACATTATTATTCAATAATATAGAGCACAAACACTAGTGACATAGGACACTACTGGCTCTTAACATAACAACAGGACCCGGCTCTTTAGCCACTCCGTTAATTCCGGAATAGCCTCCCATCCCATGCAATAGAAGCACCAACAATAGCATCATTTGAGGGGACACTTGATAAACTGTGGGTTCCCAAACCAGTATATTACGACTATTATGCTGCAGACATAAACACAGATTACTATCATACCATAAGTAACCATAAGTTGGTACTGGATGCAGGATTTCTCCTATGTGTCCAGATCTTCATACTATTCATTTGTGTCTACAATTACTTGCATGGTGTGCCTTGAAGTATCGATTTGGGCCTTAGAGTTGTAGAGGAGGTCTTGGTGTTGCCAGTGCTTGTCTAGCTGTTTCTCAAAGGTTTTTACAGTCGGTGCGTTGATCACATCCTCTGGCAGGCTGTTCCATGGTTCGGCTATTCTGATTGTAAAGCTTTGTTGCTGCAGTCTCGTCTTTGCTCTTTTCTTCAATACCTTTATGCTGTGCCCTCTTGTTGCTAAGTCGCTTAGTGGGATATCTGGGCTTACTTCAGGTTCCCATTTATCATGGAGAATTTTGTACGTCTCTATCATGTCACCTCGCAATCTCCGATAGGCCAGTGTTGGTAACTTCAGCAGGGTCCTCAGGCGGTCTTCATACTCTAAATCTTTCAGCCCTGGAACCATTTTTGTTGCCCTTCTTTGCACATTTTCTATCATAGTTACATCTATTTTACGGAATGGATGCCACACAGATGACACAGTGCTTGCGCATTCTAAATGGGGGTGGGGGGGGGGGTGTCTTACTAACGCTTTATAAAGCCATTTGAAGGTTTCAGGGTCAATGTATATAAGATCTGCGGATAATCCACATTAGCTGTGTTGCCGTGTTTACTTCCACTGTTATGTGCTCCTCGAATGATAGTTTGTAGTCAATGGTGACACCGATATCTTTTTCTTTGTTGACCTTCATCAACTCGTGCTGTTCTTAGCCGTCTTTCCCCTCATAAAGTAGTGCCTCTTATTCTCGGATGGTCTTCCCACTGTCATCAGTTTACATTTATCACGGTGGAATCTCAGTAGCCAGTCGTCTGACCAATCTTGCAGTCTATAGAGATCTTCCAGAGCTGCCAACCCCCAGTTAAAGCAATCAGTAGTTTCAGGTGAAAAAACATGATTTTCAGTAGTTTCACACACTCTTTCAGTAGTGGATTTTCAGTAGTTTGAGGAACCTTTCAGTAGTTCAGTAGTAATTAAAAAGCAGCAAACCACATGATTTTAAACAATGCGAGAGAAGAATATCTACCACTGGAATGATTGACTGTTATCGCGCCAGTCATTCCGGTGGTAAAATGTAAATATAGTCATCTAGTGTTGTGTGAGTTAATTTACCATTATATTTTTGGATAGAAATTTTTTATTGATTTGCAATGCGCATATACATGTATGTATCAAATTTTTCTGCTCTTTAAAACCGGTCATCGTTCTGTATATTCTCGCTTATACACATGTCTTTTGAACAGTTTTTTTATTGGTATTGCAGCATTATCAGGTTGCGCCGAGTGCTTCCACGAAGTTTGGTGGTTACTTTCCATATTTAGACACCAAAATCGGAAAACAAAGACTGAAATTCACTGTGCACAAAATCTAATACTGCAATCACGGAAATATATATTATCACGAAATTCATGTTACAATATTTCGGTAAAGACTTATTATATTAGAATATAAAAAGATTATTTTGAATTTCTCCCGCTTTGAACGGATGATTTCTGATTTACATCGGTATATTTATATAGTTTAATTGCATATCTGTAGCCATCATAAACAAACAAACTTCTGGGATTCTCGCATAGTGGTAACTTTCGCATTCTATTAATCCAAAGCTATAATAAGGCAAAAAATGCCGATTAACAAGATTAGAGAATCTTGGCACGCTGTTTCATAGATATACAATTCCATAGAGCCTGTGTGCTAATTCTATTATGTAGTTAAATAAAGTATCAGATTAGTATAGCCAATACAATTTCATTTCTCATAAAAATATATAAATTTGCCTCTATTCAAACTCTCCATCCTTTTATCAAAAGAGAATTGAGTCCCTTTTGGAGGCTACATGTATATAATATGCCAAAATAAAGGTATGAGCATAAGCACTCTACTGCCATTTTTACTCTATGGGATGTTCTCAAATGTCGGCTAGATTGAGCAATTATCACATCTTGACATAATGGAAGCCGATGTGTTTTTATAAGCGGTCGACTTTTTATAGACCCACAAACGGAAATTCGTAATTTTACCACCTTGTCCGTATTACAGTAATTGCACAATTTTTTATTTCCATATTTTCACTCGCCACCAGTACATGCGTAGTTTGGATGCTATTTCCATACAAACTACTGACAATCTGTAGGGGTTGGCAGGCATGGAGATTTACTTGGTCCGCTTCACACCTTATCTGGCGGAAAACTTTTGTGTCGCCTGCGTACTACATGAATGCACCTGTACACAATCTCTATGTCAGGTCGTTTATGCACAACACGAACAGCACCGGGCCAAGGACTCTGTGGGATGCAGCTAAGAATGTCTGACCACGATGACATTGTGTTGTTTACCACTGTTCGCTGCTTCCGGTTGATCAGAAATGACTGTATCCATTTGCTTGTGTACATTACCCGTTACCCCGTAACTAACAAGTTTATCCAGAAGCTGCCTGTGTGGGACCGTATCAAATGCTTTCATAAAATCCAAGTAGATCACATCGATGTTGCCTCCCTCTTCCAGGTGCTAAGACCATTTCTCCAAGACCTTCAATAGTTGCAAAGATGTTGATCTTCCCGAGATAAAACCTGTACTGTCTGTCGCTGAAGAGGTGATTTCTTTTCATGTGATCAATGATCTTGTCTCTGATGATAGTCTCCAGTACCTTACTTAGAATACATGTAAGCCTGACCGGTCTATAGTTGCTGGCCAACTTTCTGCTGCCATTCTTGAAGATTGCTGTTATCGTAGCTGCTTTCCGCTCCGATGGGATCTTTCCGCTGCTTAGCGACGTATTAAATATCATTTGTATGGGTCCACTCTTTACTTCTGCCAATTCCTTTAATATTCTTGAGTGCACTCTGTCTGGCACTTGAGACTTATCCACTTTTAGATTCAGAAGCTTCTTTATGCTGACATATAAGGAAATGTAATGGCTATATCTTGATTCTAACACACACACTCTCGCTAAAACTCTATAAATAAAATTATCTACTGTTTTCATTGTCTACAAGATTTTAATAAGTACGGCAATACTTCTATGATGTTTTTTGCACCATACGAAGAAAGCCGTAAAATTTAATAACAGAAATAAACGTGAGTTACCAATTTTCTTGAGGGGTAAGAATAAGGAGATAACCAATGTAATTGGTTTTAAAATCTGTCATAACAGGCTAGTAGTCTACTTACAGAAATAGAATGTAATTGGTTGATCGATTGATTGACCATTTTCTTTATAACAACAAAATAATACCCGATGACTTTGAAATTGCAACAGGATTCAATGGTTATTTTGTTAATATATGTCAAACACTTTCAGATAAAATTAAATCATCATCCTGTAGCAAATATAGTGATTACCTCACAGGCAACTATCAATCCTATTTTTTCGCTAGCCCAGTCAGCAATGAAATTTTTTATATTCTTAACAAACTAAACCCTGCAAAAAGTGCTGGCCTCGATGGATTTAAGTGGAGTATTTTCAAACACTGCACCTTAGACCTACTAATACCCTCAACCACATTTGTAATCTATCTATCACGCAAGGCATCTTTCCATCAAAACTAAAAGCTGCATGAGTAACACATATATACAAAGCAAAGGATTCATCTAACTTCACAAACTATAGACCTGTCTCAATACTTCCACTTCTCTCTAAATTAATGGAACGATTCATGTATAATTGGCGTATTAGCTATTTAGACAAGAAGTCAATCCTGTATACATCACAATACAGATGTCGTGAAAAACATTCAACAACGCTAGCACTAATTGAAATGACAGAATAAATAATTGATTCAATTGAAAAGAAAAAGCACATAATAGGCATTTTCTTGGCCCTTTCGAAAGCGTTTGACACGATCAACCACTCTATTTTACTAGAAAAACTTGCCTACTATGGAATCCGAGGAAGTGCACTCAACTGGTTTCAAAGCTACATAAATGAGAGAACACAATGCATGCAATTTAATGCAACCCGCTCTGAAAATAGGAGACTAACTTGCGGTGTTCCTCAGGGATCCATCTTTGGCCCTCTGCTGTTCTTATAAATGAATGATCTGCCCAATATATGCAAACACACGTCACTAATACTGTTCACTGATGACACCAATGCCTTTTTTTCTCTGACGAAGATATAATTACTTTACACAAAAATGTAAATGTGGAAATGGAAGAAATTACTAACTGGTTTTCGTTAAATAAGCTGTCATTAAATGTGGATAAAATAAACTATATGATAGTGTCCAAATCTAGAGAACATAAATAAAGATATTCCAAAAATTTATATCAACAAAAAAGAAAATGAAGAGGCACTATACGCAAAGTTTCTAGGAGTTAGGGTTTCTCATAAGGGTCCTTTTGAGGGTATAGACCCCCGAAATGTAATTGGTGACCCCCAAAAGTTGTGGTAGTGGGTCCTATGGGACACCTGAAAATCTTGCACGATTGCTAAATATTAATTAGATTTATAGGTTTTTGCACAAAGACACCCACAAAAACTAGCATTGGACCCCATAATTCAAAGCTGTGCACCCATGATACTCTCTAATTTTAGCATGGATGAGAAAAACTGTATGAGAATCAAAAATTTCAGTTTGGGACCCCAAGTTTTCAGGTTGGGACCCCTAGACTTCTAGGTGTGGGGTCCCTGGGACCTCGAAAATTTAGATGCCATGAGAAACACTGCTAGGAGCATATTTAGATAAAAATCTGACCTGGGCCAAACAAATTGAGATAGTTACCGCGAAAGTAGCAAGAGGAATAGGTGTCACCCAAAGATTAAAATCATGACACATGACAGGGTTAAAACACTGTACAGCACCTTAATCCTCCCGCACCTCACATACTGCAATGCTGTTTGGACTAACACCTACAAAAACAAAATATCTCAAATTCAAAGCCTCCAAAAAAGAGCATTCAATTATTTTCTCGACCAGCAGAAGACCAAGATATGTTTAAAGAAAAAAAACTACTCAGACTTACTGACATGGGTAAATCCCAAATGTTAACTATTGTGAAAAGTTTCCATCACAACACCCTAACCAAATACATAGCCCCTTTCTTTGTGAACAATATTAACATCCACCAACATAACACTAGAAACAGACACAAACTACATGAAAAATACACACGCACAGACATGGGAAAACACAGAATATCAATTACAGCCACTCAATTATGGAATAACACTAAACAGGAAACCCGGGACAAAATACTGACAACAAAATCACTCAAGAAAACAATAAAGGATTACTTAATTAACACATTAGTACTACTACTACCTACCCACTCCAATCCACTATGACTGGTAGTGTTGTTCCGATTAATCAATTTGATCGATGATTGATTGGTTTGCGTGTTCAACCAACCGATAGATTATGATTTCAGAAATCAATTTTGCTTGTTTATAAATTGGCTTTCTTACTATTTTTTAACTGGTCAAGCTAGAAAACGAATACTTTTTGGAAAAGAATTTAAACTTAATTGTTACAACTATATAATATTACTCCTTAGTCAAGACATTAATTCATTCAGCACTGAAATACTATGTTAATTTCAAAGCAATCAAACCAATAACATGTTGAATATTTTAAAACTTATTTGACTGGAAGCTATTCCTGCCTAAAGCAGCAACAGCTCCCAGTCAAATTAGTTACAAAATAGTCAACAAATTATTTCTAAAATTATTAAGAATCTGTCATACCTGCAACTTGGTTTGAAAGGGGTAATTATCCTTGAACATGCTATAATTACTGCATTAAAAATGTGTAAAAATGAGAACCTGTTATGATCAATCATTAATTGATCATTGGTTAGTATATATAACCAATCATCAATCACAAAAATAGTACCGATGTTTCCAACTACTAACAACTATTATTTTTTTTCAGTAACCATAAAACCAAGCTACTGGATGAGCAGGAGAATGAGCACCATACCCCTCCCCACCCTTGCCCAAGGATGCTCCCCACTAGCCAGCATCCTGTAAACATCTTATCAACTGCACAAGTACAGTACAGCTCGGGGATGATCTGACATACTTCCAAACAAAAACAGTACCTTGTTGTTAGAATAATTTAAAAATCAATGTGAGAGATGTTCCCTTGTGTATTTTGAATGTGGGTGGATTGGAAGACACTACTGTCTATGGCAACAGTGGCTTCCAATTCCATTATATTCACCACTTTCAACAGAACGTTTTTATTTTACTATTGAGATTAACTGGTTACTTCCGAGATGTACTGTATAACCAGTCAACTAAAAACATAAATGTTTGTGTTGTATTGTAACATCACCACTACAACTACTACGGTCAAGGTACCTATTTCTAACAGGGTTCTATTCTAACAATTGCTCATTTTTGCATTCTCCCGCACTCGTTGTTTTCGTGACATCATCAAAACATGTTTATTTCAATGGACACATCAGTTTTACACACAATTCGAAGATTTGATCAAAATGCAGCAGAAATAAGTAATTATTTTACCTATCTTTTTGTTTGACGTGTGAAAAACATGTGTTTTCACCATTACTTTTTCACAGACCATAAAAATGCAGATAACTGCTATAGAAATTAAAGAAACTAGTCCAGTTTTCGCATCAGGCGACATCTGCCAGTTGCTGTCAAACCGGGCATGTTGATTTCACCAACATAACAATAATAATACATTTCTACGGATGCACCGAAGTGGCATGGGGTGCTTGTATTGTTTTCAAGTGTAAATTGATTTTTTCACGCACATGCCCAATCCAAACAGGGCCATAGTTTTTTCTATATGGTAAAAACGAAAATAATTTTAATGTTTTATGTTAAATGCAAAACAATCCTTATTTTTATTTTAAGCACCAGATTTAATAGTTTACAAAGCAAGGATACAGCCTTTTGATTTTGAAAGTGGTGCTGCTTCTGTCTATGTACCGAATATTACGAAAAATGGAATTTGCCCAGATCTATATTTACTACAATAAATTAAGTTGTACTCCAATTTTAGCGGCGATTGTATCATTAATTCTACAGATATACTCTCCTGTTGTCATATCATAGACATTGGCGTCATATCACCATCTCGTTGCTATAGATAGAAAAAACCCAGATTTATATCCATGTTAGAAAGTGGTACCTAAGTACATAAAAAGTCCCTGAAAACGAATATTTTGTTTTGCACGCAGTAAATTTATTTGGAGGAATTAAAATTTTTTATTCATGTATTATTTCACTTACGACTTGCCAATTACTAGATAGAAACAATTTCTTGACAAAAGCTTTAAATTCTTATGCAATCGGCAAAACTTTCATAATCTGTTAGAAACCGGTATTTGGAGCATACTACTTAGACATGTATTAATTTTTTATTTAATTTGTCTACGTCCTGTGTTTGTATGCTACATGTACTTAGGTGTTCTGTTTGGTTATAGTTAATATAAAACATACATAAAATGAATGAATTAAAATACCAAAACATTATTATTATTATTATCGATAATACTGAACACAGGCCGTACAGGCCTCTATATTCAGGTGCATGAGTGACGCCAGGTTTTGAAATGGTTACTTCATGGTGATGGTGCCTCAGAGTTAAATTTAATTTGTGCATTGTCCAGTATTTATCCAGTCGTTTTTTAAAGCTTTGAATGGTCGGGCCATCAACGATATGGTCAGTTAGGCTATTCCATACTTTTGCTATTCTGTAATAAAATGAAAACTTGGATATATTATATTTAGCTCGCTGGATAAATAATTTTTTACTATGACCCCTGTTACTATTTCTTGAAGCAAATTTTAATGTTGGTACTGTGTCTGGATCATAGGTATTCAAAACCTTATATGTTTCAACCATGTCCCCTCTCAGACGTCTGTATGTGAGTGTGGGGAGGTTTAGAGAACGTAACCTATGCTCATAACTGAGATTGCGAAATCCAGGGACAATCTTTGTTGCACGCCTCTGCACATTTTCCACAGAGTGTGTATGTTTTTTAAGGTGTGGGTTCCATACTGCATGTGCAAATTCAATGTGGAGGGCGCACAAAAGCTTTATATAATAGCAAAAAGTTTTCTCTATCCAAGTATTTGTAGGTTCGTCTAATGAGGCCCATGATACTGTTGGCTTTGTTGATTTTATTTTGAATGTGGTGATCAAAGGAGAAAGCCGAGTCAAAGATGACTCCGAGATCATTTTCGTTGTCCATATGGGATAGAGTATGGTTAGCATTATCACATTCAAGTTTATATTGGAAATTCTGTTTTGTACCTCTACCAATTGATAATACATTACATATATCAGGGTGGAATTTTAACATCCATGTTTTTGACCACGTTTCTAGGCTTGTCAGATCTGATTGCAGGTCATCACAATCAGATTGTTTTGTAATATGCTTAAATATCTTTGTGTCATCTGCATAAAGATATAGACTGGATGTTTGTATTAGTTCAGGCATGTCATTTATGTAGATCACAAACAGAAGGGGGCCGAGCACACTGCCCTGCGGTATGCCACTAGTCACGGCTGCCCATTGAGAGTATGAGTCGTTTATACGTACTCGTTGATGCCTACCCATCAGGAAGGATGTAATCATGCACCCCAGGGCTGGTTCTGTGATGCCATAACTTGCTAGTTTGTTAATCAAACAGATGTGAGGCACGGTATCAAATGCCTTAGCAAAATCCATATAGATAATGTCCACAGTGCCTCCCTTCTCTAGCATATTAATCCATTCATCTAGGACATTTATTAACTGGAGCATGGTTGATCGTCCAGTAAGAAATCCATATTGTTTCTTACTAAAAAGTTTATTTGATTTCATATGGCTCATTATTTGCTCTCTAATAATCGATTCCATAACCTTGCAAGCTACACAGGTGAGACTTATGGGTCTATAATTACTTGCAAGTTTGGGGCTGCCTGTCTTTTTAAAGATTGCTGTTACATGGGCCTCCTTCCAATCTCCTGTTACAGATTTTGTTCTTAATAAAGTTGAGTATATGATTGACAAAGGTTTGGCTACAGAGATGGATAGTTCTTTAAGAACTCGGGGATGTATCCCATCAGGTCCTGCGGATTTAGAGGTTTTCAATTTGGCGAGGTGGGCTAAAACTTGTGCCTCAGTTACCTGTGCCTCAGTGTTTTTAAATGGGATGTTAATATGTCTAACTGGAATGATTGGCAGGTTGTTGGTTTGAACATGTGATTAACTTAGAACGTGTAAATGTAATGAGTGAACTGTAGTTTGTTATGTAACTAACTGTCCTGTTTAATTTATTTGTATAGATATATGTATATATGTGTAAGGTGTCCGCCAATACAATAGGCATTGCCTTCAGCGGACAACCTAGTTGAATCCATAACTTACATATATTTTGCTACTGAATAAATAATCTTTAATCTTGATTGATTGATATGCATCCACAGCAAAATTCACGGAAACGCATGACAAAATAACTTACATAAAATGTTATAGATTCGTTGAACTGTGTCACGTCCTCCTTGACAGGTTGTTGCTTTGATATATTAGATAACTTCTCTCTTTGCAATGGCACGCTTTCTTTTGTTGCACCATAAATAACAATTCTATCGTCGCTTTCTAAATCGATTTCATATTGAATGCCTGAACTGTCATCGGCCATTCTTCTTGTTTGTCTTGAGTAGATCCCGTCTCTCGGAACCTATGATATAGCAATCCGTCAACTAGCGATGAAAGAATTCTCTTCAAATAGCTGGTTCATCCATGTACAGAACATCCTATGCAAGTATCAACTGCCCACCGCCCACCAAATCCTCAGTGACACGCCTTCAAAGACTCACTGGAGTGAGACTGTACAAGTAGCAATACCCAATTACTGGATGGATCGCTTCGCATCAGACTTTGTCTAAGTCTTCTTTGAAGTAAACTGCCATGTCATCAATAAGTATCCCGAAGGCTGCAAGGATCTGGGAAGCATTAATGTAAAATAATCATCATCAACAGCAAGCTATTACAAAAGCTAGGGTCCTGACAGGCACATATAGGCTACAAGGAAATATAGCAAGGCAGAATCAGCATTGCGTCGACTCAACATGTAATCTTTGTGGCACTGCTCCAGAGGACAGGGAGCATTTTCTGCTGCTATGTCCAGCCCTAGAAAGTATCCGCAAACCTATAATCACAAAGATCACGCAACTATTTGAAAGTACAGGATGTGGTGCCCTGCTCACGGATAACAGGTGTACACTACAAATTATACTTGACGTCGGACATGACAGTCTCCCTGAACGGATTCGCTTAGATGAGGATTTGTGTATACATCTTGAACAGCTCTCGTGCACACTAGTTCATAGGCTACACATGACAAGATGGCGTGCACTCTCCCAATAGCGATGAAAGTCTTTCCAAGGAAAAAACCCCGGAATTGACATTCACTCTACTTTAGAGGTGCTCCATAATTGGATGGATCTCATCAACAACAACAACAACAACAAAAACAACAACAACAACAACAACAACAACAACAATGCATACGTCCCCCCGAACATAGACATTCGTCATACCAAACTACTATATTATAGACGACTATCAGCAGCAGATCTGCATTAAACTACAAACCATAGTTAACTGTCCAGCTGATGTCGATCTGCTCATTAACCATATACACAGCTCTGTTATTTCAGCTGCACAGCAAGCTATCCAGCAGAAATCAGTCCGCTTGAAAGGCCCAAAATGGAAAGCATCTAACGACCATCAGCAGCAGATCTACATTAAACTACAAACCATAGTTAACTGTCCAGCTGATGTCAATCTGCTCATTAACCATATACACAGCTCTGTTATTTCAGCTGCACAGCAATCTATCCAACAGAAATCAGTCCGCTTGAAAGGCCCAAAATGGAAAGCATCTCCCATGGTTAAGGACATCACGTCCCAGGGCAAGAAACTATATCAAGTATGGCATGAACATAATCAGCCGGACCCAGAACACCCTATCTCTCTGGAAATGAAAGTTGTAAAAAAGAAACTGAGATCACAACAGAGATCAGAGCAAGCCCAACAGCATAAAGGACTCTATGCTGAAATCATGGAGAATTACTCCACCAATAACTTCTATAAACTTATCAGGCGAAGTAAGGGATGATCTTCTTCCACAACCATGCTTCAGCTAGGGACACAACCATCACAGATCCAGAAGAACAATGTAGAGCCTTCACGAATTATTACGAAGATCTTGCTATTCCAAAGAATGAACCGCATTTTGATACCACATACTCTGATGATAAAACTCAGAAAGACCTGTTGCTCATCCAACAATCATATGAACAGAGCCACCAACAACCACAATCAATATATTCCAATGAAGTGCTACATGCAATTAGGAATCTCAACAAGAGTAAGGCTGCGGACGAATTTGGAATCAATACAGAGCATATAATATATGCTGGTGACGGAATTCTAGCTGCACTAACCCAGACCTACAATGTTATATTATCCAGTAAGCAAATACCTCAGGCTTTCAAATCTGGTATATCACACCGGTACATAAACGGGGCAAAGACTCATCTCGCTTCAGCAATTATCATGGAATTACAGTTTCCTCACTCCTGGGAATGATCTTTGACCATATAATATTGAACAGAATTCAGGAACATCTTCCTTATAATCAGTCACCACTACAATTTGGTTTTACGCCAGGTCTATCTCCAATGATGGCCTCATCGGTGTTATCAGAAAACATAGTTGAAGCTAATGAGGCAAACCAGCCTATATACTCCGCATTTCTGGATACGCAAAAAGCATTTGACGTAGTAGATCATAATTCAATGAAATGCCATCTATATGACCAGAACCTAGACCCAAATACATGGCTGATTGTGGATAAACTATATGATGGTCTATTAGCACAAGTGAAATGGAAAGGAATGATCAGTGATAGATTCCAAGTAAAGCAAGGTGTCCGACAAGGGGGAATTCTGTCCACAGGGCTCTACAAAACATACATCAATAGCCTGTTAATTCAGCTACAAAGTCAGCAAATAGGGGCATTTATTGGTTCCATCTACGTGGGATACCCAACAGTAGCAGACGATCTTACTTTATGTAGTAATTTCCCAGACGAGCTCCAGCTTATGCTAGATCAAGCTTACATATATGCCTCCAGAGAAAAACACAACATCCATCTTGAGAAAACAAACATCCTCTGTAAGCTATCAACCACTAAGAATTGTAATAATATGCCCACCTGGAAACTCGGGAAGGTTGATGTACCTATTACAACTAAAGCAACACATCTGGGTCTCTCGAGAACATAACAAAAATGATGTTTCGGTCAATGTTGAAGAAAATATCTCACTTGCTCGTAGAACTTTCTACTCTATGACAGGCACTGGTCTCCATGGCACGAATGGACTTTCTCCAAGAATCTGCTAGCATATATACATCATGTACGTCTTACCACGACTGCTATATGGTCTTGGAGTATTCAGTCCCTCCAGCAAGCATATAGCCGTTTTGGAGGCATTTCACATTTCAATGTTGAGAAAGATTCTGTCCCTGCTGGTTCGTACTGCAAAGTGTATTGTATACCTACTGATTGGAGCCAGAACAATTGCTGCTGAAATACATATCCGACAGATCACATTACTATCAAACATAATCAAAAGCGAAAATCCAACACTGAACAGACTAATGGAACGGCAATCATTAATAAAGCCTGTTAACTCTCATAGTTGGTTCATATACATCCAATGTATCCTGCAGCAGTACAGGCTTTCACAACTTATGCACCTAAAACTCACATTCTCAATAAAAATAAGTGGAAAGAAACGGTAACACAGCAGTAGATATGTATTGGACACACAAACTAACTGAACAATGCTGTACGAAAAAACCTACACTAACATACTGTCACTTCCCAAGGCTATCGGTTGGCAGAATGCATCAAACCATAACCACTGTTCATTCAGATGTAACGATGTCCGGCGACATAGTATTAACATCAGACTACTAACAGGAACATACCTGGTTCAGGCTAATCTCGCCAGATTTCAGCTAAATCAAGTAGATCCAACATGTTCACTCTGTCAAATTGAGTCTGAAGCTTACTATCATATGCTACTAAAGTGCAACACCCTTCTCAATCACGGAGCCAAATATTTCCTGGAGCTCAAGTCATTTATTACACAGTACCTAGGAGAGTCTATCTGGAGATCCTTAAGCAGTGACTCCAAATTACTTACACAGCTCATTATCGACTGTACAGCCCTAACAGAATTTGGTTTGATACCAGACAACATAAACATCTGCCAAAACATAGAAACCATAGGACGAAACCTCTGCTACAGTATTCACTGCATTAGAACTTACATACTCAACAGCATAAAACGTAGGAATCAGTCATCATAACAAAACAGAAACCATATCTATTAACTCCCATAACTGATGTTCAGCAACTAACTGTGTACAGTTAATTTACTTCTCATGAATTTTCATGAACTTTTCCGGGTGATGAGATATTTGCATGTGTGATATTGAGACATTGAAATTTAATATTATCTACCACTTCTACGTGGGTGCTCCAATCTAGTGGAGGAGTATATTGAAACAGAACAGAACATACTTTATAAGGATAAAATAACCTATTGTAGAAACAACTTTTACGAATCGTGTAGATTTCACACCCATTCCCTAACTCATTTGACGGTTTTACAATTCATACAATTATTTTACAATTCATATATTATGTTGGTCTTCTTGTAAGGAGGACTAATGGTTGTCAGGTTGTATGGATACTTGTAAATTTGGTTAATATAAATACGAAAAAAACGAGACCACCACAGATACAAAGTAAAGTGAAATTCGAAGAGATAAACACCACAAAGTACTAAAACTAAAAGATCAATGAATACAATGATTGTAACCCGTTTCCGGGAAACCAATTTCAAGCTATGTCTATAGATTCCGGAAAACAAGTGTATAGAATCATATAAAACCCCAATATCATCCACAAATCACTTGATTATAAAAAATCACTTCACTATAAAAATAAACTAATATAAGCAAAACAATACATTATGGATTACATACACCTCTCTACCTGCAGACTATTGTCAATTACTGCTTGTTTTGCCTGTGCTTGTAGATATTAAAAATCATCTAACCAAAATTGCACATGTCATGCCCTGTCTAATTAACCCAGCTTTCTCTGTGTGCTGTCTGTCACTCATATGGTTGACCCTGTGTTACGACTTTCCCTGAGTGGATGCAGGGCAAAGAAAAGAATCCTACTTTTTCCTAACACACCTACCGCTTTCCTTTGTGATGTCTGTGCACAGGAATAATGGGGTTTATATCTAACACCACAAGCCGAACAGGTGGTTACTGAGGAAAAATAAATTAGTCAAAGACCCTACAGCCAAAGCTAATTATATAACACTAGCTTAATCTTTAGAGACAACGCTAAAGCGATACTGAAAATAAAAATAAAACAAAATAACAAAATTTTATTTTTCCTGATTCTTATGTCTCATATGCTGTTACTTCAAGCACACTAACTTTTAAAAGCTCTATTTCTGTCTAAGGCATACTTCTCAGCATATTATATTCTCTGCTAGTCCGAAAAATGCCTGACTACTAACCTCATAGCTCAACCAGCGTCATTACTGGCTACCGACAGAGCCCAATATGAAGGGGCACCAAAAGAAGGTATATTGTTTTGATTGTGGCGTGAGTAACCCATCAGTGCAAAACTGCACATGTGATGATTTCCATTGTAATACCTGTAACCAAAAGTGATTCGCGATGGTATCAATGCCAACTGCACACACAGTAGATGATAATGAACCAGCCGAAGATATCCTACAAATTTCAAACCTTTCTACTACAATCTCGCCAACTGACATATCCACACAATCAAGTACAATTTTAGCTATAGATGAGGACCTGCTCTTAGTAAGTATCCCTTTATTACCTGACAGCGACAACTTGGGCCAAGTTCCATCCACGGGACGCATTCTGTGTACATGCCAAGATCCAAACTATAAATACATGCTTATGTGCTACAACTGTAAACACTGGCAACACTATGCATGTACACTCCTGCCAAAATACATACTTAAAATGGTAGAAATCACTACCATACTGACCATGCTACACTAACTGAAAATGCTCATGTTACGCAACAGCTAATACACAACACAATGACAGTCAACAGATTACTGAAGCAAACAGCACAGAAATAAACACTACCAGACACACTGTGATGATATTAATTTTGAAGACAAAGACTCCTCTACGACTATAATCCACAGCAGCACACACCACACAGATAAGCTACCACAAATTGATGAGGAAAATGTGCCAGAAGAGATCCTATTCAGATAGGATCTCTTCTGGCACATTTTCCTCATCAATTTGTGGTAGCTTATCTGTGTGGTGTGTGCTGCTGTGGATTATAGTCGTAGAGGAGTCTTTGTCTTCAAAATTAATATCATCACAGTGTGTCTGGTAGTGTTTATTTCTGTGCTGTTTGCTTCAGTAATCAATACTCAAATTAAGACTCTCATCACTGACCTGATTAGCGAAGTTAAGTCTCTCCGACAAGACTACATAACAGTAAAATCACAGATTAGGGAACTCCAGGAACCGAAGAACAATGTCAGCAATCCATTACAAGCAAAAGCAAATACTATTTCGGAAGCAATATACAACAGTCAAGCAATCAGATCAGATGCTCAACCACATAAGAGCAATGTAAACTTGAATTCCCAACAGACATATACCAGACAAATACCAGTAGTAGATAAGAGACAAAGCTTTTTCCACCAGAAACAAATTACAAATTTTCGCACCGACAGTGAGAAAAAATATTATGCACCTAGTCAGTATATGCATCAGTCATCCACGAACAGTGAAATTGGAGATACACACTCCATACAGAAACAAACCCAACCATACCAAACGCATAGTACTAGAGCTAACAGTACAAACATTGACAGAAAAACATTGCAAAATCCTGAACATCCATCAGACACAAGGCTGAATGTACTAGTTATAGGCAGCTCAACCCTTTGTAGATTCATTGGGCAACGCATGTCTACAAATGATTTAAATGTCCGTATACAAACTTTACAAGGAGCCAAGCTCATTAGAAGAAGCTTTTTTACCAAACGAATTGTGAATCTCTGGAATTCTCTTTCCACCCATGCCACTGAAGCAAAAGACTGTGAGGTTTTCAAACAGAGACAAGATAAAAACCTAGACAAAATGATGTACGATTTTGACTACCAACAGAGCCGATATCACTACCAATAAAACCACACCAGCAAAATACAAACATACAATACAACAGGACATAAGAAGCCTACGGCTTAAGTCCTGAAAACACGATGATGACGACGACGATGATGATGATGATGATGATGATGATGATGATGATGATGAAGAGAGTATCTCGAATACATAACGACTAGACTTGATCCGAAAGAATATGTTGATGCTGTATATCCGAATTTCTCCTAGGCTTTCGATACAGTACCACATAAAAAACTCCAATCAAAATTGCAAAGCTACTGTATAGGAAATAAAGTAACCAAGTGGATAGAAAACTATTTAACCAATAGAAAACAAAGAGTAAGAATTAATGATACACCATCAGATTGGGCAGATGTAACCAGTGGCGTACCACAGGGAAGTGTTCTGGGGCCTGTCCTTTTTCTAATTTACATAAATGATCTACCAGAATCACTAACCTGCCATTGCAAAATATTTGCCAATGACACGAAAATATATGGAGACACATCCACCAATGACATCCAAGAGAACATAGACAAGGTATGCGAGTTGTCCCGGACATGGCAACTATGCTTCAATACAAGTAAAACGCATGTCTTATATTTTGGCAGTAACAGTTCCCGAATCCAATACTCTATGACAATTGGTACCTCCCACATACAGCCAATATCTACATCACAGCTTGAAAAAGATTTGGGAGTGCATATCGACACAGACCTTTCTTTTGATACACACATAAATAACATCGTATCTAAAGCGAATAGCAGAGTAGGAATAATCAAAAGAACTTTTTCCTTTATAGACCCATCTATACTTAATGACCTATTCTTGAATACTGCAACTCGACATGGTCACCAACATTTAAATGACAAAATTGAACCTCATCATTTGAAATGAAAGTATATGTAGAAACATGTCAACCACTGTTATTAAAATCCCCATTTTTCTCTGACCATCTATGATGGCCAGGTGATACTTTATTGTTCTTCACTGTACCTATGGTAATCTGCTATATGAGGCCTAGTAAATAACAATAACATTAACATTCCTCAAAACTATGTCAACTAATCAGAATCAGAGTACCTACATATATGTAGTTAGCCAGTAATCTGTCCATAGAAAGAAACTCTGTAGCTTCTACATTATTAACACCTATATGTCGTGACTGCTAAATACTCAATAGTCTTAATAGTCACTGTTGTACGATAACTAATGAACGCATATCTAGGACAAATATCACTAACTAGGTATTAACAGGCTAGTATACTGACTTCTACTTACCATAACCAGTAAGCCTAAATGTGCATAGGCCTTAAGGAAAATTATCTTCAATTATCACACTATAGTCTGTTGCATGCTTATGTGTATGTGTGTATATGTATATAGATAAAGAGCTATATAGCAACTAACAAAAGTTTACTAATAAGTCATATCTAGCATGAACTCATGTAACAACTCATGTCCTGCATGTAATTGATATTAATTAATTGCATCTATATTATTAATTATGGGTTAAATATGGGTTATGACTTAGTGTATATAGCCACAATCACCAGTCCTGCTGGGTGCGCCTAATGAAAATGCGGGAGTTACAGAATAGAATAGAATAGAATATAACAACAATGTGAGATCTATTCTCATCTATTGATTAGTGACAAAATCTTAATACCCGATCAACAGTGTTTCAAGGGCGATGATGCAAATACCAAAAGTCTGTTATAGGGCAGATGTGTCCAGTCAACACACAAATTAAATTAATGATGTTCCTGATGTACATAATTATGTCTATGGTGATAATTCGGGACTGACTTTAATTAAGAACGATGATGTTAACAACAATGACGGCGGCGACGACGACGACGACGACGACGACGACGACGATGACGACGACGACGACGACGATGACGACGACGACGACAACAACAACAACAACAATAGTGTTATTAATTAATTATGCTAAAGATTATGTTGATGATCACAATAATACTAATGTTACTTAATCAATTTGTTTTGTTTTTTTGCTGTGCAAAACCCCTTCCTAATTTAATTTTTCCAGATCTAGACTCAGAATTCTTTAGAATTTTCTGTAACTCTTTGTTCTCACTAGCTGTGCCAACCGCTTAATGGTTAAGCGGGTCAAAATGGCTTTGCAATAGTCATGAGAAAAGTACATTTGCAAGCCAAAAGAAGACAATTTTCGAAGATTTAACACTGGAATCCCTGCAAATGGACGCTCGCTGAGAAAACTGTGCTTAAGTTTCTTGATCAATCATGACAACTAACATGAGAAAAGAATTAATAGCTTTAAAACATCTGAGCCTGAAATTGTGCATTATTTTAGAAAAAATAAATTTCCCATCACCGATCTTGTCTTTTGGCTGGGAATATTGATAGAGCAAAACATACAATTTATCTGGCCTAATCATTAATGATGATACATAAATATGCTATGATATGTACATATGTCAACTATGATGTAGTCTCCCTGGTTATCAGCGTAATGCTAAACTGGTTAGCCGCACCGACACCAAAATTAGTAGTTTTTGCTTTTGCTATGTACAGTTCTGTTAGTAGACTTAGCATAAGGGTTCATTTGTACATCTATGTATGATGATGAACTATGGCGAGCACATCCCAGCCCCCCCCCCCCCACCCACCCCCATGTGTAAATGCTTTTTATTGTTGTCCTCTTTGTGTGTTTCTAGTTTGTACTGAACTGTGATGTATATTTGTAAGGGGTCCATCACTTTATAGGCATTGCCTTGAATGGACTGTCTGTAGTAGCTGTGTACATGTACAAAAATCGTGAAATAAATAATATTGAACTTGAACTTGAGATCGTATACCTGACAATGTCCTGAGACTCAGATGCAAGAGAGCTCCAAGCAGATCTCAACAAGCTAGCAAAATGGGAAGAAGACTGGCTGATGAAATTCCATCCTGACAAATGCAATGTGTTAAATATCAGCAGAAAACACCATCCATTCAGACACCATTACGTATTGCACGATCATCGAGATGCTGTAAAATCTGCCACATATTTTGGTGTCACTATAACATCTGATCTACAGTGAAATGAACACATCAGCAACATTTGCAACAAAGCCAACAGGACACTCGGTTTCTTAAGAAGAAATCTCAATATAGCATCAACAAGCATCAACATCAATGCCTACAAAGCTAGTCTGGCCCACTCTAGAATATGCTAGCACAGTTTGGGATCCCTAACACCAAAATGAAACTCATCGGCTAGATGTAGTCCAAAGACGAGCCGCTCGATACGTACTCGGCATATTTCACAACAGATCAAGTGTAAGCAACATGTTGAACTCTACCCAAAACTGAATGAGCCATTGAGCCTTCTCAGGAGGTTTCGGCAAGATACTTCTGGCAGAAGTAATGTTATCGAATGACAAACCAAAATTTGCATGCCAGATTGATGGATGGATGGATGGATGGATGGACTGACTGACCCACAAAAATGAGGTGTAGTTCCTTAGTATCATAGCCAACCTCATGAAGCTTCGTCACGATCCTCCAAGCAAAAGTAGTTATCAAAAGAAAAGCTGTATGACGGAAGCGAAAACATAAGGGGTGGGGTGGGTGGGTGTGTGTGTGTGTGTGTGTGTGTGACTTTTTCTCTAATCGAGTATTGTCACAGTGAAATTCACCGCCAGATACAATATCTGAGGTGAGAATAGTCAAATCATTTAAGAACTCCCCTGTTTAAGACTATATGCTCGGCCTCAACGTGGCGCAGGGGTGTAACCCACTGGGTGTCAATCCAGACATTTGGAGGGGCTAACCAGAGCATTATGCACAACGCTAATGAAATAACACTTGGAGATCGAATCAACCGAAATGGTGCTCGCCCTGTGAGGATCCGCCAGGCATGTGCAGCGCCGGGCTCCATGCCTTGAAGCAGCCCACCCTCAGCTACTGGAGGTCCCATCAACTCGTCTTGTGGAGCCAGGGGACGAGGATGGAGACACCCGAAAGAGAAGACCAAACCCAAAGAGAACCCCAGTATCGACATCATGCACTGGAATGCAGAAGGGGTTACCAACAAGAAATCAGAGCTCGAACAGTTCCTGTACGAAAACAACATTGATATCTGCTGCATCCAAGAGACACACCTGCAAGAAGGAAAACCATTTAAGATCAGAGGTTACCAGATTTTCCAGTGTGATCGAAGAGGAAGAAAGAAAGGCGGGGTGATCACCTTGGTCCGAAACAGCATGAACGCCGGCCAGGTCAAACCCTTTATGGAAGAGGCAGAATATATCAAGATCAATGTAACAACCTGCAACTCTGTGATTGACATTGTCGATTATTACTGCCCTAATGACAAGAATCTCTCACTTGACACAATCCAGGTCCCGGACTGCCACTTCCTCATTGCGGGGGACTTTAATGGCCAGTCCCAGAGTGGGGGATACAGAACACTTGATAAACGATGAGAAGACATTGAAGCATGGCAAGATGAAAAGCACCTTTTACTTGTCAACGATCCCACAGATCAGCCTACCTTCTACTCGCGGCGGTGGCACTCGACAACAACGCCGGACTTGGCATTTTGTACAGAAGACATTCACAGAAACCTCAGTAGAGTGGTCGGATCGCAGTTAGGAGGAAGCGACCACCACCCAGTCCTCCTCTCTCTTTCTGGAAGTATTTCGACAAGTTCACCTTAACATCCAAGGTGGAACTACAAAAAGGCAAATTGGAGTCTGTTCGGCATTCGTTCCAATGAGCTTACCCAAAATATAACAGTAGAAGGGAGAAACATTAACAATGTGGTCAAGGAATTTAATTCAAGTATCCTCAAGGCTGCCACCGAAGCGATTCCTCGAGGGTTCAGGAAAAACTACCGCCCCTACTGGACAACAGACTACAAGCAGCACATGATAAACTAGACAAGGCCAGAGAAGATGCAGAGGGTAATCCCTGTCATGAAAACCACTTCACGCTACAACAAACTAAAGCCAGGTATCTAAAGACCAAGCTGGAGGCCAAAAGAAGAAGCTGGAGGAAAAAGACACCACAAAGCTATGGAGACTGACTAAAGCACTGAATGATGAGGGTGTCGGGGGAGAGAAGATTACTCTTGAAGAAGATGGACAAACACTGATAGGAAAGATGGCTGCAGATGCCTTTGCGAAGGCATATCCAAAAGAAAGCAACATTTCTATACCACGAATGCATCAAAAAGAGGTTAGAAAAGAGCAAAAGGAAAGAACAGACACAAACACTCACGATGCAATGAAAGTTGACATTAGTTTAGCAGAACATAAGAAGGCTGTCCGCCAATTGAAGAAGAAGAAATCTCCCAGGCCAGATGCCATTACGAATGAAATGATCCAACACCTTGGTAATGCATCTTTCCGCAAGTTGCTAGACATCTTTAATCTCAGTTGGACCAATGGAGAGGTTCCTCAGTGCTGGAAGGAAGCCAGAATGACTCCTATTCTGAAAAAATGGAAGAACAAGACGAAAGTGCTGAGCTACCGTCCTATCAGTCTTACAAGCTGCATATGCAAGACCATGGAGCGCATCATCAACCAGCGGTTGCAGTGGTACCTGGAGTCGGAGAACATTATAGTTTCAGAGCAGGCCAGTTTCAGAAGATACAGGAGCACAGAAGATCAAACAACACATCTTGCACAGGTCATAGAGGACACCTTTCAAGCCAAGAAGGTGATGCTAGCTGCCTTTATCGATCTGCAGAAGGCATTTGACAAGGTGTGGAAGGCTGGCCTCCTTGTGAAGCCCCGGCGCACAGGCATCAGTGGAAACATGTTCCGATGGACCAAGTCATACATACACAATCGCAGAGCTAGGATGCTGGTGGATGGACAATCTGGACAGAATGTATTGCTGAGACAAGGGGTGCCACAAGGCGGAGTATTATCACCAACTCTGTTCATACTCTTCATTAATGACATTGTAGCAGAGCTGCCCAATGGGATCCAAGCAGCCCTCTATGCAGATGACCTCGTACTCTGGTGGACCGAGGAGTACACAACGACTGCCACGTACAGAATGCAGCTCGCCTTGGACAGAATTACAGCTTGGGCCAATCACTGGTGTATTACCATCAACAATCATCAGCCATGCTATTCTCACTGTCCACCAAAACCAAGGTTGGCAATCTGACACTGGGCGGTACTCCACTCGAGTACGAGGACCAGCAGACATACCTGGGAGTCACCTATGACAGAAGATTAACATGGAAGGAGCACATCCAGAACGCAGAGGCAAAGGCCAGAAGAAAGCTAAACATCATGAGGAAGCTGGCAGGAACAAAGTGGGGTGCCAATGAAAGGATCCTCAAGACCATCTACCTAGGTGCCGTACGGCCACACCTTGAGTATGGATCCAGCTCATGGATGACAGCAGCTAAATCTCATCAACAGAACCTCGACAGAGTACAAAACCAGGCACTGTGCATCATCACTGGTAGAATGAGATCAACACCAATAGAAAAAATGGAGCAGACAGCAGGCATCCCCCCACTTAGCAAAGGAAGGGAATGGAAAGTACTGATCCAAGCTGCAAAGTTCAAATCGTTCAACAACCACCCGATGAAGATCAGGCAAGCACAGCTGTCATCAGGAAGACTTAAACGATCAAGTTTTGTGAAAGAGACAAAAGCACTTCAAAGGAAACACCAAGAAATGTTGCCAGCACAAATAGAAGACCCAAACCACACCCTTGATCCTCCACCCTGGGAAAACAAACTAGAGAGCATAGCTATTCGCACTACAGTACCTCATCTCACAACCAAAGATGAACACAGTGATGTGAGCAAGAATGCCCTGACCCATGCTGGAAGAAATGTACCCTCAGGAGACATGGATAAGGATCTACACAGATGGATCAGCCAAAGATGCAATTAGGAGCGGAGGTGCCGGACTGCACATACAGTATCCAAACGGACAACATGAGTCAGCTGCAATACCGACAGGCAAACACTGCACAAACTAAAGAGCTGAAGTCGAAGCACTGGTTCATGCAGCTAATACCATCAGCAGAACAGCAGACCCTATTGCACAGATTGTCTTTTTATCTGATGCCGCTCCGTCCGTGAGGCTATCACCAAAGGTAAGCTGCCACAACTTGAAGAAGCACTACAAACCATCAAATGCTTTCGGATAGCACTGCAGTGGATCCCCTCACACTGTGGAGTCCAAGGAAATGAGGAAACAGACAAGATGGCAAAGGTGGGTGCAGAAGAGAATCAGACAGAAAACATGGTTACCCATACAGAGATGAAGACTATCATCAAGTCACTCTATGAAACACCTCAATCAGAAGATGCCTACCATCATCTCTCGAGGCCAGAGCAAGTGACCATTTTTCGTCTCAGAACTGGACACAACAGACTAAACCAACACATGTACAGGTGGTTCCACCTTACGACATCACCCGCTTGTCCTTGTGGAGAAGCAGAACAGACCACAGAGCACATACTTCAATGTTGCAGTACGTATCAGCTGCTGAGAGAAGAGATCTGGCCTTTGTCAACCTCTTTTCTTGAAAAGCTGTATGGGCCTGTGGAAGAACTGCAGAAAACCACAGATTTCATCTTGAGAACGGCTCTCCAAGTGTAATACCAGCGATCGAAAAGAAGAAGAAGATTTAAGAACTAAGCGTGTCACTTGGTTACCCTAAACTAGGCAGACCACTACTTCAGTTATAATTTTGAATTTGATAGAGCAAGCAATACAAGCCATACGAGACACCGAGGCAATACTAAGCCAATGAATTATACCTTTGTCACGATTTGTTCCCATCTCCATTCAGGGATATTCAGAATTGTACAAATTGTCATTAATTTTGTCAAATTGTCTATAGTCTTTCCAGCTTTAATTCTCTGGGGTTGACTGCATTAACGTCCAAATTGTTATGTTAATCTCTGCAGTTTTATTCTTATTCAAACTGTATGTTCTTGATTAATTGCTTGGAGATATTCCAGGTAGCATGTTACTTTATTATCACGTTGTGTTTCTTCCTGTAGTATCTGCCGATTATGCACGTCACTCACGTTCATTCATGCAGGCGTTATGTCCAGCTATCTGTCACATGTACATGCTTTTCATGCAGCATGTTGTAGCCGTTTGCGTTTCCTTATGTAAGTATATATTTCACGATATTAGTCATTTGACTATCTTCAGAATCGTAACATCTTGTTGATCCTGGATATATGTGCGAACCCCATTTGATAGTTATTGTTGCTGAAGAATGGGCACAGGCTTCTATGTTTCAATCAGTTCTAGTGGATGAAGCCCTACATCAGACTCAACACAGAGCTCTGGAAACGGGCCACCAGCGACTTGGAGAAGGATCTCTAGTTGATGAACAATGCTGTTTTCGGCAAGACATTGGAGAACCTCTGTAAATGTGTGGGCGTCAATCTGGTCCGGTCATCCGAGGAGGATGGGCTGCGCTGATTCATCGTCACGTCCAACAACGTGCGAGCGGACGTGTTTGATAATGGTCTAGCTCTCCAATACCAGCCTTGTCCTGAACCGACCAGTTTATGTGGGTATGTCCTTCTTAGACTTCTCGAAGCACCTCATGTATGACTTCTACTACAACGAGCTGAAACCAGAGTATGGTGCCGGTTGTGAGCTCTTGTAGTGGAGTTGCAGTGGATTAGATTTATGACCGCTAATGTATAACTACTTGATATTTGTGTTGTTTTCCTTTTGTATCCCGCAATTATGCCCGTCGCTCACATAACACCATTCATGCAGGTGTTATGTCCGGCTATCTGCCACCAAGTAGGGTGGCTCTAATACATTGTAAATGAAATGATGGTGTCACACCTCAGGTAATTATTATACATGAATTTTGTACAATTTATAATGTTTGTTTGTACTGTGTTTCCCATGCGATCGAAACTATACTGCATCATCAATGAATTGCGATTGTCTCATAACCAGACTGCCAAATCTTCTCATCGAACTGGAATCAAACTGCATGTCATCGCATCATCAACAGACTGGTATCGCACTGATTTCACACTCTCATCGTACTGATTTCACTCTGCCATTGTACTGATTTCACATTGCCATCGTACTGTTACCACTCTGCCATCATACTGTTTCTGCACTGCTATCATACTGAATCTCCACTGTCATCCTACTGAATTCCAACTGCCTTCATACCACCATCATACCGCATTGCTGGACATGTCGGGAGCCAGGCTAACATCAATCCGCATCCAAATATCCTGTATAAGTTTTAAGAATCGTTCCATGCACAATTATGGGCACATACAAATACACACTTATCTCTGTAAAATTTTATACATAATACATTTATTTACTTATTTTCCTGTTAAACTGTTTTCGGTATTGTTCATTGAAGGTAACTAGTGACAAATGCGTTAGTTTGGTAGAAGTAATTGACCTTAGTGTTCTGTAAACGATGAACTAATATAGGTGTTTGACTAAATACAGCCTATTATTAACAAGAAATTAAACTTTAGCTAATATATAATGTATATTGGTGCTGTGACACTGTGCACTAGTGCATGTCAGCGACACAATTAATGACACACAAGGTGACAATTGTGAAAATGGATTCGTCCCTATCGTTCACGAGGCATAATACACACTAATACACCATACATCCGACCACAGCATCACCGTAATATCCTTACACGACTCACTAGAACGTCACGTTGGTTACCATTACTTAACTCTCTAGAGCATCCCCATGGCTAACCTTACTGACAGGACTTACCAGAACATTACATTGGCTTGTTTACAGAATTCACTGGAGTGTCACCTTGGTTACCCTAAATTACACGACTTACTTGAGCATCACTGTGACTATCCTTACTTACAGGATTCACTGGCGCGTCAGCGTGCTTATCCTTGCCTACATGACTCAACAGAGAGTCAGCATGGTTATCCTTGCCTACATGACTCAACATAGCGTCATCATGGTTATCCTTGCCTACATGACTCAACAGTGTCAGCGTGCTTATCCTTGCCTACATGACTCAACAGTGTCAGCGTGGTTATCCTTGCCTACATGACTCAACAGAGCGTCATCATGGTTATCCTTGCCTACATGACTCAACAGTGTCAGCAAGGTTATCCTTGCCTACATGACTCAACGGTGTCAGCGTGATTATCCTTGCCTACATGACTCAACATAGCATCATCATGGTTATCCTTGCCTACATGACTCAACAGTGTCAGCGTGGTTATCCTTGCCTACATGACTCAACAGAGCATCATCATGGTTATCCTTGCCTACATGACTCAACAGTGTCAGCATGGTTATCCTTGCCTAAATGACTCAACAGAGCGTCATCATGGTTATCCTTGCCTACATGACTCAACAGAGCGTCATCATGGTTATTCTTGCCTACATGACTCAACAGTGTCAGCGTGCTTATCCCTGCCTACATGACTCAACAGAGTGTCATCATGGTTATCCTTGCCTACATGACTCAACAGAGCATCAGCATGGTTATCCTTGCCAACATGACTCAACAGAGCATCAGCATGGTTATCCTTGCCTACATGACTCAACAGTGTCAGCGTGGTTATCCTTGCCTACATGACTCAACAGAGCGTCATCATGGTTATCCTTGCCCACATGACTCAACAGATCATCAGCATGATTATCCTTGCCAACATTACTCAACAGAGCATCAGCATGGTTATCCTTGCCTACATGACTCAACAGAGCATCAGCATGGTTATCCTTGCCTACATGACTCAACAGTGTCAGTGTGGTTATCCTTGCCTACATGACTCAACAGAGCGTCATCATGGTTATCTTTGCCTACAAGACTCAACAGAGCGTCATCATGGTTATCCTTGCCTACATGACTCAACAGAGCGTCATCATGGTTATCCTTGCATACATGACTCAACAGAGCGTCATCGTGGTTATCCTTGCCTACATGACGCAACAGAGCGTCATCATGGTTATCCTTGCCTACATGACAAGTGTCAGCGTGCTTATCCTTGCCTACATGACTCAACAGAGCATCAGCGTGGTTATCCTTGCCTACATGACTCAGCAGAGCGTTATCATGGTTATCCTTGCCTACATGACTCAACAGTGTAAGCGTGGTTATCCTTGCCTACATGACTCTACAGAGCGTCATCATTGTTATCCTTGCCTACATGACTCAACAGTGTCATCATGGTTATCCTTGTCTACATGACTCAACAGAGTGTCAGCATGGTTGTCCTTGCCTACATGACTCAGCAGAGCATCATCATGGTTATCCTTGTCTACATGACTCAACAGTGGCAGCGTGGTTATCCTTGCCTACATGACTCAACAGAGCGTCATCATGGTTATCCTTGCCTACATGACAAGTGTCAGCGTGCTTATCCTTGCCTACATGACTCAACAGAGCATCAGCGTGGTTATCCTTGCCTACATGACTCAGCAGAGCATCACCATGGTTATCCTTGCCTACATGACTCAACAGTGTCAGCGTGGTTATCCTTGCCTACATGACTCAACAGAGCGTCATCATGGTTATCATTGCCTACATGACAAGTGTCAGCGTGCTTATCCTTGCCTACATGACTCAACAGAGCATCATCATGGTTATCCTTGCCTACATGACTCAGCAGAGCATCATCAAGGTTATCCTTGCCTACATGACTCAACAGTGTCAGCATGGTTATCCTTGCCTACATGAATCAACAGAGCGTCAGCGTGGTTATCCTTGCCTACATGACTCAACAGAGCATCAGCATGGTTATCCTTGCCTACATGACTCAACAGAGCGTCATCGTGGTGACCCTAAAAGGCCTTAACTATACACCTGTGCAAAAGTTAAGCACCAGCAAAAACAATAGAACGTAGAAACATGATGGTACAACTAGGCTGCCATACTTTTTGTCCCCGCGTTAGCTGACATAATTCCAAGTACGAAATGCACATGCATGCATGACTTCACGCCGCTTGATGTGCGTGCGTGGCGGGAAACAGCACACGTGTTCAGTTATGTAAAAGTCCAGTTTGAGGTGTAGAACATTACATACAGATTTAGGCGACAAGATTAGGAATTTTGTGTTCATGACCGTGGTTTATTTGTACAGAGAGAATTAGCTCTTGATTGTGAACCGCTATGGCAAGACGAAGGTTAAGTGATCGTGTGAAATGGCAAATCATAGGCATGCATACCACTGGTATGTCATGCAGAGAGATTGGCAGACAGCTGAACATTAACCATACTGTAATCAGTCGTTTGATTGCAAAACATGGGCAAACTAACGAGGTGAAGGACAGGCCTAGATCTGGAAGACCGAAGAAGACTACTGCCCGTGATGATCGAGCCCTAGTACGCCTTGTTAGGAGATCTCCATTCACCAACAGCAGAGTGCTCAGCCAGCAATGGGAAACGCGCAATAGAGTGTCAATGTCTACCGTCAAAAGGAGACTGTATGCTGCTGGCATGAAAGCTAGGAGACCTGTCAGACGTCCTCTCCTCACTGCACACCACAAAGAGGAGCGTCTGAGGTGGTGCAACGAAAGAAGACACTGGAACATGAGATCCTGGAGACGGGTACACTGGTCCGATGAAAGTCGGTTCCTGCTTCATGCCACAGATGGTCGAACTCGTGTATGGAGGTCCAGACGCACGGCGTACGACCAACGTAACATCATGGAAGAAGTTCCATTTGGTGGAGGTTCCGTTATGATATGGGGGTGTCTCTCATTTGATTGTAAGCTGGATCTGTTGACTGTACCTGGAACACTAAATGGACAAAGATATCAAGATTCCATACTGGATAGAGTTGTGGTCCCTCATTTTGTAAATCATGCACCTGGAACCCACCCTATATTCATGGATGACAACGCCCGACCACATCGTGCTAGAGCTGTGCATGAATACCTCCGCCAGAATGCCATCGAAACCCTACCATGGCCAGCAAGGAGCCCTCCCTGACATGAACCCTATTGAGCATATCTGGGACATTCTGGGAAACATGGTGAGAAGGAGGGATCCTCCTGTGCAGAACGTACAGGAATTAACAGACGCACTCCATCTTGAATGGCAACGAATACCACAATGGCGTATCAGTCGGTTGGTGACCAGCATGAGACGTCGTGTCCAGGCCGTCATCCAGGCACAAGGTGGATATACCCGGTATTAATAATGACAGTCTCAAACTCGTGCACAGATGTTAAACTTCGTTTTCAGACACCATTAATGACAATCTAGCCACGTGTGTCAACTGTAGGGCAATAGTTGTCAGTTGTGTCGACGTAACCATATTCAGGCCTCGTTTTCAATTTCAAACAAAAACATAGTGTTTCCCCACCATCATAATCAGCATTCCTCTAGTTGCATTATTACCTCTTGCACTAAGATGGATGGGTACATAAATGTTTATGCTATTGCTTTCTTCATAGCACATGAATATACCCTCGCATGTGCGTAAAAATAGGGTGGTGCTTAACTTTTGCACAGGTGTATACATACTCACTAGAATGTCATTGCTGTCACCCGTAGATACATACTCACTAGAGCATCACCATGGTTACCCTTATCACAGGGTTCCCAGCTTTTAACAAAAACAAAATTCCCTGAGTTTTCCTTAACTTTTCCCTGAGAAATATCCAAAATTCCATGAGAAGTATTTTCACTTTTACAAGGTTGCTGGAATGTCAAAATGTGGATGCAGCGATGCAACAAAGATACTGACAATATATTCAGAAGAGAGGTAGCCACACTGCATACAACAATTTATTTCCATTTTAAATGAATGGACACAACTTGGATACACAACACAAGACACACCTTTTACAGTACAGTTTTTAAATGCTTCCGGAAAACTTTCAGAAAATCAGAGATGGCTGCCAAAACCCTGACCTATCAAAATTCTGAATACAATTTCTAGAGGCTACGACAATAGGATCCGTCCAGCCAAATTTGGTTGAAATTTCCCAAGCAATTAATGAGTATCATTTTATATGAATTCATATTTTTAGGAAAATCCAAGATGGCCACCATCAGAGTAGGGTTCTTCCAGATGAGTTTGGTTGAAGTCAGCCAAGCGGTTAATGATTAGTAGCCTTTTAAATGTTCAGAAAATCCAAGATGGTTGGCGGAAAGATTTACCAATCGAAATTCTGTATACAAGTTCTGAAACCTACCAGCCTAGTATCCTTGCAGCTAAGTCTGGTTGAAATTGCCCAAGCAGTTAATGAGGAGTAGCATTTCAAATGATTTTCCTACATTTTTTCGGAAAGATAGCCACCGAAAAAATGGACCACTCAAAATTCTGTATACAAGTTCTGAAGCATACTATGCTAGGGTTCTTCCATCCGATTTTGATTAAAATCGGCTCAGTGGTTATCGAGTAGGCTTCTAAGTGATTTCAAGAAATTTTCAGAAAATCCAAGATGGCCACCTGAAAAATTGACCAATCAAAACTCTGTGTACAAGTTCTGAGCCATACTAGCATAGTTGCATACTATACTCCCAGCTAAGTCTGGTTGAAATTGCCCAAGCAGTTAATGCGGAGTAGTGTTTTAAACGATTTTCCGCCATTTCAAGATGGCCACCGAAAAAATGGACCAATTAAAATTATGTATACAAGTTCTGAAACATACTCCGCTAGGGTTCTTCCATCCGAGTTTGATTGAAATCGGCCCAGTGGTTATTGAGGAGTAGGAGGCTTCTATACTGATAAGCTATTGAATATTTTGGAACTAATTTGACTGGGTGCTGTTGCTGCCATAAGTGTCTAGTTAAATTAGTTTCAAAATATTCAACAGCATATTTATTAAATAGTAGACATACAATTCATACAACGTGTCAGACTATTGAGAGTTAGACGGGCCAAATAGCATAATTTATGATGTAATGATTATGACGTCATTCTTAGCTGATTATGATGTCATATGGCATCATATGATAGATGGATACTCTGGAAACATTGAATTCACCTTTCCAGAGTACCCACCCATCATATGACGTCATAATGAACTGCGTGGTGTGTACAATGACATCATAATGAATGACGTCATGAATGACGTCGATAAGTACGTCACGAACGCATATTTGATGACGGTCTATGGGCGGTTGTACAAATTGTTTGCTTTTACTATTTAATAAATATTCTGTTGAATATTTTGAAACTAATTTGACTGGGCGCTGTTGCTGCCTATGGCAGCAACAGCACCCAGTCTAATTAGTTACAAAATATTCAATAGCTTCCCTGTATAGTTTTCAGGAAATTGATAGCTAGGGCATTCGGGGATCGATCAATCCAAACACGGCGCATTGTGGGTGGAGCTTAGCTAGTGATGGGCGGGGCATAGCTAAAAATAGAAAGGTCCATTACGTGTACTATGACGATTCTGCTCTGTCAGATAGAGTGGCTGTATGTATTGTATCATTAATTGGAGGAATTAAAGTCGAAAAATAATTTTTATGACGACTAAACGCAATAATTAAAACACATGAGTAACTTTTCACCCAAAAATAAAGATGTGAGCGGGTCATGCTAAACTAACAATATCCTAACAATGGCTTAACTATCAGGGGAGTGATAACAACGTACTGGGTCTGTCTGCTTATGGTGTGCCTGTGGGCCCAGGGAAGACGGTGACCCCTACCCTGCTTGGTTGATGCCTGTCGGCTTCATTGTATGGAGCTGGTGGATCCAGTGGCATTCTTTCTGTCTTCTCCATTTGGTGGATACTTCAACCCCGGGGTCCGAGGAAAGGACCCGGATTATTCTGAATTGCATGTTCATTCTGGAATGCCTGGGTCTGTTGAAATGCCGTGAAACTGGGAGTGTCATACCTCTCGTGTTTGTAGAGGTTGGTGATCGAGCGTAGGTGCTCTTGAATGCGGATTTTAAAGGTGCGTAGCGTCTCTCCTACATACTGTTTTTTACAGACTGAGCATGTCAATAAGTAGACTATATTTCTTGTCTGGCAGTTGCCGATGATTTTGGACCTGTAGGAGAGCCTTGTATGGGAGCTAGAGAAGAATCTATTCTTCTGCATTGTGTTGCAGATGTTGCAGTTTTTAGTGGTGCAATTTATGAGGGGGTTTCTGTGGGGCAGTGTTTTGCACCCCCCCCCCCCGCCGGTAGCTTAGCTCTGACTATTGTGTCCTTTATGGTTCTATTTCTTCTGAAACCGAATAATGGCGGTTCTGGAAATGCAAGCCTGCATCTGTGGCTTGCTTCCAGAATGGGCCAGTATTTCTTGATGGCATTTTTGAGGAAAATGCCTGTGCGGTTGAAGTCACAGACGAAGACTGGTTTGGATGGGAAGGTGTTCTTTGTTGTGTTGGTTTTTGCGGGTGGCTGTAGAAGATCGTTCCTATTCTGTGTGCGGGCTCTGTGCCTAGCTTTGTCTAGGGTAGCCCGCGGATATCCTCTGTTCTCGAAATGGCCTAGGAGGGCTAGGCTATTTCTGTCGAAATCTTCCAGGTGTGTACAGATTCTCCTGAGTCTTAAAAACTGTCCGTATGGGGACGAGTCTTTGCAGATGGATGGGTGATCTGACTCGTAGTGGAGATATCCGTGTGTATCTGTTGGTTTGGTATACAGATCGAAGGTTATTGGTTGGCCATCAATGTTGATGGCCATGGTGTCCAGGAAGGAGACCCGTTCTCGTGACGACTCCATAGTGAATTTGATGCTATGGTGGGATGAGTTCATGTACGTGACGAAGGAATTCAGGGCCTTTTCGCCATGTTCCCAAACCATGAATATGTCATCTATGTATCTAATGTAGAGCGATGGTTTGAATGGGGCTCCAGCTAAGAGTTTCGTTTCTAGATCGGCCATAAAGATGCAGGCAAAGGAGCATGCTGGTTTGCTGCCCATGGCGGTCCCTCCTACTTGGAGGTAGTGTTCGCCGTCAAACTCGAAGTTATTGCATTCTAAAACTAGTTTTAGAAGGTTTAGGAGGCCTCTGATGGTGAGGTTTCCAGGGAGCCCATGCTTTTGGCAGAATTTTGCTACTGCTCTTAGTCCCTCGTTGTTTGGGACATTAGTATACAGAGATGTGACGTCCATGGTGACCAGTAAGGTGTCTGGTGATGTTTTTCTGAAACTTTCGACTTGGTTGATAAAGTCTGTGGTGTCCCTAGCATATGATGCGATCTTTGTGAAATGTACTTTGATATGCTCGTCCACAAAGCTGCTAATAAGCT
This sequence comes from Chaetoderma sp. LZ-2023a, assembly GCA_034401795.1. Classification (NCBI taxonomy): domain Eukaryota; kingdom Metazoa; phylum Mollusca; class Caudofoveata; order Chaetodermatida; family Chaetodermatidae; genus Chaetoderma; species Chaetoderma sp. LZ-2023a. Next base: position 15,686,567 of record CM067370.1, read on the forward strand.
CGGTGGGGCAGCCTATTCCGCTGATGATCGGTCTGCCCGGGATAAGGCCCTCCTTGTTCCTCTCCTTGTGGACTTTCGGTAGGAGATAGAACCTGGCGGTTTTTGGTGGTTTCGGAATGAGGTTGATGGCGGTTGTGTGGTCTACTTCTCCGTCCCTAGCTAACTGGTCCAGGCGTTTTCCCACTAGATTAGTGTGTTTGCACGTTAAGTCTGTGTCGACCTTTTTATAGAACCTGGTATCGGCTAGCTGGCGGTGTGCCTCAGCTACGTAGTCGGATTTGTTCTGTACTACGGTTGCTTGTCCTTTGTCAGCTTTTTTTATCACAATTGTATGGTTTTGTGTTAATTCGTTTAAAGCGGTTTGTTCGGCATCGGTTAGGTTGCTCTTATGGGAGCGCCGATGGACATGTTTACTGAAGTTATACCTGATCGCCTTAAAGAAAGCCTCGAATGGCTCATCCATGGTGGGTGGCGGCATTGTGCTTTTTTTGGCGGCAAACTTTTTGATTATGACGTCCTGGAACGTTAGTAATGTTGGCATCGGTATTGTGACCGGTGTGCCAAGGTGGTTTTGTAGAAGTGTGTGAGGTGGGTGCAGGCTTGGTGTAAAGAAATGTTTGAGGCGCATGCGTCTGAAGAAAGCCTGTAGGTCGGGATACATGTTGCCTAATTGTGGTTCTGAAACCGTTGGGCTGAAGTCCAAACCCTTATCAAATAGACTGACGGTACCCTAGTTGAGGGGATTTGATGAGTGATTGAAGACAAACGAGGAGATATAAATTTCATCTTCTTTGTTCACAGCATTATTGTTACGGTTTAGTAATGGACGGCACAGTCTAGCATGATGAATATGAATATTATTAATCAATATATGGTTGATACAGTGAAAGTTTGTAATGTACAAATCACAGGCGGTATGACGTTTATCTAGAAGTCATCTTCTTGATGCTGCTAGCTTCTGAACTGCTATTAGGAGTTGTTCAATAGCTTGTGCACTGTTAGTGCCCATTAGTGGAGCCGGTCTGTTGCTAATTCTTCTGCGATCCGCCCAGTCTGGTCTGGTATTCTGCCTCCTCGGTGCTTGAGACAGGCGTCCAGCCGGCTGGCAGTAGGGCCTCTCGTTCTGTCTCTGCTGCTGGCGGCGGGTTGCGGTTGGGCGAGGTCGTCTTCTTGGGCTTTGTGACCTGTGCAGTCGGCTATGCCTAACCGTGGTTGTGGCTATGGCCAATTCCGCTTCTCTAGTGGCGGTGTTATTGTTACATCTTTCAAAGGCTGTTTTGAGTCCTTTGACCACTTCATACTGTAGGGATAGTTTGTTCTTAGTATGATCCAGTACTGTTTGTGTTAGTGAGGTTTCGAACGCTTTGATGCGATCTATCCACTCTTTCCTGTACTCGATATCATCTGTCTCGGGGGTCCAAATGACCCTCGTACGGAGCATGCCTGGCGTGGTGCCATCGGACAGAGCCTCTTCTAGTTTCTCTGTCTGGAACTCTAATTTGGTAAGTTTACAGGCTGCGTTTCTCCACAGCCTGTAGGCTCCCTGATGTTGTTCAGGGATTGCCGGTTTCTGATACTTGGTACTGCTTCCTGGGTCGGTTTCTATTGCTGCTGGTGTGGGGGTGGAGTCTGCCTCCACCCTTCTTCTCTTTAGCGCCCTCTCTGTTTCCGTTCTCGGAGGGTCAACGGTAGAGGAACTGGCTTCCCCTGTGGGGGCTGGTGCCGCAGGTTTAGACAGGGTTCGGTGCGCGGTTACGTCGGTGGTTGACTGTGCTAATAACGCATCTGCATCGACTGAATTAAGACTCAGTCCTGAGATAGAAGGTAGGATCTCTTTTTCCCTTGGCAACTGGTTGCTAGGTAAGCTCATCATGTGATTTGAAGAGTGATAACGACGTAGTCAGTGATAGGTATACCAATATAGGTTTTTAAGCCTGACGCTTGGATGCAATTGTGCATCCAGAAGTCTGAATGGTCAGAAGCTAATTTTTCAGCTCCTTTTATACTCTCATGGGCTGAGCCTGGGGATTGGCTGTCGCATGTCCTAAAAAGGGCATGGAAAATTGAGATGGCTGGCTTGGTTTTGGCGGTGGATGTATGAGATCACCGGTTGTGGTTAGTTTGGCGGTTGAGTCCAAAATGGCGGCTCATGTGGTTTTTACCGGTTGTGATAATTTTCACCGGTTGTGGTGTTTTTTACCGGTTGTGTTTATTTTGCCGGTTGTGGAATTTTTGCCGGTTGTGGTAATTTTCACCGGTTGGGGTGTTTATTTTGCTGGTTGTGGAATTTTTGCCGGTTGTGGTCTTTTTGAAGGTTTTTAGTTTGAAACTTTTTTTCCGGTTGTTTGAAATTTGTCAGTTTTTTGGTTTGCCGGTTGTGGCTGAAAATGTTGCCGGTTCTGTTATGAACATATGTTTCCACTCAATTTTTGTAGCTGCTTTGAGGGGTTTCGGCAGTGGGTGTGGCCCATTTATTGTGAGGTTTTGACCGGTGTAGTCATTACCGTCTAATGATTCAGACTTATGGCATTTCGTTCCTAAAAGTGGAACTCATCAGAGGCGATGTGGAAATGTTATAGGTAAAGCATTGTGTTACCTATGGGATCATCGGTTTGGGTAGTCTTGCAGTGGCCGGGTGGTAGGGTCGCCATACCCGGTAAAGAGGTGTGTTATCGGGTGAGTGGTGGGGGTGAGAAAGTGGAATGAACAAGCTATAGGTAGAAAAGATTTATTTGAAGATGTAAATGAGTGATAAACGAAGATCAGTAGAAATTTTTCCAGTATAAACAGAACATGTAGTTTGTAGAAAAATGGGAGTGTGGTACTCCCCTCCCTTCCAGGTGAGCGTGATGTCTCGCGGATGGGTCTTCCTTCGTCGAAAAAACCGTGTAAAAATGCACAGAAGGTATATGTAAAAGTGTAGAAATATATATAGAAAACAGTCACCGGAGGTGGATGCTGTGTAGATTTAGAGATAACTTGAGAAAAAAAAAATTGTTCATGGCGCTCTCTTTTGCTCCAGGTGAGCATATTGTCCCTGAGCTAATAACCTAGAACTGGATTTCGATAGAGCATACACAGAAAAAATAAATATACACATTTGTAGTAATAAAGTTATGATCACGGAATGGCGTCTAATCTATAGCTGGAGGTGTGTCAGGCTCCAGTCAATATGGGCACACATGTTGCCCATTAGCGCCGTCATCCTATTCCATTTTGGGTTCGGCGCCATAGAGATCTGGCTTTGAATTGTAAGGTAACAGTGTAAACAATTGATGTTGAAGCGATGACCCGGCGCTAGGTCTGTGATGAGGGTGCTGGCTGCACCGATGTCCGCGTTCCGTCTGGTAACCATATCCAGTTCGTGGTGATCTGGAGGTGATCCAGAAATTGATTTAGACGGAGAGAGGATGGCTTTCAGAGAGTCAGAATTATATAAGTTATTGTATGCATTACTGATGCTGACTTCTAGTGATCTCGAACGAGTGGTGACTGGTGAATTGCTCGTGATGTTGATGCCTATATCCGGACTGGAGGTCATTAATGGTGAGGACCGTGGCGGTGTATATCTATAGTGGGTATCCGGGCAGTCGGTAGGTACCGGATCCAGGTGTGCCTCGTACACTTTCCCGTGTTGAAATAGTGAATCCGAGTTTAGCGATTTATCTGGCACAAATGTACACAATTTTGAGAGTGTGTCCGATATTAACTTGTGGTCGGCATCTGCGCGGTAGTATGTATTTTTCGTGGGTGAACTTAGCTTATGGATTCTGTATCCCGTGATTTTTGGATTTAGAAGGCTGTTGAAAGCTGCTGGTAGTTTCCAGTTCCTAGTCGTGTGCCTACTCACCTTAGAAGGGATGTGATAGTCGAATTTGTCACAGATCCTGGGCTTTAATAGTGGTTGCCCAGGGTCCACAATTCGTACGCCCTCTATCAGGCGTGGGTCTGCCATGAGTGAGGTGATTTTAGTTTTAGCGTAACTATCACAATGTGAGCTCTATTGATAACTACATGTTGTATTCCTTTAAGACTTGGTTTGTCCAAGCAGTTCTATCAACAATTGAGATGACATGTCTCAATCTTAGGCTAGTGACCTAATGGATGTTTCCGGTTTTAGCTATGCCCCGCCCATCTCTAGCTAAGCTCCACTCACACCTCACTTGTGTTGGGATCGATGGATCTCTGAACGCCATGACTATCCATCACCAGAAATCTACACAGGTAAGCTGTTGAATATTTTGAGACTAATTTGACTGGGTACTGTTGCTGCCTAAGGCAGCAACAGCGCCCAGTCAAATTAGTTTCAAAATAATCAAAAGCGTGTTTATTAAATAGCAAAGAATTATTACAAATACATACAATTCATACGTGTCGGATTGTTTGAGATTTGGTGACGGTCTATATGGAACCTTTGTGACGTAATGATTGTGACGTCATCGTATGCGCGCTGAGCTGATTATGACATCATACGAAGTCAGACGATGGATGGATACTCTGGAAAGGTGAATTATTGTGTTGCTTGCTCCATACATGATGCATTCTTTAGATCACATCACACAAAATTTGTCTTTGATCTTGAGTTAGATCTGACCTTGCCCTATGCATTCGTGTCACACTGAGATGAGTTGAATAGAATGTATGAGGTCCAGGTTATGCTGCATTGGTTCACCTCATGATTGTTCAGAATGATAGCATTGGCATGTGTACTTCCACATATGATCAGTGGCTTTGTCATGTGATGTTTCGTGTGAGATGAGGGCACAGATCTATGGATGTTTCGTGTGATATGAGGGGACAGATCTATGGATGTTTCGTGTGAGATGAGGGGACCGATCTATGGATGTTTCGTGTGAGATGAGGGGACAGATCTATGGATGTTTCGTGTGAGATGAGGGGACAGATCTATGGATGTTTCGTGTGAGATGAGGGGACAGATCTATGGATGTTTCCTGTGAGATGAGGGGACAGATCTATAGATGTTTCGTGTGAGATGAGGGGACAGATCTATGGATGTTTCGTGTGAGATGAGGGGACAGATCTATGGATGTTTCGTGTGAGATGAGGGGACAGATCTATGGATGTTTCGTGTGAGATGAGGGGACAGATCTATGGATGTTTCGTGTGAGATGAGGGGACAGATCTATGGATGTTTCGTGTGAGATGAGGGGACAAATCTATGGATGTTTCGTGTGAGATGAGGGGACAGAGCTATGGATGTTTCACGTGAGAGGGGACAGATCTATGGATGTTTCGTGTGAGATGAGGGGACAGATCTATGGATGTTTCGTGTGAGATGAGGGGACAGATCTATGCATGGGTTAACCATTTAACCCTCAAATTTGTTTAAAATTTAAATTTTCTCATAGAAACGTTCATTTGCAGACCAAGAGATTTTTTATGAAAATTTATGACTGGAATGACTGGCTCGGTTATCGAGCCAGTCATTCGAGTGGTAAATTTGAAAAAATAGTCTTCCCTTGGTCTGAAAATGGACATTTCTCAAAAGCCCTGCAGAAGTTGTTTTTGTCTGATATGAGCGTCAAAGGGTTAAGACACCACAATGAGAAACAGAGTCTCTGTCATATTGCACATATATGTTTCTTACTATATACAAATCTGTACATAATATATAAGTTTACAACCAGAAATGCAGTTGCAATGCAACCATGAAGCTCACCTGTTTTTGAAAACAACACAATCGAAAGTTATTGGATCAATGAAATTCAGTCAACTTATCATGAACAAGAGGCCCAAGGGCCTGTGACACTGACCCGGGCCTATGTTCCAGATGTGTCCTCATATAACGACGGAAACTGCACAATATTTGCTGACATCATATCTAATGGCAAAGCAATATCCATCACACCATCATCAATTATATGACACCTTATAGGACACAAACCATTATGTTTGGTTCCCTGTTGTAAGTATAGCGCAGGGTAAAGGGTGTCGCAGGGTAAATGGTGTCATTATAAGGATTGATAACAACATTTCCGAGAACATAGGCCTTGGACCATTCGCATTTGAAATATTTGCACTTGCACACATGATCCTTTAAATCTAGAAATAAGCCACAAAATACAAAATTACAATGAAGTTTCAAAGCAATCCGACAAATGCGAGCAGGTTTATCATTCGAAAAAGCAATTTTCAAGATGGCCACAAGTGGCTGGCGACCATTTATTTTTGGATTTCGGATCATCAATTTCATAGGTTTCGTCACCAGACCTAGTCCATCCTGGCTAGATAAGCTAAAAAGACAACTGTAATATTTTCTTCCCTTGGAAATGGTTTTCAGGAAATCAGGATGACACTGGTTAATGATGAATTGTATTAGTGTGGAATGTAGTCATTATGGCAGACAGTCTGCCAAGTGCATTTAGATAGAGATAATGTGTGTATGTGCAAGCGTGTGCCTGTGTGCGCGAGCGTGCGCCTGTATGTGCATGCGTGTGCCTGTGTGTGCGAGCATGTGCCTGTGTGTGTGAGCGTGTGCCTGTGTGCGCGAGCGTGTGCCTGTGTGCGAGCGTGTGCCTGTGTGTGCGAGCGTGTGCCTGTGTGCGTGAGCGTGTGCCTGTATGTGCGAGCATGTGCCTGTGTGTGCGAGCATGTGCCTGTGTGTGCGAGCATGTGCCTGTGTGTGCGAGCGTGTGCCTGTGTGCACGAGCATGTGCCTGTGTGTGCGAGCGTGTACCTGTGTGTGCGAGCGTGTACCTGTGTGTGCAAGCGTGTGCCTGTGCGCGCGAGTGTGTGCCTGTGTGTGTGCGAGCGTGTGCCTGTGTGTGCAAGCGTGTGCCTGTGTGTGTTCATAGCTTCATGCATACATCGTCATAAATTTACATTAATGTCACAATTTGATAGTGACTGTAATTTGAAAGAGGCCAAACCCACTTGCATCACTCACCTGTAACATTGGCATTTCACGTACAAAGGTCATGTCATACATGTACAGTCCTAGACATTTATGCCAGAAATGTAACGCTGTTCTGGACAGAAAAAATTAAATTCCAGTTCCAAAATTATAAATTGTGGTCAAGCATTTTAGGAGAAATATTGTAAAAGATTCGAAGGATATTAAAAAAATCTGAGATGGCTGCCAAAAAATGTTGACCAATCAAAATTCTGAGTAGACATTCAGAATCCTACCACGATAGGATCATGCCAGCAAAGTTTCATTGCAATCCATTTGTTAGTGTAGTTCCCAGAAAATCCAAGACGGCTGACAAGAAAAATTGGGCAATTACAATTTTAAATTCTGGAGCCTACAACCATGGCATCCTGACAGCCAAATTTGGTTAAAACCTGACAAGCGGTTTAGGTGATATACTTGAAAGGATTTTCAAAAATATTTTGGAACATCCAAGATGACCCCCTCCTCTCCTCCCCGTAAAAACTGACCAATTAAAATTCTTGTTAAAAGTGCTGAAGTCTAACATGCTTGGATCATTCCATCCAAGATTTGAAATCGGGCCATTGATTCATGAGGAGTACTCTTCTAAAGGCATTTCTGGGATGGCCATCAGAAAGATCGTCCCACCAAACCTCTGGAACATCAAAATAGGATTCTTTCGGCTAAATTTACCACCACAGATGATTCCACCCGTTTGAAATCAGCCCATTCATTATTAAAGGATTCCATAAAATCTAAGACGGATGCCGAAAGATTTGAGCAAAACTTTGCATAGAAGTTCTGGAGCCTACCATAATAGCATCATTCCAGCCAAATTTGACTAAAATATGCCAAGCCATTTATGAGGATATATGTTTTAAAGCAAAAGCTGATGGGTGACGACAGCTGACATGGCATTAAAAGCTCACCATGGACATTCTGGCCCAATAATAAATACTCTCTCTATTCTAATATAATATATTTTTGTAGCTTTGTTGTCAGTGATCGTGCTGGTGGAGGTAATGGTGGTTCTGGTGGTGGTGACAGGAGGTTATGGTGGGTGTTGTAGCGGTTATGGTAGCGGCGGTTTTAATGGGGTTGGTCGTGGTGGATGTAACAGTGGTGGTGGCGCTGGTGGTGACGGGCGTAGTAATAGTGATGTAAAGGTGGTGATGATGATGGTGTTGTGGACATGGAGATGATGGTGGTGGAAGTGGAGGTGGTGATGGCAGTAGTGATAAAGGTGGTGGTGGCGAGTGGATGTGGTGCTGGTGGTAGGGATGGTGGTCGTGGTGATGATGGCTATGCTGGTGGTGGGTATGACGGTACCCATCATGATGTGGTGGGGGTGGAGGCGCTGGTGGTGGTGGTGCTGGTGATTGTGGTGATGATAGCTATGCCAATGGTGGGTATGACGGTAGTCATCATGATGTGGTGATAGTGTGATGATGGGGGAGGTGGGGATGGCGGCAGTGGTGGTGATACTGTAACTTTAGATGATGGTGATGAGTGTGATCATGATGGTAGTGGCGATGCTCATGGTGATGGTGTCAGTGATGGTGATACTGTTACTTTAGATGATGGTGATGAGTGTGGTCATGATGGTGGTGGTGATGATGTGCATTGTGGTGGTGAGTGTGGCTGTGACAGTGGTGATGGTGCATATATATATGCTATAAGGTGACAAATATTTCTAATTACAATGTATTTTATCACAGTCTAGTGACATCTAACATTAACCCTTCAACACTCAAATTTATTCAACAAAATTTAAATTTTGAAAATTTATCACTGGAATCACTGGCCCAGTCATCGAGCCAGTTATTCCAGTGGTAAATTTTCAAAAATACTCTTCTCTTGATCTGCAAATGGACATTTCTCAAGACCACTGCAGAAGCCATTTTTGGCCGACTTGACTGTTAAAGGGGTAAGATAATATGCATCATGGACAATCAATAAGATATTACACATTCTGATCCACTAAACCTTACACACACCATAGACTGGTAAATATTTTGAAACTAATTTGACTGTTAGTTGGTAATGACTATGCTCGCATCAGGTTCCTGTCATATTAGTTTCAAAATATTTAACAGTCTTTCCTGTATAGTTGTTTTGAAATTGAGGTACTGGAATTTCAATGTTAAAAAGTTAACAAACTATATATAAATAGATTTATATTCACGATCGCAACTGCATCTTTAACCCTTTAATGACAAAGTTTTTTCAAAAGATAAATATATTTACGTCTTAAATGCCCATTTGCAGGCCAAAGAGAAGACTACTTTTGGAAATTTACCACTGGAATGACTGGCTCGATAACCGAGCCAGTCATTCCAGTGGTAAATTTCCAAAAGTAGTCTTCTCTTTGGCCTGCAAATGGGCATTCCTCAAGACCACGACAGAGGCCGGTTCTGGCTGGCTTCGTCGTGAAAGGGTTAAACACAGTTTATTTTCACATATTTTACATTTTTAATACATGATACACATAAATAAATTAACAATCATTCACAGCCATTGTATGTTTTCTCTTCTAATTTTTCAAACCAAATGCTAAAGATACCATCTAGTTACTAATAAAAGGTATTGGTAAAATCCATCATATTATTTTGTGAGACAATTTGACTGAGACATTACTGCATTTTAGACAGAAACAACCTTCAGTGAAATTGTTTGGGAAAACTACGTACCCGTATAACCGGGCATCTATAAACTCATGATAAACATTATTAACCCGTTCATCTCTGAAGCTTAATCATCTCAATAGACGGATTAATTTCTAGCTATGCCCCGCCCATTTCTAGCTAAGATCCACCCACGGTAGTATCGACTGAACCCTGAATTCCCACATTTCCAATATCAATGTAACAATACATGTAAGCTGGTAAATATTCTGAAACTAATGGCAGCAACAGCGGCCAGTTAAATTAGTTTTTAAAATATTTTACAGAATGTTTATTAAATAGCAATTCTATCATTGGCATACAATTTGTACACTTGACAGACAGCCTATTCCAGCTCCATGACAGAGTATTCTCTGTCATTTATGATTGTGATGTCAACGTAGATGTGGTGTAATTGATTATGATGTCAATACTTGAGTGAGAGATCAGATTCATCCATTGCAAAGCAATGAAAACAGGTGAACGAGTGAATACTCTGACACTAAACTGACCAGTCAAGTTAGTTTCATAATATTCTTGCGAATACGTGTAAGTTGACGTCACAATCACGTTCCATAATGAATCACGTATCTAGCTCCGCCATGAACATTGAATAGCCTGTTAGTTGTACAAATTGTAGGTTATTGGTGCATTTACTATTTAATAAACATTCTGTTGAATATTTTGAAAATAATTTGACTGGACGCTGTTAAAATATTCAGCATCTTACCTGCATAGTTACCATTTACATTTAACCCTTTATTTAACTCGCGAATTTAATCAAGAAAATTTCAATTTTCTCATAGAAAATGTCCATTTGCAGACCAAGAGAAGACTATTTTTGAAAAGTTACCACTGGAATGACTGGCTCAGTTATCGAGCCAGTAATTCCGGTGGTAAATTTTCAAAAATAGTCTTCTTTTGGTCTGAAATGGACATTTCACAAGACCACTGCACAAGCCGTTTTTGGCTGATATGAGTGTTAAAGGGTTAAATACAGTACATAATTTTCGAAAAATCCAAGATGGCCACCAAAGAAATTGAGCAATCAAAATTCTCGTTTGATATTTTAGAAACCTACCGCCATATGATAATTCCACCCAGGTTTCGTTGAAATCAGGCCACTAATTAATGAGTAACGTTTTAAATGGTTCTGTGAAATTTAAAGAAATCCAAATGCCACCCCCCCCCAAAATTTTACCATTCTGAATAGAAGTTCTAGAGCCCTATCACTATAGAATCCTTCCAGCTAAATTTGGATAAAATCCACAAGAGGTTATGGAGGAGATGCATTTTGACAACTTCCAGTAAATTTTCCATAAAATTTATGATTTTCACCCAAGAAATTGGCCCATTAAAATTCTGAAGAGATGTTCTGGCGCATACCACGATTATGGTCGGTCCAGCCAACTATGGTTGAAATCTGTCAAGCGGTTAATGATGAGTAGAGTTTTGACAATTTCCGGTAATTTTTTTATAGAATCTAAAATTTTCACCCAAAAAATTGACTAATCAAAATTCTGTATACAGCTTCTGAAGCTTAGCGCCATAGGGTCATTACAGCAAAAGCAAGTTGAAACCTGCCAGGCGGTTAATGAGGATCAGCGGGGAAAAAAATTGAGCAATCAAAATTCTATATGCAAGTTCTGAAGCGTAGTCCCATAAGGTCCTTCTAGTCAAAGTAAAGTGAAATCTGCCAAATGGTTAATGAAGAGTAGCTTTTTGACAATTTCCGCCAAATTTTTTTCAAAAAATCAGATTTTCACAGAAAACAAATTGACCAATCAAAATTCTGTATACAAGTTCTGAATCCGAAAGCCAAATTAGGTTGAAATCCGCCAAGTGGTTAATGAGTAGTGTTTCGACAATATCCTGTAAATCTTTCATAAAATCTAAGATTTCCACCCAAAAATTGACCAATCAAAATTCTGTACACAAGTTCTGAAGCCTACCCCCATAGGGTCCTTCCAGCCAAATTAGGTTGAAATCTGTCAAGTGGTTAATGAGGAGTAACGTTCTTAAATAAAAGTTGACGGATGGACGACGGACAACAGGTGGTCACCATGGGTATCAGTGACCTTGACCATTGACCTTTTGACCCCAACATCATTGTGTGATGGCATGTCATTATAAGGAGTCATGTTTCCAAGTTTGGGTCCAGTATGACTAACCAAACATAAACAGAAAAGCTGAGCTAAACAGAAAATGTTAGAGCTGAAAAAAACAAGGTTTTTACCAAGGCCACCATGACCTTGACATTTGACTTTTAATTCCCAAGGTCACTGTGTGATGCCGTGTCATTACAAGGAAGCATGGGCCAAAGTTCTGGTCCAATATGAGTATTCAAACCTGAGATATAAACAGAAAAGTTGAGCTAAACGCAAATTGGATGCCTCCGTCGGACAATGTGCAGGGTATCACAATAGCTTGTTTTAGTAGGTAAAGTAGAGCTAAAAATGGTGGTGTAGATGTTGCACAAAATAAAGATCAGTTATCATCTGAAATGGAATGAAAATGTACGTGTCTAGGGGTTAAATTCAACATAATTAATATAGCAGCAGCAGCAGCAGTATTTTACCCAATATGATCACGGTATCAGCCCAATAAACTATCGAGTTCAGACTTAGTCAATGTGTGTGTTTGTTGCTGTTGTCTCCGACCCGTTATCTGCATATTTCCTAGTCCATTACTAACTTGCCCTAAAACTGGTTGAGTTGAAAAACTTTGGACATTAACAGGAGCGAACATTCCAGCTGATGGCGCAGCCATGCCCGCAGGACTATTTAATGAAGATGGCATTTGGTTGCTATACCCAAAGCCTTGATATGGCGTTACATTTTGACTAACCATCCCACCCTGTATCATGGTCGGTCTGTTCATTCCTCCATGCATCCTTACACCTGCCTGACCCGTATCATTCAACATGCCTGTTTGTCTACCCGGAAGCGATGACATCTGATTTAGACTCTGTTTGCCTGTATTACTCGATGGTAGCAAGTTATCAAATGCTGATAAGTTCATATTTTGCTGCTTCGGAAACACCCCTCCGCCAGGTGGTGAGTACAAGCTGTTACCGAGGTTACTGGATGTGTAACTAGGTTTACCAGGATTGTAACTAGTTCCTGTAGGTACTGTGCCGGGCCTCTGTTGAGATATGATTGACGTGTTCCTCATACCATCTGAAGGACCCGCATTACTAGAACTATACGTCATGTTGCTAATATTCTGATTTATTAAACTCGATGTTAAATCTCTGGGCTCTGGCCTTTTGCTGACTACAGGGGCTGAAGAAGGTAGGATGGGTTTTTGGGATTTGAATATTTTCTGTTGTTCTTGCTTTTGAGCCAATTGTTGCTTTTCTGCCATTGTCAAAGAGACCTACAATAAATAGTAATATGAAATCAGCTACATGTACACAAGCTCTAACAATATGATAATCATGCTATTATGATAACAGTTATTGGTGTCAGTCCCTCTATCCATTCATCCATCCGTTCATCTTGCCAGACATGTCAAAATATTTTTTATGGGCAATTTACTCAGCAGGACGCATATTAATAGAACGTTAGCGATATGTTGATCATGGGGTGTGAAAGAAACCTGATGTGTTTTGTGGCTCAGGACAGATGCATAGATTGATCTGCAAAATAGGATGATACTCCCAAGCTGCATACCCAATATTCCTCCGAGTTTAATTACTATATTTCCAGTCAAACTTAATTTATCGAAGAAACCAGAAATGTTGTTGCAATGCAACCATGAAGCATAAACTCTCTCATTATAAAGAAACATGTGTTCAACTTTCCATCTAGCTTGAAACACAAAATGTGAATGTTGAAAATAACAAAGTTCTTCCCATGATAACAAGGACCTTGACCTTTGATCTTTTTGCCCCAAAGGACATTGTGTCGTGCTTTCTCCAATTACTTATTATAAGGAAGCATGTGTCCATGTCTCCAAGTTTGGGTCCAGTGAGATTAGCTAAAAATTAGATATGAATAGCTAAGCTGAACTAAACGCAAAATGTTAATATTAAAAAAACTAGTTTTTACCAATGTCACAGTAGCCTTGACCTTGACAATTGAGATTCAGACTGAAACCAGAATGTATCAAGAGTACTTCCTAACCAATACTATTACCGTATTTCATTTAATAGTAGCCTAGGCTTCTATTAGGATAAGAGGTGTTCAATTTCCAACCAAACATCTCTGAGAAAGGGGGTGGGCGTATATTACAGTTTTCCCAAAAAAGTGTTCTAAAATTGATACCACGCAAATTCAACGTATTTTCTCCTGTAAAAATTCCCACCGCCTACGCCTATGTTTAATGTATACCTCAAAACATCATCGGGGAAGTGAAATTATTTGATTTGAGCGCCTAAATAGTGCGTATCCTTTAATAAAGCTTGTTTATTACATCAAAATTAATCCACAATTTGATATAAAATGGCGTCGCGAAAAAATACAAATCACGTATTTCGCCTCCAATTGAAGAGTTTATTTTAGAGCGAGTACTCGGATATATATATATATATTCTGGAATCGGGGGACTCGGAACTCGGGAATATCTATATATTATCATTGCGCGATAGGAACTGAGTATTACACTGATCTTTAAAAAACGGGTACCCGTTTGATAAACTCCCGTTAGCGTATAATATCTTGCGAAAACATGATGCCTCCCATCTCAAGAACCGCTGGCTCGCCAACTTAAGAAGCCGGCTATATTGTAGTTCGTAATAATTCTATTTGGATCATTTAATGTTGATCGGCGTTACAAAATAGATGCGCATTTTCTCCCGTCCTGGTTGTTTGGTACATAAATTTGGTCTTAAAATATATTTATAAGGAAGGTATTTAATCACGCCAAGACTGTTTTACGCGCATTTTGACTACAAAAGTGTGGAATAAACGTTATTATATCTTGAACATACTTGGCCTACAATTAGTATTAATCTAATAGGTGGTCGAGATTTACAAATCCGAGGCATGTATTGACTTCTAGAGGGGCCGGGAATGTATCAGGGCAAGATCGGTCTGAAGTAGACACACCCTGTGACACGATTGTTATTAATATACACGCTATTCTTACAAATTTGCTCTTAAGAAAAATTTTCTTATACAGTCTGATGAGTTATGGGGTGGGCTTCTAATACAGAGTTTTGCCGTTTTGAAACTGCTAAGAAATCATTGGAGCTCATATGTCAAAGTTAGGGGGTGGGATTCTATTAGATCATAGGCTACTATTAAGCGAAATACGGTAGGCTTGTGCGATTATTGCTTTGATTGATCACGATCGATTATTTCAGAATAATCGCGATTAGTCAATTAATCAGCCTGGATATCAATTACTCAAACATAACAACAAAGGGAGTCAATGACAAAAGTTATAATGGTATTTAGAAATGCCCATTTGTAGGCCAAGAGAAGACAATCTTTTGAAAATGTATCACTGGAATGCCTGGCTCGAGGCTCGAGCCAGTCATGCCAGTGATATACTTTCAAAAATGGTATGCAAATGGGCATACATTCGCTGAGCAAAAAGTAATTAAAAGTAGGTTTTGAAATATGTTATGCAGTAAAAATTATGCATGATTATTCGGTAATTTAATTTTTAATCGTATAATTTCACGATTTAATAAATAATCGCGTTTCTCGATTAAATCACGTAATTGAGCAAGCCTAAATACTATTGATATTATTGATTAGATGGCTTTGGAAATGATCGAAGCCACGCAGATTTTGACAAACCACCCGATCTTCTTAATGAATAGACTAATATATACTACATAACAATTGGTTTGATTGGACTACTGTGTTATTCTTAGCCAATCAAACGAGTTATCTGTTAGTAAATCCTGGCTTGTGGTCTAAATTCAATATACAATTAAAGCAATTTGGGCCCTAGATATCTTTTACAAGTAAAATTTAAAACTTGTTATTTTGAAGAGAATTTGCTGGCAACCACTATCACACAAGCAGATTTCAAAATATTCACATTATGTATTCATGTCCATTATGTATTCAGATCCAATGAAATTGTTTCAGGAAGCCATGATAAAATAAGATAATCACCTGCGCCGGTTGGTTCATCAGACGTGGAGGTGATTTGATAGGAGATGGAAGACTCTCAGTCACCCGGGAATTATCAGCAGATTTAGTGCCGCCGGCGAGGCTATTCAAGTCACTATGGATCGGTACAGGAGCACTAGAACCACCTGTAGTGCCCATTAAGCCACCAAGTCCAATACCACTCAAAAACTTGTCCATCTAAAACAAAGAAAAATATTATTATTATTATTATCATTATTATTATTATTACTATTATTATTATTTCATCAGAGGAATTTCTATCATATTTTGAAAATAGCGAATCGCCCATTTCTACATCCTAATACATTCATCCACATAAATAGATATTCACTAATAACACAATTCTGTCCAGAATAACCTTATTTATTCCGACAGGTTTTCATACACAAATACACTTGTGTCATCTGGATCGTGTAATGATCAGAACTTTACATCTGCAATGACAATAATTACATGCTCTAAGTTGTTCTGAAAACAATGTCACTGAATGTCATCGCAGTGTAAGGCACACACCTAGCACACACATAGCTTATATTGCTTCAGTCAAATTATTAATCTGAAAATCTTCAGGTTTCCAAGAATATAAAATAAACATGCATCAACACCCTATAGTTAGGACGTAGGCAGATTTGCCAGTACTGTCAAAAATTTGACAGACAGATTGAGACTGAATGACTGATTGAACGAATTATAAAGCTACATACTAATGGATCGTTCCAGTTTTAACTATGCCCCGCTCATCCCTAGTTAAGCTTCGCCCACACCTCGCTTGTGTTAGGATTGATCGATTCCTGAACTTCTTGACTATCAATTTCCAGAAAACTATACAGGGAAACCTGTTGAATATTTTTAAAACTAAAGTCAAATTAGTTTCAAAATATTCAACAAAATGCTTATTAAATGGTAAAGACACAATTCGTACATGTCGGCCTATTAAAGTTCTCGTGTCCCATTAAATATAAACACATTTGCACGAGGTATAAGATGCCTGCTGATTTCTGTTCAATTTACCCAGAATGCCATGCTACCCAGCATGTAACAATACCCAGCATGCAATTCCCTGACTCCATAATCACTTAAACTATTGGACGCCATAATCGTTTAGACTATTGTCTGTATAGGCCAGGTTTTCTCAAACAAAACCAACCCGCCTGCACTTGCAAATAGTCATTTCTCCTCCAGCTCTGGAAGCGTAAGCATGCACGGAGGGCGTATTCACTGAAGTACAGCCTGCATTTCAATACTGTTCAGTGCAAGTGTGTTAATTTTCAGGAGAAAATTAATTGCACGTGCAGGCGCATTGGTTTTGTTTGAGAAATCGTGACCTATCCAGACAATAGACTAAATAAAAATGGCGTCCAATAGTTACAATGATTATGGAGTCAGGCAATTGCATGCTGGGTACCATTGCATGCTGCCTAGCATAGCTTGCTGGGTAAATTGAACAGAAAATCAGCAGACATTTCATATCTCGTGCAAAAGTATCCATATTTAATGGGGCAGGAGAACTTTAAGCATTAGACGGACTATATCGAGTCATTCATGATGTCATGATTATGACCTCAGCCTAACATAGTTGATAATGACGTCATATGTTTGACTCAGGAAATGGATTCATGAATTGGGAGTTGCAATGAAAATATTAATCTTACCACTGTTTCCTCTTTAGACTCATCTTTGACGCTGGTCTCGGTGTTGTCTGTCAATCGCTTGAAATCAATCGTTCTGACAAGGAAAAATTAAATCTACTGTTATGGTGAATTTGGCTAGAATTTTGAAGAGGCCATAGTCTGCAGATGATGTTAATTACTGTTTTATAAAACACTCATTATATTCCAAGTTAATGTAATTTAATCAATTCAATACTACAGATCAAAGATCTGTCAAATTCTTTATCACAGAATAAACAATCTGCGGAATATTTTGTAAATGTTTGATTCGAAGCTGTTATTGGGGTTTGTGATCCACGCAGTCCAAGGCCTCCTATGGCACCATTGTGGTGATGGTGGATATGGCTGAAGATGGTCAAACTGACATACGTGCCTACATATCTCTTCATCAGATCAACAATCACATATGAGATTAGTACATATAATAGTAGACTTAAAATGAGGCCCTGCTACAGAATGACGATGCCTGCTGATATCAGTAGTGACACCATACTTGCAGGATATGACATGCTGAGGGTACCCATCATGGCCGAGCAATACACCCAGGCTGTGCTCATACAGTGTGCAATCGACTCATTCATCTGATTCAGTCAGATTTGCTAAAGAAACTCAGTATATTTGCTTATTGAAGAAGTCTTTTTTTAAGATTCCCTTCTAGTGGAAAATCGCGAAAAACCAGTTTTCTTTTGGCCTGCAAATGTCCATTCCTCAAGACGCCTGCAGAAGTGGGTTTGGGCCCTGAAAGTGAGGGGATAAAGAATTACAACTTACTTTTGTTCCTGTTCAATACTGTTAATCTGCTCCAGCTTACTTCTCTGCTCTGTCTCCACCTGCGTCAACATCTCCTTCACAATTATCATAAATGCATTAAACTGTAATAAAAAAACACACACACCTGCATCAACATCTTCACAACTATCATAAACACATTAAACTGCAATATAAACACACACGCATGCATGCACGCACACACACGCACGCACGCGCACACACACACACACACACACACACACAAACTGTAATACCAATACACACACACACACCTGCGTCAACATCGCCTTGACAACTATTTTATTCAATTCTGAGTACCGAGTCCAGAATAGTTATATCCGAGTAGTCATTCTAATTAAAAACGATTGGATTTATATCTTTTCTCGACGCCATTTTATGTAAAATTCAGGACTAATTTTGATGTCAATATTTAGGTGCTCCAGTTTAATAATTTCACTTCTGCGATGATGTTTTGTATACATTAAACATAGTCATAAGGCGGCGAGAATTTGTACCATGCGAAAATGAGTTCAATTTTCGTGGTATCATTTTTACATTTTTTCTTGCCAAACAGCGAAAGCAGCTCAGCCTCACCTCAGCAGGGTGGCTGAGAGGGGCCATAGTAAATCTGGTAAGTATTATCAATTCTCATAGAAACAAAAGTGGATGCTTTTTCGATTCTACTTCGAATAATACTTACCAGATGTACTATTATGATAATCTCTGGATTTCGACAGCCAGGCAACTCCTGTTGGCAGAGGCTCGGCTCGAAACAGCTCTCAACCACCAGCCAAAGGAGAAGGTTTTGAAGAGACTGAGAACCCCAGCATATGCTTGGGTTCCACCATCTGGCTCATAGAGTGCTAAACTTCCATGGTCTAGACCGGGCTTCCCCCCCCCCCCTAATTTGTCCGCACAAATTCCTGAGGGCTGTCAAAAGGGAGGCGACACCCACCAGACCTGTGTCAGACCCATGTCTCGGCTAGGGCAGTCCAGGAGAGTGCACAGAAGCTACAACTTCTAAATTATGAAAAACTATCAATAACCTGATTAGATTTTCAGAGAATTTTTTAGAGTCTAATGTCTGTTACAATGAATAAATAAACTCAAGAATCAGACATTCCACTTAATCAGCCTGGTATTTCGACTGTAAGTGAAGCAATAATATAATAAATATTATTATTATCATTAATCACGTAAACTAAGACACTCACCATTTTGAGTGTTTTGTCTTTCTTGTTCGTCGCAGGAGCTCTCCCAATCCATGGTCGTTTACTGGTCATATCCATCACCTGCGTCAGTGCCTGTGGGAACCCGTACAATATTTGAGTTAATAGTGGTCGGATGTGGCCTAAGTTTCGACAAATTGGCGACGGCTACCGGATTAAGTGCACTGGAGATATCGCGAAGGCAGAAATCAGTAAATGACGACTCGGCATGCCACTGTGCTACAGACATCAGCTCCTCTAATGAGACACCCTTATAAAGGGGCCGATGCTGCTGCTAGTGCTCGGACCTGATGGGCATTCGCACGATCAATCTGCTTTCCTGTTGTGATTTTATGCGACATCTGAATAGCATCGACTACCCAACGAGAAATAGTGTCTTTCGAGGCGCGAAGATGAGGAGCTTTGAGACATAACCACCAAGATTTCGGGTCATCTCTCCACTCCTCTACATGTTTCTTACACATCTTCAGACATCTGACAGGACACCAAGCAGAAGAGCTTGAGTCATGCCTAACTAAACTTGGCAAATTGATCGGCCATCCTGGATATTTAAGTGACTGATTCTTTGCCAGGAAACAAAGACGTGGTAGTAGTCTTAAACCTTCACCAATAGCGACAAAACGGTCTTGTTCAGCAGAAAGCGCATGAATTTCGCTTCTCCTTCTCGCCGATGCTGATGCAACCAAGAAAACTGACTTAATAGTTAACAGTTTAATATCAATAGATCTAATTGGTTCAAAGGGAGCATGCCCTAAAACCTGTAGAACAAGAGATAGATTCCATGCTGGGTTAGGAATTGGCTGTCTAGGTCGCAGAATGCTCATTCCTTTAATAACTTCATTTAAGGTGTCGTTTTCCACTCCTACTAAGGCCAGACTGGGAATGACTGAAGCTAATGCAGACTTATATGCTGCTAGGGTCGAAGGTACAAGTTTGTCAACCTCGTATAAATGACAGATAAAATCTGCTACGTGTTGAACAGTTGCAGAAAAGGGATTAATATTTCTTCTGTTACACCACTCTGCAAACTTGTTGATTATATAATTATATGTTCTGGTGATTGACCCCCTTCTGGCTGAAGCGACAAACTTCGCTGCTTGCTTAGAAAAGCCACCCTCAATCGCTCGCTGCTTGATAACATCCATGCAGTCAATTGGAACATCTCCGGTCTGTCGTGGTGGTACAGACCCTTGTTCTGAAATATCAGGTCCATTCTGTCTGGAAGAGGGATCGGATTGCAGACCAGAAGGTCCAGCAGATCGGTACACCATGATCGGCATGGCCAATGAGGAATGATCAGTAGTACTTGGCATGTGCCCTCTCTTATCTTTGCCAGAACATTTGGGATGAGAATTCTTGGATACACATAAGCGTACATTCCTATCCAACTTATCGCCAGTGCATCTACAGCTAAGGCTAGCGGGTCTGGGATCGGTGACACATATGTGACCAACTTTGCGTTTCCTTTCATCACAAATAGATCCACATTTGGCTTGCCCCAATCTTTGAATAGAACCTCCACTACCGATTGGTTGAACTGCGTTCCGTCAGGACGACAAACCGTCCTTCGACTGAGAGCATCCGCTAGGATGTTCAATCTTCTTGGAATGTGTGCTGCCCGAAGAATAACATTCCCCTCTTGGCATCACAGCAGAAGGTTCCAAATCATCATGCACAAGTTCGGTGACCTCGTCTCGCCTTGGTGGTTCAAATAGGACACCACTGTGGAATTGGCTGTCCTTATCAGGACAATCTTTCCGTGTACTAATCTCTCAAATTTTCGAAGTGCTACTGTCACTCACTGCTAATAATTCGAGATTTATGTGTTTCTGCGCATTGGTCCGATCCCATTCCCCTAACACTGACAGATCGTCCAATACTGCTCCCCAACCCATCGCCGATGCATCCGTGAAAATTGACATTTGCGGTTGAGGAGGCAGTAAAGGAACACCTCGCAGGAGATTCTGTTCTGAGAACCACCATTGAAGGTGGAATATCAATGGTTCTTTTAGTGGAATCCTCAGAGTTAACGAATCCGTTCTCTGAGAAAACCCAGTATTCTGAGAAATTGACACGCCATCAGATAGGCTCCTAGAGAAATTGGCTTCAATACTGCTAGCAAACTCTTGACTCTGCTCTCTGCCGGAAAGTCCCTGAGATTAAAAAGAATTCCCAGATATACAAACTCCTGGGATGGAGTAAATTCTGATTTCTCTAGATTCACAATCCATCCCAGGTCCTTTAGTAAGGCCAGGGCTACCTTCAGATTGTTGAGCAGAATGACTGTATTTCCCGCCTTCAGCAGCCAGTCGTCTATGAAAGTATGACCAGCTATGTTTCTTCTGGAAAATAATCGAACAGAAGACCAAGGAGGACTGATCACGGACTAAATGAATCACATTCTTCCGCAGAACTTCGATTTCTGAGCGAATGACCTCTAGACGATTGGATTCCGTTGGAACGGGAGTCCATACAGGAGTCAAAGTTAACGGAACTAACGATTGACAGATGAGCCAGTCCGCTTCGTAGGCGCTTCTTAGCCAATGACAGACTAAACAATCTTGCACGATCTGTTCCCATTGGTTTGAGAACAGCTGAAGTCTGTTTCCGACGGTAGGAATCTGCACACATCTCGCGGTCGATGTTGCGTGACAAGATGTTAATTCATTTTGGTGAAGATTCTCGACTCCCTGCGTTCCTGGCGCCACCGGTATGGGTCTCGTTGGAAGACCGTCAGGACCGTCTTGGAATACCACGGCCTAGACCACCACCACGGCTGTCCTTACAATAGCTGGTCCGTCCCTAGCTGCCACCCTTCCTATCATCTTCATACAGCCTCTTATTAGAGGCTTTGTACGAAGACGATCGGCCAGGTCCCTGTGAACCGGATGCCCGATGAACATCACGGCCAGATGGACGGAAGGGCGAGTTCTGCCACTGTCGCTGCTGCTCCTGCCGGTGCTGCTTATAGGACTGCTACGGCTGAGTCCTCTTCGTCGACTTCCACGACTAGTTGTTGACTTCATGCTCCGTAACCATGGACACAACTTTGGAGATAGCTTGCTATGCCGATCCCCCGAACAAGCCCGGACCAATGAAGGGCACAGAAGACAATGCAACCCTCATCTCTGGTCCTGGTTCTACGCAATCGAGAACCATTCTCCTCTGCTCCGCCAATGATCTGGTGATCACCCAGGCCAAACAATCTTGGGATAAGCACATGGTGTCCCGGACAACTCCCGGAGAAGCCTCTGGCACTTCCCCACCTTCTGCCGCACAGGTCAGCATCCCCTGCAGGATGGTACAGCCATGCGAAAGAGCAGCCATGGCTGCTCTTGCCACATCTTCAATGAGCACATCTTTATTGGTTTGAGATACCAATGGTCGAGAATGACCCTTGGATTTCCCAGCCAATGGCCTATTCAGCGCTTCACGTTCCCCGACCGAAAGGTGAGGAACGCGGCCATACTGATGATAGGCCTGCTCCGGAAAGCGGATCCTACTCCTTATCCCCTTAGGGGCCTTTGGGAGAGTGTACTCTGGCTGAACCAGATGGTACGCTGCGACTTCAAACATATCAGAAGTCTGAGTATCAAGTGGAAGGGTAGGCATAGCTTTAGAGCCACTTGACAGAGCGCTAGCCTCATGCTCTGACATCCGCTCCAACGTCGGATCATGTTGAGACCCATGGTCAGATGCCAACTCAAGATGGTCAAACATCCAGACAAGGACCTGCATCCATTCAGCTTCCGTGCAGAACGAGGACTCATCCATTAAAGGACTACCGTTCTTGTCCTCCTTCTCAACCCTGGATGAGGTCGCTGACGATCCCTGTTGAACATGATAACATGAATACGAGCACAATGCACAAGATCTTGATTGCAATCATTGATTACTTTAAAGATATTAACTTTCTCTTAAATTAACGTTAATTAAGATTTAGGCAGGAAACTATTTGACATTTTTTTGAAAATTTATAAACATAACTTGGAAACTAACAAGCGTTCAGATAACCAAGAAATTATGACCGATTGCTACAGACACCCTCGGCAATGAAGCGAGAGCTAAATAACTGACTTAACCCGAGTGTATAGAGATGCCAAACCAAAACAACACGCTAATCATGGCGCCGCCATCGGCTACCATTTTAAAACAATGTGCCAATTCAAAGAAAATTCACAGTCATTACAGCACGAATGTATAAATTCTAGATTGATACAACCTGCCCCTGTGACGATTTTCCTTTTCCTTCCATGGTGCGACAAACGAAAGGGCCAACCAAGCACTAAACATGTAAATTTAAATTTAAATTGAGAGCTTTAGAAAATACGACTGAAAGGTTGAGCAAAATAGATGAATCTGACTGTTCTGGGGAATTGACTCGGTACCTGGAGGCTATGGTAATTCCCGGACACAGTATGGGCAGGACCATGGAGAGTGCAGTTTTAATTGTTTATTTTGAGCTAAAATAGATAATAGACATTATCATAATAGTACATCTGGTAAGTATCATTCGAAGTAGAAAGCTGAACCGTCAAGAGAAAATAGTCCACGTTGACCAGTAACATAGTGTTACAAATCAATTTCCATTTTTTCCCACAATTCTATGATTCGCTAAACAAGACCTGTGCAATAGGTCTGACCCATTATAAAAAGATTCACTCAGTACAGTACAGCAAATTATTAGTTATCCGTCATGTGTGTAACGTGTGCATTTGACAGATAAGCAGTATGCAACAAAAGCAGAGCTGTCACCTGTGTATTACATAACTGCCAAATGCCAACACATACATACTGACACTGAGCCCTATGCACTGGGAAAATCATTTTATCATGAATGTTAGGTGGGTTTTGTTTAAAGAATTAATACCTGGACTCATAATAGTTACCAAAAATGGAAATTTATTGATAACACTATGTTACTAGTTGGGTTAAACACTGATTGTTTTAGCACGACTGCACTACTTTCATACACGTGACTTGCTATAGCATGTGAAATCAAATGATGATTCATTATATAGGTGATAGTTGAACCTTCCTATTGATCCCTGGTTTGACATATTTTATTTACCTGTGCTATGTTAAGACTGGAATCAAAAGCCAGTGGAATGATGAACGGTAGAACTTTAGTCACCATTATCTCTTTAGTAATGCCAAGTTTCTTGTGTGACATTGCCACCTTAAAGATGCCTGTGGACAGAATAAGCATAGGCTGATAGTCACATGGCTGTACTTAGTAACACCTGCCATTCACATTAACTCTGTAATCCGTGACGTTCCAGTGTCACAATTTAAAAACACCTATACAGGAAAGCTGTTGAACATTTTGAAACTAATTTGACTGGAAGATGTTGCTGCCATAGGCAGCTGTGTATGGCAGCAATATCTCCCAGTCAGATTAGTTTCATAATATTCAACAGAATATTCCACACACCATGAAAAATTTGTCATTTCTGGTCTGTGACAGTTATAGGGTTAAACAATACTAAAATTAACAACTTCAATGGGCAATAACTCTGGGCCTGCTGTATATTTTGAAAACAATTTGACAGAGAATTGTTGCTGGCTTAGCCACCAACATCTTTCAGTCAAATTATTTTCAAAATATTTACCATACCCAGAGGTAAAACCCATGGAAAATGTAGTCTACAGAAATTCAGCTGACAGAGAGTTAATACTCTCTTAAATGTTACCAGCCAAAACACCAGGTAGGGCAGTTAGAATTCTTTATTTCTCATAGCTAGCTTATCTTATTATAAAGCATGCCAATCAGGATTTATTTACAATTAAACAAAATGAAATTCTACCACCAACAGGTCACTTCCTCGCAGCAGCTAAACAGCCATTAAAAAAATTTCAGAAAATCTAATATTGACGAATCCAATTTCACTATATAACAGATGATACTAGTGTTCCAGTCAAGTTTGGATCTAATTGGCCGTGATTACTGAGCAGTAGCCTCAAAGAATTTCCTGGAAATTGTGGATAATCCAAATGCCTGCCAAACAAATTGACCAATTAGAAATCTGCTTAGAAGATACATAGCCTGCAGTTCAACTCATGGCCAATGTAACATTTCCTGGAAACAAACGAAAACAAAGACAAAACAAAAACAAGAATTCTGCGGAATTAAATGTCTCGCCTGTCTCCTGTTTGTCACAGTTACCTTGACCTTTAACCTTCCGCACTCAATGTTATTATGCTGCTCCCTAACATTATAGGCAACCATGTATCCAATCCTGAAATATACGCTGAAAGGTTTTGCTAAACGCAAAAACTTAATGTTGAAAAAGCAGAGTTCTGTATCAAGTTCAAAGTGACCTTGACCTTTACCTTGTGCCCCCAACATCATCATGCTGCTTCCTAACATTATAGGCAACCATATATCCAAGTTTAGTTGCAATAGGCTTAACCAGTCCTGAAATATACGCTGAAAGGTTTTGCTAAACGCAAAAACTTAATGTTGAAAAAGCAGAGTACTGTATCAAGTTCAAAGTGACCGTGACCTTTGACTTTGTGCCCCCAACATCATCATGCTGCTTCCTAACATTATAGGTACCCAGGTATCCAAGTTCAGTTACAATAGGCGTAACCAATCTTGAAATATAAGCCGAGAAATTTTGCTAAACGCAAAACCTTAATGTTGAAATAACAGAGCTCTGTATCAAGGTCACAGTGACCTTGACCGTGTGACAACAACATCATCATGTTGCTTCCTATCATTATAGGTAACCATGTATCCAAGTTTAGTTGCAATAGGCTTAACCAATCCTGAAATATAAGCTGAAAGGTTTTGCTAAATGCAAAAACAATGTTGAAATAACATTTCTGTATCAAGGTCACAGTGACCTTTGACCGTGTGACCCCAAGATCATCATACTGCTTCCTATCATTATAGGTAACCATGTATCCAACTTTGGTTCCAATTGGATCAGGCATTGTTGAGATATAAGACAATAACTTTTGTTTAACGCAAAAACTTAACGTAAAATATTAACAAAGATTATACCGTGAACTTTGACACCACAAACTTGACCTCATGATGCCTGCATCAGCATGCTGCTTCCTTTCGATGTATATCTCCATGTACCCAAGTTTGGTTCCAATTGGACCAGGCATTGTTGAGATATAAGGCAATAACTTTTGCTTAACGTAAAATATTAACAAAGATTATACTGTGACTGTTGACCCCATAACCTTGACGTCATGACCGCTTTATTGGTGGGCTGCTTCCATTCAATGTATATCACCATGTACCCAAGTTGGTTCCAATTGGATTAGGCATTGCTGAGATATAAGACAATAACTTTTGTTTAACGCAAAAACTTACCGTAAAACATTAACAAAGATTATACTGTAACCGTTGACCCCTGTAACTTTGACCTCATGGCCTTTTTATTGACCGGCTGCTTCCTTTTGATGTATATTACCATGCACCCAAGTTTGGTTCCAATTGGATCAGGCATTGCTGAGATATAAACTTAACTTAAAAGTTTACGCCGCCGCCGCCGGAAAAGTGATACCTGTCTCGATCCTGCTTCGCAGGCGAGACCAAAAACCATCTGTATATATAGAATTGTCTCATTTTTGTGCTTGTTGTGTGTCCCTTGTTTTGCTCCCAGGAAATGGTTAGATTAATTCAAGAGAAGGAATTGCCTAATCAGATTTCACACAGATGAATTAAGGATGCCATGGCATAAATTCACTTGGCACACATATGAGACATTAACATTGAATAATTGCATCTGAAACAATTAGAAGTAACCCTAATAGTTGCTGTGATCTTATTTATCAGGGGTTCAATAGAGTCTATAGCCTTAGCTCATGTCAATACAGTCAAGATAAAGGATAACCTTAGTGGGCTTTAAAAGCGTGTTAAAAAAGGTAGTGAATCTCATAATGCATGCCATCACTTGCTGTATCTAGAAAATGCCTCTTAAGATCAACAAATATATAACAGTTCTTAGACAGATAATAATCTTTCAAGCATCCATGTTACAAAACCACAATCTGAAGGCCACGATTGGCAAGTGATCGCATAGACATGCTTGACTATATAGCGTGTCTAAGAGGCCATCAGCATGGAAGGTTCATGAGGCGGTATGCAATGAGTAATGACATAATTACTTATAATACTACCCAGCACAGCAGGTTCATGAGACAGTATCTGACTAAGCAAAAACATAATGACATAAAATTATCATCAGCACAGTAGATTCATACCACGGTAACTGTGAGTAAAAAATATATTTACCTAACATGCTCATTAGTACAGCAGGTTCACGAGACGGTATCTGAGTGAGCAACGGTATAACTTCATCCAGAACAAACCACTTGTCCATGTATTCTAGCAGCTTACCAACACACACTAACGAGTTCACACGTACCTGTCAATGAGGACAATAACTGATCAACTCATAAGCAACCTTTAACCTTGTGACCTCATTGTTATAATGCAGATTTGTGCAGTCGATGGTACGCCATCGCAAATCCCTACACTTTCAGCAATGTTCATGACTCTGACATTCTGCCACCATGCTTACCTTGGGGGCAGAGCCTAATGTAAATATGGCCTCACAATATACGCAATCGTATAGGTAACTAATATACCAAATTTGGTTGAATTCTGTCAACTTTGACTTTCTATCCACCCCACAACACTGTCCCCACCCCAATTCTGGGGGCAAAGCCTAATGTAAATATTGTCTGCAGGCTGCAATCATTTGGCTAACTCGCATAACAAACTTGACTGAATTCCACCAAGGGTCTCGGAGGAGATAAGACAGACGGATGGATGGAGGGGATTGCAATATCTCCATTTTTTAGAAATTCATTGGGATAAAAAGGATGAGGGTCAGTGATCTCGGATAGTTTATCTTTACTATTGGTTCCAATAGGATAATTATGGGTAACCGTTGAGATATATTTTCACAAACGGTCAGATTGACCAAATTCTTATATCCATGTCGGCCCATCCTCAAGAAGACACAGACAGAAATGTAGAAGCTAAGCAATATTATGTGCTTATAATGAACTTCTTAACAAGCCACGGTGTCAATCTGTGAAGAAATAGCAAAACAGAAAGACAGCTATCATAAAGTGTATTTTCATTGATTCTGTCAGGAAGTGGTAAATAGCTTTCAGCAAACACAGTTCTAAAAGTATACATTGCATTTGAGTTCATGTGAAATGTTACTTTTTGCTGTAGAACTATATGAGCTAAGTCTCTGCATCGGGGATATTAATGTAACATTTAGTCATGTGATATATAATTGAGACAATTCAAGCTTTAGAATTATACATACCGTAGCCACAGTTGTTGAGAGACAGAGTTTTCTGATACGTGGGATGAGAGAATTCTTCAGTGTTGTGTAATCAACTAAACTGGCAAATGATGGAATGATATCTAAACACAGCTCCTGTAAAGTAAGAACATGATAAAGGTGACAATGCTTTCTAGATGTTCAAACACAGCTCCTGTAAAGTAAGAACATGATAAAGGTGACAATGCTTTCTAGATGTTCAAACAGAGCTCCTGTAAAGTAAGAACATGATAAAGGTAACAATGCTTTCTAGATGTTCAAACACAGCTCCTGTAAAGTAAGAACATGATAAAGGTGACAATGCTTTCTAGATGTTCAAACAGAGCTCCTGTAAAGTAAGAACATGATAAAGGTGACAATGCTTTCTAGATGTTCAAACAGAGCTCCTGTAAAGTAAGAACATGATAAAGGTGACAATGCTTTCTAGATGTTCAAACAGAGCTCCTGTAAAGTAAGAACATGATAAAGGTAACAATGCTTTCTAGATGTTCAAACACAGCTCCTGTAAAGTAAGAACATGATAAAGGTGACAATGCTTTCTAGATGTTCAAACACAGCTCCTGTAAAGTAAGAACATGATAAAGGTGACAATGCTTTCTAGATGTTCAAACAGAGCTCCTGTAAAGTAAGAACATGATAAAGGTAACAATGCTTTCTAGATGTTCAAACACAGCTCCTGTAAAGTAAGAACATGATAAAGGTGACAATGCTTTCTAGATGTTCAAACAGAGCTCCTGTAAAGTAAGAACATGATAAAGGTGACAATGCTTTCTAGATGTTCAAACAGAGCTCCTGTAAAGTAAGAACATGATAAAGGTGACAATGCTTTCTAGATGTTCAAACAGAGCTCCTATAAAGTAAGAACATGATAAAGGTAACAATGCTTTCTAGATGTTCAAACACAGCTCCTGTAAAGTAAGAACATGATAAAGGTGACAATGCTTTCTAGATGTTCAAACACAGCTCCTGTAAAGTAAGAACATGATAAAGGTGACAATGCTTTCTAGATGTTCAAACAGAGCTCCTGTAAAGTAAGAACATGATAAAGGTGACAATGCTTTCTAGATGTTCAAACAGAGCTCCTGTAAAGTAAGAACATGATAAAGGTGACAATGCTTTCTAGATGTTCAAACAGAGCTCCTGTAAAGTAAGAACATGATAAAGGTGACAATGCTTTCTAGATGTTCAAACACAGCTCCTGTAAAGTAAGAACATGATAAAGGTGACAATGCTTTCTAGATGTTCAAACAGAGCTCCTGTAAAGTAAGAACATGATAAAGGTAACAATGCTTTCTAGATGTTCAAACACAGCTCCTGTAAAGTAAGAACATGATAAAGGTGACAATGCTTTCTAGATGTTCAAACAGAGCTCCTGTAAAGTAAGAACATGATAAAGGTAACAATGCTTTCTAGATGTTCAAACACAGCTCCTGTAAAGTAAGAACATGATAAAGGTGACAATGCTTTCTAGATGTTCAAACAGAGCTCCTGTAAAGTAAGAACATGATAAAGGTGACAATGCTTTCTAGATGTTCAAACAGAGCTCCTGTAAAGTAAGAACATGATAAAGGTGACAATGCTTTCTAGATGTTCAAACAGAGCTCCTGTAAAGTAAGAACATGATAAAGGTAACAATGCTTTCTAGATGTTCAAACACAGCTCCTGTAAAGTAAGAACATGATAAAGGTGACAATGCCTTCTAGATGTTCAAACACAGCTCCTGTAAAGTAAGAACATGATAAAGGTGACAATGCTTTCTAGATGTTCAAACAGAGCTCCTGTAAAGTAAGAACATGATAAAGGTGACAATGCTTTCTAGATGTTCAAACACAGCTCCAGTAAAGTAAGAACATGATAAAGGTGACAATGCTTTCTAGATGTTCAAACAGAGCTCCTGTAAAGTAAGAACATGATAAAGGTAACAATGCTTTCTAGATGTTCAAACACAGCTCCTGTAAAGTAAGAACATGATAAAGGTGACAATGCTTTCTAGATGTTCAAACAGAGCTCCTGTAAAGTAAGAACATGATAACGGTAACAATGCCGTCTAGATGTTCAAACACAGCTCCTGTAAAGTAAGAACATGATAAAGGTGACAATGCTTTCTAGATGTTCAAACACAGCTCCTGTAAAGTAAGAACATGATAAAGGTGACAATGCTTTCTAGATGTTCAAACAGAGCTCCTGTAAAGTAAGAACATGATAAAGGTGACAATGCTTTCTAGATGTTCAAACACAGCTCCTGTAAAGTAAGAACATGATAAAGGTAACAATGCTTTCTAGATGTTCAAACAGAGCTCCTGTAAAGTAAGAACATGATAAAGGTAACAATGCTTTCTAGATGTTCAAACACAGCTCCTGTAAAGTAAGAACGTGATAAAGGTGCCAATGCTTTCTAGATGTTCAAACAGAGCTCCTGTAAAGTAAGAACGTGATAAAGGTGACAATGCTTTCTAGATGTTCAAACACAGCTCCTGTAAAGTAAGAACGTGATAAAGGTGACAATGCTTTCTAGATGTTCAAACAGAGCTCCTGTAAAGTAAGAACGTGATAAAGGTGACAATGCTTTCTAGATGTTCAAACACAGCTCCTGTAAAGTAAGAACGTGATAAAGGTAACAATGCTTTCTAGATGTTCAAACACAGCTCCTGTAAAGTAAGAACATGATAAAGGTGACAATGCTTTCTAGATGTTCAAACACAGCTCCTGTAAAGTAAGAACATGATAAAGGTGACAATGCTTTCTAGATGTTCAAACAGAGCTCCTGTAAAGTAAGAACATGATAAAGGTAACAATGCTTTCTAGATGTTCAAACACAGCTCCTGTAAAGTAAGAACATGATAAAGGTGACAATGCCTTCTAGATGTTCAAACACAGCTCCTGTAAAGTAAGAACATGATAAAGGTGACAATGCTTTCTAGATGTTCAAACAGAGCTCCTGTAAAGTAAGAACATGATAAAGGTGACAATGCTTTCTAGATGTTCAAACACAGCTCCAGTAAAGTAAGAACATGATAAAGGTGACAATGCTTTCTAGATGTTCAAACAGAGCTCCTGTAAAGTAAGAACATGATAAAGGTAACAATGCTTTCTAGATGTTCAAACACAGCTCCTGTAAAGTAAGAACATGATAAAGGTGACAATGCTTTCTAGATGTTCAAACAGAGCTCCTGTAAAGTAAGAACATGATAACGGTAACAATGCCGTCTAGATGTTCAAACACAGCTCCTGTAAAGTAAGAACATGATAAAGGTGACAATGCTTTCTAGATGTTCAAACACAGCTCCTGTAAAGTAAGAACATGATAAAGGTGACAATGCTTTCTAGATGTTCAAACAGAGCTCCTGTAAAGTAAGAACATGATAAAGGTAACAATGCTTTCTAGATGTTCAAACACAGCTCCTGTAAAGTAAGAACATGATAAAGGTGACAATGCCTTCTAGATGTTCAAACACAGCTCCTGTAAAGTAAGAACATGATAAAGGTGACAATGCTTTCTAGATGTTCAAACAGAGCTCCTGTAAAGTAAGAACATGATAAAGGTGACAATGCTTTCTAGATGTTCAAACACAGCTCCAGTAAAGTAAGAACATGATAAAGGTGACAATGCTTTCTAGATGTTCAAACAGAGCTCCTGTAAAGTAAGAACATGATAAAGGTAACAATGCTTTCTAGATGTTCAAACACAGCTCCTGTAAAGTAAGAACATGATAAAGGTGACAATGCTTTCTAGATGTTCAAACAGAGCTCCTGTAAAGTAAGAACATGATAACGGTAACAATGCCGTCTAGATGTTCAAACACAGCTCCTGTAAAGTAAGAACATGATAAAGGTGACAATGCTTTCTAGATGTTCAAACACAGCTCCTGTAAAGTAAGAACATGATAAAGGTGACAATGCTTTCTAGATGTTCAAACAGAGCTCCTGTAAAGTAAGAACATGATAAAGGTGACAATGCTTTCTAGATGTTCAAACACAGCTCCTGTAAAGTAAGAACATGATAAAGGTAACAATGCTTTCTAGATGTTCAAACAGAGCTCCTGTAAAGTAAGAACATGATAAAGGTAACAATGCTTTCTAGATGTTCAAACACAGCTCCTGTAAAGTAAGAACGTGATAAAGGTGACAATGCTTTCTAGATGTTCAAACAGAGCTCCTGTAAAGTAAGAACATGATAAAGGTAACAATGCTTTCTAGATGTTCAAACACAGCTCCTGTAAAGTAAGAACATGATAAAGGTGACAATGCCTTCTAGATGTTCAAACACAGCTCCTGTAAAGTAAGAACATGATAAAGGTGACAATGCTTTCTAGATGTTCAAACAGAGCTCCTGTAAAGTAAGAACATGATAAAGGTGACAATGCTTTCTAGATGTTCAAACACAGCTCCAGTAAAGTAAGAACATGATAAAGGTGACAATGCTTTCTAGATGTTCAAACAGAGCTCCTGTAAAGTAAGAACATGATAAAGGTAACAATGCTTTCTAGATGTTCAAACACAGCTCCTGTAAAGTAAGAACATGATAAAGGTGACAATGCTTTCTAGATGTTCAAACAGAGCTCCTGTAAAGTAAGAACATGATAACGGTAACAATGCCGTCTAGATGTTCAAACACAGCTCCTGTAAAGTAAGAACATGATAAAGGTGACAATGCTTTCTAGATGTTCAAACACAGCTCCTGTAAAGTAAGAACATGATAAAGGTGACAATGCTTTCTAGATGTTCAAACAGAGCTCCTGTAAAGTAAGAACATGATAAAGGTGACAATGCTTTCTAGATGTTCAAACACAGCTCCTGTAAAGTAAGAACATGATAAAGGTAACAATGCTTTCTAGATGTTCAAACAGAGCTCCTGTAAAGTAAGAACGTGATAAAGGTGACAATGCTTTCTAGATGTTCAAACACAGCTCCTGTAAAGTAAGAACGTGATAAAGGTGACAATGCTTTCTAGATGTTCAAACAGAGCTCCTGTAAAGTAAGAACGTGATAAAGGTGACAATGCTTTCTAGATGTTCAAACACAGCTCCTGTAAAGTAAGAACATGATAAAGGTGACAATGCTTTCTAGATGTTCAAACAGAGCTCCTGTAAAGTAAGAACATGATAAAGGTAACAATGCTTTCTAGATGTTCAAACACAGCTCCTGTAAAGTAAGAACATGATAAAGGTGACAATGCTTTCTAGATGTTCAAACAGAGCTCCTGTAAAGTAAGAACATGATAAAGGTGACAATGCTTTCTAGATGTTCAAACAGAGCTCCTGTAAAGTAAGAACATGATAAAGGTGACAATGCTTTCTAGATGTTCAAACAGAGCTCCTATAAAGTAAGAACATGATAAAGGTAACAATGCTTTCTAGATGTTCAAACACAGCTCCTGTAAAGTAAGAACATGATAAAGGTGACAATGCTTTCTAGATGTTCAAACACAGCTCCTGTAAAGTAAGAACATGATAAAGGTGACAATGCTTTCTAGATGTTCAAACAGAGCTCCTGTAAAGTAAGAACATGATAAAGGTGACAATGCTTTCTAGATGTTCAAACAGAGCTCCTGTAAAGTAAGAACATGATAAAGGTGACAATGCTTTCTAGATGTTCAAACACAG
Source organism: Chaetoderma sp. LZ-2023a (assembly GCA_034401795.1). NCBI lineage: Eukaryota > Metazoa > Mollusca > Caudofoveata > Chaetodermatida > Chaetodermatidae > Chaetoderma > Chaetoderma sp. LZ-2023a. The sequence goes on from CM067370.1 coordinate 15,720,810, forward strand.
CTCCTGTAAAGTAAGAACATGATAAAGGTGACAATGCTTTCTAGATGTTCAAACACAGCTCCTGTAAAGTAAGAACATGATAAAGGTGACAATGCTTTCTAGATGTTCAAACAGAGCTCCTGTAAAGTAAGAACATGATAAAGGTGACAATGCTTTCTAGATGTTCAAACAGAGCTCCTGTAAAGTAAGAACATGATAAAGGTGACAATGCTTTCTAGATGTTCAAACAGAGCTCCTGTAAAGTAAGAACGTGATAAAGGTGACAATGCTTTCTAGATGTTCAAACACAGCTCCTGTAAAGTAAGAACATGATAAAGGTGACAATGCTTTCTAGATGTTCAAACAGAGCTCCTGTAAAGTAAGAACATGATAAAGGTAACAATGCTTTCTAGATGTTCAAACAGAGCTCCTGTAAAGTAAGAACATGATAAAGGTGACAATGCTTTCTAGATGTTCAAACAGAGCTCCTGTAAAGTAAGAACATGATAAAGGTGACAATGCTTTCTAGATGTTCAAACAGAGCTCCTGTAAAGTAAGAACATGATAAAGGTAACAATGCTTTCTAGATGTTCAAACACAGCTCCTGTAAAGTAAGAACATGATAAAGGTGACAATGCTTTCTAGATGTTCAAACAGAGCTCCTGTAAAGTAAGAACATGATAAAGGTGACAATGCTTTCTAGATGTTCAAACACAGCTCCTGTAAAGTAAGAACATGATAAAGGTGACAATGCTTTCTAGATGTTCAAACACAGCTCCTGTAAAGTAAGAACATGATAAAGGTGACAATGCCTTCTAGATGTTCAAACACAGCTCCTGTAAAGTAAGAACATGATAAAGGTGACAATGCTTTCTAGATGTTCAAACAGAGCTCCTGTAAAGTAAGAACATGATAAAGGTGACAATGCTTTCTAGATGTTCAAACAGAGCTCCTGTAAAGTAAGAACATGATAAAGGTGACAATGCTTTCTAGATGTTCAAACAGAGCTCCTGTAAAGTAAGAACATGATAAAGGTAACAATGCTTTCTAGATGTTCAAACACAGCTCCTGTAAAGTAAGAACATGATAAAGGTGACAATGCTTTCTAGATGTTCAAACAGAGCTCCTGTAAAGTAAGAACATGATAACGGTAACAATGCCGTCTAGATGTTCAAACACAGCTCCTGTAAAGTAAGAACATGATAAAGGTGACAATGCTTTCTAGATGTTCAAACACAGCTCCTGTAAAGTAAGAACATGATAAAGGTGACAATGCTTTCTAGATGTTCAAACAGAGCTCCTGTAAAGTAAGAACATGATAAAGGTGACAATGCTTTCTAGATGTTCAAACACAGCTCCTGTAAAGTAAGAACATGATAAAGGTAACAATGCTTTCTAGATGTTCAAACAGAGCTCCTGTAAAGTAAGAACATGATAAAGGTAACAATGCTTTCTAGATGTTCAAACACAGCTCCTGTAAAGTAAGAACGTGATAAAGGTGCCAATGCTTTCTAGATGTTCAAACAGAGCTCCTGTAAAGTAAGAACGTGATAAAGGTGACAATGCTTTCTAGATGTTCAAACACAGCTCCTGTAAAGTAAGAACGTGATAAAGGTGACAATGCTTTCTAGATGTTCAAACAGAGCTCCTGTAAAGTAAGAACGTGATAAAGGTGACAATGCTTTCTAGATGTTCAAACACAGCTCCTGTAAAGTAAGAACGTGATAAAGGTAACAATGCTTTCTAGATGTTCAAACACAGCTCCTGTAAAGTAAGAACATGATAAAGGTGACAATGCTTTCTAGATGTTCAAACACAGCTCCTGTAAAGTAAGAACATGATAAAGGTGACAATGCTTTCTAGATGTTCAAACAGAGCTCCTGTAAAGTAAGAACATGATAAAGGTAACAATGCTTTCTAGATGTTCAAACACAGCTCCTGTAAAGTAAGAACATGATAAAGGTGACAATGCCTTCTAGATGTTCAAACACAGCTCCTGTAAAGTAAGAACATGATAAAGGTGACAATGCTTTCTAGATGTTCAAACAGAGCTCCTGTAAAGTAAGAACATGATAAAGGTGACAATGCTTTCTAGATGTTCAAACACAGCTCCAGTAAAGTAAGAACATGATAAAGGTGACAATGCTTTCTAGATGTTCAAACAGAGCTCCTGTAAAGTAAGAACATGATAAAGGTAACAATGCTTTCTAGATGTTCAAACACAGCTCCTGTAAAGTAAGAACATGATAAAGGTGACAATGCTTTCTAGATGTTCAAACAGAGCTCCTGTAAAGTAAGAACATGATAACGGTAACAATGCCGTCTAGATGTTCAAACACAGCTCCTGTAAAGTAAGAACATGATAAAGGTGACAATGCTTTCTAGATGTTCAAACACAGCTCCTGTAAAGTAAGAACATGATAAAGGTGACAATGCTTTCTAGATGTTCAAACAGAGCTCCTGTAAAGTAAGAACATGATAAAGGTGACAATGCTTTCTAGATGTTCAAACACAGCTCCTGTAAAGTAAGAACATGATAAAGGTAACAATGCTTTCTAGATGTTCAAACAGAGCTCCTGTAAAGTAAGAACATGATAAAGGTAACAATGCTTTCTAGATGTTCAAACACAGCTCCTGTAAAGTAAGAACGTGATAAAGGTGCCAATGCTTTCTAGATGTTCAAACAGAGCTCCTGTAAAGTAAGAACGTGATAAAGGTGACAATGCTTTCTAGATGTTCAAACACAGCTCCTGTAAAGTAAGAACGTGATAAAGGTGACAATGCTTTCTAGATGTTCAAACAGAGCTCCTGTAAAGTAAGAACGTGATAAAGGTGACAATGCTTTCTAGATGTTCAAACACAGCTCCTGTAAAGTAAGAACGTGATAAAGGTAACAATGCTTTCTAGATGTTCAAACACAGCTCCTGTAAAGTAAGAACATGATAAAGGTGACAATGCTTTCTAGATGTTCAAACACAGCTCCTGTAAAGTAAGAACATGATAAAGGTGACAATGCTTTCTAGATGTTCAAACAGAGCTCCTGTAAAGTAAGAACATGATAAAGGTGACAATGCTTTCTAGATGTTCAAACAGAGCTCCTGTAAAGTAAGAACATGATAAAGGTGACAATGCTTTCTAGATGTTCAAACAGAGCTCCTGTAAAGTAAGAACATGATAAAGGTGACAATGCTTTCTAGATGTTCAAACAGAGCTCCTGTAAAGTAAGAACATGATAAAGGTGACAATGCTTTCTAGATGTTCAAACAGAGCTCCTCTAAAGTAAGAACGTGATAAAGGTGACAATGCTTTCTTGATGTTCAAACAGAGCTCCTGTAAAGTAAGAACATGATAAAGGTGACAATGCTTTCTAGATGTTCAAATAGAGCTCCTGTAAAGTAAGAACATGATAAAGGTGACAATGCTTTCTAGATGTTCAAACAGAGCTCCTGTAAAGTAAGAACATGATAAAGGTGACAATGCTTTCTAGATGTTCAAACAGAGCTCCTGTAAAGTAAGAACATGATAAAGGTAACAATGCTTTCTAGATGTTCAAACACAGCTCCAGTAAAGTAAGAACATGATAAAGGTGGCAATGCTTTCTAGATGTTCAAACAGAGCTCCTGTAAAGTAAGAACATGATAACGGTAACAATGCCGTCTAGATGTTCAAACACAGCTCCTGTAAAGTAAGAACATGATAAAGGTGACAATGCTTTCTAGATGTTCAAACACAGCTCCTGTAAAGTAAGAATGTGATAAAGGTGACAATGCTTTCTAGATGTTCAAACAGAGCTCCTGTAAAGTAAGAACATGATAAAGGTGACAATGCTTTCTAGATGTTCAAACAGAGCTCCTGTAAAGTAAGAACGTGATAAAGGTGACAATGCTTTCTAGATGTTCAAACAGAGCTCCTGTAAAGTAAGAACGTGATAAAGGTGACAATGCTTTCTAGATGTTCAAACAGAGATCCTGTAAAGCAAGAACATGATAAAGGTGGCAATGCTTTCTAGATGTTCAAACACAGCTCCTGTAAATGTAAGAAAGCTATCGCGATATTCAATATTCATACTGATAACGTTGTCATCAGTTAGCGATAATATGGCACAATCTAGGGTTTAGATATCTACAGTAACAAAAGGCCCAGGGGCCTGTGACTCTCACCAGGGCAATTAGTATTTGAACTATTTGCATTTAAATAGGATATGATGGCTAATTTTCAGAAAATCCAAGATAGCCACCAAAAAAATATCAAACAAAATTCTCATTTAATATCTCCATATAAGAGTTTCACCCAAGTTTCGTTGAAATAAGGTCATTGATTAAGAGTAGCTACTATATATATATATATATATATATATATATATATATATAATACGCTATAAGCAATTAAATGTATATACATCACTTTCGGGTTCACTCTACCCAACAGTATGTTACATACTTCAAAACCTTCCTCAGAATATTTTAGTTTTTCAGATCAAAATTATAGAAAGTAAAACAATAATCTTGGCACTACAAGTCACAAAACTATGAGCACAACCCCATTATTATGACTACCAGCACTATGACTACTGCTACAACAACTACTATGACAGGTGCTGCTCCACCTCCAGCCGCTGTTGCTGGCTTCTTACCTGAATCTGCTGAACATTTGATTCTAATGCTCGGTACACCATGGGTAGAACATGATCTCTGACCTCATTCTGTGGTGTCTTACTTAATAACAGTGCCATATTCTCCATGAAAATAAGCAGAATCTAAAATGAAAACATTTATTTGTTTAACATCATGTCATAGTGTAGAAGGTACATGGACTGTATATACAAGTGGTATATATATATATATATATATAAATATATATATATATATAGTAAATCACATGAAAGTAAAACAGTAATACAATAATAGCTATAGAAGATGTTGAATACTAAAAATAAGAGGGATCTCATCTGTCACTCAAGTATCTGACATTGTAAACAAATATGTCACATGTTAGCTGGCATCACTACCAAAATGCTGCTGCTATTAAGAAGTATTGAATTGAATGCGTAAATTGCCTGTTATAAGATTTTAGAAAAAGAATAGCAATCAGAGATGTTTTAGATTGCCATGTGCACCACCATTATGCACTGGATCAATGTAGCATGAAGATTGTCTAGCAATGCAGAGGCAAAGGAAATTCACACAGCATATTGTATTCATGCTTATTTCTGTATGCAAGTAAGTACTGATGACATTTACTCAGCCATTAAAGGCTGCTTGAAAATAAAATTGTTAAAATTGTATACTATTAGAGGCTTAATTTGTGCAGCTAGATGTAATGAGAAACGAAATAAATCTTAACATATCATGATTTCGTTATGCATAAATTAATTTAAAAAAATTTTCAGTTGTGAAATTGTATTAGGGACAGGTGCCCCTTCAACTTCACAATTACAAAATTATATCAATTTATACAGAATGAAATCATCATTTGTTAAGATTCATTTTGTTTCATTACGGTATACAATTTGAGCTTCGAAATGTATACAATTTAAATAATTTAATTTTAGAGCGTTCTGATGTGAATGTGCACCTTTAAGAGCATATTATTAGAATTAAAAGTAATCACAATTTCCTTAATTGGGTGGATCACTGTGAGCTTGAACCTTTGACAATTTGATGACCAACATGTTGACGTTTAAGCTTTTGACCCCAGAATTAATATGATTCGTCAGACAGACTAAGTTTGGTGAATAGCCCTTCAGTATAAGTTGAGATATCATTCGGAAATGTAAACAAATTTACTTAATGGGTCACTGTAACCTTGAGCTTTGACATTTTGACTCCAAAATTACTAGGGTTCTTCAATCTGCCACAGGCAACACAAAGGCCAAGTTTGGTGAAGAGCCATTCAGTAGAAGTTGAGCTATTGTTAGCACACACAAAGAAATTTACTTAATGGGGTTGCTGTAGCCTTGACCTTTCGACCCAAAAATTAAAAGGGTTCTTTGGATTCCAAAGAGAAACACATAGGCCAAGTTTGGTTAAGATTCCTTCAGTAGAATTTGAGCTTTTCAAGAAACGCAAACAAATTTCCTTAATTGGGTCACCATGGACTTGACCTTTAACCATTAACGTTTTGGCAAATGAATTAACAAACTAACTAACTAACTAATGGATGGACAAAGTAAATGTTATACACTCCAATATTGCTATATGAGGAGCATAAGAATAATAATTCAAAACAGTACTTATGTATTGAAATAGCGATTAATTTCCTATATGTCAAGAATATTAAGCTTCCCATGTATGTCAATATTTGAGACCTCACTGTTCAGAAAAAATCCCAATTAATGGCTTGTTTTTGCGACTTAATTGGTTCGTGACCATGAACCAAAAATGGCATTTACGCAAATTGGCGAGGCTTGCCGCTTGTAATTGCATGGCAAGATTCTGAAGCCTCAAACATTCTAAATTGCACTAATATTACCAATTAATTTGATCGTATTTCGATTTAGACTTTAATTTCAATCAGTGTAAATCGCAGACGACCGCATCCACTAAAAATATTGAAACGATTTCGTCATTCAAACAAGTTGTAAAATTTAGTTGGGTGCTGCCATCTTGAAATTACGACTGGTGACAATGAACCAAGATCAAAACTCAATTCCTGGTTCGATGAACCGCGCCAGTAAATCTTCCACTTCCGGAACACTAAAATGCAGGAACCACAAACTGCATCAGTCAACCACAAACAAATTCAGTCACGAAAACGGGCCCCTAAACACGTTCTCTCCTAGTTCAGCTCTTGTAACTTTCATAATTTGACTCACCATAACCCGAGAGTTGAAATAGGGAATTCAGACATAAAACTTTAGCAGGCAAATATCTAGTATTACTGACATCAGTAACTTGTAGGTCATGTTCCATCACATTCATGTCACAAAACTTCGAGAAATGCTCTCTCTCTCTCTCCTCCACCACCCCCCCCCCCCTTCCTCTCTCTTCTTTCTCCATCTCCATCCTCTCTCCATCTATCCCTCCTGCTCTCAGACACTTATTTACCATTTTCATGTTGAACAGTCAAGAGCCACATTGATTAATTTAGACACAATCTGCTAAAAATGATTATGACAATGGGTAAAGTCATTTATGCACCTGAATATCTATTGACTAAGTACATCGTTGACAATAGGCACGTACCTGTATTGGCCTTTGGATAGGGAAAATAGGAATGAGAGATGGAAGGATAAACTTGGCATACTCTTGCTGTGTGCACTGGTCCGTCAGAAGAAACATATTTGGCAACAGAAATGGTATCATGTCAACATTTGCTGCCTCTTTCAGTAGTGCTGGCAAGATTCTTTGTAGATTGACTCTCTAAAATAGAAACAACAAAAGTATAGCAACATTGATGCTAAACTGAGTACTATCATGACTATTAAACAGAATAATTGATAGCTGTGTTTTGTTTAGCAGTAGTTGGGTATTTCCCCATAAACAGTAGCTCTGCTCTCATGGGTTCTGGACTGAGTATCTCCGACCATATTCAGCTCTGAAGATAAAAGTCAGCAGACATAAAGATGGTGCGCGGTATCGCGATCCCTCCCACAGAGTCCCTCCTTACTCTACCAATGCAGTGACAAGCACGTTCTTCCCTCTAGAGATCATGCCGCACAGATAAAATGATAAAATGTACCTTTGACATTTTTACCAGCTCCATAGTACAAGGGCTATACCGTTTGGCTGGATTAGCTTGAACTCTAACTAGAGGCCCAAGGGACTGTGACACTCACCCGTACCATTATCATTTAAAGCATTTGCATTTAAATAGACGTGATGGATAATTTTCGGCAAATCCAAGATGGCCACCCAAAAAATTCACCAATCAAAATTCTCATTTGATATGTTGAAGTATACTGCCATAGGATGGTTCCACCCAAGTGTCACTGAAATCCAGCCATTGATTAAGGAGTAGCATTTTAAATGGTTACAGAAAATTTTCAGAAAATTCAAGAGGGGGCGCCAAAAATTTGACAAATCAAAATTTTGAATAGAAGTTCTAGAGGCTACCACCAACCAAATTTGGTTAAAATCTGCCATACGGTTTAGGAGATATGCCTTTAGGAAAATCCAAGATGACCACCAAAACAATTGAGAAATCAAAATTCACGTTTGATATGTTGAAGCCTACCACAATAAGATAGTTCCACAAAATTTCCATTGAAATCGGGCCTTTGATTAAGGAGTAGCATTTTAAATGGTTCTGGACAATTTTCAGAAAATAAAAGATTGTTGCCAAAAAAAAAATCGACCAATCAAAATTCTGAATAGAAGTTCTAGAGCCCATCACCATAGGATGTTTAAAATCCACCAAGCAGTTAGAGTAAGATGGGTTTTGACAATTTCCAGTAAACTTTTAATAAAATCTTAGGTTTTTACCCCATAAAAATGACCAATCAAAATTCTGAATAGGAGTTCCAGAGAGTACCACCATAGAGTGCTTCTAGCCAAATTTGGTTGAAATCCAACAAGCGGCTAAGGAAGAGATGTATTTTGATAATGTCCAGTCAATTTTTCATAAAATCTTTAGATTTTCATACAATCAAAATTTTGAATAGAAGTTCTCTAGCCTAGCACCATAGAATCCTTCCAGACAAATTTGGAAGGAAATCTGTTTTGACAATTTCCGGTAAATTTTGAATAGCATCTAAGATTTTAACCCCAAAACGTAACCATTCAAAATTCTCAATAGACTTTCTGACATGTCTGCCGCCTGCCACCATATGGTAATTCTATCAAAATTTGGTTGCAATCCATCAAACGGCTAAAGCGAAGATGCATTTTGCCAATTTCCAAAATAATTTTCATAAAATCTAAGATTTTCAACCAAAAAAAAAAAAAAAATGGAAATTCTGAATAGATAATCTAGAGCCTACCATGATAGGATCCTTCCAGGCAAATTTGGTGAAAACCTTAAGGAGATGCAATTTGACGGATGCACTATAGATGGCCTCCATGCCATAAGCTCACTTGGCCTTTCGGGCCAGGTAAACTCATAAAAATATTCATATAATTGTATAATACGACAGATGACATTACAGCAACAGGATGGTCAGCTGCCAGCCATATTGAATTTGGCAAGAAGACAATCTTGATAAAGATCTAACACATACCACACACAATGGATTTCCATCTGTCTGAGATGTTCAAACTTATTTTGTAATGGCTGTCCATATGAAATTTCAATGCTGACCAATTCTCATAAGGATTCTCGCCCTAGCAATCGACTTCTAAGGTTTTGAGTCAATCAGTCATATTAGCTCCAGAGATGCCACAGAAATGGATTTAAGAAATGGCCACCTGAGAATCATATTGGTTTTGCAATCAACAAACAATTTGGATGGTGATAATCCGCATGCATCCGCAAATGGACATTCAAAGCTTTCAATCATGTCTACAGTGTACACAACAGAAAATTATACCACAGAAACCAATTTTTAAGATCTCACGATTGGGTGGCCATATTCGATTTTATACCCAACATAATTGTAATATGGTTTGATCTTCCCAAATGGTTTGCTAGAATTTTGCTACCTGAAAGGAAACCGTGAGAACCCTCTGCCAAGCTATAAAGGAATAGTTACATTGATTGAGTGTAACAGAGGAGTCAGAGATCATATGCAAGGGATAACCAACACATTGAGATATGGGACATTGTGATTAGGAATGCGCTCGAGGGGAGAGCTGAGGTGTGGCATGGGTGAGGGAGGGGCACTAATCTTTCACAGGTTAACAGAATGTACAAATAGACATCAGACGGAATAATGAAGAATCTGTCATTCAATTATCTGACATCAAATACGTAAGATGTTAGAGGATGTCACAAATGATCAATCCAATTTCTCAGTCAATCATATGACATCATAATCAACTATGTCAAATGTAGGATGACATCATAATTAATTGTCTTGAATGACTCGATTTAGTCCGTTTTGAAAGCTTAATAGTCAGTCACAGTGTAGGAATTGTATGGGTTTACTATTTAATAAATATTGTTGAATATTTTGAAACTAATTTGTCTGGGCGCTATGGCTGCCACAGGCAGTAATAGCACCAAGTCAAATCAGTTTCAAAATATTCAACAACTTAACTGTATAGTTTTCTGGAAATTGAGATTCAGGGAGGGCAGGGATCGATTGATTCCAACACGGGCAAAGCGTGGGTGTAGCTTAGCTAGAGATGTGCGGGTCGTATGTCCGTCGTGACTGTGCATGAATGGTATGTCCGTCGTGACTGGGCATGAATGGTATGTCCGTCGTGACTGGGCATGAATGGTATATCCGTCGTGACTGTGCATGAACGGTACGTCCACCGTGACTGTGCATGAACGGTACGTCCGTCGTGACTGTGCATGAATGGTACATTCGTCGTGACTGTGCATGAACGGTACGTCCGCCGCGACTGTGCATGAACGGTACGTCCGTCGCGACTGTGCATGAACGGTACGTCCGTCGTGACTGTGCATGAATGGTACGTCCGTCGTGACTGTGCATGAATGGCATGTCCGTCACGACTGTGCATGAATGGCATGTCCGTCGTGACTGTGCATGAGTGGTACGTCCGTCGTGACTGTGCATGAATGGTCCGCCCGTCGTGACTGTGCATGAATGGCACGTCCGTCGCGACTGTGCATGAATGGCATGTCCGTCGCGACTGTGCATGAATGGTATGTCCGTTGCGACTGTGCATGAATGGTATGTCTGTCGCGACTGTGCATGAATGGTATGTCTGTCGCGACTGTGCATGAATGGTATGTCCGTCGCGACTGTGCATGAATGGTATGTTCGTTGCGACTGTGCATGAATGGCACGTCCGTCGCGACTGTGCATGAATGGCATGTCTGTCATGACTGTGTATGAATGGTATGTCTGTCATGACTGTGTATGAATGGTATGTCTGTCATGACTGTGCATGAATGGTATGTCCGTCACGACTGTGCATGAATGGTATGTCTGTCGCGACTGTGCATGAATGGTATGTCTGTCGCGACTGTGCATGAATGGTATGTCCGTTGCGACTGTGCATGAATGGCACGTCCATCGCGACTGTGCATGAATGGCATGTCCGTCGCGACTGTGCATGAATGGTATGTCCGTTGCGACTGTGCATGAATGGTATGTCTGTCGCGACTGTGCATGAATGGTATGTCCGTCACGACTGTGCATGAATGGTATGTCCGTTGCGACTGTGCATGAATGGCATGTCTGTCGCGACTGTGCATGAATGGTATGTCCGTCGCGACTGTGTATGAATGGTATGTCCGTCGCGACTGTGCATGAATGGTATGTCCGTCGCGACTGTGCATGAATGGTATGTCCGTCGCGACTGTGCATGAATGGTATGTCCGTTGCGACTGTGCATGAATGGCATGTCTGTCGCGACTGTGCATGAATGGTATGTCCGTCGCGACTGTGTATGAATGGTATGTCCGTCGCGACTGTGCATGAATGGTATGTCCGTCGCGACTGTGCATGAATGGTATGTCCGTCGCGACTGTGCATGAATGGTATGTCCGTTGCGACTGTGCATGAATGGTATGTCCGTCACGACTGTGCATGAACGGTATGTCCATCACGACTGTGCATGAACGGTATGTCCGTCACGACTGTGTATGAACGGTATGTCCGTCACGACTGTGTATGAATGGTATGTCCGTCACGACTGTGTATGAACGGTATGTCCGTCACGACTGTGCATGAACGGTATGTCCGTCACGGCTGTGTATGAGCGGTATGTCCGTCACGACTGTGTATGAACGGTATGTCCGTCACGCCTGTGTATGAATGGTATGTCCATCACGGCTGTGTATGAATGGTATGTCCGTCACGAGTGTGCATGAATGGTATGTCCGTCACGACTGTGTATGAATGGTATGTCCGTCATGACTGTGTATGAATGGTATGTCCGTCATGACTGTATGAATGGTATGTCCGTCATGACTGTGTATGAATGGTATGTCCATCATGACTGTGTATGAATTGTATGTCCGTCATGACTGTGTATGAATGGTATGTCTGTCATGACTGTGTATGAATGGTATGTCTGTCATGACTGTGTATGAATGGTATGTCTGTCATGACTGTGTAAGAATGGTATGTCTGTCATGACTGTGTATGAATGGTATGTCTGTCATGTCTGTGTATGAATGGTATGTCTGTCATGACTGTGTATGAATGGTATGTCTGTCATGACTGTGTATGAATGGTATGTCTGTCATGACTGTGTATGAATGGTATGACTTTGGTGAATGCACAACTTAATAAACATTCTGTTGAATATTTTGAAACTAATGTGACTGGGAGCAGTATTCAGAAAATATTCAACAGTTTACATGTATAATTACCATAAGATTTGGATTCTGCAGCTAACAAAGTTCTAAATTGATTCCAACACACGCAAAATGTGGACGGAGCTTAGAAATGGGCCGGGGCATAGCTAGAAATTAGCAGCGCATAGCTAGAAATTGACGGGGCATAGCTAGAAATTAGCGGGGCATAGTATGAAATTGGCGGGGCATAGCAAACAATGGATCTGTCTAATAATTATTTGGTTAAAGATAAAGGAAAAGCATCAATATTTCAAGCCAGACATATCTAGAGAACGCTTACTTAAATCTATTCATGCCAACCTAACATTTCATTTTATATGGCTTTTAGTCAAGGAATGACATGCTTGTATAAGACTATCTTCTCTACCTTTGGTAGCTTCTTCAGAAGCTGTGGCAGGCCTTTAAAGAATTGGGATTTCTCCAAATTTTCTCTCTGAAAAAAACTATCCACATATTGCAACGTCATGGTACCCATATCCTCTGTGAAATATGGAATCTGTAAACAAATAAGAATGATATCTTATAATATAATGATAACATAACATACCCGATGTCCATACTCATGGACACATGCTTGCTCAGAGTCATTGTGATAACCATGGCTTATTATGGTATAGTGTGATCATAACATCATACCCGGTGTCCATACTGGGGGGATGCATGCTTGCTCAATCATTGTGATAACCATGGCATGTTATGGTATAGTGTGATCATACCATACCCGATGTCCATACTGGGGGACACATGCTTGTTCAGTTATTGTGATGACCATGGCATATTATGGTATAGTGTGATCATAACATACACGGTGTCCATACTGGGGGACACATGCTTGCTCAGTCATTGTGATAACTACGGCTTATTATAGTATAGGGTGATCATAACATACTCTGGTGTCCATACTGGGGGATGCATGCTTGCTCAATAATTGTTATAACCATGGCATATTATGGTATAGTGTGATCATACCATACCCGATGTCCATACTGAGGGACACATGTTTGCTCAGTCATTGTGATAACCATGGCATATTATGGTATAGTGTGATCAAAACATACCCAATGTCCATACTGGAGGACACATGCTTGCTCAGAGTCATTGTGATAACTATTAGTGTGATCATAACATACCCGGTGTCTATACTGGGGGACACATGCTTGCTCAGTCATTGTGATAACCATGGCATATTATGCTATAGTGTGATCATAACATAACCGCTGTCCATACTGGGGTGGGGTCAATGACAAATCCTGGAAACAGTATATTCTTTACGATATAAAACATATTCTATTGAATATTTTAAAATTAATTTGCCCTAGGGAGCAACAGCTTGCAGTTAAATTAAATACAAACTATTCAACAGTTTTCCTGTCAGTTTGCTGTGAAAATGAGATACGGGGACTTTATTGGCGAGTGTTAATAGTAATGTAGCAGTGATGCACGTCCAATGTTTGGCGACAAAAAGGACGACCATAGCTTTTTTCCTTTTACCACTTACAGATCAGAAACAACAGATTATTTTTAATGTAACGAATACTCTGATGAATATTTTGAAAATATATTTGGCTGGGGGTCAATTGCACCACACAACTAAACAGACAATTCAATGATTTTTCCAACTAGTAACCAAAACACAAAGAAGCGCCACATAGAATGGATTTCTTAATACAGTATCAGAGTATAGAGCCAAGCAGTAATAAATATGATCCGAAACTGAACTAATCTGGCACCACTTCCTGTGAAGATCTTAAAAACAAGGAGTGTGACTTATGGGACTTTTGCGGACCACTGTTCGAGTGAAAATGGTAATACTCTGATAACATAATACAATCTAGGGATCCACTCTGTCACTCAAGTGCATCGACAAAATTTAAGTCTGCCATTAGAGTATGAATTGTATGTCTTTGATGAATTTATAATTTACTAAACATTCTGTTAAATAATTTGAAACTCATTTGGGAGCAACAGCCCCTACTCAAATTAGTTTCAAAATATTCAAGAGCGTATCTGTATCTTGAAGATTAGATTCTGGGGTCAAATCGATTCTAACATGTGCCAAAAGGAGGTGGGTGGAACCTATTTAGAAATGCATCCCTCTATTTATTAATGACAAACACGCCTATTATACTCTCAAATTTGACATTCAGTCTGACGAGAAATAACTCATGAATAGAAACAGATATTAACAAGAGAATATGAGTTTCAGGAACTAAAAATACATGTATTATATATTAGTTTTCTAGGCATAAATAAATGTGAACTCATGGAAATACAACTTTACAGTGGAATGGTCCTTTCCAGAGTACCCACCCATCATATGACGTCATAATGAACTGCGTGATGTGTGCAATGACATCATAATGAATGATGTCATGAATGACGTCGATAAGTATGTCACGAACGCATATTTGAAGACGGTCTATGGGCTGTTGTACAAATTGTTTGCTTTTACTATTTAATAAATATTCTGTTGAATATTTTGAAACTAATTTGACTGGACGCTGTTGCTGCACATGGCAGCAACAGCACCCAGTCTAATTAGTTACAAAATATTCAACAGCTAGCTTCCCTGTATAGTTTTCAGGAAATTGATAGCTATGGCATTCGGGGATCGATCAATCCAGACACGGCGAGGTGTGGGTGGAGCGTAGCTAGTGATGGGCGGGGCATAGCTAAAAATGGAAAGGTCCATTGTCCTGGGAGCTATTGCTGCCTAGGGATGCTGGCAACAACGCTTATGCCGATGGTGATCACCACTGCAGCCGTAGCAATAATAATAATAATAATAATAATAATAATAGATACGATTGTAGTTGTCATTAATAACCTCGACATAGTATTGGCTCTTGAATCATTTATTTATTGATTTACTGATTGCATGATGTTTTATGCTAACTTCAGTAGAATAAATGCATGCTACTTAAGTACCTTGGTGAACTGGCTGGCATCCGGCCTGACTGAAGGTTCAATATTAATCATCAGCTTGATGTACTCTTGTAGCTGGTCGGGTATACATTTCATTACATTGCCTTTCAGATGCTTCAACTGCAAACAATTAAGAAATAAATCTTACAAGAGGATTTCCAGACATAAAAGAGATGAGTTGCAGTCTATAAAATTGTGGATTTTCAACACAGAAAATACAAATAAAAGTTTTTTCGATTTTCTTACAATGCTATTATATGCTAAAGATCACAAATCATCATGTCAATTCTAATTCGCTCCAGAAACTCACAATGGTTTTTTTTCAATTGACTGTTGAAATAGTTTCACCTGTAGAGGATAAATTAAGATAAAATACACATCTACCCCTAACATACATGTCCCAATTTTTGTAGCACATGGTTGATGGAGGTCGAGAGTCCATCATGTCCATTGGCTGTGATTATTTTCGCAGAGTTAAAATCTAAGTTCTGAGAATATCCTCCATTACATAAGCCATATAGAAAGTGAATAATGTCTATCTAGAGAAATGTTAAATACAAATGTTAATCTTCTTAGTACAAATCATAGAAGTAGCCAATGATTCTGATAAGTCCCCTTTTGGGGCATAGACCCCCAAAATGCAGCTTGGGAGCCCCAAAAATAGTGACTGAGGGGTTCCCTATGAAGCCTGAAAATCTTGTATGATCATACTAAATATGTTCATAGGTATTTGCACAAATACACACACAATCTAGCATATGTACATGTAAATCATATTTGAGAGACCCTCTAATTTTAACATTAATGAGAAAAGCTACATGTGATCACAGATTTTAATTTGGGACCCCCAGATTTCTTGGTGTCATTCCTTGGGCGTCGCAAAGTTTAAATGCCATGATAAATACTGCAAGTAGCTGCTGCAGTTTATATTCCATTACTAACATTCAAGATTGTGTAATATAGAGTAAGACCCATACAGCTACATAGCAGATAAAGCCATCATAATGAGTGTTTCTAGAATATACAGTACAGCACAGAAATAACATAACAATGAAATGTACTGTTGAATATTTTGGACTTATATTTGATTGGAAGCCATTGCTGCCTAAAGCCAGTCAATTAAGTGGTAAATTTTCAAAAATAATCTTTTTCCGGCATGCAAATGGACAGGTATTTATGAGAATATTTATATATATTTTTAATTTCGAGGATCAAATGTGTAAACATCCTAATCAATGCCATTCTATATAAAATTGTACACATTATAGATTAGTTTTAGCCGTGGCTACCATCTCCCTTATAATAATAATACTAATAATAATAATAACAAGAGGCCCAAGGGGCCTGTATCGCTCACCTGGACAATAGGCATTTCAACTAGAATGCTCTTTATCAACAAGATGGCCACCAAACCATTTACCCGACAATTTCGAAAATTGCAAATTTGAGATCAGAATACCCAAAAACACATAAAACCAATTTCGGCCTCAAAATCCATCAAATAAAAAAATCCATTATGGCCACCAAACATGCTATATTTTGATTGGCCCACGGCGGCCATATTTTTTGACGGATCAACTTCTCTTGAACAAACTTTAATGGCCCCATGTCCCTAATCATATCTGCCAAATTTCGGCCCGATCCCTCCAGCGCTTCTGGAGAATAAGTCATTTTCGCTACAACTAGGTCAACCAAGATGGCCGCCGAACCATTTGACAAATCAAGTTCCCTTGCCATAAATCATATTTCATGAGGTTTGCATCAATCCCCCAAGCGGTTTCGGAGAAGATTTTTAGACGTTTCCTAAAATCGGCCTAAATCCAAGATGGCCGCCGGACAAATTGGCCGATCGGGTTCATTTGAACAAACTTAGATCTCTATGCCCTATGAATGCTTCCTCCCAAATATAATTGAAATCATCCCAGTGGTTCTTGAGAAGAAGTCGTTTAAAGAATTCCACATTGCTTTACTATCGGCCCATTGCTTTACTATGGGAGCCTATGGCGGGAAAACAAACCAAGATGGCAGCCAAACCGTTTATCCGACAGTTTCGAAAGTGGCATATTTGAACTCGCCACACTGATAAGCATATATAAAGCATCAAAATACATCAAATACAAAAAAGCCAATATGACCAAGAAACGCTGAATTTTGATTGGTTGATGGCGGCCATGTTTTTTAACGTACGAACTTCCGTTGAACAAACTTGAATGGACCTTGGTCCCTACGCATATTTACCAAATTTCAGACCTATCCCTTCAGCGGCTCGGGAGAAGTGATTTGGCGCAGATTGTAACACAGGAAAGGGTGTGACTATAGCCCAAGCACCCCCCCCCCCCTACTACGATTCCACAACTTTGGGGCGGACCAACACAATCCAGAAAAAACCAAAAAATTCAGAGCCTGCATCTACCAAGATTATATTGACCGCAGGTTTTATCCCTTTAACACGCCAGGCCGCCAAAAATGGCTTCTGCTGTTGTCTTGAGAATAAACGAAATCTAGGATTTCTTTTTTCACGAGAGAGTTGATACTTACCTCCCTAATACTTTTGATATTGCTAAATATTGGCTTTCACTCAATAAACACTCAGATTTAAAACAGTTAGGTGCCCCTACTGGGCAGGGAGTCAGAGCGTAGTCTGGCGGATGCCAGCCCCACCACCGCGCATGCGCAGACTAGCACTTCCTCTGACTAGATTATTGGCTGACACACATGCAACTATTAAGAGCCTGAAGACCGAGCCTCTGTGGGGTGGAGAGGCCGGGTCCGTATCTAGGGAGGTAAGTATCAACTCTCTCGTGAAAAAAGAAATCCTAGATTTCGTTTATTTCACTTCAAGAGTATACTTACCTCCCTAATACTTTTGATATTGCCAGAATTCGAAAGTGAATCTGGCGGGAGGGAGGCGAGGTCAAAAGACCAGCTCATCCCTATACGCTTTTCTGCGTTTAAGGCACTTAAACTTCTGAAACTGTAAGAAAAAACAGTCAGGATTTGACTAACCATCGGATAACACTACCGATGTATGAGAGATGACCGATGTCATATGCGCTCCCCCCCCCTCCTTCCTGGGAGGAAGAGTCGCCTGACCTCAATGTCCTATACGCTCTCTACGTACAAGTGCCATGTACTACAGGACAGAGACGAAAAAACTCCATTTTCGTAACTCTCAACAATGAACCACACAAATACACAAACCATCACCATATTAATAACGGGTAATCGTGACAATACAATCAACAACGGACAACACATGAACAAGACTGACCTTGTTGAAATGGCTGCTGACATCATCTTCCCATTGGTAAAGACTGATGCAGGCCCAAAAAAGTGGGTGTTTCCATAAATTAATTGTGAAATATATAAGTAATGAGGAAAGAACCTCCTCAAAAAATATAAACCGAGTTATTTTTTCAAAATCGACAAGGCGAGAGGATTAGAGGTGTCACGGAGATAATGGTCTGTAAAACTTGACTCACAGTGCCACTGAGCCACCGACATAATATCATCCACAGGGACCCCATTAAATAGGGCCGTGGATGTCACTACGCCGCGGACACTGTGAGCCTTGGCCACGTCAACCTGCTTCCCGGTGGCGGATTTATGGCAAAACTGAATGCATTCCACAATCCACCTGGAAATGGTGTCCTTAGAAGCCCTGCCATGGGGTTCAATATATGACAACCATAACGCTGACTGGTCGGTGCGCCACTCCGCCGTACGTTGTTTGTACCGGCGCAGCGCCCGGACGGGACACCATGCTTTAGAATTAGGATCATATCTAGTTAAAGCAGGCAAAATAATAGGTTGACCTGGATATTTCAACGACTGATTTTTAGCCAAGAAATTAATCCTAGGTAGCAGCTTAAGGCCTTCCCCTGAAACCACAAAACGGTCATCCTCGGCTGATAAGGCATGAATTTCACTCCTACGCCTAGCCGAGGCCGCAGCAATTAAAAACACAGTCTTCAGTGTTAATAGTTTCATAGAAATGGAACTAAGTGGTTCAAAAGGCTTATCACCTAGTACTTGAAGCACTAGCGATAAACTCCAAGACGGAATCACAGGTGGATTCCTTGGTCTTAGATTGCCCATGCCTTTAATTAATACATTTAATGTATTTACTTCATCACTTCCCCTCTTAGCCAAGCAAGGAATAACAGACATTAATGCTGATTTATAACCAGCAATAGAGTTAGGCTTGAGGCTATAGGCATCATAGAGGTGACAGAGGAAATCAGCTACTACTTGAATAGATGAATCCATTGGATCAATACATCTTTTTGAGCACCATTCTGCAAATCTGTTGATTTTATAATTATATGCTCTGGAGGTTGACCCCCTCCTGGCTTTGGCCATAAACATGGCTGCTTGCTCAGAAAAGCCCTCCTTAATTCTAGATTCCTTGACAACATCCACGCAGTCAATCTGAACATTGACGGATTGTTGTGAAGGGCCTTGCCCTGGAAGATAATATCGTCCATCAGAGGCAGAGGAACCGGATTGCAGACCAGAAGGTCCAGCAGATCCGTATACCATGATCGGCTTGGCCAATCCGGGGCGATCAGAAGCACTTGGCATTCCTCTTGTCTGATTTTCTGAAGAATTTTTGGAATCAGGATTGCTGGAGGGAATGCGTATGCATACATTCTCCCCCAGCTGATAGCTAACGCATCTGTTGCGAAAGCGCTTGGATCCGGAATCGGAGAGACGTACGTCGTCATCTTCGCATTATTCTTCGTTGCGAACAAATCGATGTTGGGTTTCCCCCAATGGTCGAACAGACGATCCGCCACACATTGATTTAGTTGCCATTCCGTGGGTAAAACACTCATCCTTCGGCTCAATGAGTCTGCTAGCAGGTTTAACCTTCCCGGAATATGAACTGCTTTCAAGGTAATCTGGTGATCCAGACACCAACAAAGCAGTTTCCATGTCATCATACAGAGACTGGGCGACTTCGTTCCGCCCTGGCGGTTTATGTAAGTCACAACTGTTGAGTTGTCTGAACGAATAAGAACAATCTTGCCCTGAACTTTCTGTAAGAAATGTTCCAGGCCCAGGACTACTGCTTTTAGCTCCAGTAGATTTATATGTTCCTTTGACTGTTCCAGATTCCAAAGCCCTGATATCGTGGACTCTTCCAGGCAAGCTCCCCAGCCCTCCATCGATGCATCTGTATACACAGTCACCTGAGGGTGGGGAGGGGTTAGCAAAACCCCCGGCAAGAGATTCTCTGTATTCAACCACCATTGCAGGTGGTGAATGAGAGGCGCCAACACTGACACATTCGAGTCCAGCGAACCTGTACTCTGGGTCCATTGTGTCATGAGAAATAACTGGATCGGCCGCCTGCGTAAGGCGGCCTGAGGAATGACTGGTTCCAATGAAACCATCAACCCCAGCATTCTCAAGTAAACCCGTGCCAGGACATGACGACTGTCGCACACTGACTGAATTAATGAGATGAGTTTCTGAACTCTCTCCTGAGTAGGATAAACATATCCTGTCTCTAGATCGAAGAACATCCCCAGGTAAACAAACTTCTGGGATGGAGTCAGCTCTGATTTTGGGAAATTGATCATCCAGCCTAAGTCTGTGAGAGTTTTCACAACAATCTCCAGATTGGCCGACAAACTTTCCCGGGTGTGCGCTTTCAACAGCCAGTCGTCTATGTACGTGTGGACTGCTATGCTTCTCCTGCGGAGGTATGCTGTGATCGCAAGAACCACACGGGTGAAAACCCGAGGAGCCGTGGAAATTCCGAAGGGCAACACCCTGAATTCCCACTGTCTGCCCTGGAATGCAAATCTCAGGAAGCGACAGAAACTCCCGTGGATGGGGATGTGGAAATAAGCGTCCTTCAAATCTATCGACGCCGTCCACATCCCCCTCTCCAACCCCGCCAACACCGAGCGCACCGTTTCCATCTTGAAACTGGGCGTCTCGATGAACTTGTTCAATGGCTTGAGGTTGAGAATCGGTCTCCACCCTCCGGTGCGTTTTGTTACTAAGAACAGGGTTGAATAGAAGCCCGGACACCTTTGTGCCGGCTGAATAGCTCCTTTTTGTACGAGGGAATTTATCTCCTCCTCGATACACAACCTTTGCTCTGGATCTCTCGGAATGGGAGTCCAGACTGGCACTAGAGACAGTCGCGACAGCGGGCCTGTCATCCACTCTGGATGATACCCGACGGAAAGCCATCGCAAGACTAAACGGTCCTGAGTTAACCGTTCCCACTCTTGCATGTGGTCGGCTAGCCGGCCTCCCACCGGTCCACCTAGGGACCGCGGTGGACACAAGGCATGCAAGAGCGGCACTGTCTCCGTCGCCATACACACCGGAGTGGTTCTTACCGCGGTAAGCGTCCTGTCAGGACCGATAACCACGCCCAGATCCTCGCGCGCCCCGCCCCGCCCCGCGCGCACCTTGGTGCGCGGGCGGCTGCCTGGCTGACGGCGCCTGAGGAACCTGCGACCCCCCTCGCTGCTGGCCGAATCGCACGCGGCCGAGGCCGACGCTGCGACGGTGGCTGGCCTCTGACTTGGCCAGCACCACCTCGAGCCTGCAGGGGACGATACGCAGGGGCCGCGGCGCGAACGTTAGCACGACGCAGCACCTCAAACTGCTCGCGCAGCGCCCTCTGGTTATTCACCAGGGTGACCGTCTCCTGGAGGTGGCGACATCCCTCACCTCCAAAAAGACCAGGACCCGTCATAGGCGTACGGAGTAGCCTATTGTACAGGTCCTGAGACGGGCACAGATTGTCCAGGGCAAACGTGCGTCTTGCCCGGACACTCCTGGTCACCGCCCGAGTCATACAGTCCAGCGCCAGGTTAATACCATCCTGGATGGCTCGCTGAACCGTGACCGGGCTTGGCTGGCGCGATGCGGATGCCGTTACTACCCCCTGTAACAGCTGGGAGACGTGGGACAGAGCGGCAATCGAAGCCCTCCCACTCTCCTCCGCATCACGCAACGCGGTATTCGCCGAACGCAACGCGTTCGAACACAAGACCCCCGTGTCAGAACGGGAGCCTGGCCGCGCATCCTCACCCAAAGCCGCGCGGTCATCCACGCTGGGCTTGGGTACCACACCGTACCGCTGGTAATCCAGGGGCACGATGCGACAACGCCTGGCCACCTCGCGAGGGGCCTTCGCGAGACGTCCACTCGAGTTAATGGACGACTCCGCCGCCTTGAACATGTCAACGACATGCTCCGCCAGCGGCAGAGAAGGCATAGCGTTAGCAGTCGGTTTCCCAGCTAACCACGGCCTGTGGTCACGCTGCCTAGGCGACTGCTCCACGGGCAGATCAGGCCTAACGCTCACCAACCACTGGCAAGCGTCAGACCAATCCTCCTCCGTGGCTAACTGCGAGCGCTCTACAAGACGGGGTCCTTCGTCTTCCTCCTGAGCGCAAGCAGCAGAGCTTGACGGCGGGTACGCTGATACACCTGGCAAGCCAGGGAAAACATGCGGGCCTGATAGCACCGGCATGACAATATCACTGGTTTGACCAGGAGCAGGCACCGTGGCAGAGCGTGGGGTATATACCGCCCCACCACGGGCCCGGCCAGCACCAGCAACACCCTCGGCAAGCCGAGGTATGCGGTACCGCTGGCCATCAGCAGCGCCCTGGGCCACCACCTGAGCCGCGGACTTTACTCCAGGGTGAGTAAACCCGTGGAAGAAGCCGCCTGTATTCCCCGCGAGGGGTGCACAAACGTCTTCATCCATGTCCACGTCGTCAGACGGCGACCCTAGCAGGTAATCCTCATCACCCTGGTCAGAAAGATTAGACCCCGGGTCAGCAAAGAGAGCTAACCCGGGCTGACCAGGGACGGTGCCATAGGAGATACTGGCCACCGCGGCGTGCGGATACCCCTGGACTGATAAGCAGCCCGCGGGTTCCAGCGACAACCGTCCACGGTCCCCTCTCGGCGCGGCAATAAGCCTGCTGCCAGGGTCGTGGAACGCCCCCTCTAATGGGGCCACCTCTGAATCGTCGAACAACGGAAGCGGTCTAAGGAAAACCGATCCAGAGGCGGGGATTACCTGCTCCGAAGCCGATGATGAGGACAGTAAAGGATTTGGTCCAGGAAGCATGCCACGAAGCAACCCTGGAACCAAATCCTTTATTGTCCTCTTCATCTCTCCCAACATCTCGGTCCGGAAGGCCTCCATATCCACCGCGGACGAGACCTTCCCCTTACCCTTCCTACTTACAACCTCTCGTTTCCGCTTCTTCCTCTTCTCCTCCTCTACCACCTTGTCCGTCGCCTGTAAGCAGCACAAGAATTCGGACATTAACTCGCCCCCCCAGTGCTTACATATGTCACAATTAACCAAGGAACCACAAGGGCTACATTGATAGCACAGATGAGGCCAGAACTTTTCATGTAGAAAACGTCCACAGGACGCGCAACCCGGTCCCTGAAACAGGGCAAAGGACAAGGAGTATGAGCAAACTAGTTAAGCTTAGACACTCAAACCAACTCAAAGAGAAGGAAAACGATCATAAAGATCAATATACATCAGAAACCAGCATAGCGACTTGAACTACTGATAAATACATAGCCAGGCTGATTATGACGTCATTAATCCCGTGACAGGAAAAAACTCGATCCCAACAAAACATCCAAGTGCAAGGACGAATTGTATGCTGAATGGATACGTCGACTACACAACCATCAGATACATATAGATAACTCTTTTCTGGCAAAAATGTTAATTATCTCCCTTTGCTTGTTTACTATAATTAACATCACCACATTATCAATAACTAGATACCTGACACTTTGTATAGACAAACCATCCAACGTGACGAACCGGAGAACTCCACCATCTGCACGCCTCTTAACTCTCTCCACCTCAAGGGGAAGGAATTGGATCAAGAGGGCAAAGTGAGAAGACCTTTATACTAGGCCTCCAACTCACTGGACATAATTTTTCATTTGGTTAGATAACCTAACAGTATTAGTAGGAAATGGAACCATGGTGGAGAGAAAACTAACTCTCTGCTGCTGTGATGTCACCACCTAGCGTCATACAGACCTGTGGACATAAACAGAAAGAGAAATTAGCCTTAGGTAGCACCGAGTTGACATAAACCAACTAACCAAGGCGCTTATCACGGTAAACGCGAGTCCCGGAAACACAATACACCGGGAAGAAAACTCGCTAATTTTACTAGAAGTCACCTGATTTAAAGGTCCTAAGTCCTCCTGTGGCGAAGTGTTCCTTCCTGCCATCCAAAAAAGTGACTAACACTCCAAAATAACACCACTTAAACAGTTTAAGAATAAGAAAAAGCTTTTGCACAAAAAGACATGTGTGAACTCTCTGCCAATAATCTAGCAAAGAGGTAGTGCTAGTCTGCGCATGCGCGGTGGTGGGGCTGGCATCCGCCAGACTACGCTCTGACTCCCTGCCCAGTAGGGGAACCTAACTGTTTTAAATCTGAGTGTTTATTGAGTGAAAGCCAATATTTAGCAATATCAAAAGTATTAGGGAGGTAAGTATACTCTTGAAGTGAAAATGGCCATTTGCAAACCAAGAGATTATTTTTTAAATTTACTACTGGAATGACTGGCTAGCAGTCATTCCAGTGGTAAACCTTAAAAAATAGTCTTCTCTTGGTATGCAAATGGACATTTTCTATGAAAAAATTGAAACTTTCTGGAACAAATTTGACTGTCAAAGGGTTAAAAGACAAATTCACAGGAAGCAATCACTACCTTAGGCTCCCAATCAGTTTGTTCTCAAAATATTGATCACGTACATGTACATGCCGGCCAAAAGCAGCCCCTGCAGTGGTCTTGAGAAATGTCCATTTGCAGGCCAAGAGAAGAATTAGTGATTTATTGAGTTATTTGTTGCCGTTTCATTCTCACTTCAGTACAATACATCAAACTTTAGTACCTTGCCTTGCAAGTGGACATTCAATAAGCAAATATTTTTATTTTCTTCACCAATGTCAGTGATTAGTGTGTTAAAGCTCTTAGAAATAACTATTAACAGACTTCAGCATTATACAGGTTAAGTTATACAGTGATTAATAATACAGATACCTCCTCGGCATTACGTTGAAAACTTGTATAGTTCTCGCTACATTTATACAGTGGGTCGCCGTTGTTGAACAAAGAATAAATGAGCACAGCCAATGAGAACATATCGCTAGCTGATGAGCATCTCTGTGTCAACACAAACTCAGGTGCAAGAAAGTCCAGGTGTGGCTGAGCTACAGGTGGCATATGTACATCCCATTCTATGAAATGGAAATCCGACTAGAACGAAACATGTCATACATTTAGTATTAAAATTAAACTTTGACTAGAAAGACTGTTTGTTCAACAAAAGGATTTTAAAATGTTTATGAAACTACCCGGGAACAATCCTTTATACCAGAATTAAAACCCATATAGCTGAATTATGAGCTATATTTTACAGAGACTAGAAATTCTTACTTTTAGTAAATGTCAGTTTGACACTCAACCATTAATATTTAATCACATAATTGAGCACAAGAGGTGACATAGTTTTAAGGCTCCAACTTTGGTATAACATTTCAGAAACTGCCTTAGAAAATGTCTTTCATAAAATACATTCTTTACTGCAAATAACTGTGCCATAGTATCTACGTTGACTAGTTATTCCTTTACAGTGAAATCATAATCTGATGGTGTGCACTTTCACATGAGAGACTAACCTTAGCACCTGGAGCATAGAAGCACAGTAAACAAAGATGGTGTAATAACAGGTAAATGTATTGATTAGGACTTAGGTTAACCCTTTAATGCTCATATAGATTCAAAGAAATTTCAATTTGCTCATAGAAAATGTCCATTTGCATACCAAGAGAAGACTATTTTTGAAAATTTAATACTGGAATGACTGGCTCGGTTATCAAGCCAGTCATTCCAGTGGTAAATTTTCAAAAATAGTCTTCTTTTGGTCGGCAAATGAACATTTCTCAAGACCACTGCAGAAGCCGTTTTTGGCTGATATGAGTATTAACTAGTTAATGGCATTACTCACTGTTGGTTCATTAGGGGTGAGACTGGCAAGACAACATTCAAAGCCAGACAATTTCCAGCAACCATTACTGTTAATAATGATAACTTCAGGATTCAAGTTCTTATGTAACATCTTAACATCATTATGAAGAAAGGCCAGTGCATCGGTCACCTATAACATAACATTATTATGAAGAAAGGCCAGTGCATCGGTCACCTATAACATAACATCGGTCACCTGTAAGATAACATCATTATGACGAAATGCCAGAGCATCGGTCATCTATAACATAACATCATTATGAAGAAAGGCCGGAGCATCGGTCACCTATAACATAACATTATTATGAAGAAAGGCCAGTGCATCGGTCACCTATAACATAACATCGGTCACCTGTAACATAACATCATTATGACAAAATGCCAGTGCATCGGTCACCTATAACATAACATCATTATGACGAAATGCCAGTGCATCGGTCATCTATAACATAACATCATTATGATGAAATGCCAGAGCATTGGTCATCTATAACATAACATCATTATGAAGAAAGGCCGGAGCATCGGTCACCTATAACATAACATTATTATGACGAAATGCCAGTGCATCGGTCACCTATAACATAACATCATTATGACGAAATGCCAGAGCATCGGTCACCTATAACATAACATCATTATGACGAAATGCCAGTGCATCGGTCACCTATAACATAACATCATTATGACGAAATGCCAGTGCATCGGTCACTTATAACATAACTTTACCATTGTAACTAGAATGACACACCATCGCAAATCCCCATGCTTTCGCCAACTTTGAAGTTCTGCCCTTACCACTCTCATCATAGTGGGGGTCGGAGCCTAATACAAACAATGTCTCACTATCCACAATCATATGGTATCTCACGTAAACACTATGGTTTAATTCCACTAACTTTAGCATTCTTCACCTCACCCCACCCCTCCTTCACCACAACCACCTACCTACCCACACCAACCCCAGGCCTGAGCCTAATGTAAACATCATCTCATAATCTATAATCATTTTAAGCAACTCATATACCAAATTTGGTTGAATTCTGTCAACTTTGCAATCCTAACCCCTCCCCACCACCTCACCGCGGGAAGCAGAGCCTAATGCAAACTTTGCGACAGGCTTTTAGATTTTCATCAATATTGTGACATCAGCTGCCTAGTGATGTACTTGACTATGACATCAGATACTTGAGTGACAGACCAGATCCCTCCACTAACACACCCCCTTTAGTAAAATCTGTGACGCCTTCAGATGTATATAAATCTTTAATGGTCATGCCGGCCCAAACCGCCCTCTGCTTTGGTCTTGGGGAATGTCCATTTACAGGCCAAGATAATATGTCCATCTACATGTCCAGACAAAACTATTTTTGAAAATTTACAACTGGAATGACTGGCTCGATAACCGAGCCAGTCATTCCAGTGATAAGTTTTCAAAAAATCTATTCTCTTGGCCTGTAAATGCACATTCAATAAGCAGCTTTTAAAATTTTCTTGATCACAATTGACCATTAAAGGGTTAAAATGTGCTATAATCTCACCTGCATTAACCCATATCTTATTTCAACCTCATACAGCTTGAACTCCTGAAGATCCTTTGGCAAAGGCTTTGCTATGTTGTCATGGTTACCAAGAACATTAGACAGACTAGCAAACACAGATTCTGTTGCAAATGACAGAGCCTCCCTGAAAAGTAGGATAGATAGATAGATAGATAGAGTTTATTGCAAAAATCCTACATAAGGATACAGCAATACAAGTACAATCGTGTAAATAAACAAGATATATGAAACAACCATAGGCCCTATATAAATAAATAAACACTACTTAATTAAATATATACATATTATACAAAGCAATATGCAAATCGCGTCCACAACCGGATTAACTACTGCAAAAGATTGATCCATATCAAGTTAAGCTCCGAACATTTGCAGCTAATCCCCGCCCACGTTCTGAGCGTGTTTGGATCAATTTATGTACTTTGAACCCTGAGGTCACAGAATCCCCTTTTCCAAGGTATACAGATAGGTTGCTGAATATTTTGAACCTAACCAGACTGGCCGCCATTGCAGTCTACGAGTGCACCAACACCCAGCCGAACTAGCCTCAAAATGCCAACAGAATGTTCATTAGATAGTAATTAACCATTCAAAGGATCTGTAAATTTGACAGACTTTTAAATGATTATGGTTGAGTTAAATTCATCATTCGCTAGGTAATTTGATTGTGACGTCAGCCTACACATGGCGTAATTGATTATGACATCATATACTTGAGTGACTGATTGGATCTCACCGTCAGAGTTATTTCTGTGCAGCTGTTATGTTAGTATACAGTTTTTATAAATCTTACGATGAAGTGGGGAACATTACCTCAAAGGCATTTCGTTTCTCCATAATGACGTTGACAAATTTTAGAATCATTTTAGATATGGCTGAAGAGCGACGATTGCATGACATTAAAAAGACAAATTTATCGTGCTCATTTAGAGAATCAAAGTTAGAACAGCTAGACAACTAACACTTCCAGTCAAATTAATTTCAAAATATTCAACAGATTAAGTTTTATATCATAGAGAATATACATGTACTCTTTCAAGGATTTGACGATAAAAGGGTTAAGGATACCTTTGTACAATGATTATCAGTAACTAGGGTTATTAGAATGGCACTGCTTTCACTATGAATATCCATTTGCATTCCAAGACAATTTTTGGAAATTTAACACTGGAATGACTGGCTCGATAATCGAGCCAGTCAGTCCAGTGGTAAATTATCAAAAATTGTCTTATCTTTACCAATAATGAACATTCCTAGAAGCCCCTGCAGAGGCCGGTTTTGGTCGGTGTGACCATTAAAGGGTTAACATCTTATCAGTTCTAAGGTTACATGCAAAGGTTGATGTTACAATGTACGCAGCAGAACAATTCTTGAGGGTTATTGAGCAATGTATCTCACAAAACTGGTGTTATTCGACGTATATTGAAAGGAAATGTACCTAGCAGAGTGGGATAACATTGTCAACAAACATTTCATATCAGCACTCTGTAATTAAGCAAGTGTTTTCAAACATTTTAAAAACAAGGATAATAATCAATAAGTCTTACACCTAATATTTCCATTATCCATCCACTGATGGCCAATTTTATTAAATTGGACGCTATGGCCATAGCCTGGTAATTTGACTCCCAGTGGGAATTGCTATGAGCACAACAAAAACCTAACCATAAAAAAAAGCTAATGGTGACGCCGCTGCCTCGGGAAAAGTGATACCTACATATACATCTTGCATACTACTATGCAGGCAAAACAAACTATCATAATTAGTTGACATACTCAAGGTTGGGCTGATGAAATGGCCATCAATAGCATTAAATAGTAATAACTAAATAATTATACTAATTTCCTAAAACACGGGTAATCTCTCTAAAGTTGCTATGACTGCCATCGCCACCCAAACCGTAGCCCTTGGCCACTTGCATCTAGCCTGGTTCCTGGTCAGTAAACACATAATGGATCAATCTGTCAGTGAAGTATATGACATCATAATCAATTACGTGACACATAGGATGACATGATGACTGACATCACAATCAAAATGCATAATGAATGACGTATCTACGTCTGTCATTAACATTGAAAAGTCCAACAGGTGTACAGATTGTACATCTTTAATGAATTTACTATTTAATAAATATTCTGTTGAATATTTTGAAACTAATTTGACTTAGCGCTGTTGCTGAAAATATTCAACAACTTACCTGTATAGCTACCTGTAAATGGGATTCTGATGATTCATGATTTAAAGTATATAATTCACTCCAAACACGCCAGACAAAAGTGGGTGGAGCTTAGATAGAAATGGGCCACCTTTATGAAATATAAAAGACAGGAGTCCATCTCCCCACATTCCACAAGACCATCAAAAAGGGAGATAATCATTGATTTGCAGGACTGTGAGGCGGTCTAACACCAACCTTGTTACATGACAAAAAGCCGACAATAGTCACCATAATCTTTCTGACAATGTGATGAATAGAGAAATTCAGTTTTAGCGATGTCCCGCCCATAGTTAACTAAGCTCTATGCACACTTAGCCCATTTTGGGATCGATTGATCCCTAAACTCAGTGACTACCAATTTGCAGAAAACTATACAGGTAAGATGTTGAGTATGTTGCTGCCATACGCCCCGTCAAATTAGTTTCAAAATATTGAACAGCATGTTTATTAAATAGTAAAGACATACAATTCGAGCAACAATGCTTAGTCCGTCATCAATTAAGCGTTCATGACGAACTATGTTCTTCATGATGTAATTGATTATGACATCATGGTACACATGTAGTTGATTATAACTGTTGATAATATGATTGATAGATAAACTGGATTCCTCTATTGATGTTATATACGCTTTCAGTGCTATTGTCAGCATAAGCACAATACTAGCCTTGACTCCTCTAGAGGATGAATGACAGACAGAATCATGGGGTGACGTAATCGTGTGAGTTGTGATACACCTTTACGCGTTAGATCTAAGATATATTCCCGATCACCTTTGATGTAACGATCCAACTGTTTCTTTTCAAACATAAATATTGAGCATTCCTATAATAACAAACAGAGTAATATATAAGACTACATACATGTACAGGTGTTAAATAAACAGGTATGTTCTGGTACATAAAACAATGCCCCAGAGCTTGAATCAATAAGAACGGAGGGATTCAACCTGTCACTCAAGTACCTGATGTCATAATCAGTTGAGTTATGTCACTGGCTAGCTACCATAAAATCATAGAAGCACAGCTCTGCCACGAACATCACATGTCTGTCAACTGTGTACAAATTCTATACAATTTATAAACATTCTGTTGAATACTTTGATTTGTTAATTTGACTGGGAGCAGTTGCTGTCATATGAAGCAACAGCCCCCAGTTAAAATTAGTTTCAAAATATTCAACAGCTTACCTTTAAATTTAGCTTCTGGGAATTCAAGTTTTAAATCAAAAAAAGTGGGAGGAGCTTATCTATGAATGGGTGTGGCATAGGTATAAATGGATTTATACATGGAAAAATAGATTTAATGGATATAAATTCTGAATGCTTAATTAGTGTTCATATGCTTGACAGGAAAGTGAAGAAAAGTACAATGCTATATGACAATCAGCGGCATCCTGGGAAAACAGGCACTGGTAGAACTACAAGATAGACCTGGTGAGCGACTTGTACTTAGCAATCATCATTAAAGGCCACATTTTGATGTGCTTGATATATGCTCTTTATATACATATAACTGACCTTTCCACTTTATCCATCCATCATATGACGCCATGATCAGGTACGTGAAGTGTAGTATGACATCATAATCAATGATGTCATGAATGACGTAGATAAGCACATCACGAATGCATACGTGGTGACGGACTATGCATTGTTGTACCAATTATGTCTTTACGATTTATGCTTTTAACCCTTTAACACTCAAACCGGTCAAAAACGGCTTCTGCAGTGGTCTTGAGAAATGGCCATTTGCACACCAAGAGATGACTATTTTTGAAAATGTATCACTGAAATGACTGGCTCAATCACCTTGGTTATCGAGCCAGTCATTCCATTGGTAAATTTTCAAAAATAGACAGTACTGAAGCCATTTTTGGCTGTCAATATGAGTATTAAATGATTAAGAAGAAATTAACATCATCTTTAAGCTGATCAACTAGCTAAGGAAGGGTCAAATAAAGAACAATTCAACCGTGAGGTTGACTTTGAAGAACTGAAGCATATCATTAAAGCCACAAGAACCACCAGCAGGCAGCATAAGGCCATCCATGAAAAAGATTTTGTTTCCTGCAAACCGGGTGTAGAAAAAAAGATTTCATTAGGGAGGGAGGAAATTAATTTTTTTTTAAATTATTAATTTATTTTAAAGCGGTCATAAATATTTGACCATATATCAATTAAATATGGTTGTAATTGCCAAATTTGTTATGTTTTTCATGCCACAATTAGTACAATGGATTCACATTGCATACAAATGGCATTAAAACATTGTAATTTGTATAGTTTGACAAATGTATGCATGTTTTAACATTTATGCTGGGTAGAAAAAAAAAATTATTTTATTTCTGGCCGGGTGAAAACAAAGAAAAATTTCACCCGGTAGGTTTACAGGAAACGAAACTATTTTTTATTTTTGCCTAATGATGCAATACACAGCCTCAGTAGGGACAATCAGACATGTATCTTCAGATTGCTCTGAAGGACTGGTCACAATCGTCTCAATGCACATCTTCAACGTCTCAAGATTACAGATTCTGCACATCTAGCACTCACTGGAGATAAGCATATCACACATCTTCAGTCAGCATCTAGCACTCACTAGAGATAAGCATATCACACATCTTCAGTCAGCATCTAGCACTCACTGGAGATAAGCATATCACACATCTTCAGTCAGCATCTAGCACTCACTGGAGATAAGCATATCACACATCTTCAGTCAGCATCTAGCACTCACTGGAGATAAGCATATCACACATCTTCAGTCAGCATCTAGCGCTCACTGGAGATAAGCATATCACACATCTTCAGTCAGCATCTAGCGCTCACTGGAGATAAGCATATCACACATCTTCAGTCAGCATCTAGCGCTCACTGGAGATAAGCATATCACACATCTTCAGTCAGCATCTAGCACTCACTGGAGATAAGCATATCACACATCTTCAGTCAGCATCTAGCACTCACTGGAGATAAGCATATCACACATCTTCAGTCAGCATCTAGCACTCACTGGAGATAAGCATATCACACATCTTCAGTCAGCATCTAGCACTCACTGGAGATAAGCATATCACACATCTTCAGTCAGCATCTAGCACTCACTGGAGATAAGCATATCACACATCTTCAGTCAGCATCTAGCACTCACTGGAGATAAGCATATCACACATCTTCAGTCAGCATCTAGCACTCACTGGAGATAAGCATATCACACATCTTCAGTCAGAATCTAGCACATCACACATCTTCAGTCAGCATCTAGCGCTCACTGGAGATAAGCATATCACACATCTTCAGTCAGCATCTAGCGCTCACTGGAGATAAGCATATCACACATCTTCAGTCAGAATCTAGCACTCACTGGAGATAAGCATATCACACATCTTCAGTCAGAATCTAGCACTCACTGGAGATAAGCATATCACACATCTTCAGTCAGCATCTAGCACTCACTGGAGATAAGCATATCACACATCTTCAGTCAGGATCTAGCACTCACTGGAGATAAGCATATCACACATCTTCAGTCAGCATCTAGCACTCACTGGAGATAAGCATATCACACATCTTCAGTCAGCATCTAGCACTCACTGGAGATAAGCATATCACACATCTTCAGTCAGCATCTAGCACTCACTGGAGATAAGCATATCACACATCTTCAGTCAGCATCTAGCGCTCACTGGAGACAAGCATATCACACATCTTCAGTCAGCATCTAGCACTCACTGGAGATAAGCATATCACACATCTTCAGTCAGCATCTAGCGCTCACTGGAGATAAGCATATCACACATCTTCAGTCAGCATCTAGCACTCACTGGAGATAAGCATATCACACATCTTCAGTCAGCATCTAGCACTCACTGGAGATAAGCATATCACACATCTTCAGTCAGAATCTAGCACTCACTGGAGATAAGCATATCACACATCTTCAGTCAGAATCTAGCACTCACTGGAGATAAGCATATCACACATCTTCAGTCAGCATCTAGCGACCACTGGAGATAAGCATATCACACATCTTCAGTCAGCATCTAGCGCTCACTGGAGATAAGCATATCACACATCTTCAGTCAGCATCTAGCGCTCACTGGAGATAAGCATATCACACATCTTCAGTCAGCATCTAGCACTCACTGGAGATAAGCATATCACACATCTTCAGTCAGCATCTAGCGCTCACTGGAGATAAGCATATCACACATCTTCAGTCAGCATCTAGCACTCACTGGAGATAAGCATATCACACATCTTCAGTCAGCATCTAGCACTCACTGGAGATAAGCATATCACACATCTTCAGTCAGAATCTAGCGCTCACTGGAGATAAGCATATCACACATCTTCAGTCAGAATCTAGCACTCACTGGAGATAAGCATATCACACATCTTCAGTCAGAATCTAGCACTCACTGGAGATAAGCATATCACACATCTTCAGTCAGAATCTAGCACTCACTGGAGATAAGCATATCACACATCTTCAGTCAGCATCTAGCACTCACTGGAGATAAGCATATCACACATCTTCAGTCAGAATCTAGCACTCACTGGAGATAAGCATATCACACATCTTCAGTCAGAATCTAGCACTCACTGGAGAT
This sequence comes from Chaetoderma sp. LZ-2023a, assembly GCA_034401795.1. Lineage (NCBI taxonomy): Eukaryota > Metazoa > Mollusca > Caudofoveata > Chaetodermatida > Chaetodermatidae > Chaetoderma > Chaetoderma sp. LZ-2023a. The sequence goes on from CM067370.1 coordinate 15,755,551, forward strand.
AAGCATATCACACATCTTCAGTCAGAATCTAGCACTCACTGGAGATAAGCATATCACACATCTTCAGTCAGCATCTAGCACTCACTGGAGATAAGCATATCACACATCTTCAGTCAGCATCTAGCACTCACTGGAGATAAGCATATCACACATCTTCAGTCAGAATCTAGCACTCACTGGAGATAAGCATATCACACATCTTCAGTCAGAATCTAGCACTCACTGGAGATAAGCATATCACACATCTTCAGTCAGCATCTAGCGCTCACTGGAGATAAGCATATCACACATCTTCAGTCAGAATCTAGCACTCACTGGAGATAAGCATATCACACATCTTCAGTCAGCATCTAGTGCTCACTGGAGATAAGCATATCACACATCTTCAGTCAGCATCTAGCACTCACTGGAGATAAGCATATCACACATCTTCAGTCAGAATCTAGCACTCACTGGAGATAAGCATATCACACATCTTCAGTCAGAATCTAGCACTCACTGGAGATAAGCATATCACACATCTTCAGTCAGAATCTAGCACTCACTGGAGATAAGCATATCACACATCTTCAGTCAGAATCTAGCACTCACTGGAGATAAGCATATCACACATCTTCAGTCAGCATCTAGCACTAACTGGAGATAAGCATATCACACATCTTCAGTCAGAATCTAGCACTCACTGGAGATAAGCATATCACACATCTTCAGTCAGAATCTAGCACTCACTGGAGATAAGCATATCACACATCTTCAGTCAGAATCTAGCACTCACTGGAGATAAGCATATCACACATCTTCAGTCAGAATCTAGCACTCACTGGAGATAAGCATATCACACATCTTCAGTCAGAATCTAGCACTCACTGGAGATAAGCATATCACACATCTTCAGTCAGCATCTAGCACTCACTGGAAATAAGCATATCACACATCTTCAGTCAGCATCTAGCACTCACTGGAGATAAGCATATCACACATCTTCAGTCAGCATCTAGCGCTCACTGGAGATAAGCATATCACACATCTTCAGTCAGCATCTAGCGCTCACTGGAGATAAGCATATCACACATCTTCAGTCAGAATCTAGCGCTCACTGGAGATAAGCATATCACACATCTTCAGTCAGCATCTAGCACTCACTGGAGATAAGCATATCACACATCTTCAGTCAGCATCTAGCACTCACTGGAAATAAGCATATCACACATCTTCAGTCAGAATCTAGCACTCACTGGAGATAAGCATATCACACATCTTCAGTCAGAATCTAGCACTCACTGGAGATAAGCATATCACACATCTTCAGTCAGCATCTAGCACTCACTGGAGATAAGCATATCACACATCTTCAGTCAGCATCTAGCACTCACTGGAAATAAGCATATCACACATCTTCAGTCAGAATCTAGCACTCACTGGAGATAAGCATATCACACATCTTCAGTCAGAATCTAGCACTCACTGGAGATAAGCATATCACACATCTTCAGTCAGCATCTAGCACTCACTGGAGATAAGCATATCACACATCTTCAGTCAGAATCTAGCACTCACTGGAGATAAGCATATCACACATCTTCAGTCAGAATCTAGCACTCACTGGAGATAAGCATATCACAGTGAATCATTAGCTATTTTAACCCTTTAACACTCATATCAGCCAAAAAAAGGCTTCTGCAATGGTCTTGGGAAATGTCTATTTGCAGAGCAAGTGAAGAATCTTTCTGAAAATTTAACAGTCATTCCAGTGATAAGGTTTCAAAAATAGTCTTCTCTTGGTCTGCAAATGGACATTTTCTATGAGAAAATTGAAATTTTCTTGAATAAATTCAAGGGTTAAATGCAAGTGCAACGCAATTGGTAAAGACGTTAGGAGTAAGTGGATGTTCAGATTTGCCTGATGTAGTGTTGTTTTAGAAGACTGTATTCCTTATCCTCACGCACACAAATCATTCACAGTCATGACACTACTTATGCCGTCTGCATATAATGTCAGATGAGTTATTTATTACTCACTGTCAATTACAGTGTAACTCATTTCATCGATGAATTCTCAATATTTTAATTCCAAGACAATAATACAGGAAAGCTGTTGAACATTTTGAAATTAATATGACTGGCATATCAACTTCAAAATATTCAACAGAATATGCTATATATCGGAAAGAATTGACTGTTTCAGGGATTTATCAGTGAAAGGATTAACTTATATTATTCTCTATACATATAGATCATACTTACTAATGCCGGAAAGTGATTCTTAATGCTAAACTTGCCACATGATGTCTGAGCATTTCACACTATTTCCAAATATTTCACAGTATTTCAAATATTTGCCAGTATTTCCAAATATTTGCTAACAAATTGCGAACACTGATCGTGTGCACAGCAGCATATAAATTTTAACACATACAAAAGCAAAATTGATATCACATCACTCAATTCTCTAAATATGTGACCAATTTATCACATATTGAAGAGATGGAAACTATAGCAACTAAATCACCTGTTTAGTGGATTTCTTGATGCCATTGTAAATTTTCCACATAAGTCCTGGACCAGCACTTCCAACTTGTGCATGCATTTCAAAATCTTTGGTCAATGGATTTCCTGGCAGCGACCCAGCCACGGCTGTCTTGATCTTATTAAACATGTCAATAATTCTATATACATGTATGTCAACACCACAGGGCCAACCTGAAACATGTCCAAAGTTGCTCAAATAAATAAATAAACAAAACAAATAAGTGTGCGTGTGTGTGTGAGTGAGTGAGTGAGTGAGTGAGTGAGTGAGTGAGTGAATGCATGGGTTTGGTGATATTTCAATTCAATCAAATATTCTATTGTTAAAATGTTGATTTTCTACGATGCAAATAAAAAAGAAATTGGACAGATTTTGACTGACATAAATATCTTAAAACTCGTGTTCAGCTTTAACACTTATATCAGCCAAGTCATGGCTTCTTTCTCATTTCTTGAGAAATGTTCATTTGCAGACCCAGGGTTAGAAATAAATGAAAAGATGTAGTTGTCCGCATGTCCTATATGATCTTGGCGTCAATGATCCTACTCCAGACCTTATGGTTCAAGCTTTGCTGGACCCACTTATCCTGATTCATCCATCTAACCCACTAGTTAATGAAATTGAGCAAATATGTAGAGAGACTGGATATACTTCACATATTGTTTGAGACTGAGACTGCTGAAGACTTGTGGTCCCCTGTCTATCTAGATAGACAACAACACTTAGTCGCTTGTTCGACGTGCACCTTGAAGAGGCGGGATCAACATTATCAAGAAGAAGAACGATCAATGGTTCAACCCACGATTTGCTTTAAAACAGCAAACTTTACAGAATCCAACAAAGATTTGTCTGCACGCCGTAACTCTGTAAGTTTATAATTCATCTTGATGAAATTTGGAACAATTAGTAGGCTATTATATCATACAGATGCAAACGGAATTGTGAACAAATTTGAGAATTAAATCAGGAGCTCCCAGTTTTGTTCTACTGACTTTCCTGACATTTCTCTAGTCCACTCATTTAAAAAAATTAATTTGTTGAACTGATGGTAGAGATATGTTGCCGCGTGTTTGTTTGGTTCGTGACGCTGACATATAATGTCAAAGCTTATGAGATGTGGTGACTGTGTGCAATCAGAGCTCCAGATAAGAATTAGTCTTTTGAGTATTTTACTCACAGGGGATAATGATAATTGAGTATTCTTCGTATTAGTTGGGTATTTCAAAATACCTTTTAGTAGGGGAGCCAAGGTTGAAAAAAATCACTTTTCACCTATCGGAAAATAATAGTTTATATCTGTGTTTTTTCCTTTTCCTCTTAGAATAAGTTTTTGGAAAATGTCTATTAGCAAGAATATCCTTCTTGCAAATTCGAGATTTTGCCAGTTAACTACTCGAGATTTTGCCAGTTAACTACTCTATTGACATTTACATTTTTGCATTGTGACAGAATATGTATTTTAGTGGAACAAAGTAAGAATCTCAAAACAACTCTGATTTTGGTCATCAAACATATAGAGGGACATACACTACATAAATACAAGCATTTTCAAGACAATCAGCTTACGAAATCTTACGAAATTGGAATTTATTCCAAATAATTGTGAAATTTTGTCATTTTTTTCTATAAGCAGAATGACTAAATAATGAACCATTGGCGAGCTGTTGCACTCATAAGGACACCACCTTCGAAAAAACAACGCACACATTTCCCCTTTGTTTTGAGATATAATATACCTATATATGACTCAGGGATGAAAAGCTATTAGACATTGGGTACCCCTACACCATCGTGCGCCTCAGTATAGGTAATTTACCGCTAAAATCACCGTTTTCACAAATGTCAATTGTATTATTCTACAACGGGTATGCAAGTAGACTTAAAACAGACCAGTTCACAAGTTTCAAACTAGAATTTTGCAGATTCAAATGCATCTCAGATTTTAGATTATCACGCTTTACCATTAAAATGCAAAATTAGAATTAAATAAAGTACTCATCCAGAAAAATAGGCATGGATGCAGACAGGCCTGACAGAGAAACAAGGTAGTCTTAGATCATGTGGAGGACAAAGGAATTGCAGTATTATGAAAACAGATTATCTTGTATGTACAGTGAAACCTCTCCTTAGCGACCACTTCATGGGCCATTATAAGTGGTTACTGAAGACATCTGTTCACTTAATATGGCTATTAATGCAGTTAATAGCTTTTGTGACCACATGCTCGTTGTTCTTAAAGATGAGTTGTCTTATGACCACCCGTCTTTAAGAACCACCATCTTGTGGTCCCAAAAGTAGGTGGTCGTTATAGACAGGTTTGACTGTATGTATATTTGTGAGTATGTATTGTGTGCACGTGTGTGCATGCATTCCTGCATGCCAGTCACATAGGCCATATTTGAAAGACGTAATCCCGTCCACATAGATTATCCTTCGACCCGCCGCAACAGCCCTAAAACAGATTTCACCAGCTCTGTCACAAGTACAGGCCTTTGTACAAAGGCGTTTGCCATTATATTTCTTGCAGCTACAATATAATTCTGGTAACTGTTTTATGTCTGGTTTTGGAGGCTTTGTCATTTTAATTGTTGTAAGGACCCCATCTGATAGACCTTCCAAATCTGTCTGTTGGCTCAGGTAGTCCGAGAATATGATTATGAGCATTTTTCACATAGCAATTTGAAAGAGAGCCCGATATCAGTGTTGCAAAAATGCATCTTCTGTTGGAGGAAGTGTCCGTAAATCACTTCTGAATGATGCAAATGTGTGTTCTCTCAAAAGGTCCAATGATGCGAAGGTGGGTTTGTTATATAAGGATGCTACGATCAGTCTAACATCTCCAATCACGTCCCCAGATCTATCCGTACTATTTTCGCCATAGCTTGCTAATGCCTGTAGTTTATTTTCCTTCATCAAGGGAATGGCAACCTTAAATGCCTTCTTGTTTCCTTTGGAAAATATGTAGCTGACGGTCAGACGAACTACCAAGTCGTGAATAGGTAGAAATTTCCCCATGTGTAGCATCCACATTTCTTTTGAACTGCTCACAGTACTATTGTATATGGTCATCATTATCATGTCAGTGTCATCTGAGTAAATTACTACACAATGATAGCCCAGTTTGTTCACTGAATCATTGGCATGCACCATGAGGCGCATATCAGCCTCTTCATGGTCCAAGCAGGATAATTTATCAATGTCAACAACACCATTTATGGTCACTGACACCACTTTACACGAGTTCTTAAATGTTCCACCTAAAACTAGTACAATAGCATTCAGCCTTTGTCTCGACACTGGCTTCATCCATTCTTCTGAGAGGTAGTCCAATATATGTGCTTCGTTTTCTCATTAGCTTGGCCCATGCCGGAAGTAATACCCCTGATTAGAGCTGGGCGGTATTGGCATTGGGATGACGATAACGGTATCTGTGAAAAATACCGCGATAACTACTAATATCGCGGTATTTGGAATAATTTTGGACATGATAGGGTTAATATGGCCAATCTATGAATAGGCATCCTTTTTAGATGTATAAACAAACAAAGCCTACACTTTGTATTATATTTGTTTCAGCACCAAATAAAATATTTTTTCTCGCCTTTTTGCGTTTTACTTTGTCCTTGTGAAGAGGAAGATGCGCATAAGTGTCCTTAACTCCGTCACTGTGCGCAAGAATCTCCAAGGGAAATCCCAAGAGTCCAACCTAATTGGTTAAAAGCATCAAGTATCTTTCATTGGTTTTAACCAGGTCATAATCGGGTGCAGTGTTTAGTGGAGCATTCACGATCAGCTGTTTTTATTATTACTATTGAAAGCTTATAATGAATGCTCCGCGAGAAAGACCACGCGATTAGGCACATGATCAATTAATGGACAAACCAGGTCTGAAGACGTGATCAGTTGCGCGCGTGTATGCGTGTATAAAGATAACAAAATGACCTGAATTTTTTTAGCAATAAAATAGAGAATGTAGAATTATAGATAGGAATCGTCGATCACTGATTAAATTATTATACTTGACGTGCAAAATTCCGGTACTGAATGGTTAATTATTGAAAATGGTCACGTTTTATAAGGAATTGACTAATCAACCCCACCTGTCCGCCAAGCCCCCATTCCACCCCTTTAGAACATTGTCGACCTGCATGAAAGTCAATCACACACTTCATCCTATAAACTGGACTTACCGGAGTGTGTGAAAATAAATAATCATCAGCTATTTATACAGATTATTTCAAAACAATTTGACTCAAAGTTGTTGCTGTCGATGTCAGTAACAACTTTTGGGTCATAAAGCTTTCAAACTAATCAGCTCTTTATTTATTATTTCCTTTAAATTATATTTCCATAAAGCCTCTGCATTCGTCTTGAAAGTGATTAAATCATAGCCCTTATAGATCGATGGCGCAATAGTCGCCTGAGCCAATGACCCAGAACGCGTGAATATAGTGAATACAACACATTCCACGCTATAAGATCTGCTGTCTTCTAGAAAAGATGATCTAAGAGGTTATTAGTTATTAATAACTTGTCCGATTTTAGCTAAATATTTTGGAGACAATTTGATTGGAAATTATTGTCATGGCGGAATATGTTTTAATCAAATCATTTTCAATATACCCAGCCGGGCTTGTTTCATTCATATTGCGGCTGCCTTTAGCGCATTCAGCATATCAATGGTATTACTTGTAAAGACTGATCAATACTCACCCAAGCGTACATTTATACACACATGTGGGGTGAATTATTCTTGAACAAACGAAGAATAGAGGGATTACAGTTATGGCTTCACCGGTTTAGTTAGATCGCTTGAATTTATCGTCATAGTTAGTGAGTAATTTATTCCGCTAGGATATTTGGATGGTCGTTGTTTTATTTATTCCCTTGTAATGACGTCAATCGCGTCATCAGCTATGGAAAGCGAAGGTGGTATTCCAATAATATAATCAAAACGAGGCTGAGTTAAGTTTATTTGTGTTTTACAAATGGCTGCTATTTTGCGTATTCAACGTTGTCAGCAACTACGATTTTCAGATTTAACTTGTCTTCATTGGAACAACATTTAATTGAGCATGGAAGGATAACTAAACTAAGAACAGTAGGGCTATGTATATAACACATGGACATATATTTACTGCAATAATAGTGCCGAAAATGATTGCTTTTGACTACCATGAATACGGAAATGAAGAGACCAGACTCGTCAAATTCGCATGAAATGTTTTAGTATCAAATTATTACAATATATAAATTGTCAATACCGTCACTGACGGTATTTGACGATATTGGCGGTTTTTAGAAATGAGACGATAACGATAACAATAACAATAATATCGCGATTTTCCCGGTTTTATTGGGAAACCGCCCAGCTCTACCCCTGATGCAGGAATGTATTCTGCGGTTTCAAATTTAGTCCTGTTCTGTCATTCTTCTAATTTCAAACTCTTTGTTGGCCCAAAGTCATATCTATCTCCAACAAAATGTATTAAGGCACAACCATCAGGCTTCATAGCGATTATCTTGTTGAGATACGCATCTTTGAAATCTTCAAATGTTCTAGTGCCATGGTTTTGGAATTGCTCTAGGAAACACATCGCATCTACAAGAAATGTGGTTGGCATATCACAAACCGGCAGATAAGAATGCTCATCCATTGTTGCATATGTTTTCATTTCATTATAATAATCTGATTTACAACCGTTTCTCATTTTATGTGGCACCCACGCAGGTCTCTACAGATAGCCAAACATCTGATGATCCTTACTAGTTATGTTTGAGATGTGCTTGTCCCATTTAAGCTTACAACTCAGCTCTATTCCAATATAATTTCTCGACTAGGGTTTGACCATTCATTGTGCTGCTTACTCTAGACTTCCATTATGTGACTTAGAGAACAAGCCATGTGTTGGATTGGATGACATCTCATCAAGTAGAACTCTCTGCTGTATCTTTGTGAAGAAAGACTTTATCCAGCTTGGTACTTCTCCACGGATTCCATATAGTGATGGAGCTTTAGCAGTATACGTTTGTGTGATACCTTGTCAAATGCTTTTGCGAAATCTAGGACAGCTACATCGGTCTGTTTGCGTTGGCTTATAGATTTTGAGAAGTCATGTGTTGTCAAAATAAAACCCACAGGATCATCTGGAGCGGTAAGCATGCTGATTGGGATGTAAGATTTGTTTCTGTGCATGTCCCGCATCATTTGGCTCGCGATGATATGTTTGAGTAATTTGCATGTCATTGTAAATTTAACTGGGCACCGCCATCTTGAAATTTATGAACCAGTAACCATTGGTAACAATGAACCAAGATCAAAACTTAGTTCCTGCCTTAGGTTCCGTAGGAGGTGCAAAAAATAGTTTCAATAGGTCCGCTCTATTTGAGCGCTCTGCAACAAAACTATTCTGAACGGAATGTTTGCTAAGAAAATGGTATTCCTACATCATTTGCGCGACATGCTTATGACGTAATATATGCCCCTGTGACGCATGACGTTGTTTAGTGTGCAATTACGTCACATATTGAAAACATGTTTTGCTTTTCGCGAGTCACCTCCAAACATGTTTCGCGAAATAGCAGAGCTCTCTAACAAAACGTATCATTCCGTAGGAGAAACATGTTTTCTGCAGAGACATTTTAGAAGAATGTTCTGTTGTGTTTTCCCTATGGAATGCAAGGCTGGTTCGACGGACCTCATCAATAAACATTCCACTTCCAAACGCATGAACAACGGACTGCGTTAGTCAACCACGAACCAAATCAGTCATGAAAATGGGCCCATTGTTGGCTATATCCTTATTCTTACCCCTCACGAAAGGTGGTAACTCACGTTTATTTCTTTTATTTAATTTTACCGCTTACTTTGTATGGCGAAAAAAGCATCATAGAAGTATTCCCTTACATATTAAATTGTTGTAGACATTGAAAACATTATAGATAATTTTATTTTTAGTGTTTTAACCAGATTTCATGGCAAACCGAAAGCCCATTGTAAACATATGGGAGGGATTAGAATCAAGATATAGCTCCATTGTTCATGAGCTAGCTAACTATTTCAAGTATGGTTGGTGTTTTGGTAACTTAACTATGGTAAGCGAACCTAGCTTGAACTGGGACTGTCAAAGCTCTTTCGTATCTCACAAGATCTCCTTCGATACAAGATCAAGAAAAGTATCTTGTATGTATTGAGTAGCCATTGGCGCTAGTCTCTTCATACCGGACAATATTAATTCACATAAAATGAGATGATATAAAGCCTATAGTAGTCTGTATGACAAGTAGTTAACAGATAAATAGTCCCTCTGAATTGGTCGTAAAATTCAAATGTGTCGGCTGTCGCACATCTGTCGCACACAAAATGAGGTCAAGAATTTGCTGACGTTGCGTGGATGTTGATAATATCAGACAAACATCTAGGTGGATCGAGTCGATTTTAATGTCTATATCAAGCTAGTGATACAGAGGTAACCGTAAAGATGGTAGCAAAATCAACACGATCCAGTGTTGCTTTTACTGTCCGCTACAGAGATAGAATCATAGAATAGGTCCCGATCTGTCTGGTCTCCGAAGTGGACTCTGTGTAACAGTCTAGTCGTTGTGATGACGTAATAAGATGACGAGTCAATACATTAGAGGTGTATTCTCGAAGAAGCAACGCCGTCAAAGCTGTCACGGAAATAGAGAACATGTGTTATAAACGCGAATTTATTGAAACGTTATTTACACGCTTCCTTTGTATTATTATTTCTAGCACGTTATATATATATATATGCTAGCTATGTACCTGTAATTTGAAGTACCTTATATGCGACTAATTAAAATCTTAGCCGATTTTATTCTTCATGTCTTGTCTTGTGTAGTAATTCCCGGCTTCTAGTACCTGCCTCACTAAACAGTCCATCAACTGAGCAAATCAACAGAAAGCTGCTAAGCAAGTTGAGAAAGATGGAGGTACTCACAGCTCAGCAAGTAAACAAAATGGAAACGAACAGCGAAAGACATCAGGATAAACACTGTTCCATCTGTAAGCTTCAATCAGAATGAGGAATAATTACCAGCCATTACCACCAGCTTTCACCATGGATGATGGAGAAGAGTACCAATGTGCAGACTACTACGCACAGTCCAGTAAAGAGAGCTCGAAGAGATACCAGTAGCACAATCCGAAATAATATTGATATCTCAACAATTCCTACAGCTCAAGCTACCATCATAGACAATGATTCTTCTTACTGTTCGACTTGTGACCAGGTAGTAACCACAACACAGGACTCAATTGAGTGCAGTATATGCCTAAACTGGACCGATATCGAATGTACGAACATGATCCCGATTGAATTTCATCTTCATATCAAAGACCAACGTGCACCCTACATATGTGCTAGCTAGCTGTAGTTTACTAAACACTATCCAAAATGGCTCATCAACGGTCACTATAAAGATTCAGCTTCGTGTATCTATTCACACACACAAAATGTCAGCACTCAAACCGACCCAACCACAGACAGCCTTGTCGAAAATTGTAGCAATAAGAAAGAAACTGCAGCGCGGACAGCAAAGCTAAAAAACTGGGAGAAGGAATTGAAGCGCGAAGCTGCTGAACTGTCAGCAACATCACAATCCTTAGCATCTGCACGAGCATATATCGCAAAACTAGAGGTCGAAGTCAACGAATTGAAGAGGTCACAAAATATATCACAACCTCTACCTATCGGTACCAGCAATCATGGCAATATACCATCAAAAAGCGAGTCAGTACCAACAGTTCAAAGCTATATTCTGATACAAGCAATAAATACCAGAGCTAGCCAATCTGAACCAATCTCTGTTTCAACTTCTGTGAGTAACCAACTAATGATGGACATCGAATTGATCAAACTCAAATTAAACAATCTATCAAACCAGAATGAGACATTACTCAATAGTATCCGCGCCATACCAACTCACGCACCAAATCCACCGTGTTAACTACCATCATGGAATCGTCCAGCACAGATGGCATCTACTTTAGCACCTCCTGGACTCAATTCACCATGGCAGCAACCACCATGGCACCAAGCAATACCAACAGAACCAACCATAGTAGCTAGCCTATTGTGGCAGCAACTGCCATGGTACCAGGCAATTCCAACAGCACAAAACACACCCATGCCTCCACCAGGATTTCCAACCGTTCTACCTCTACATGTCAACATGATGCCCAAGAGAACACAGTCTCAGCAGGTATATGCACACCATCCCAGTGCTACTTATCCATCCATGTACCATCCAATATACCATTTCAATCAGATGCAGCCAGCCGACTATTATAGCGCTCCAGTCTACCAACAGAACCATTATCCATATCAACCACCATGATACGAAGCACAGCAGCAAACAAGAGAACAGAGGATTCCAGCTCAAGCACCGATCACTGCATCTCAACCCACAAATGGACATTCACTGACACTCCCATTAGGGGGCATGGAAACACACCAGAGTCACCAGAATTGGCCCACCCTCAACGCAGCGCGGCTATGAACCATACCACCATAACAATACCAACAGTGATGCCCCTCTACCACCACCACCAGGCTTTGAACCATCACAGAAGCATCCTCTCACTCGCCATCTAAATGTAGTACCACCACACAAACCAACAGCAACTTTGCAAGGCTCAGCAGAAAATCCTAGAATAAACTGCCTAATACCGCCAGCAAATATGTCATCTCATCTAATGTCAGAGAAGACTCCACTAGTTACCTCGAATGATTTATCAGACAATTTGGCTGCTAATCAACAACTTATGAATAATTTTATGAAATCACCGCCACTTCCGCCACTCACTGTATCAGCTTTAGAACAATCACCAAGAAACCTGGACCAAAACTGCTCTAACAATGCTCATTTTTTAGATCTAGGACTGAATCCATCAGAATCACCACCATTGATATCGAGGGAGCAATAGGCAATAAAGCATACCTAGAAGAAATCATGACAACTACATATGTCTTGTTGGTAAAAGAACATCACCTGTATGAGTTTGAAACCTCAGTTCTATGTCACATCAACTCAAACTACAATGTCATGGCCAAAGCCTTTGATATGAACGACCCTATCTCACTTAAACAGAGTTCACATGGACACAGTGGCACAGCAATTTTCTGGAAGAAGGATCTAAATCATATGATAGAAACCACTGAGGCAGGAAGCGACAGAGTATGAGCTATTTTGATGAACTGCACTCCTCCTCTATGCATCATATCGGTTTACTGCCCTTGCAGAGGATCACACTTGCTTCACGAATACAGCGAAATCCTGGATGAATTGAACGAGTTACATAAGTATCATACCACCTATACTGTCATAGTTGGCAGAGACTTCAACGGATCACTCACTGATCAATGAACCGATTCATTTAGCCACCATCTGAAAGCCTTTGTCAAAGAACTTAAACTCTTCCAAGGAGGCGAGGCAGGTAACCAAAGTACATTCTACTCAAAGTGTGGTCGTTACAGTTCGCAGATCAACTACATCTTTAGTTCAGAAAACAGACTCCTAACCGATTTAAGTATTAGCAGAAAGGATAGTTCACCAACCAACTCATCAAGCCATGTAGCTGTAAGTGTGACAGTACAAGGAGTGACCCTAGTAAAAGTAGCAGTGAAGAAACCACCCGTCATATCCCGACCTTGCTGGACGAAGTGCGACTACACATATTCAGAAGATGTTGTGTCTTGCTAGACCAAGATTACCCACTCAATTGTACTGCTGACATAGACACAGCCATTCAACACCTAATGAACACTATGAAGTCTGCCGCCAAAGCAAATGTCCCGCAAAAAACAACAAAACTACCCAGAAAAGGGAGCATCATGACTCAAGATGTAGTAGAAGCAATCAATATCTCACATAAAGCTCACTACGTCTGGAAGGAAGCTGGCAAACTTGGTGCTTCTCATAGAACCGCTGTAGAATGCAAGACAGCTAATAAGAATGTACGTTGCATCCAATACAAAGCAGCAGCAGAATCCAGAGAAAAGCTGTACAACCAGATACCTACTGCATCATCCACAGATTCTCAGCTTTTTATCGCCTCGTAGCAATCCAGCGCAGACAACCTGTTCAGCACCTGTCAAAGCTCATAGTGGACGATGTGCATATATCCAAAGATGATGACATTCTCAAAGCTATACATTCACACTTTTCCAGACTAGCTCAGCCAGTAAACACAGACTCTTATGATCAGAATTATGCAGACTTAGTACAAAATGATGTTCAGTCTCTAACTAAAACAGTGAAATCATCATATCAATCAATTATACTAATTACAGTAAAAGAGATCAGACAATACATCTCTAAACTCAAGTGCCTCTTCTTCCAAAAATCTGCACTGCAATTGTAAACATAAGATACATCCCTTCCTCACTGAAATCAAGACTCCTTACTGCAATTCATAAGAAAGGCAAGCCAGCTCAGCACCTGGACAACTATCATGGAATAACAATCTCCCCGATCATATCGAAAGTTGTTGAACACATGCTATTAGCACATTCAAAGAACCTCATCGATATGAACCAGGATGTTCTCCAATTTGGCTTCACAGACGGTGTCTCACCTACTATGGCATCAGTGAAAATAACTGAATCTTTACTAGAAGCAGATCGCAATCACTCGTTACTGTACATCGCAACAATTGATGCTCGAAAGGCCTTCGATGTTGTCAATCATGACTCTCTGATCAGGAAATATCATAACTACGGGCTCAATGGCATTTGGCTCCATTTGAAACTGCTATCATATCAAAATCTGACAACAAGAATTAAACACCATGGGCAGGCCAGCGAGCATTTTGATATTCCGCAAGATGTGAGACAAGGAGGGGTTGCGAGTGCCTACGACTACATAGTATACATCAATGATCTCCTGCTAAATCTCGGTCAAATGAATTCAGGCCTGAAAATCGGCACTATCGACGTAGACAGAGTTGCCTGCACAGATGACCTCGTTCTCCTTACTGATCGCCTAAATGACATGCAGCTCAACTTGTCAGCAGTAGAGAGGTATGCCAACAGGGAATGATATAATCTCCACCCAAACAAAACAATGGTATCAGTAGCAAATTCACACATCCCTAACAATATATGGAATGAAAGGAAATGCTGGAGGATTAATCAAGTCCCAGTGACAGTCTGTGAAGAATTCACTCATCTTGGCATAACTAGGAATGTCAATAGCTCAGCTCAAGTCTCATCCTTCATGCATGACAGAATTAGCAAATGTCGTCGCATGCTATACATGCTGATGGGAGCCGGTCTTCATGGGCTAAATGGTCTACCACCTCCTGTTGCATACAAACTATATACAACGTATGTCCTACTGTGGTATATGCATGGCCTAGAATCAACCTGGATCAACCAAAAAGAACTAGAAACACTAGAACTCTTCCACAGAACCACACTGAAACATATACAGCAGCTTCCCAAAGCATGTGCTACCGCAGCTGTGCACCTTCTTCTTGGAGCGAGACCCTTCGAAGCAGAACCTGATGCCCGTCGACTATCTTATTCACTGTTATAGCACATCGAAAGGACTCTAAAATTGCCAAATTAGCCTACAGACAACTCATCATCAATCGCCCAACTGACAAAAGCTGGTTCTCCATGATCGCAACATTATTCTGCAAATACAATCACGGTAGCCCTCTGCAATTCATAGAGAATCCTGTAGATAAGAGCTCATTGAACTCGAGAATACATTCCAATATCAACTCTGTATGGACAATTCAGTTGCAAGAATAATCCCACACAAAGAGCACAGTAAAACACCTTTATATCGATAGCTGCGGGATTGGAAGAGCTCACAGCATTTGGACCACATCCACCAATGTCCAGCGTGCTGTCTCCAAAGTGAAAGTTCTCACTGGAAGATACACTCTTCAAGGTGCGAGAAGCAAATTTACTGGTGGACGGGAGTCTGACCTCAGAAGATGTAGCACACTTCCTATTCCGATACACCAATGCTCACTCCTGCGCAGTCTGTTACCGGAAGCTTATAGAAAGCCTAGTATCTATCAACATCAATGATGATACACTGCTCAGTCTAACGCTGGACCCAAATAAATGTTCACTGCTGTCTAATGCTGCCAAGGGGTCACTACTAGAAACCATCGAAGCTGTATCTCGCTGGCTCTGCTATAGAGTACATCACTTCAGAGCTAGAAATCCTAATTACCTACATAAATTCGGCAAGCAGAAATCTAAACACGGAACTACCACATCCAGCCTATGCAGTTGAGACAAGTAATTCCGGGCGAAATGTACATTCATAACATTGTATATAGTTTCCTGTTGATTCTTGAAGTTAGTGCATGGATTAATCAAAGACTAACAGCGTGTTGAACTTTGTACAAAGCCTTCATATAACTACTAACTCGGTGACGGTGCGGCTAACTCATTTAGCATTACCCTGATGAACAGGGGGACTACAACACAGTAACAGTAACAGTAACAGAAACCCAACAAGAGGCCCAAAAAATCTTAGACCTCTCCGGTTTCTCTCTTGGTCCACCCGTCCCGCCCCATGCCTGTTAAATTACCAAGCTCATCTGGTAAAAAGCCTGTTAAGACTAATCAGAAAGCACTATTATGTGACTTATGTAGCAAATGGATTCAAGTTCAAGTTCAAATTCATTTATTTTGATGTACAATGTACAATTTCTAATTACACAGCAAGTGCTCCAGCAAAGGCAGAGCCTAGCTTCTTCTTCTGTTGCTGGGAATAAACCTCCTTTGTGTCAGAGCACTGCGTAATCACGTAATGCAAATGTAGCTCTCAGTGAAATAGTGCGTAGGTTATTCTGCTAGCAGTAGTATAAGTTAAGGGTCTAAGAAGCTATATACATGATTGCACTGATTTGTTACTGATGTGTTAATAGATAGTTGGTTCGCTGCAGGTGTAGTTTGTAGATTAGTTGATGTGCAGTGTGTTCGATTGTCTGCTGTAATGAAGGATTGTCAATTTACGTGTTACAGTCTAATAGAGGTTGGGTGAGCATATCAGGGTCGTTCTTCGCAGTTTCCCACAGGTCATACATTTCATTCTCCTTGAGGATTTCTCCGATGTCGGCCAAACCGTGCATTCATGTCTCTTCCAGATAGGAACAAATGGCTAGGAAATGCTTTCTGTCTCCGACACCGAGTTCGTAGAGGGGGCAGATGTTGTTCTCATACTGGTTGAGCCCTTGGAGCGGGTATGTTCCTGTTAGCAGATGGACCTTGATGTGAGCTTTCTCGACACTGTTAGTAGATGACATTGATGATTGCTAGGAGAGATGAGGTTTGGTGATTGCATAATTGTTTGTGTTTAGCTATCTTGTTGATGTTTTACTTGCTAGTAGAGTCCTCAGTTGAGTGTTGGCAGTGTTATTGATGGCAAGAGATACTATCCTTTTCCACTGGCATTTAGATGGAGGATCAGCAAGAATCTCTAGTGCAGCTGGTAAGTTGCAATGGGTCTCTGTCTGTGTGTACAAGCCAGCTGTCATTATAGTTAGATATGGTAATAAGTTGCCTGAGAGCGATACTATATTCCCTGGAGTCGGTGGCTCTTGTGATATTTCTGAACAAAAAGCCTATGCTTGTCTATCCAGAAGCATATATACAGCTCCATCTGCAGTTGAGGTAGGTAAGGTTTGGAGGCTCTTCAGAATTTTGTTGTCGTGCACTTTTAGTTCTTGTATGTCCTTTTGAGTAGGATTTACTGCTTCGAGTCTGTAGATTGCTCTGGGCATGACAAATGTGTTCCAAATCTTGTATGACACTATTGGGTTCAGACATTTTGCACCATGTAATCCAGCACCGAATAGGGCATGCACAGTATTTCTGGCATTTGTTATTGCGTTGGCAGCATAGCTGTTGTTGTTTATGCGTCTCAGTATCCCCAAGTGTACTCATCAACATTGTCCATTCCTTGTTCATTCATGGTAAATCGAATGGGGTCTGCGCTTCTGGGATTGTTGAAGACAACCACTTGGCTCTTGGATAGCCCGTTTACGTAGCGCTCCATATTAGCATGATTAGTTGTCATGTCAATTAATCGCTGTAGATCATGAGGAAAATTTGCCAGCAGGGTTTTGTCGTCAGCTGCTGTTACTGTACCAATATACTCTGATCCTAGATGTAGGCCTGTGCCTGTGTGCTCTAAAGAGTGAAGGAGTGGGTCTTCATATATTTTGTGAAAGTCGGCTGAGGTCTTCCCGCCTTGTAGTACTCCCTGCATAAGTGTTATCTGTGGTGAAAGGTGACCGTGACATTTCATACTGGCTGTCATCCCCGGGTACATTTGTTTCATTAAAAGCCAGAGATTGCTGTTGATTCCGGTCGTGTATAGTCTTCTCACAAAGATCCGTGGTAAACAACATCGAAGGCCTTTTGAGTGTCGAAAAATGCAATGTACAATGGGAGCTTGTGAGACTTGCTTTCGGCTATAGATTCTGCCATAAGCAAGGCGGCAATGTTTGGTGATTTCTGTTTGGTCAAGCCGTACTGCAGGGGACTTTGGCCGGACATGAAAATATCTTTGGTTCTGTTGAAGTATATCTGCTCAAATAGTTTTGCGAGGATCGGTGAAACGGTAATTGTTCTGTAGTTCTCCGGATCTTGTTTGGACTTGTTAGCCTTTTTGTGTATCGGAGTGATAACACCAGGTAGTAGGTTTCTGGGGGTATTCAGCCCTGGTTAGCATAGCATTGAAAATATTCAACAGTATCTCTAGGAGGACTGGACCAACATTTTCAGGTGTTCAGCTGCGATACCATGGATATCTTGGGCTTTGCTGTTCTTCATCTCTGTTAGAGCCCTTTCTAACTCTTCCAAGGTTACACTGGATGGTGCATCGTTAGTGTTTGCACATGCTGAGGCCATTTGTTCAATACATTCGATGTCATGATCTACCAGTTGTCTGTAGTTTTCATCGAACTGCAGGTTTGACTTAGGAGTTCTTAAGTTTCGGACATAGTTAGACCATCCATTGAGAATGTCGTCTCCTTTGTAATCAGTGCCGTTCACAATGAGACAGGGTGTAGCAACATTGATATCAGTATTTCTCGGCACACAAACCAGGATGTAGAAGGTTTGTTGATCATTCTCATATGCTTGCATGATATTGTTTGTAGCATTCTGATCAACTCTGGGTTGAGCTTGCCTCTGCTTCTGTCTGTATTCTGTCTTTGTTTCTTTATGCAACTGCCATGTTGGGTGATCAGGGTCTGCTGGTCTATGCGCTGATACCCATTGACTGTGAGCTATTTTAGTCTGATTCGCTGATATTGTAATTTCACGGTTCCATATTGTCTTATTCCCTGATTTCCTACTGTTAGTGGTAGGGATTGTAGAGTCTGACGCATCTTTCATACATGTGATCACTGTTGAGATGCAGGAATCCAGATTGTTGTAGTCTCATTTGGTAGTATCTAGATAACAGTCGAATGCAGCACTATAGCCTTCTGTAGCGCCTTTTTCCACTTCCGTTTCTTTATGGGCTTGGGCTTAAGCTTTTTCGACTTTCTATTGTCTCTACATACACCAATCTGCGCAATGACAGGGAGATGATCTGATAGGTTTAGTGGTTCGTTGCTAATAATCTGTACATTTTTATGATGCCTGGATCATTGCAAAGGATTAGTCTATTTGTGAGTGGCCGACATGTGAGTTAAAGGGGCCACCTTGAGGATACTGCTCGCTCAAATGAATTCCTAACTCAGAGCATTTGTTTTTTAATATATCATCTCTAGTGTCTGGGTGTGATGGGTACAGAGAGGCGTTGAAATCGCCGCAGATATTGATCTTATAAGTCACCATATTTTAGGATGATCTCTTTCCATTCATCAGCCAAGTCTAGAAAGTCATTGTCTCTGTCTTTATTCCCTTTGATGGGCGCATATGTTGAGATAATCACCAGAGAAGGGGATGTTGCAAGTTTTATAGCCATGAGGCATTTGCTACCTTCTGGAAGTCTGGTGAGCAGATCATCAAGGTCATGTCTCCAACCGATGCTAACTCCACCATATCCATGTGGTGGTTGAAATGGTGGTAACAGCACTCTCTCGTCACAGCTACATGCAAAATGGATCTGCTTATTAAGGAGTTGACCTAGGCAATGCTGCTGACAGTTGAAGAGCCAATATTCTTGGAAGGCTATGATATCTGCTTCGTCAGCCACCATCTTTGGGTAGACATAGTGAGACATGATATTCTTTATGTTAAAGATTGCTATCCGGAATCTTTTAGTGGCTGGCGCATTGCTAAAAAAGGCTTGCTTGCTGATGCATTGTTGTGAGAGCTCGTTTGGCCTATGGGGCTTTGAGGTATCGTAGGTATGGTTCATTTGACTGCGCTATCTAGAGAAGGATCTGCCCGAGTTTGGATGATATCTGTGGTGTGATGCACATCAACATTTTGACTTTGTGGTGGCAGGGCTCTATGTATTATTGTTTGTGTCGCGGCTTTATCGTTATGCCAAATAAGGCCATTAGTTAGTCATCGCTCTGCTGTATGCTGGTATCACAGCAAGAATGACTTATACATGTCGGTGGATGCCCATTGTGAGTCGGTCTGTTTATAAGCTGGCTGATCATTATTTGATATTATTTGGTTGCAGGAGGTATTGTTTGCTTGAAATTATGGAGGAATCATACACTGTTTATTACCTACTCGTGATGTCTTTGCAGAGGTATCGTACTTTGGATGGGCTTGATAGTTACTAAGTGAGTGGTCTGTTGTGGTGCTGGTAAGGTTGAGGTTGGCGAGCAAATGAAGAGGAAGAGATCGTTTTGGTACTGTGCTGCGGTCATGGTCGACATGGCAGAGAAGAGATGGTAGGTTTTAGATTGGGGATCAGCTGACGTTGTGGCAGGTTTGTTTTCTGTGGTAGTTGAATTAGTTGTTCTTGCCTTTGATAAAAAGGTGATGGTGGCATTTGCATTGAGGTGTCTGTGTAAAGAATCTGAACTTGTGTAGTTGGAGGAGGTGGATGTGATATTAACTGCATGTTTCTGCTGTTTCCGGTGGGCTGTGTATGTCTGGAGTGTAAGTTTGGAGTATGGCTGGTCCTATGATGCATCTGCATATTAAGCTGGAGTTGCATGCTTCTCAGTTCATCTTGTTGTTGTGAGATTTCCCCAAGTTTACCGAGTAGTCTGTGGACTGTACAGGCGCATGACTTTGCAGTGGTCGATCCATTTTGTCTTCGAGTCTATTTAGCCTGCAGTTAAGATTAGCATCCATCTGTTGAACATATGATAGGGTTGTTTGTAGCTGCATCACAATAAGTTGTGATGAGGCATTTAGAGCTATACTGCAGGAGGGCGCGACCTGTGGCGGAATATGACTATTTCTCGACACAGTTTCATTTCGGATTCTACAACTCTCCCTTAGCTCCCTGACTTCAGCTTCTAGGGAGTCGATGAGAGATAGGGCCAAGTTCAGTCGACGTGGTGCACTATTTGCATTGTCTTCTTGTTCAGTTAACTTTTTCTCTAGATTCTTTCGCTTTCTTTCTCGTAATTTCAGTTCTCTTTCTTTCGTAATTAGTGTGTCTGGTTATTCCTCTGAGATTTCAACATGGTTGTTGTTATTTGAGGTAGTGCTCAGTATGTTGCTGATTTCATCTGTGTTTTGCGCTGTTGTTCTGTGACTATTACTATCAGCAGCATCAACTACGTTGATGTTGTACTCCATGTTACTGTACGTTCCCTGTGTTGCATTATGAAGTTTGAATTGTGCGAGGTTTGTATAGTTATTGGAATTTGTCTGTGATTCTATTCCATTGTATTTCATCGTTGCAGTCCTCGATTGTTACCGGAGGATGTTGTAGACTAGGCACCTGTCGATCGTTGGGACTGGTGTTGCCTAGGATGCATACTAGCTGAGAATCTGTTACGGTGAGGATCTTTCTGCGCATGTGCAGATTATTCTGGTTGGTGGATATTGGGCTGTGTAAAATTGCAGTAGGTGTCTGAATCTGACTGACTCTAGGACTCTTAGGTACCTCGACATTTGTTATAGTTACGCTGTTGTCTGCAGTGTTTAAGCAGAGCTTACATTTGTAGATTGCGTTGCTGTGTTTATCCATTAGGTGTTTATGTTTGCGAGCAACTGCTGCACATTTGTTGTGGATCCAGTGATTTCTGGCTTGACACAGGGTGGAATTTGAGTGACATTGTCTTCTACTTTTTGGACAGTTGCTGTTGTGTGGAGTCGGACCGCTATGGGTCAATTGTTCGCTTATCGCCTTTAGCACATCCTTGACCTTGTTTTGAGGTTTTTGATATCATTACCCTGGTTCAATTGAAGGAATCTTCTCCAAATGTCGGTGGAAAGTTAAACATGTATACCACTTACAATTTCTGTGTCAAAAAGCTATTCTTCAGCAACATAGTTTTTAAAATGAACACGTCGACGCATTTTTCAATAACATTGCTTCTATTGGAACGATCTCATACAAACTTATGTGGATGTCTGTCCGTGGCTCCCAAAGACATGTGCCATTTTTGTGTTAAATGCTAAAACGCAACAGCAATAGTTTTCGGCAACATTTTTTCCAAAATATACACTTTTGACCTCAAGACTGCCAAATTGAAACTATATAAACTGTGTGGGTATTTGAGAAAGTTGTCCTTGTAAGGCTTGTGTATTGCTCTACTTAGCATATGGGGCCATGTGGGACCGACAGCTTAGCTATTTTGGGAATATTCATCTAGGAATGAGAATACGCAATACCAGTTGCATATTCTGTTACTAGCTTGCCTGCCTCAAGCAACAGCTTCTAGTCGAATTATACAGCGTACGTCTATGGTGTTTAACAATTAAGTATGTGTAGTTAGGTTCTGTGACTAACATACCTACATTTCAGTATGGCATGGGTTATTGCGTCACAGTTTTATAGTCCAGAAAGAAAAGAAGTATTTTATAAACTATAGAAATTTTTCACTGGACGAAAGATTAATATTTACCAGCAGAGACGTTGGAGAGCACCTTTGAGAACATCTACATTTCAAAAAATTTCTGTGGAGGTCCCCCGGACCCCTGGACTTGGCCGCTTTCAGCTTGTTTGCTTGTGTGCGTGCGAGCGAGTGGGGGGGGGGGGTCCCTTCAAAAACTTTTTACAGGGGCCCTCATCACCATTGCGACACCACTGGGGGAATTGCTCCATAATGGTACCCGAGATGGGCTTCGAGCATCCTCGCCAGGAAGGCTTTATCGTTAAAGCTAAGTAAGCACTAAGCCACTTGCGGCCTAAAAACTACATGTCTGGACATAACACCCAAATAATAGTCTAGATCCATCAAGAAGGCCCGCAGAAATAAAGTAGCAAGTACTAATGCAATATCTTTAACTCACATAAGGTGATGGTGCTGAATTCCTTGGAAATCATCCACCCCATCTTCACGTACAAGAGTGTGCATCCCAAGAACAACTGATTACACTAGGTTGATTCATTTTCTCATTTTTAACATTTTTTTAATAGGAGAGCGGCCCGTTTTACTGCATCTCCTCCTCTGCTTTGGTGCTGCAGTCATTTTCCTGTGACGGAAGCCCACACGAGGCACTTTCCTCTCGCAAACCAATACTTATTGGTCGGCTTGAGGCAGATATAGTTTATATTAAACCACGTGAGTAGCCGCGTTAGGACTCTCCCTCACAGGGATGCCTTTCACGATATATTAATTACAGATCAGTTAGGTACCTCTGGCGAGATACGGAACCAACAACACCATCTTTGTTTCTATGTACACATATCTATAATAAAGCAGCAAACGAGTACGACTGTTTCACTCTTTTTATTCGTCTCCAATACCACCTGTCTTCATGGAATGAATAGACATGCTGGCAACACGAACAGCCGGGATACGACGGTGATGTTTAATTTGTGCGGCAATGGCTGCATGACCCCACTGGAATGTGATCGTTCCACCGACCCCAGAGGTCAGTTTTTGTGGACACCAGAGATGCGCAGAATCCAATCCCAATCCCCGAGACCAGCTAACCAGCATCATTGGGCTGATGTACCACAACGATATGATTCAGAGCTACAGGATGATGTCACGGAGCAACGCATACCTCTGGAGGCTACAATCACACCAGGTTGAGATAGTATTGGATGAGAATGTTACAGACCAGTCATTGCATATTGCAGCGTTTAACTGTAAAAAATATCAAGACATCAACATATGCTATTAATAAGCTCCTGGAAAATAATCATATCATTTTGTTGCAAGAACATTGGCTCTTCCACAGTCAAATACATCTGTTCGGAGAAATTTCTACCAAAAGCCAGTTCGCTGGGAAAGGTGTTGATATGCTTGATCCTTTGCCACCCATACAGATTCCCAGAGGTTTTGGGGGGAGTTGTTGTTTTATGGCGTAATGACGTAATGCTCATTTTATAAAACCACTACCTGATGCAATGCATAGCGCTCATAACTACATGCAGGGCCAAATCTATTAATAATGTCAGCATATCACCCATCTAAAAACAGCAGCACTAATCACGTGGCTGAATTTCTTGACACGATAGACCAAATTGTAGCTCGCCGGGTAGTGTCGGGCCGTTCCGGTGTAGTATGTCAACTCGCTGCGCCGCAAGTGCACGACAAGTGATGACGCTGGTTAGCATCTGGGCTCGGGGTGATGGACCTTGTACGAGATTGCCCTGCGGGAAACAAAAACCGGCTCCTAAGGCTGGTGGAACTCAATCGTTCCAGTGGGGCTGTGCGACCATCGTCATGAACATTAAACACAACTGTCTCATCCCAAGAATTTGTGTCACCAGTATGCCTGTCCATAGCAATTTCGTGATCTATGGACTTACAAGATTTGATGACTTAAAAATATAAGTCTATACAATGAGTTTACCTAAGCAATCATAAATATGCTAGATAACACTACAGTAAGAGCATACGAAAATACGAGACATAGAGACAGGCAGATGAACATTTAAACATGGGGCTCCCGGAGGTACCACACAGACTCGTAGGTCTGCATAGGTATCCCCGCAAGGGAGGCTCCCGTACACGAGACTTAGCTATTTAACTTAATATAAGTTATTATACCTCTAAGCTGAAAGGAAGAAGGGTATCTTGGACGAAAAGTGATGTGCCTCACATGGGCAATACTCCTAGTGCTAGTTTATGCGAGGAGTATTATCCTGGCGTGGACCGTCGTTGCTGAATCCTTGCGAGAGGCAAGTGCCTCGTGCGGGCCTCCATCTCGGGAAGGTGTTGCCACTGCTTAAAGCGGGAGAAGAATAGTAGGCAAAAATGGGCCCACTAATATTTCAATCAAAAATGCTTTAGAAAGAAAAGACCATACCTAGTGAGATTGTGACTATAGGGGTGCGTACTGTTTTATGTGAAGACGGGACGAGGGATTCCCGATGGATTCCCTTGTTACCATCTTATGTGATTCGTGGTATGCTGAATTAGTAGATGCCGCTTTATTTCTGTGGGCCTTCTGCTTTGCTTAATTCCTTTTAGTTGTTTTTCAGAACAAGAACTATTTTAGGCCTCAACTGGCTGATATCTACCTAGCTATTAGACATGGCTGTCACGGAGAACAGATGTCCTAAAACACCAATACTTAGAGACAGCGCTCATACATGTTACATAGCAAGATCTCCGAACTGGATAAGAATCTGGACATCCCGCCACGTAACCACATAAAACATTACAAGACATGGGTTACATTTCACGAAAGCATTATTAGACCATTTCTCTATCGTTATGGTGGGGTTAAGACAGATGAATATCCACCGTAAATGTCCTTCCCGCCAGGGCGTGGCAGATCTAAATATCATGCCCAGACATTTTAACGGCATTTGGTGGGGGTACGTATCTTGCTCGTCACCGGGTCCTATGGAACTAACCGTTTTACCTGTCATTAGGTTTATGTACAAGTTGCCCAGTTTTGCACTGCGGTGCGGGAAGATTGTCAATAAATAAAATAATAATTAATACATGTGTTTCACAGTGCTTTCCTACATTGGCTTAAAGTGCTAACCACTAGGTATCCAAAGATACAGGGGAATATGTGTGACACCGCACCCTGGCCATCAACGCTCAGAAACCCCAATAGTTTCCCAGACTCGGATTAGCCCATGGTGCGGATGGGGACATCCACACAATTAAGAAGCCACAAGGCTGAGTAGAACACGAAGAGAGACAAAATCTTACTTATGAGTCTTACCAGAGTGCGGAGCTAGATTATCGCACTACTGGAAGAGAAGAGTATATTACACAGTACGTAATGAAGAAAGTGTCTCTAATCATTTTGAACCTATCCTACTGAGCTGAATAGAAAAGGTTTAGTCGGTAGCATGCTGGGCTAAACAGAGTTATAGCATGGAAAGCGACCTTTAGTGAAAAATTGTTGGTGGCGGGAGAAAGTGCTGCATATATAAGTGTTGCTGTATAGTGTTTCCTACGTGCACTGCAGTCCTATATTTTCTATGAATAAACAAAACGTATGAACGGATGTCAAATGATTAAGATTTCCGCAAACAAGACTCCCGCAAGAACACTCATGGCGGGAGTACATCACTCAGTGCTGTAGGCCTAATAGAATGTCTAACGAGCAGTCAGTAAAAGATACGATAGTACTACGTGGTGAAGAAAGTTCCCGCACACCGATGGCACGGATGGAAGGTGTAAACAACCCGATCACAAGCGGGGGTTGTCAGAGGCAAATGAAGATACAAAACCAAGCTTTATGGTGCTGGGTACGTCAGCCAGCTCTGAAAACGCACCGGGCAAAGTTTACTTGCTGCGGTCGACAGTTGAAAGAACCTACCTGATTAATGCGGCGGCGATTGAAATACCACTTTTAGGCATGGACGGCAGATCCGGTGAGTCATCCATCAAAGAACATCCTGCCTCTACATCTGTAGACTCACATATTCAGGCCGTAAAGGCCTCACCGCAAATTTGTGTTCCGAGGTAATATTGATATTCGTGAACAATTATCAGAAGTTCCAAATTGCTCCCATAAATGGGGAGTTACAAAATTGTTTTAGTGCGGCGGGTTGGAGAACTGCACGCTACGGGATAAAAACCCGACACATAGCGAAGGAAAACGCGTATTGTCTGTCGCGCTTGTTAGTAGCTGGTGCAGATCCAACCTGTTCGGCCACTGGCCGAGGATGCTCTCGATCACGTCTCCTTTTATACTCCCCGTGACGTCACAGGAGCAGGCTCCAACCAATCATCGTTCGAGCAACAGCCAATCAGCGCGTAGCTAATAATGGCCCAGCCGAATGATCTAGAACATTCTAGAAGTTCTGCGTACATGTGGTTATGACGTCACGGCAATATTTTGAAGATAATCATGAAGAGTTTTCCCTGGATAACTCAGCCATTTCTCAACCGATTTTGAAATGGTTTACGGATTTAAAAAGCCCCTTCAATTCTGGTCTTGATTAATGCCAGATTTAACGGGAACAGGCAATCAATAAGGATTACGGGTACCATCTCGGTACACTAAAAGTGCCATCCTATCTTGGTCGTAACTACGCGCTCCATCCAAACAGCGTCTCGGCGCGTGCATGCGCATTATGTGTTTTAACGAACTTAGTCGTTTTTCGACACACAATCTCTCTCATAGGCCTATATATGCTTATGGCTCTACCCAGGGGGGCATGTTCAGGAAACGAATCCAGGATTTCCGGCGTGTACCCAGCTCAGCTGGTACAGCCGGTATCTGACTGGTCGATCCGAACTACACCATGCATGAGATAATTCCGAAATTTAGTGACACACATTCCATCATTATAGGTGGTGATCTCAATAAGGACCTTGCACGGATCACGTCATGCAGAAGGCGTAAACCGTACCTACTGAGCTTTATAGAGGAAAATATCCTTCAGTTAAAATATGTGCAGAAAACCTTCATAAATCCGAAAGCATTGAAGTTTCAGAGCTTGTTTACTTCCTACATACCCTATGCATAAACGATAACTAGTCTGTCAAGAGCGTAATAAACGACTTTGTGTGGAATACATCTGATCACTATCCAGTCCAAATGACAGTCCAAGGAAGATTTGTTTGTAGCAAGCCAGCGGAGAAGCCTTGTGTTCAGGCACTACACAGAATACACTGGTCAAAGCTTGACAAGGACTACTACTTATCAATTGTAGCGCAAGGAATGGGCGAAATAGGAATGAAATATGACCTGGAGCGACATCCTGACCGTAATACAGTTATTGTAGAGCTTTGCCAGATGATGTCCTCTGATGTACAGCATGCTGCGGATCCAGTAAAGAAACACAACAGTTTCCCTAAATTGAGAGTGTGGTCAGAAGAGATAGCACAGAAGCATAAAGCTATGCGAAGAGCATATAAATTATGGAAAGAGGCTGGTAGTATTATAGCAGAGAATGAAGAGCTCTTCCTGCTGAAGAAACATACTAAGAAAACATTCAGGAGGGCTTGCAGAGTTGGAGCTGCAAAGAAGGTACAAAGAGAAAAGGATGAAATTATGCAGGCATTGCAGGTTGCCACTAAGTTATTCCATAACCTAGTCAACAGGCAAAGCAAGTCAAAGACTACATCTATCTCTGATCTGTATGCGGGTAAGGAGTCCTACCCAGGTGAAGAAGATGCCATTAATGCCTTTAAGAGGCACTTTAAAATGATGCCAGCTTTGATACACATTATCATGAGATGGTTCATCAGGAAGGAGATGTTATACACGAGTTGGTTAAAGATCGAGAAGTGTTGGATGTCCCTGAAGCAGAGTTTGCTTCAGCTATTTCTTCAGTGAATAAGGGTAAAGTAGCAGATGTATATGGCATGACGATAGAGAACATTTTGCATGCAAGGTTTGAAGTCATCTCTTTTTTACTGGAGATAATAAACCAGATAGTCAGAAACGGATGTGTTCCAGAAGCACTGAACACTGGGTTACTATCTCCGATCCACAAAAAGAAGGGACGCGTGCAGGATGTGAAGAATTACAGAGGCATAACTGATCTCCCCAAACTCGCCAAAATGATTGAAGCTGTCCTTAGAGAAAGAATTAGAGGCAAAATAGAAGCTATACAGTGCCCTTCACAGCGAGGCTTCTCTGCGGGTTCTTTACCACTGAATTTCACTTTCCTTCTCGAAGAACATTATAGAGAATGCAGGGACAATTATAGCCAAAGCTATGTTATACTGCTTGATGCCAAATCAACATTCTGTGTGATAGATCATTCACATCTTATGAGACGGCTGTATCATGCTGGTGTACAAGACACACACTGGTCCTTAATTCAGAGCATGCATGTAAATGTAACAAGTCAAGTGGAATGGCACGGCACTACATCAGATGCCTTTAACATTGCACAAGGGGTTCGACAGGGAGGTATACTGAACACAGATCTATATAAACTCTATGTGACCCTGTGAATATTATACACCTGTAAAAAATATATGTGGCACCAGTGTTGACGTAGATTAGGGTGTATCATTCTGAAGGGATACTTGTTGACACGACTAGAGGCATATCAGAAGAAGCTACTGAAGCAACTATTTTCCTTGTCGAAAAATACTGCTGATGCAACAATTTTTATATTGTCGGGGATCCTGCTCATAGAGGTCCAAATACACATTGAAGCGTAACCAATGCCTGGGGAAGAAAATTGCAAGGCGTCAGATAGCACTGAAGCCATGAAAGAGTAATAGTTGGTTTCTGGACATTAAACGTATTGCGCAGAAGTATGACCTCGAGGACATAGAGTTATATCTAGAAACTCCAATGAAGAAAGAAGTATGGAAGAATCTTGTGCACAAAGCGGTTCATAACTTCTGGCAGCAGTCTATGTGCACAATTGCACAGTATTATGATTCACTACGTCATCTCAATGCTCAATTATATTCCTGGCAAGCTATATCCACTTCTCCAGCTGGGCTGTCATAGTGCAATGGAGGCTAGCAGTATCCATGTTAAGCTGAAACTCTTGACAGGCATTTATATCCTGCAGCAGCATCGGGTTCGATTCAATCCAGAAAAATCTGACCAGAGTTATTTACTATGTAAAGAAGCTCCAGAAATGGTTGAACTCTTTGTAATCCACTGCCCTGTGCTGAAGGAGGTCAAAAGTCCAATATTGCAGGAGATATTTGAGACAATACAGAAAATAGCCCCTCTTAGCTCATACATCCATGATGGCCTAGGATCTGACATGATGCAAATTATTATGGACTGTACTGTGGGGCTGAATGACAGATCAGTTGATAGTATGATGCTCTATTCATTGGAGTTTCAGATTAGAAAGCTACTGTACCACCTGCATACAGCCAGACATAGTCTGCTTCTGCAATAATCTGTGCGTTCATCACTGAAACAATGATAACAAAACCAAATGATATAATACTCTCTTGATAATCCCACTCCATGCTGATATGGTTTAAGATTTAAAATGATAGATATCTAAACCTAACACCATACATTGTGTTTGTTTGGTTTGACGTGTGTAATGGCATCTTACTGCCCCTGAAATGTTTCTCTCATTCATTGCTGAAATCCCAACAGGATGCCGATATACCTAACTATAGATGTAAATACTAAGACTGATCACAAGACATCAATATAATCACTAAATGATTAAGTGGGGGAGTACTGTATATGATCCCACATTTACTGCAACGATCCATAGGTCTGTTGATACTGTACTGAGTCATTCTGGCCGTTCCACACATCCCCTAAGCGCTTGGGATGCCTGGTCCGAGGGGAACGTGCATCATCTCGTGTGGCTCACTAGTTTCTCTCTGTGCTAATCATCATAGCATAGACAATATCCAATACATTATCCAGCCATTAGGATAATTATTAACACCATTCAGATATCATACGCTAATGATCAGACAGTTATTATTAGTACCCATCTTGACTCACTGAATGCACGTTTCCCATAAACATAAGTATAGAGACATCCAAAACTACTAATAGCCATGACAATATAAATATAATGTACAGCTAGATATGGCTACTAACATGTTACTATAGTGTATGGCTTATACGCAGTACCTATTCTGACATTATCTCTTTTGTGTTTATAACGTCAGCATACTAACACAGTACTTGACTAATTTCAGGGGCTGCTGATTTTTGTTGTATCGTTTGGAGAGACAGCTTCAACGTAGTGGTAACAGCATCATGTGGACTAGTGTTCTGTTATTCCTGGGTGTTATTCAATTTCCAGAAATACGTCAACCTGAGATGTGGTAGAACTATTAACAGCCATACAATTCCGGAACAAGTTCTGGTGGATTTTTCTCTTCCAATGAATGCTACATAATGGTTCGTTGATTAACCCTTTTAACATTCTCTGCAAACACATGGTTGGGTCGAGGAAGACGGTACAGTTTGGGTGGTGATGAGGCTCATCCTGTTTTGGATGCCCATGCCTCCCGACGTTTTTCTGACATTGACTCGCTAAAACTGTGCCCATAATAAGCTAACATACCTGTGGTGGATTGAGCAGTCACACCCTCTATCAGAGTGTCCATCATACCAAGAAGTGGCAGGGAGTGTGATCGAGCTGGAGATTTCTTTACAGCAATCCCCTTGTCTATCGCCAAGGGCTGGTAGAATTTCGTTAACTATACACCCATGATTCTCTACTGTTTTGTCAATGTCCTTGATTGTTGATTCCATAGTAACATAGATTTTTCACTTTTGCTGTATGGTAGTAATGCATAAGAAGTACAAAGCATCCGTTATCTCACTTCACTCTTCAGTTCAGGTACACGCCATTAGACCATATTCGCTGAACTATGATATTGTCTGCTTCTTCGTTTGTTGTTGTCAGATCGGGGTTTATTGTTACAACACCCCTGTTGCCGATCCCGACTCGGGCAGCTTTCTCTCAAATCAGGACCAATTTATGGCCAATGATATGTGCATGGAATGACTGACGATCAGTTAGAGGGTTGACAACAGGGCCTATTAGCTGCTCCTTATTTTCAAATACTCAATAGAGTCAAAACTGTTTTCTGTTGTGGTAACTTGCTGTTCAATTGTAACTGGTGGACTTGCTCCAGTAGATCTTGCACTTCTCGTGACGTGCTTTGTATTATAATCATAGTACCGATCAAATACAAGGTTGTCCCCAATTACAATCTCTTTGATAATGATGTATTTTATGTTTGTTGCATAATCCTCAACTGTGCAATTCACGAGACATGGGATTACTGGGCATTACCAAGAGTAGTGCAGAGTCGTCTATGATGGAGACGTCAATGTTACTAGATGTCCTCGTGCATACTGAAAACTCTTTTTTGCAATGATTTCGATGTGGTTGCTCATATTTCTGTTGTCAACTCAAACATTGACATTGGCACCGGGGATAATTCATGTGGAGGGGCATCCATGGTATTAACTTCGTGACTACTAGGTCGATGACTCTCGAGTAAAAAGTGTTTACGTCATAAACTTTAGTGTCTCCTATATTTACATGTTTGATATTAGCATGGTAAGTACGTTTTGTGAATGGACTCATGTACAAGTCAGCTGGGAATTTCTGACCTGACTCATTCAAGTTCAAGATTATTTATTTCACGATTCATGTACATGTACACAGATACTACAGGCAGCTCATCCAAGGCAATGCCTATAAAGTGATGGATCCATTACATATACACATCACAGTGCATTACAAACAGGAAACACATACCAAACAGACAACAAATAAAAAGCATTCACATAACTTACGATACATAAGATACATATATGAAGCAATTAGCCCATACTGCTTGCAAGAAAACATTGTTCGGGGAGGGAGGGGTTGGGATGTGGGATGTGCTCGCCATGGGTCATCATCATACAGTATCTTTGTATCATTCTTAATGCTTAGGTCAGACCAATTTATTGTTTAACCTTGCAAAAATTCCCACCCAAAACACAAGACCGGAGATGGCGAAAAAATTAAAGCACAATTTCAAGCTCAGAAGTTTTAAAGCTATTACAGTAGTAATCCTTTCCTCATGTTACGATTGATCAAGAAAATTCAAAACATCTTTTTCTCAGTGAGTGTTCGTTTGCAGGGATTCCAGTGGTAAATTTTCAAAGATAGTCTTTTGTTGGCTGGCAAATGGACCTTTCACACGACCATTGCAAAGCCATTTTGACTGGTTTGAACATTACATGGTTAACAAAGCTACAGAGAACAAAGAGTTACAGAAAGTCCCGAGTGAAAACGATTTGGCGGCCAAAAATTGTTAGATGGAAAGAATGTTGAAAATAATGCCTTAGAATTCTAGCATTATTATTTCTAGATATGGAAAAATTAAGTTAGGAGGGGTTGCAAAGCCAAAAAACAAATTTGTATGACCTTAGTATTATTGTAAGCATTAGCATAATAGAAACATCATTGTTTTAATTTGTATTATGACTGGATACATCCGGTCAGTAACAGCCATGGTGGATTTTTTTGCATCACAGCGCTTCATCTGATCAAGCCCTATTCGCCGCGTACCCTAGCCATTGACAGCAGTGGTTCCATCTTTTTCTGTTACGACGTCAAGCTTATTATCTGGATGATCCTCTGAATTGAAAGGTCGGATAAGATTAATGCTTTACTCGAGTTTTACACTGATGGTTTCTCTGCTCTTTTGTCATCAGGTAGTCATATCTGCCTTCGCTCCTTGTGTTTGTCAACTCGTGTACTGATATTTTCAATCATTTGTTCAGATCCGCCTTCAAATGACTACACGCATGCCCACACTTTTAGCATCTCAGGCTTCAGTAGTCTACCAATTATCCCATTGGAGGCATGAGCGTACTGCATAAATGTTATCTCGACAAACATGTCACTCCAAATTCGATTCAAGAAGCTACGCTTTGGTTTCATGTTATACTCTCCCTTCATGAACTGAACAAGAACCTCTTTTGAAGTGACTCTATGGACTGTAGGTAACACATACCATATCTCGCATAGTGCACATGATGAGCGTATATATATATATATATATATATATATATATATATATATATATATATATATATATATATATATATATATATATATATATATATATATATATTTCCATATTCAGAATCACATAATAAGATAATAAACATGAAGAAATATTTTATACAGACATGCCCATTTGAAGTAGGCTACTCCAGACCTACGACTTCCTTAAACCGGCACTGCTAACCATCTTTTACTCCATGACAAGGGAAAGAACGTGCAGCCCAAGAATATGTCAAATTATTCTGATTCTCTCCCACAATCAAATACTCAGCGATGACTGCGTAAAAAGTATTTCTTCGCGACAGTACACATAAACCAGGAATTGCACCAGATCCCAGACAAATCATGTGTGTACGGTACGAGTGATGAGGGTTCTACCTTGGATGTGCCATGTAACTACTAGCCAACAGGATAGCAAGTGTATGCAAACCAGGGGCGGATCCAGGAATTTATTACGGCAAGAGTGCATTAAAATGGTACCTCTCAAACACTTGAACAATTGTTCACGTTTATCCATTTAATTAAAATATAGAATTTGTGTGGATGAGAGTGATGCTTTTATCATTGGTACATCACAGCATTGTCATGACGGTACTAAGAATGGGCCTAATTATTATCTTTACTCATAGCATTCAAAATCTGAGAACTATATTAATTTCCAACAATCACAGATGATTCGTGAACCTAACTGGGATCGAGTTTGTTGCTGTTTTATGCTGAAAGCAATTGCTGCATAACTGCCCAGGCAGTGGATATTCTAGGATTTTTTTGTACAGGGTCAAACTGTGGAAAGATTCCACAATTTGGATAAGTGTAATTTGGATACAATTTTAGGGAAATAAGTATCTTTAAAAAGGTTTTGGAAAATTTGGTCTCCTGAGAGTGATAGAATTTTGGTTAAGTAATCTGGGCCAATATGTATTTCTCCAAAATATTTGAGGTGTGGTAGTCTGCCCCTACTGTGTCCCCCCCACCCACCCAACCCCTAGTAGATACGCTACTGTGCCCAATGCAGCAATAGCTACAAGCTATTGCTTCCCTGGGCGGTTACATGTTGGGCTTCCAATTTAAGGCAGCGGCAACATTCAGTCCAGTTTGTGTAAAAAAATATTTCAGATTTCAGTCCAAAAAGTCACAATATATATGAGATTTGAATGAGATAAGCTGGACGTATAGCGATAAAATACTCTTGATGAGCTCTGTCGATGGGCGTATTATTAATTAAAGTAATCTCTAAACTAGTGGGCAGTTACCCATACACTAACTAAAGACTAACTACGAACGTACAGATGAATTAGAACGCGTAGTGATTGTGGTGTTAGTAGTGCAACAGGTGAAATGTGTTGGAAGAGTAAAAGGGAACGTCAGGCTGGGCAGGGCACCCCTCCCAGAGGGAGGGTGCACACCCGCCACTGCACCCACTCTGGATCAGGCCCTGCATTTTCTGTTAACCCTAATAACGATTTCTTAACCACCACAGCCACCACCACCACCACCAGCATTTACCAGTCACTATACAATATACTTCAGAACGATGTGCCTGCATGATTCAGTTCTATCATATGGACCTACTAGAAGGTTATCAATCTGCATGGGAAATGCAAGGTGTAATTTTGAAATCGATGTGGTTGTAGACTGTTGCTACCCAAGGCAGCAACAGCCAACGTCTTTCAGTAACAGATACATCTACACAGTTTCACCAGTTCCGTGTATGAAAATCATCGAGCCGCAAGGACTGCAGACTTAGTACGAGTTCCCTAACATAAATAAATATATATGCCTAGCGATTGTCACATGACAGGCGTTATTATATGTATGGGTCATACTCAAAGAACTGGCACTATTAAAGAATATGATTGCTCTGTTTGCTGTATATGAGGGCTATTATATATAGTGTCGATTAAATGCCAATGAATCCAACTGTTAAGGGGATATTTAATTTAGCCATAGCAAACACCAGCTTTCCAGCTCAACCACGTAGCCCCCAACCCCACCCCATGCAAGTATGGCCTTAGTGTGACGTGTACGTGTCTGATAAAGATCTTTGACAGGTTCTTGGAATCTCCTAGCAGAAACCCCAGTCAGCAGTAAGTACGCCAAATTCCTGACCGGCTACGAGTACTGCGTTATCCTCCCGGTTACTAGCTCTAACCGCGGTGATTCAGAGCTATTACATCTACACAGCAGCAATAGCAGCATTTATAAAGGGCTCCAGCCCTGTCTGATTGCGCACAACTAGCTCTGCTTTCGCATTGCTAGCACGTTCGAACGTGTTAGCAATTATACCATCTATTAGAGTTAGCTTTCGTCTATAATGGAATTGTGTCATTCTGTTTTTTTTCGCTTAAATTGTACCTAAAGTGCTTTAAAAGTATTTTATTGAAAACAACGTGCGTTTAGATATGAACTTAATAAGTATATGTTCACACATATCTAACGGAAAATAACAATATTTGCTGATGAAGAGGCAGTTGTTCAGCTAGTTGTCTGTGAACAAAACAAATCAAAAGCACATATTTCGACTTTATTGTGAATTTGAAGACTTAATTACCCGTATCGCCACAAAACGTGATTTATATTAATGATATTGTGGTTTACTTTCATCTACCTCAGAACAGCGAGTCTGAAGGTGTGTTTGGTAATTAAGGTTGCAAATTTGTAACGAGTTATTATTCGTTCCCGGAAACGGAAACAGTAATTAAAAGACTTAAATACAATTTTGTAAGTATATTTAATATAAAATTTCATTATTGAACATTGACGCTGCCATTCCTGCGATCAGAATTTCAAGGCAGCAAAACAGAAAAGCTGTTGAATATTTGAAAAAAATATTATCACTAGATGTACATTGCTGCATCCATGAGCAACAATACCCATGGTGGTTCAACCAGTATATTTGCTACAACATAAAGAATGCTGCTTATAAAGCATCATGTATATTAACCATAAAATACTAAATACTAAATTAATAAATTAATTACAAGTGACGTTTACAAAAATACATCATTTTTCAATCGATTGAAGAAGAAGAGAAGAAGAAGAAGAAGAAGAAGAAGAATAAGAATAAGAAGAAGAATTAGAAGGAGAAGAAGAAGAAGAAGAAGAAGAAGAAGAACAACGTAGGAACGAGAGAGAGAGAGAGAGAGAGAGGAGAGAGAGAGAGAGAGAGAGAGAGAGAGAGAGAGAGAGAGGTGGGTGGGGAGAGTCAGAAGAATAGACGTGGCGAGAAGTGAGTAAGGGGGCGAGATGTAGGAATGCGGGAGGAAGAGGGGTGGCAGTGAAATGATATGCAAGAGGGTCTGTGGGAAGGGACGGACAGAGCGAGATGGAAGGAGGGTGGAGTGAGTGAGCGAAAGAGCACGCGAGTCGGCTGGTGAGCGGGTGGGTGTGGTGAGGGTGGGGGCTGTCAGCCGGCTGGAATGTGGTAGGGTGGTCGAGTGGGTGGTTGGGTGGGTCGTTGGGATGGTTGGGCGCGTGCTTGGTGTTGGGTAGATTTGGCGGAAGGATGGAGAGAGAAATAGGGAGTGTGATGTGCACGGGGAGGGTAGAGCGGCGGGGGGGGGGGCGGGGGAGGGGAGGAGGATGAGGATGCAGGGGAGGCGATGAAAGGGGAGAGGGAAGGGGAGAGATAGAGAAGTGCGTGCGTGTGTGCATGGGCGTGATGTGAGAGCGAACGGGATGAAACCAGTGAGCGAGCGAGGATGGACTGAGGAAGCGAACGAACGAGTGGGCGAGGAGAGATGGAGTAACAAAACCCCCACACATAACATCATTTTTTTTTGATGAGTTGTAATGCACCAGTAATAAGCAATTATCCCAATGACCACATCCGGAAATTCCTGAATGAGTATCCACAAATAGCTTCTCAAGCGAATGACTACCCGCAATATTAGTTGAAAGTTATATAATGAAATCATGTGAGCCATGGGCCTTTCCAGTTTTAGCTATGCCGCAACCGTCTCTAGCTACGGTCCACCCAACACCTCGCTCGTGTTGGGATCGATAGATCTATGAACGCCATGACTATCAATTTCCAGAAACTGCCTAGGCAGCAACAGCGCCCAGTCAAATTAGTTTCAAAATATTCGACACAATGTCTATTAAATAGTAGACATACAATTCGTACAACGTATCCAAGTATTAAGCGTTAAAGACGGACTAAATCGAGCCATTTATGACGTAATGATTATGACGTCACCATACACCTCACGTAGTTGATATGACGTCATATGATGGGTGGCTAGCGTGGAAAGGTCTATTACCGGATGAATTCTACATTTTATTAATCAATCTGTGTCTAGTTGTCAACAATAGCGGTCGATAATTTCATTGTCGTAACATTGGAAATACAGCCCAACACGGTGATCAATATTTGATCTAGATTTTGGTCTTTGATTTGGAATAGAAACGTTAGTAAGTTAGGTCCTCATTAGCATAAAAACCAACACCGGCAGGTACTGAGTCAATCGATCTTGACTTAGCCTAACATCAGTTATCAGTAAAATCTTAGAATAAGTAGCAAAGGACAACATTATGAATCATCTTGAATCAAACAATTTGATATCATCATGCCAGTATGGGTTTGTCAAGGGTCGCTCATTTATTACACAACTTTTTGGTGTCCTTGACACATGGACAGAGAACTTGGATTGTAATAAGCCCATTGATGTCCTCTATTTAAACTTTTCCAAAGCGTTTGACTCTGTACCACACCAAAGACTTTTGATCAAACTGGAACATTACGGCATTCAAGGTACTATCTTAAATTGGATCAGAGAATGTCTGTGTGATAGACATCAATTAGTTATTGGTAATGGGACAACGTCTTGTGAAACACCCGTTATTAGTGGTGTTCCTCAACGTAGTGTCCTTGGCCCAGTACTATTCATTTGCTAAATCAATGACTTGCCTAAGTCTGTACATTCGCCGATCCACATATTTGCTGACGACACCAAGATCCACAGAGTAATTCATTCTGAATGCTCTTTGTAAAATCGAAGATTGGTGCATCACATGGCAAATTCAGATAAGATAAGTGCTGTGTGACGCACTTATGGAAAAACAATGCAAAATACCCCCATTATTCAAATAAATCTGGCAGATGCGTAAAACTAAATGAAACCAACACCGAAAAGGATTTAGGTATTAACATAGACTGTCAGCTCAAATTTAGTGACATTGTGCAATCCAAACTAAGAGAGCAAATATAATTTGAGGGCTAATACGAAGATCATATACATAGATAGATGGACCAACTCGTGTTAAACTGTACACATGACGTGTTAGACCCGTCCTGGAACACGGTAATTGTGCCTGGTTGCCCTTACTCAATAAGGACTGTGCTATACTAGAGGCTGTACAGCGTAGAGACACGAGAATGGTACCTGCACTAAAAGACCATACCTATTTACACAGACTTCACTTTTTAAATCGCTGTAGTACCGCCGTTCGAGAGGGGATATGATAGAAACTTGTTCATCACATCTTGACAAGTCTTACAGGAACCAATGGCAATATCTCGAATTAGATTGCAATTCCAGTACACGGGGTCACAATCTAAAGTTGAAAAAGAAACAATCAAATAAATAAATAAGGCAACACTTTTTCTCAAATCGTATTATCAACAGTTGACTTATCAGAATTTGTAGTAAATGCACCTAGTCTAAATTGTTTTAGACGAGACAAATTCTGGAGTAATTTCTGGTATATTCAAGTCTATTCATATAAAAATTTTTGCCTACTTACAAAATCTAAATAAGTTCAAATTAATGAGGATCTACCCACATACTTAAAGCCTATTAAAGGTAGTATGAGGTAAGTATAAGTAACACTTCAAAACATGGTTCTAAGTTATGACGTCACCTAATCGGTCCACTGATAATAGATACATGTAGTCTATTATTAGTAATTAACCCCTTCGCGTTGCACCTCTCCCCATAAACATGTAAGCTGTTGAGTAATTTTTTATATAACTTAGCTCATCTAGTCTATTTCTGTTTTAGTTTAGTTTTTAAAAATTCACCATGTGCATAGCAGGTGCAATCTACGCTATTTGTCATGATAATGGATTTACTAATTCTAGAACTACTTCATAGGGCTCCGACATATAACTCGATAAATGTGTGTAAGAAATATGCTACAAAACGCACCTGTCTTAAAGAATCGACTTGTGGCGCACGCACGCGTCGAATATTTTGAAACTAATTTTGGCTGGGCGGTGTTGCTGCCATAACAGCTTAGCTGTATAGTTTTCTGAAAATTAATAGACAAGGTGTTCGGGCTCGATCGATCGATCCCAACGTGCGTGCGTGCGTGCGTGCGTGCGTGCGTGCGTGCGTGCGTGCGTGCGTGCGTGCGTGCGTGCGTGCGTGCGTGCGTAGCTTAACTAGGGATGGGCGGGCCATGGCTAAATTGGCTAAAACTGGAAAGGCCCAATCTGAACCTTCGCCCCTTTCTTGTCTTTGATTGTGACGTCAGCTAACAATGAAAGTTTTTGATTATGACGTCAGATATTTGAGTGACAGATCCGATTTCTTCATTTCAGTTGATGTTGTTTCTGGCTTCAAGCTAATCAGCATGCCATTGGACTATATACTATATCTTAACTATTTATACCTGAATGCCTGAATAGACCTATTTGAGCAGTGGCAGCAACAGCACCCAGTCAAATTAGTTTGAAGATATTCAACAGCTTACTTGTATTTAATTACCTTGAAATTGGGATTCTGGGAAATCAGGAATGACAGTATATACATTGAATTCACGCGTGTAAACGTCGTCGGAGCGTAGCTAGATGTGGGCGGGGCATAGCTAGAAATGGGCGGGGCATAGCTAGAAATATATCCCTCTATTGAGGGTTTAGATTTGCTGAGCAGTGGCTGGGACAGGTGTACGTATTCAGACAAACAAATAGATAGACAGGCAGACGGACAGACAAACAAACATACATAGTGACAATGGGCTCGCAATGGTAGGCTGTAGGCATGGGGTGTGATGTTAAATATTCCTTACCTAGAGGATTAGAATTGACGACAATGGTGTCGATTATAAATAGATTTCCAACGCGTTGCTGATATTTCACGGTCTATCTCACTAGCCAACATAAGGTGAGACATTTGTTCCTATGCAATCCACCTTGTCAATAGAAACCATGTACCTTTCGGATCGGGTGGGTCATTAAGATATATCATAAAAAACAAGATATTTCTTACAGAACTACATACAGAACCACATACCTATTTAGTCTCATTTCCTATACAAAACCACACATTTATTTAGTCTCAATTCCCACAGCACTGCCCTGAATTATGGGCGTACCTGCCATTTCTTAGTATCTCTTAGCCCCCTTTTGAGGTGGTCATTCAAGAAGGCCTGATGGGGTATGTTTATCTTGTTTCTAGACTTGCTTCCAGGCTGATGCCTATCTTGCCACAGGTAAATCTAGCTATACTCATTAGATTTATTGTTTCTACCTTTATGAAGCTGTGTAACTCTGATCAAGAACAGGTGTATTCCCTGCACAGGTGAAAATGAGTGAACATTATAAACATATTATCTAGTCGAAGCTAAAAATAAGTACTTAGATGGAAACTTTGTATGGAGAGAAAGCGAAGTTTATATTGACAAATGTATTGCTGAATACTGCTGATGTCAACTCGCTAACAGAATCAATAAAAACTTTCAGTCAAACTGTTTCCACTCTGAAGATGGCTTATCATGCTGCAGAAGCGTGGGTTATGGATATTTACAATTCGGCATAGTATGCCTCATATAATAAACATTTAAACACGTATTTTGCTGGATCAGGACCCAAGGAGCAAGCTACAGCTCGTTTAAAATGGGAATATATACTTATTCATCTTTAAACAATTGGTAAATATGGGTTTTCTGAGGCGACATTACAAAACTCGTCTAAATACCCATTTCATTCCCACGAATTAAAACATCATAAAAGGTGTGTAAGATGGTCTCTATCCGCTGTAAGCCGAGAGTAAGCCGTGTATGTTCTGATTTCTGATGTCACAGAGCTGCCGTATCCAATGTGAAACGTTAGGAATATTCAGCCATACCATCAAACTAAAGCGAAATACAGCAGGCATTCACATGTAGATGGATACCGCTCCAGATTTTGACCTTGAATGAATAATAAGTCAAATTACAATATTTGCCAGACGCCAGACACATGAAGGACATTATAACAAAAAATAAGCTTTGGTCATAAAACTGTCAAAATTAGGCGAAATTATTGACGTTTTTGGCAGACATAGACCGTCACACTGCGACATGAACACGCATGTTGAGTCAGGAGAAATTATTGCCGTTTTGGCAGGCACAGACCATCGCACTGAGCCATGAACGCGCTTGCTGAGTTTTGGCAGGCATAGACCATCACACTGCGCCATGAACACGCTTGTTAAGTCAGGAGAAATTATTGCCGTTTTGGCAGGCACAGACCATCGCACTGAGCCATGAACGCGCTTGCTGAGTTTTGACAGGCATAGACCATCACACTCCGCCATGAACACGCTTGTTAAGTCAGGAGAAATTATTGACGTTTTGGCAGGCACAGTCGATCACACCGCGCCATGAACATGCTCTTTGAGTCAGGAAATACACCCTTTATTGCGTTTATGCCATTACGACTAATCAGCGCAGTACAATTTACAGTTATGAAAAATACAGACTTAATCTTAAACAATTCGTAAACCCTACAAGATCATATAGCAGATGTTACCATGTGTTAATGCTGTGAAAATAACTACCTAAATATTTTCAAGCAACCTGCCTGGAAGCCGTAGCTGCAAAGAAGCAGCAAGTCGCAATCAAACCGCTGGGACTCCTATCTAGGCCACAACCCAACCCAGATCCCACCATATATACACATGCAATACACAATAATAATAATAATAATAATAATAATAATAATAATAATAATAATAATAATAATAATAATAATAATTGTATACGCCGTGCACCATGATATGATGCGAATTTCCGAACCAGACAGGAGCCCACGTGAATCAAACCACGTCCAATTGAGTGAATATGGTGTAGTCAAGCGTACATATGCATCAAACCCACAAACTGCTGTAAGGATTTGGCCAGTCTTTGCTACGTTTCTACACTTTGTCTCACAAGTACATGCAATCGACTCAATGCACATCCCTTGATACGGAATGATTTCGTGTCTCTGAATTTTATGCATCCAATTATCCGTCTCTCCGCTTATCTGGAAATGATGTTTCAGAAGCGTGCGAGCAATCCTTTACCGGGTGACGCAAAGGTAACCGATGCAAGTATAGTGCGTCACGAGTTGGAGGCAGCGTCTCGAACGCATTCCTCTCTTCTTAGAAACATCAAGCCTCGCCCTATATGTTCCACGAGAAGCTTCTGGTTCTCCGTAGAGTCGACAAACATACTCAACCTCTTGAGCCAGAGGGCCATCCCTCACGACTCTTTAAAGTAGTGCTGGAATTTCCAGAAGACATCTCCAGAACGATTTTCTTAATCCCAGCAATCACCGACACAGCATCACAATCTACGAATTCCCTCCACATTTCCCCCTTCAGAATTGTGCCCCAGCAAGTAAAGAATCAGAATGAGCACT
Source organism: Chaetoderma sp. LZ-2023a (assembly GCA_034401795.1). Classification (NCBI taxonomy): domain Eukaryota; kingdom Metazoa; phylum Mollusca; class Caudofoveata; order Chaetodermatida; family Chaetodermatidae; genus Chaetoderma; species Chaetoderma sp. LZ-2023a. The sequence continues at coordinate 15,798,681 of CM067370.1, forward strand.
TCGACAACACATAATGGACGATTCGAGCTTCTCAGTCAATCATATGATGTCGTAATCAACTACATGACGTGTAGGATGACGCCATAATCAATTACGTTACAAAGGACGTAGCTGAATTCGTCACGAACGCTTAATTGACTAACCGTTGTTGTACGAATTGTATGTCTTTACTATTTACAAACATGCTGTTGAATATTTTGAAACTAATTTGACTGGGCGCTGTTGCTGTCATCAACAGCACCCAATCAAATTAGTTTCAAAATATGCAGCAGCTTACCTGTATATGTGTGGGCGGAGATTAGCTAAAGATGGACGGGGCATAGCTAAAACTTGAGTCTTCCATTACATGTCCACGATCGATCATCTCGTCGATAGTATACTTCACTCTACTCACCTAATCAACTGACATGATGCCTTGATAAACGCCTTTCCAAAGTACTTATCAAGCACACCATCCCCGGTTGGACTTGCAAAATAACACGAACACGTATGCGAGCAGATCAGCATACATGCATTGAATAATATGCACTTGGAAAGCTTTTGATTATGGCTTGGATAAGAGCATATTACCGTTTAGCAGTACACACGTTTGAATGTTAACTTGTCCTTGAGATAATGCTACAGTCATGTCTATTCCTAACACTTCTGTCAATTTTGCAACAGAGTCGATTTTAGATTTGAATTCATTTTACTGGTTTTAGCCAAGGTGCGTTGAATTTGAGACAATTCGCAATTCAATACCTTTTTTATTTCAACGTGTCCCCCGCCTCACTGTGCATTAAACGTATCAAACTCGTATATCTGTTGTATATCTTTCTACTTTGATGGATATTTTCGAATGTACCGACTGTTGTTCTTTGTCACCATTGATATGCTATTTGAAATCTTTCTCACTATTACTGGTGCATGGTCTGCTGCTGTTGGTGATTTCTTGCATGTTTAGTGCGGCCATACACGATTAAACATGGCCGCAAATGCCTCAACGCCGCGTTATCAATTTTCACGATGATTTGCAAGTAGAACGTCTTAAAGAGTCTCAAGCATTTCAACGTAGTGGTTGTGGTCTTTCGCCAACTGGATACGGAATTCCAGCATATTTGCGAAAAGACATTGTAATCGAATCCCATCTGGAAGTTTTTAGATTGCCTCACAAATGCAACCATGACACGTAGACCTATTTGTCTCTGACAATTTCAGTCATATAGGTGATACACGGTCTTTGACGGCATCTGTTAAAATCCATGTCATTCATATTCAACGAAACCAACATGGGCTTGAAATAAATCATACTGATGATGGATCTGTGTATCCAAAGCTTTTAATCATGTACCAAGAGCAATCCAAGATCAAAGCCAGAAAACGCAGTAAAACGAAATAATTTCAAAGTAACTTTACAAACATTTCGTTATGGTAACGTTTGTGCTAATATATCAGCCAAAATATCAGCTATATCATTTAACAATCAACTTATCAAAATATTACAAAATTGTCCATCTGGTGGTCTAAGCATCCGCAATAGTTTAAAGCATCTGAAGAAGTCAAAAGAAATTATTCTTAAGCTTGATTTAGCTGACAAATACAATGGCGATGCTAAAGGTCAATGCTGTAGGGTTTAGTCGGACGCTACACAAATGATGTAGGTGGAGTAAATGAGAAACATCTTAAAGATTTGCACACAAACATATTAGTTGCTAGATTTTGGGGGCCGCATGGGTCGCCCTCCACCCATACCTCAGCCACGCCACCCATCAACCGGGTTTGCCATTGAGAAAACTTGCATAAAGGGACTATTTCAATATTTCTATCCAATACATGTTCCAAGAGAAATATAAATATATCCCGGACCAAATAATATATTATTCATCACAAACCTCTCATGTTATAAGGCAAAATAATAATACCAGACGTAACACCCGATTGTTTATATCAAGTCTATATTATAATGTATATGCTGACGTGGCCACTGTAAATAGTCCTACGTGTTGTAGAAAATAAATGCCAGACTAATCTAACTATGTAATCACTATACTGAGTCATAGGCGTCGAAAGGGGGTGGGAGAAAGGGGCAATTGCACCCCCACCAGACAGACATACACGCATGTACGCACGCACGCACACGCGCACGCACCCACGTACGCATCTTTGGAACTAGGGGTGTCAAGGATATGAGTTTTCCCCCTCCCACCTTTTGATTGTCTAAAGCTGAAATTGTACACCCCCACCCCGCCCCTAAACCCCACCCCTCACCTCATGCCCCAATGCATGAGATGCCATCTAGAAAATCTAGATTTCAAAGTTTCTATGAGGGACAAAGCCCAACCCCTCTCACCAATTTAAGATGGATTTGTCACCCCCCCCCCCCACCCCACACACAATTTTGTCATATAGGTGCTGGTGAAAGAATTAAAGCAGACATTCTATTTGAAAGGAATGTCGCTGAGATAGATTGATGCCTTAGATAGCAACAGCTTTCACCAACACTGCTATCTATATGAGCCGTGGCACTATCATGGTATCGTGCTAAATGAACTGGGCGATAGTTCATGGCAGCTGGATCAAGCTTTTCGCGGAAGTACCTCTAGATCATAGAGCTAGAACTCTCAGACCTAGAGATGCTTCCATTAAGATAAGGATAATGGTATATGTTACATTCCATGACGAAACACTATCTGGTCGAAAACGCTTCCAGGAAACATAGCATAGATTGGATCGCACACCTCCTCTTCAGAACATGCAACGTCAGTAAGCTTACATTTAAGCACAAAAACATAGATGATTAATTTATTATCCTCGATTGTACCTCTCTGAGTGTTTCAATCACCGCATACAGATAAGCCATGATTGATTACGATATTAGAAATATTTTGTTGTCTATTTTAGAACCTAATATGCCTGTAAACCATTCAAATGGATGGATCCTATGTGTCACTAAAGTATGTGACGTCATAATCAAAATACACCGCTTGTTAGTTAATATCACAATCAGATGACGTAGGTCCGTCACGAAAGTGGCAAATATCAAACAGTAACCATCTAAATTGTATGTCTTTGGTAACTTTACAATCTTATTCACATTTTGTTAATATATTGAGAGTAATTAGACTGTGAACCGTTGCAACAGATCCCAGGCAAATTACTTCAAAATATTCAGCATTTTACCTGAATAGTTATCTTGAAATTGGGAATCTGGGAATTCACGGTTCCAAGGATTAAAATCGATTCAGATGTGCGTACAAAGTGAACGGGAGGGGCTTACTAGAAATGGGCGGGGCTTAGCTAGAAATAGATACCTCTGTGAGATTTAAAATATTACACATAACACATCTGCGCGTGGAGTGGTGGTTTCGTTGAAATTATCATACTAGGAATTTGATTGGGTTTCAAACTACATGGCATTTTTAGAATACATTTTCTTCTTATTTACCACAAGATGACCTTACAGGAGGTAAACTACTAAACACGTGCACATGTTTTATTGGGCATCGGTATTGTGGAAAAGACAATCATGAAGCAGCTTTTTCAACCACTGCATTATAAAAAGCTTTCCCCAGACATAACACAAATATAACTAGCCTCTAATTTCATATTAATCGAAAATAGTCCAGTTGTACAACCTGTACTTTGGGTTGTCTTATTTATGTTTCGATGATTAAATTGACAAGATGTCAATCTTGCTGCATACGCAGACAGTTGCAAGACCTGGTTTCTATGGTAATGGTTTTAAATGTGTATGGTGCAATAGGGGAACAGGTCTTGTTCGGCCATTAGGTGTGCAATTTTTGGACACCCTTTTGGTCGCTAATCTGACTTTTCCAGGCACCACCTATATGGCTGTGGGTTTCGTTTTCTAGTGCTTTTGCACTAGATTCATAAGGTACTTCCGGTTTCCTTAAAAAATGAATTGCCGTATAAATTAGCTTATCTTGCATTGTTACTAGTTTTTAATTCCGATGGCATCGCCTGCATTTTTCTTGAGTGGTGGGGTGTATGGACCTGAGATTTAGACAGGCAATCTCATATCTTTGCTCCACCCCAGTTCCAAAAGTGTGTGTATCCAACCCCCCCCCCCCCCCTACGCCCCCTCCTACTCAACCTCCGCAGACCCCTCCCATCCACCCCTTAGTTGCCCAATATATATATACATATATATCGGAATACTGGAAGCAACATTCACACGTCTCTCAGTATGTCATACTTGTATAGAAAATCTCATCTCGTTCGAGAGTGGTGAAAACCTGCTTCTCGGTCTGGCGCCAGCTTCTGCAGTAACCATTTAACACCTGAAATTCTAGGGTTTCTATTTCAAAAAATGCATGTACGAAAGTTAATATTGAATAGTTTGAAGCGAATTTTACCGGAGAACATGTTGCTGTCATAGGCAGCAACAGTTAGCAGTCAGATTAGTTTTTAAAAATGTTCAGCCGAATATATTCTTTCTATGATTTGTCGTTTCCGGTCTCTGATGGTCAAAGGGTTAATATGCCTGTAATGTTCTACATATTTCACACGCAGTGTTGATACCGGCGGAATTTGTTTAACCCTCTTCCTCGGCAAAGTCCCAGCATTAGATCAACCATACAGGTAAAATGTTGATTATTTTCAAACTAATTTGACTAGATTCTTTTATTTTTTTAAATATCAAACACGAAACTTCATAATTCGTTGTGAAGGCGTTCTTTTCGTGGTCTGTAGATTTGAATGAGGTTTAAAGTGTTATTCCTATTCGAAGAAATATTCCCTCTCTATCTCTTTAACACTCTGAATAATAAATTATGTAATCGAGTTCATATTACGCTTTCTTACGTGTGTCACGTGGTGTTTATTTTCAAAATTGTTGTAATAAGCCGTTGTTGCTGACGACAATCACAAGCTTTACCCTTTAACCCTCGAATTCTTTCACGAAAATTTAAATTTTCTCATAGAAAATATCTATTTGCAGACCAAGAGAAGACTATTTTTGAAAATCTACTACTGGAATGACTGGCTCGGTTATCGAGCCAGTCATTTCGGTGGTAAATTTTCAAAAAATATTTTCCTCTTGGTCTGAAAATGGACATTTCTGAAGACTACTGCAGAAGCCGGGTTTTTTGCTGATATGAGTGTTAAATGGTTAAACCACATCATTTTAAAGGGCACGTCAGTCTCCCTCGATAAAGAGCTCTTACCAACTCCCAAAAATCGGCTTGTAGTGGCAAAAGGCTTGCCGTAATTAACAAACGCGGTTATTACGTTCATCCCGTGTTATTTCCTCATAACGCTCATAGTTTTTGGCATTGCTGAGATGAGACATATGTGTCTGAGGAGGGATGAATAACCTATAGTCCGGGAGCCAAGGGGTCGAACCTGGATTTGCCTTATAAAGTTTTTTTCTTTGCTGAATTTTGTAGTATGGGGGTAACTCTTCATAATTTAGGGGTGGGGGGGGGGGGGGGTGGGGGTGTGACCATTCCCAGCCCTTGAGAAATTTCAGATTTTAACCCTTTTATTCCCGTTTTGCGGAAAAAACCTAAAAAAGCTAATTTTTCCATTATTCCTTGTTACGTATTCATACCAAGGGCATTAAATTTACTTGTGGTAATATTTGCTCAGGTTAGGTATTGTGCATTCTATTGTGTGTTCTCAATGGCTGAACAATTCAAGATATTAACCCTTTTCTCCACGTTTTGCATAAAATACTAAGAAATTCTAATTTTATACTATTTCTTGCAATGTATTCATACCGAAGGAATTACATTTACTTGTGATAATGTTTGCTCATAAGGTAGGTACTGTGCAGTTCATTTGGGCACGATTTTATAAATATTAACCCTTTCCTGGCCACGCCTTTTAACGCATTTGTTGAATATGTGCTGCCAAAGCCCCACTATCACACTATGATGCTTGGAAATAAGAAAATCTTGTTATTACTCTCGGTACATGTAAACTTATGCTACTGAACACGCGAGCACCCTACAGTGTAACAAGTACAGAACATAGTGCACGGTAGACCATTGACCCGGCAACTACACTTTCTAGAATTACACGGTATTGTACGTTGGCAGCCACATCGGATCATTTCAAGGATATAATCTGGGGCGACATTGACACCGTCCGGAATGGTAGTTGGTGTTAGTGATTTGTTACCAATGTCTTTCTTCCATCCGAAGTCCTCTGGGTCTAGTAGTGGCAGCCGATTCGATTCTAGAGTTTGCCACAAGATTGCCTGGTAGTGAGCCCTCTTCACATATTCTGTGAATGCCTCTGTTGTGGGTGGTATGGCACACAGTTTTGGCGATGATGTGTGTCCCTTGCCGTTTTTTGTACTCCACACATATAATCTTGTTTCTGACATGTCCTTGGTTTTATTTATGCCATAACAAGCAGAAATTAAAATAGTAGCTTGTTCCATGACATCGGTGAAAAGTGCGTCTACCTTGCCGATTGCAGATAAATCATATCCAGACTTCAGAGCTTTAACAACTGATCCCTTTCCTATTCCAAAGTAGCATGCCACTGTGTCACATCCTGACAGAGCATGGGCCGGGAGGAGTTCATTCGCAATGTTAGCATGCTTTTCTACGGTCAGTTTAATGTCCACAATTGCCCTCTGCTTACTGGGTGATTCCATGCTTAGTGGCGATTTAAGGTTTTGTTTCTGATAGTAATACACACGGAGCACAAACACATCTGTGTCATCTGATATTACTGACAGTCTGCGAGCTTCACTTGCACACTTTAAAAACCGCTGCACAATAATTATGTCAGCTTCTTCGTGGGATGTCTCTAGATCATATCTAACCCGTATGCCCTCATTAGCTATTTCAACAGGATATGGGTCTTCTCCAGTGACTACCAGCTTGTCTTTCGTAGTGCTATGGATGTGAAACAATCTGTCTCGAACTAGTTCATCACAGATGATTCTAATCAGTTGTTTTTTATTCTCTACGGAAGACAAGACAATCTTTTGTGCAGGTAGCCTTGTCTTTAAATTCAGGTGATGCGGTCGACTAACGCCAGTTTCCCTGCCGTCCCTTGTGACAGACTTTATACTGAGGTCATGGTACCTATCATACACCAGATACGTATCACTGTCCGCCAGGTATGTAGTTACACGTTTCTTGACATTTGCTACATAATCTGCCACTGTACCATTAGCTGGCCAAGGAATTGTCCATAGAAGGGCTGAACCATCAATAACTGTTACATCTGCAAATCTAGAATTTCTGCTAGACACTTCCATTTGTAAGGGCCTTTCCAGCACTGATTTGCCTTTAACAATCCGCATCCCATCTTCTGTGAACATTGCAGTCGGTACTGGAGCAAGTTCATGAGAAATGACATCTTTTATGTCAATGTCACGATCACTTGACAACAAAGCTATAACCCTCGAATATACTGCATTCAGATCACACACTTTTGAGTCGCCAACTGGTACTGACTTTTTTTGTCTCTGCCAGAGTTGTCACCTTTTTCGATATGGTGCTGTAGAAACCATCAGGACAGCTTTTCTTAAAGTCTACCAGAAATGCTTCTCCAATGCGTACTGCTTTATGCACTTTAACGTTGGGTGTACCAGTTTTGCCACTGCTAATGTTCATTATTGCATCATGGTGTTGCTTTGGATCCAATGGGTGGATACAAGTGTCCAACTTCTGGCGTATTCCAGCTCTGTCCTTGGCGTCTGCTTCAATCCGTGCCTTGGTTTCCTCCTTGTGGTAGATTTGATTACCACAGGCACTCCCTTCCTCCTCCATCTCATTCAAGCATGCTTCAATCTTGCAACATAAATGGCGACTCAGTGCCCAAATCTTAAGCGCTTCTAACTTGAGTGTTATTCCGATGATTCCACCACTACTGTGTCCATATCTCATAAATGTAGATTCTATAAATTGATCACTCCAGATCCCATTCCAAATACCACGGATATGGCGTCCCACATGCTCACAATTCATGAAGTGGCTCAGAACATGGGGAGGGAGTTTCCCCATTGACAGGATGTAGTATAGACCGTACCACACATAATTCACATGGCTGGTAGCAAAGTAGTAAGGCAGCATCTGTCTGAAAGTCACAAGGTGAAGGAGCTATTCTCCTTCACGTTCCGCCCTGATGTACGCCATCATTAGAAACACTGACTTAACTAGGACATCAACCCGGAGTTTCCCTGACTTGCTTTGGTTTACTCTTTCCTCTAAGGCTTCCATCAGATCATCAATACTCTCAAACTGATCACTATTTATAAGACTCCGAACAACCTCCTCAGCAAGCACCCATAGTGCACGTACAATTTGTGGGAACTTTTTTCCACTTAACATCTTGGGCATGCAAGCCGTAAATACATCTCTGTGAATTTCTGTGGATGTGCCCATAGAACTTGTACTGCAACCCGGTAGAGTTGTTGGTCGCAGGTTGGAGTGGTGAACTTCTGACCAGTATCAAATGTTAGTTCCTGTGCCCTAATCATGGCTGTCAGCATAGTGTTAGGGTCAGATGGCTTCATGTCAATAAGGGGTTCGTATACGGCCTTTGTCTTGAACTGAACTTTATGACCTTTCTCTCTGCTCAGTCTGGTGTTGTAGCCATGAAACTCTGGAGAATCTTCCTTCACAACATCCTGCAAAAATCTAAAGTCCATCTCCAATGCCCTCCTTTTTTACAATGGCTTGATGAGCTAGAGACAAAACTGGGTTTGGAGCTCCTTCTGGCATAGCCGGCTGCTTGGACCCATGGTACCTATGAATATTTACATCATATGGAATCTCCTGAGACATGTCGTCCTTATGGATTCACTTTATTTTATCAATATCACTAGTTTCTTCTTCTTCTGTACTCTGTGCCTGTGTTAGGAGGACAGACAAGGAATGGGTAGACTGCTTTCCATTCTGTGAGGCGATATCTGCATCAAAATTGTCCACAATAACCTGGACTAAACCATTATCAGCATTTGATATGCCAAACATTTTGACATCTACAACAGCCGCTCTTGCAGCAGACCTCTTGAAACGTTAGAATTCAGTATAAGAACATGTAATGCCATATTGTAGATATGGATAGATGGAGTAGCTACCATCTGATCCGCCAATGTCTGCGGATGCCCTATAACCTCGCCGATACCATCTTCGCCCCTCACGAATATAGGCACGATCATCATGCAACCATATTCGTAGAAGAGTCAGAGAGATGGACGGATATGAAGGCATGTTGGACAGACGTGCGGACAAATATTATTCTCGTTATACTTCGAACCTATATGGAACATCATGTAACCTTTATGAATTAAAATCACAGCTCATGTGCGTCAAGCTGTGAGGTGTATTTACGTCAAGCTAGGAATGCTAAGATATAGGACGTAAGATGAATTTTGAAATGAGAGGGCTGAATGATGTTGGGATGATGCAAGCAATAACAGAAAATTGTTGCTGCAACCAACAGCAATCAGTTTCCAAGAAATTATACTCTAATTGAATTAAAACGGAGGAAAACTGTGAGGATTGGAAACACAATTGTGAGTGTGTCTGAAATTCAATAAAACCCAACATGGTCGTGTTACAGAATTTGATAAGTGGAATCAACACTTAAGATTGGTGGTGCAATATTCTATATGAGCCACAAAACGGTTGGAAGCCAGCGTTCAGTAAAACCCTTCTCAAGAAGGTGCATAACTTTTGTATGGGTGAAGGGATCCCAGAAATTGTAAACACTGTCAGTCATGGGCCGTTGGCGTCATTTAGGAATAGTAGAAGAGCGGACTGGAACACATTCTTCTGGTATAAATATGAGCGACCATGAAGGGAAAAGAAGTCTATTAATTTTTTATCTTAAACTAAATTCTAAATTCTCGCGATAGATTGTTGCTCTCTCAGTCAGGCTAGATAGCTTAAGCATTAAGTTTGAATCTTTATCTATATCTTATTTAAAGACTTAACATATTCAGTGAAAATATTGTAAAAAGTCAAAGTCAGTAACCGTTATCCAGAAAGAAATAATAACCTGAAAATTAGATGACGCGTTTCGAGTTTCATTTCAATCATCAATTGTAAGAGGAGAAGGCAACCTTCTTCCCGAACCTGAACGACCTTGACCCTGACCTTTGTGGGGTCACGAAATCTTCAGTGGCGAGCCTGCCAGGATTCTTACTTTAATAGGAGCCACGGAGATCTAACGAAGGATCTCGTCTGAGAGAGCAACGCGAGTGAGTACTATATAAAAAGTTAAGAATAACAAGAGATATTGTGCTACGTACGGTCGTGTAATGGACACCATCGAGCATACAGGCACAAGTGAGCCAAGAACATTATCATTTTCAAAATTTATCAGTGCAATCACGAGGCAAATTGATTTAAGAACTTTAATACATTAAGCCCTGTGTGATCACTTTAAAATAGGAGTTTGCTCTGCAAGTCGATACGGTGTCTAGAATCCAATCGATTTGACTCACAAAAAGTTTGTGACAAAATTTTTTAATCAACATGGCTCAGCAACAGAGAACCGCCGTACCGCAGTCTCCACAGAGAGCAGCGGAAATGAATGTGGGACCGGTCATACAGTTGTTCGAAGCTTTCAACGTGTTATCAGCTGAATTGAAGGCACACGTTGATCAGTTCAACGACACCGCCGTAACGCGAGAAGAAAAACGTGTGAAGCTCCGCCTATTGGAAGCTCGTGTGCGACATATTCTCCCCTGCGATGGGCATATCCCATCCGAAGTACGAGAGTACTTAGAAATGTGTCGTCTGGCACTAGACTCTCTGGATCCTTGTCAGCCAGGCGATGTCGTGTACATTATCAGCTGGACAACCCGCGGCCAACTACACAAAGATGTTGAGCAGTTTCTATCGACGCGGGACATGAAGGCCATCACGTGGGAAGATATTTCTTCTCACATTGTAAAATTCTTTGTCTCCGCCAATGAGTCAGAGAGGCTTAAATGTGAATTGGAAAATGTCCGACAGAAACAAGGAGAGACGATCAATACCTTCAATCGTCGCTTCAAAACAATGGCCCAAAAGGCCTACCCGGAAGACAATCGAGACAGCCGCCACATAGTAGTGCGTGCCTATGTAAAGGCTCTGACGAATATGGACTTAGCCCGACGGGTAATCATCAAAGGAAATGACACGATAGAAAAAGCGACCACCTATACTGAACAGCAAGGCGATATGAATGATCTCTTAGATGCCATGAATCTGAGACCCAACCGACACGAAGAGCCCATGGAGGTGAATGCCATAGGGCCTGACCGACAACAATGGCCGGCTGGAAATACGGATTCAAAGTGGGCCGAACAACTTCGAGATTTGGAAGAGAAAATCACCTCGAGGCAGGAGAAGCTGATGAAAGACATGTTTGCCATGGTGAAGGGCCTTCAGGAGGAAATGCTGAGGATAATGTCGAGTTCACAAGTACAACTCAACCCGCCAAGGTTTTCATCACCGCCCGTAACGAAAGTGAGGAAGCCGATCCGCTGTTTCGATTGTGGACAAGAGGGACATGCTAAACGACAATGCCAGAAAAACAAGAACGCTAACCGACCTAGTCAGCCGCGAAGGGACACTTGTTTTAATTGTGGCAAAGCCGGCCACATCGCGAAGAACTGTCCGCAATCTAACAGTAACAATCACCAGCTTTCTCGCGGCACCCAACCGAGTAGACAGAGTTCTCCGGCACAGCCACCCACTTGTTGGCAGTGTAACCAGGAAGGACATTATTCGTCGCAATGCCCGAACAATAAGCCACGAGCTCGTTTTGCACAAGCGCAAAACGTTCGCTCCACATTCGACAATGCGTGTTGGAAGTGTGGAAGTAGGGAACACCGTGATTTCTGATGTCCCTATTTCAGCCAACCGAGGAGGGAATCCGAGCGTATGGAGATCGATGAGGTCACACCGGCATGGGGAGGTGCGAATGTGCGACGGGACAATAGAAATAGGTTGATGAGAGACGATGACTATAGGGACAGAGACGGTTTTGTGTTAACGGGTCTGAACACTGACGCGTATGGCAGACGGCTTCAACCGGAAGTCACGCGAAGACGCAGCTACGCAGATGTGGTGGACAATAGACGCCAATGGTCGGAAAACGGCGACGGAGGGGACCGGTGACCGAGAGGTTCCTCATCCGACTAACACTAGATTCATATGGTCGTCACGTTGATACTGGTAAGCATAGTATAGACATTCTCATAGATACTGGTGCTAGTACATCACTTATTAGAAGTGATATATGGAAGAGCATTTTAGGTGCTATGCCCTTAAGGAAAGCACAAACGCTCTTAGCTGTAAATGGCTCCCCGATAGATGTGCTAGGTGAAACAGAGGTCAAATTTCAAGATGCCCAGCCTATCCCTGTTATGATTGTGCGAATGATGAAGCATGAAGGATTAATTGGGGCAGATGCTTTGCACTTGGGTGGAGGGGTAATAGATTATAAGCGGGGGGAAATGGAATGGTTTGGGAAGAAACACAAATTATATATTCCCCGTAGGCACCAGAACGATTGCTACGCTGAAGCCAGTATCAAAGAAACGACGGGGTATGAAGTTATCGACCAAGTCTTAAATGACTTTGCCGATAATTTCGACACCGCTCGTCCCAGGGAATTAGGTAAAAGCCTGCTAGTGGAATGTACTATTCCTACCACTGGCCCACCAATCCGACAGAGGCCATACCGACTCCCATTAATGAAAGCACACATAGTTCAGGAACAAATTAAAGAAATGTTGGAAGCGGGGGTAATAAGACCATCATCATCACCATGGGCATCACCCATTACGCTGGTACCTAAGAAAGATGGATCCATGCGCTTCTGTATAGATTTTCGTCGCCTTAATGAGGCCGTACCCCATGATAATTACCCACTTCCAAACATATCCGATATCTTCGATAGTATGCAAGGCGCAACCCTGTTTTCGATGATGGACTTGAAGTCTGGTTATTGGCAAATACCGGTGGCCAGCCAAGACATCGAGAAGACAGCATTCATCTGTTATCTAGGTCAATTTGAATGCCTGAGGATGCCTTTTGGTTTTCGGAATTCTGGGGCAGTATTCCAGAGGGCAATGAATTCGGTTTTTCACGGCTATGTAGGTCAATTCATGCACGTCTTTGTCGACGATATTATCGTGTTCTCCAGGACCCCTGCCGAGCATGCACAACATCTCGCTCTTGTGATGAAGCGGCTCCGTGACCACAACTTGCAGCTCAAACGGAAGAAGTGTGATTTTGCAAGTAAATCAGTTGATTTGCTTGGTTATCATGTATCAGCGGCAGGCATTTCACCCCAGGAACAGAAAGTGAAGGTCATTCGTGAAATGACACCTCCACATGATGTTGGTGGGGTCAGGACAATACTAGGTGCAACTGGCTACTACAGATCGTGCGTACCAGGGTATGCCGAAATAGCCAGACCCCTCGTGGAACTGACCAAGTAGTACAAATGATTCGAATGGGGTAAGGAGCAGCAAATAGCATTCGACAGATTGAAAAATCTGTTATGCAGTGAAACTGTGCTGGCATACCCAAACCTTCAGAAGCCGTATCGTTTGTACACCGACGCTTCTTCATATGCCATAGGCGCAATTTTAGTTCAAGAAGATGACCGAGGTATTGAAAGGGTTATCCAATATGTAAGCAGTACGCTCAAAGACAGCCAGCTCAACTGGCCAGTCATTGAGAAAGAAGCTTATGCGGTCATCTATGCCTTGAAGAAGTTGCGGCCATATTTGTTTGGAGCTGAGTTCGTGGTATACACTGATCACAAACCTCTTAAAAGTCTGTTTGTGGGTGAGGTCCGAAATACGAAAGTCCAACGGTGGGCTGTGTTAATCGCTGAGTATGTGTGCAAAATCGAATACATAAAAGGGGATTATGTGATCCCAGAGGTTGAGGATGGGGTGTTGCCATATATACCCCTAGAGGTGTATGGCATACCATACGAGGAGTTATGCACAGAACAACTCAATGAGTTCCCGGAGATGTTCGCCAATGTCCCTGAGGAACACACGGTCCATAATGGAGTGCTGTATTGTACTCGTGCACCCTCTGCAATGGATGCTGAATACCCTCGATTGGTCTTGCCAACTAGCTTTCATCGCAAAGTACTCGAACAAGCGCATAAAAGGGCTGGACATCAAGGTCTACAGAAGACTTTATGTCTGATCCGTGATTCCTTCTTGTGGAAAACTCTGAGGAAGGATGTGCTGGAGATGTTGGACCGATGCCCTATATGTCAGGCCAATCGACCCATTACGACCCGCCCAAAGTATACAGAAATGCCCATGGCAAAGTATCCGGGGCAGATTTAATTGGTCCCTTTGTCGAGTCCGCTAAGGGAAATCGCTACATACTAACGGTAGTGGATCATTGCTCTGCTTGGGCAGAAGCATATCCCATTCCTTCCAAAAAGGCAGATGAAATCAAAGACAAATTCTTTGATGAGTATTGTGCCAGGCACGGAGTACCCGAGATACTGATAACCGATCAAGGGGGTGAATTCAATGAATCAGAATTGAAGTGCCTATACAAGGAATATGGAATTGATCACCGCAGGACTACACCGTACCATCCTCAGATGAATGGACGGACGGAATGATTCATTCGTACCCTGAAAGAGTTGATCCAAAAGGGGGTAAATAACCAAGCCCGAACATGGGAGAGTGAATTGGCGCCTGCCCTTATGGCATATCGAAACACTCGGCACGCCACCACTGGCTACACGCCATTCTACCTGACATACGGTCGGCGTGGTAGACTACCCTTAGCGAGTCCGGTGGACGGATTCCAAGATCTCGGTGACCAGCTCACCAATCTCAATAATGCCTTGATCAGAGCCAAGGTGTCAACCGAAGCATCAAGAGAATATCACCGGCAAGCGATAGACAGGAAATCAAATGCTCCTGAATTCAAAGTGGGCGATTCGGTCATTGTGAAAGCAAATGAGCCATTAAAGCTCACAACAAGGAATGACCCTGAATATGAGATATATAAAATTAATGGCCCTGTTGCCCATATACGACATCAGAGGTCGGGAAAAACCTGTGTGATAAATATATAAAAACTCAGAATTGTTGACTCCCAAATATGTTGGGATAGGGCTAGGCAACGGCCAATAAGAAACCCTGCCCAAGGTACAGCTGCTAGCCACCCGGTTATCCAGAAGCTGCCGGAGGTCCGACCCAAGTCGACAGCCCGCCTACTAAAGCGACCCCTTCCTCTCGTGGGAATAGCTGGCCCGTCGAGGAGAAGAACCAGGGAACTGGAAAGTGAACTTCATCAAGAAGGGCCCCCTGAATCGAGGCAAAGATTAGAATGGGTAGATGAAAAGGAGGTTGAAATGCGGATAGATCCACAGAACAACAATAGTGTGCTGGCGGATCATGATGTGGAGATGGAGAGTGAAGAACTCGTTGCCCGATATAACCTGCGCAAACGGCCACATCGGCCGGACGGTGCCGAATCCCTAGGTAAGCGTCAGCGCAGAACGCCGGTAAAACGTGAGCTCCACACAGATCCCCACATCGTATCTGATAAGAAACCACTTATTGGTGTCATAGACAGACAGTCAACGGATTCATTTCACAGCCGCATAGAGGCAGTTATAAGAGAACATGAACGTCATACACAACGTACAAATAAGGCGCAATTCACATAAGGTGTGGGATTATTGAGCAATCCGATTGAAGTCGTGTTGAAATATTCCATCAATGTCCGATCGGAACTGCCTGTCATAGTTAAATATAGAAACTCGTGATACCTAAAACGTAGAAGATAAGAATCCGTCATGACTAAATATAGAATCACTGATCATCACTGATAACGGGATTTCAGACAAAAGCTGTCTGCGCATAAAACGCCTGATTATCAACGTGGGCGGAACGCCACCGGCAAAGATATAAAAAGGGTTGTTGCGTAGCAGCTGTCACATAATCGGACGTGATTCAGTTAGAATAACACACAAGTTAGCGAGATTGCAATAGTATAAGAAGATAATAATTAGCATCGGTGTAAAAACGAATTTTCTTAACGAGAAGTGATGAAGTTTTTGATCATTTTAATCTTTTGGATATCAATTGCTGCCGGTGGGGACAAGACACGGCCGTTATTGCAAAACTTACCCAATGGTGTGATCAGGACAGGGCGAAAGCCCATATCGGTGGTCAAGGCAGAGTGAACAGTGATTGTGACAATAACCCCGCTGCTGTTACCAAAAGCGTTCCTCAGCCGAATAATGGCACTGGAACGAGTGATGACGGAGACTGTGACTAAAAATCATGTGAAAGTTGAGGACCTAACCAATTGGAAGCAAAGGCTATTTATGATGAGGAGAATTGCTCTCAAGGACAAAAAGCAACGCAGGTCCAAGAGAGGCCTGCTGAATTTCGTGGGTGATATAGCTTCAAGTTTGTTTGGCGTTGCTACGACCGGCGACCTGGAAAAGATGAGGGGACTGGTGAGAACTGCCATGACAAAAACTAACTCGTTGATACATTTCACCGATGATCTGGCCTCCCACGTGAAGCATTCAATCGATGAGATATCAACGAACCGGCAGCAGATCAACCGTTTGTCTCAAACGGTAGCCAATCTGACAAACACTGTGAATCAATTGATAGAAGCACAAGAGAATAACGAGCGAAGGTGGCTGCACATCATCTTACTGTTTCAATTCGGGCATTACGTCGACGCTTTAGAAAATGTCATCGACGTATTTCAGGAAGCCCAGGCTAAGTATCATAGGCAAATTGCCTCATTAGAAATGGGAAAATTAACAGAAGAACTGTTGCCTCCAAACTACGTGGCCGATATTGGTAAAATGGCGAAGAAGGCTCGTATGATACGGCCCTACCAGTGGTACTATCAGAATGTGGTCATTAGGCCCTTATAGAAGAACAAACGTGCTCTAAATTACATTGCGACAATTCCATTAATAGATGGTGGTGCTTACGTAGAGTATGGTCTGCAATCTTGGCCAGTACCACTAGGCGGAACCGGATCCTTTGCACAAATAATGTTAATGACCACGAGTATAGCTCTGGACACAAAGACTGGATGGCATTTCAAACCGGAATCATGCGCAGGAATAAAGCTGAGAGTGTGCAGAGGTAACCTGATGCTATAACCGACACATTTGCCATGTGAAGTCAGTGTGATTTCAAACGTTACTGATCCTAACTGTGAGGTGAGGCTAACAATGACCAACGGCACGACCAGCAAATTATTCCAAGCTAGAAACACAGGGGTGATATTACAAACAATGGAGGAGGAAGTCGACGTTCATTGTCGAGGGCAGGAAACTGAGAAGGTTAATGTACTGCCGGGTATATATATACTGAATCCCAAAGACTGTACGTACAATGGACGTGATTGGGAATTCCAACAAATCAAATCATATACCGATAGGTATTCTTTAGCTGCTGATATTATTAATATGAGTACATTTCATCTCCCCGAGTTACTGAACGAAACTAAGGCCATCAAACATCTAGAGGCCCAGCCATGGGACAAGCTAGAGAAAATTAAATACGTTCCCCTGACAAAGTTGTCGGATTTAGACATCGACAGTATGGAAACTATTAGCCACCTCGACATAATATCGTATGTCGTTATACCCATAATCGTCATAGTCCTAACGGCCATTATAGTCTTTAAACTTAACGCCCGATATAAATGTATTAAGTACCCAAGGAAAGACAAAAGACGGAGGGTTGTCATGGAAAACCCAGTTGAAGACGAGGACCCAACTGAATTAGTGGAAATGGTAGAGAGGGAACGTTCTCAGCAGAGAGACAAAAAAAGAACCTCAACCCGACGAGCTGACAAACGAAACGAATTGATTATTTTGAACATGTTGTTCTGGTAAATGTGTAACGAAGGTGAACATAGAAAACCAGGTGAGCTAAAAATTCCGTTAAAACAATATAATGTAAACTCAACTGCATAGTTGCAAGAGAGAAATTGGCTTAAAGTGAAGACAACCGCAACGAGATAACGCAAGCCAGTGGTAAAAATTTCCCGCAGTGAAGTGAAGACTAAAAGTTAAGAATATTTAACAATCTCAGTTGCGGTACGACTGATTCATACTAGAAAACAATGGGAGCCCGGAATTAATTAAATCCTATCCTTTGTGAGTTTAGGTCGGAATTGACGGATAACGGGACATTGGAACACTTGGGAAGGGTAATGTCTAGTGCCGGTTAGAAGCACTAATTGATAGCAGGAACGCCTGCCGAGCACGATGAGTGATAGGTGGTATATTATTGGGATTAGTTGCGATCATTCCCAAAGGAATCTTACTGACCAAACGAAATCCCGTCTCACAGGAAAACCTTATTTGTTGATTAGTAACAAGATGGCGAGCATTGAAAAATCGGATAAGGAATTTCATTTCGAAAGGGTCTCATCAGAATTGTTGAGGTTAATTAGGGACAGGCGACGAGAGACCGCGTTACGAACGAACTCTTTTAGGGATGAGGATGGAAACGTCCGCATAAGAATAGAAATGGTGGCATCCCAGCCGAGGAGCAGCCTCAACGACATAGAATCGAGTTCCGACGAAGAGACGCCTCTAAGTCAGGGGAGCGAGCAGACCCCGACGGAGCAGACCGGTTGGGGCGGCACATTCAATCTGTCGGGCGGCCGCGGGTGAGGCCGGGCGACCGAGTAGTTCATCACGCCAGTGAGTGATCAATGTCGCAACAAGGAGACCTGCGATGGCGCTAAAATATACACTTTTATACATCATATATAAATAAATCTGTGACTGTGTACATGTACACATATATATAATTATAATCGACCTGCATATCGGATAAAGTCGCCTACATTTAATCCGACGCCATGTTATTGCTTTGTGTATTCCGTATTCACCGGACCACCGGAGGAATGGGAAGCTACGCGACAAAACCAGGTGAATGAGCACGCTTTTAGTTTACGACTAGCATATTTATTATAATATTTATGCGTGTCCCACCACCCTGAGAAGGGGGGGGGGGGTCTGGGGTCAGTTTCCCTGTCTCGGGAACTGTACATTACCTACATGGCGGGAAGGGGGAGACAAGGAACTGGGATAGGAAGGAGGTAGAGGTATGGCGAAATTGTGTGTATGAAGGTTGAACGGATTGGGAAGTATCCAATATTATCAGGCCCGAAAGAGAGAAATAGTCTGTCATTTTACCACCCTTGTACGACGGACGGCGAGCCTTATTCTCCATATATTCAATATTCAACATACAACGATTTGAAACTTTATGTTTCCATGTTGGGATCGCGTATTAATTAGGCCTACTTCCAATGCCACTATTAAAAACTTTGAAACTGCATTGACTGCTATGTCATGAGCACCAGTATCGAATAATGTGTCTATACTACCGGTATCAACAGAGTGTAGCGAATCAACCAGTGAAGATTCGCGTGTGGTTATTATAACATGTAAATACTTTTCCCATCATTTAAAAAAAAGTGCAGCGTCCAGACGACAATCGGGGCAATGCTGCACACTTACTGAGGAATAGATGTCCAGAGGACGTTGGAACATGCGAGTATAGGTTTGTGCCAACCCGGGTGGCATATCGTCTACGTTGTGACGAGCCATGGTCGAGACTATCCTCGCATGGGCCACCGATTCTGACACTTTTACCTTGCCATTATGATCGTATCTGATTAGGTACAATTCCATGGGTACCCGTCCGGTACTACAATATTGTATTGTGCTATTTCGCACCATCGTATGCGCAGCGCGAGGACGTCCTGGCTACATGGGCACATCGAACTGACCGGGGCCATGGTCGCCTGTGACGTGACAAGACGGCCCATGATGTTCTTGCCCATTTAGGATAGGAGGCACTCGTCGCTAGCGTCCTCACCTACTCGCAGCATGATAATACTGCGGATATCCAGGGATACACCATTATTATTTGCAAACATACCATATTAGCCAGTTAAGAGAAGTCAATAATATACTTTGTGCACAGTCTGTCATACTTATTGCCGTAATAATCAATCTCGTATTGTACTATTGAATGACGTCGACTGAATATAATGATAGTGCGTCATGACTGATTGGAAACTGTAGATATGGTGAGCTATGGCTGTTGATGGTACACAGCGAGTTAAATGACAATCTGACGAGGTGGTCGTTTAACTTCGGTTGGTGGACATCTGTAGATATGGATAGATGGAGTAGCTACCATCTGATCCGCATCTGCAGATGCCCTATAACCTCGCCGATACCATCTTTGCCCCTCACGAATATAGGCACGATCATCATGCAACCATATTCGTAGAAGAGTCAGAGAGACGGACGGATATGAAGGCATGTTGGACAGACGTGCGGACAAATATTATTCTCGTTATACTTCGAACCTATATGGAACATCATGTAACCTTTATGAATTAAAATCACAGCTCATGTGCGTCAAGCTGTGAGGTGTATTTACGTCAAACTAGGAATGCTAAGATATAGGACGTAAGATGAATTTTGAAATGAGAGGGCTGAATGATGTTGGGATAATGCAAGCAATAACAGAAAGTTGTTGCTGCAACCAACAGCAATCAGTTTCCAAGAAATTATACTCTAATTGAATTAAAACGGAGGAAACTGTGAGGATTGGAAACACAATTGTGAGTGTGTCTGAAATTCAATAAAACCCAAGATGGTCGTGTTACCAGGAGAATTTGTCACAAGACATCATAAGACTAAAGTCACGAGGACATTGTTTAGTAGTCATACAATAACTAAAGAGGATACTTTTCAGTCCATTTGCGGGCCTGCTTAAAGCATTGGCAAAATTGTGGATAGTACGTTTTAGTGCCTGACATCAAATCGTTAAGCACTTCAACTTCAACCTGTCATTTGTAACTATTTGAACAAGAGTCTGAAAAGGAATGTCTTCGTCAGTGTCATCTGAATTTTTAGTATTTTCACCTTCAGCAGTTAGCGACCTGAATGAGGCAAACCTCTGTCGACAGTCAACATGGTAACGAGCATCTGCCGCATGCAGATCGCTCAAAGCACCCTCGACACGATGCCGAACACTCGCTGCAACATCAGTTCTCTTGTCACAGAGTTCTAAGACAGACTGTTTTGTATCAATTTCCCGACATAAGTATGCAGTTCGCCACCT
The DNA here is from genome assembly GCA_034401795.1 of Chaetoderma sp. LZ-2023a. NCBI lineage: Eukaryota > Metazoa > Mollusca > Caudofoveata > Chaetodermatida > Chaetodermatidae > Chaetoderma > Chaetoderma sp. LZ-2023a. Next base: position 15,819,778 of record CM067370.1, read on the forward strand.
GGATGGGTTCTTTTTGTCCCGTTGAATATCACACGTATCACCACAGAAAAAGCAGTGTTGCCGGAAATCGAATATCTCAACAGAATCTCTTGACAATGAACGTCTTGTGACCTTTCATGGAATTTTTGAATCAGTTTCTCCATCAGTTTGACGTTTGTAACGATCAGTTTGTCTAGATGATGTGTATGTAGACATGAAAGTTTTGTGACATATAATAGTTAGTTCGCTGTTCTGATCTAACGATTTCTGAAGCTCAAAATGTTTTTCATCACCGTATATCTTGCTACGTCTTATAATGTTACTTATTTGAACAGCTGTCGCCGAGATTAAAGCTTCCCTCTTTGTTTGACAACTGAAGTTCCAATAAGCTACCTCGGAGTTACGGCGTCGCAAAGAATTATGGGTAATGTCAAAGGTCAAAGCACATAAACAAATCTCTCGAGTCTGACAGCTCTGCGGTTATGAATGCTACGCCACGAATTTTCCTCCTCATCCATGCGTGTTTTATGGTGTTCTTATGTGTGAACTTCTTAGGGGCAGCTTGATATGGAATCATGTCAAGATATTTATGCAGCAGAATTAGAAAATCAAATAATATTTACGCAACTGGAGGCGGAAAACAACGCGGTCAAGCGCATTCGCCCCGGTGCCAATTCGGCCCATTTTTTCGCTGTTCCGATTAGAAGTGGATTCACACTAGTGTATTTTGCATAAATTCAATAAATAAATGTAGTTATTATATGTATTTTAGAAGTACAATTACAATATGCTTATTTTTAAGTCTATGTAATGTCAGCGATTACGTGAGACTGACGGCGTAGGCCTACACACGTACACCAGCTTCATAGTTAGGCCTATATAGTTAGTGTGTATGGTACTACGCATACTTGGGTTTTACAATTTCATTGTTGTAATATTCCCAATTTAACACTATATAATTCTCTAGTCTCCTAAAGGCACTATTAGGCTACCTAATGTAATCATTCAATGTAATAGGTGCGCGTAGATTGCGCTATTCATTGATAAAGGAATTATCCCAAACAGAGTATAATTATTTTTATCATATTATCCATAAATAAACATCAGTCAAACAAACCACTCAGGCCGGAAGCCAGGGCAGGACCGGTGCACTATGTAATATTACCCCCAATCAGGCAGCCATGGCAGGGCAAGCAATCAGGCAGCCAAGGGAGGGCAGGTAGGCAATCAGGCAGCCAGGGGAGGGCAGGCAGGCAGCCAGGGTATGGCAGGCAGGCATCAGGCAGCCAGGGAGGGTAGGCAGACATGGCAGGTAATCAGACAGCCAGATCAGAGCAGGCAGGCAGGCATCAATGGCATGGCATGGCAGTTAGTTGGTCGGTTGACCAGCCAGTTGGTCAATCGTCCTGCCACTCACTCACTCACTCACTCACTCACTCACTCACTCACTCACTCACCCACACAATTTATCAGTCACTCACTCGTGAGTGAGTGAGTCGGTGGGTCCGTCGATGAGTCAGTAAGTTGGTCAGTTCGCCAGTCAGTGAGTGAGTCAGCGAGCCAGTGAGCGAGCCAGCCAGTGAGCGAGTCAGTGAGTGAGTCAGCGAGCCAGCCAGCCAGCCAGTGAGTGAGTGAGTGAGTGAGTGAGTGAGTGAGTGAGTGAGTGAGTGAGTGAGTGGGTGGGTGGGTGGGTGGGTGGGTGAGTGAGTGAGTTGGTCAGTCGGTGAGTGGATGGGTGGGGTCGGTCTGTTGGTCAGGTCGGATCGGGTCGGTTTGTGAGTTGGTCGCTCTCTGAGTCTGTCGGTCTCTGAGTCGGTCGGTCTCTGAGTCGGTCGGTCTCTGAGTCAGTCGGTCTCTGAGTCGGTCGGTCTTTGAGTCGGTCGGTCTGTGAGTCGGTCGGTCTGTGAGCTGGTCGGTCTGTGAGTCAGTCGGTCGGCGGGCCAGCCAGTCATGTACTCTATTGGTTAGTCGATCACTCACTCATGCATTTAGGCTACTTGGTAGCCCAAACCGCCCCATACACGACGCCACTGCAATTGTACGTATATATACCTAATTGATTGGCCGAACGATCGCATGGCTGGCTGTAATTGAATGGAATTGAATCCAACTATTGATTGATTCATTTCTTTATTCTTTAATCATTGATTGACTGAATAATTATTCGGATTGCTCTAGAGTGGCTGACTTGTTGATCCTTTGGTTGCTAGATTGTTTAGGTACATGGGTGATCAGTAATCGCATTGGTCTGACAAATTATTTGATTGACAGTGTGGCAGGAGACAGTGTCGGGAGGGTGTGAGTTAGATCTTCCCAATGGAAATCTTTGAAGATTAAGCTCGATCTGAGAATCCTTCTAATACTTTAATTGTAGAGTTTAGACATAGGGTTGCTCTTAAAATAAAATTAAAACAATACACCACAACATAGCATAATTCACCCTAATTTTGTTTACAAATTTGGATTTTTCAAACCAAAAAAATCACGGGATTGCCATTGTTGGAGGGGGGGGGGGGGTATAGTCTGTGTGGGGTGGGTGGGTATCACAAACGTAAATTAAAAAAATAAAATACTTGTTTTCAGAACCTTACAAGTTCGTTTATTGGATTTAACACAGACACCATACAAGGACAAGTTGGCTTTAAATTTTCGAGATGCTTGCCATATACATAGGCGTAGGGGAGGGGTGGGGGTGCTAGCAACCCTTCAGATTTTTTTCTCTCAGTGTATTCTCCGTAGCGCCCATTAGGTTTTGGTCATATAGTTTAGCGCCATCAACCCCCCCCCCCCACCCACCACGTCAAAGTACGTTCCTACACACCTATGAATGTAGGCGCTATATATGATATGTGATATAAATTTCCAAAAGGTTATAGCAGCCAACTGCTATTGGGGGGAAATGGGTTCAAACATACAGCCAAACATGAGGTTTTTTAAAAGATTTAATAACAAATATTTACGTTCTTGACACCCCGGCCGTGGCTATTTGGGGGGGGGGGGGTGTCACGCGCTAACCGCCGAGGCTGCTAATTATATATAGATACAAAATAATAGTTACAAACTGTTGATTTTGTAGGGTTTAATCAATATGGGTATGAAATAAAAAAATTTATATAATACCCGGCGACAGTCGCTGGAATTAAACATAGCAGTACTACATATTATATAGGCTAACTATATAGGGCATATACGAAAATAGGGTATTTCGTGCGATTCGTGTTAGCCATATGAAATTTCTTTTATAAACACGCAGTGATTATTACGTAAGAATATTATCTTTATGAATCGAGATGTTTGTAAAAAGTTTATTTAGCTGAAAACGCCGTAAAAGCTATGTGATTATTACTAAGCGAAGGCACACAAAGTGGTTTGTTTATGTGCTTTGACCTTTGACCTGACGTTTGCTGCACATGCGCATTCGGAACTCCGAGATAGCTTATTGAAGAAGCACACTTCACGATCGGATTCCACCATACATAGGGTCTTAAACAAACTCTGAATGATATCAAGTATATATGCACCAACAGTGGCGTAGTGAAGATGGAGGGTTCATGGGGAGAATTCAGTGTATTTGAATGCTGAACATATCTTAAAATATAGCCATAGTTTGTCCAAACGTAAGATACTATAGCAGACGACCATGTAGAAAATAGTTTGCCATCGTAAAATGCGAAAAAGCGTTTTCAATTTACTTTAATTGACACTTTATGAAATTACCCCGGGCCATGTATTATTATAAAATTCTGGCTAAAGCTTTTGTTTACTAATTATTGTGTGGCCAGGAAAGGGTTATTATTTTTATTTAGTTCTATTACAGTGAGATACATAATGTATGTCTCTATCTATAGGTATACAATTAAAACAATTTGTATTTTCAAGTAGGCATATCCTAATGTAATAGTCGGACTTTGAGTGAGAAAATTCGACAACTGCGTTAATAAGCATGGGCAGGAAAGGGTTGATTTTTGTCTAAATTATGTTAAAATAAACTGTACAATAACTCCCCTATGGACATACATTACCACAAGTATATTTAATACCTTTGGTATGAGTACTTCACAAGGAATAATGAAAAAATTAGCATATTTTGTTTTTCCCCGGAAAACGGGAAGAAAAGGGTTAATATCTGAAATTGCTCAAGGGCTGGGAACGGTCACCACCCCACCCACCCTAAATTATAAAGAGGTACCCCCATACTATAAAATGCAGCAAAGAAAAAAAAGTTTATCCAACTAATCCAGGTTCATCAAAAAATCAGCTAGTGGCTCCCGGACTACTAGGGGTTGAATGGTAGAATCTAGTGTTTACTGAGGAACATTGAAACACGCTGAATATCAAATATTAACGTGGGAGGTTATAATATATCTGTCGCTTAACAACTGATAATACTATTATCCGAGGGTACTGTATCATATAGAATTTCTCCAGACATGCCTGATGCAATGACGCACAAAGGAACAGATATTTTTGCAAACATTTGGTAGTGTTGAAAGATGACTCACGTTCTGCTCGAATAATTTTTAACAAACTTTGGAAGGAGGTTGCCATGATGGTTCCTCAAACCACTATTTTAGGGGTTAAAAGATCATATATAGTCTACTGCTAAAACATTGAAAAGTGTGGGCTAGTTAGACTCAGAATTCGCAGAATAGTTCTTGTTCATAGTAATCCAGATTCTCACGTATTGTAGCGGGTACATGCGGATGGTGAACTAGTTTGTTTTGGAGAATGATGCTTCCAACGCACGTCCAGTGGCACATCTCACCTCCGGGTAGGGGATGCGGTGATTACAGGTTGGCCTTGTCGATGCCTGTGTCGCCCATGTCCGGTTAGTATATTGGGCTCTAGCATATGCGTTATTCACAGCACCAATGCTGATTGTTCTCCAGTAGGAAAGTCGGCAGAACCTGCTGGCGCAACCACCATCGATGTTTATCAATGGAGGGATTCGAGGTCTTACTCCAGTATCTGCTGTCAAAATAAAGTACGCCACTTTCTGGCTAACATCACAATCCAAATGACGTAGATCCGTCACCAAAGTAGCAATGATCCTTCACGAGAGTGTGTGAATTGTATGTATTTGATGACGTTACTATTTAATAACCATTTACCTGAATAGTTTGCCAAATTATTTTCGAAATATTCAACAACTTGCTAGTATAGTTACATTGAAATTGAGACGCTGGATCTGCAGTGTTCAATGTGTTAAAATGGATTCCAGTACAACTAAAATGTTGGGCGGATCGTAGCTAGATATTGGCGGGTCATTGCCCGAAATTAATCTTCCATCATGCAGGATGCGTGTATATATATATATATATATATATATATATATATATATATATATACACACACACACACACACACACACACACGAGGTTCTCTCCCATCAACCGTATCTTAAATTGGTATGCAATATAATTCTTTAGACCAACATTATTGTCTTTGGCGACTCTCATGAATAACCTCGATTTTGTTACGCACCCCTCTGGTCTATGCCTGTTGAACCCATCACTGTTATTTGAGTCAAACCACAGCCCATCGGCCCCAGCAAGCCAAGCTTTGTGCTATAGTAGACTTATATGGGGCTTGGGGGGGGGGGACTCGTGAGTGACAGGGTGATGATGTCTTACTTAGAGACCAGGATACCATGAGCATACTCATCACAAATACAAGCCCGATCATATAAATCAGGATCTGTTTGATTTCTACAACTCGGATCATTTTGCATTTCTTTCATGCTTCACATTACCTAGACAAGGACAGTGGGTATCCCTTGGCCGCCATGCCAATGAGCCAACTATGCTCGCAAATGTACTGCTATTGAGATTGTACACATACTACTGTATTGATTTTTTATGCCATTACGGCTAATCAGCACAGTACAGTTTACAAAACTTTATGAAAAGAACATTTTAAAAACAAACCAAGAAACAAACAGTATAGCAAAATAGAGACTTAATATTAAACAATTCATAGACCCTATAAGATCATATATCATGTCTTAATGCTGTAAAAACAAAGACGTAAATGTTTTCAAGCAACTTGCCTGGAAGCCGTAGCTGCAAAGAAGCAACAAGGCGCAGTCAAAACATAAGGACTCCCATCTAGGCCAACACTACACATCACACCACATATACACGTGCAATGCACAATAATAACTGTATATGCCTTGGATGTGCACCTATGATATGATGCAAATTGCCGGACCAGACAGGACCACACACACACACCCCCCACCCCAATCCCCCCACCCCCCGAATCAAAATATTTCATTGCTAGAATGGTTAAGATTAAGTCGGAACACCGAAAATAAAATATAAATGTATCTATATCTATATACATATGAACAGATGCATGGGATGAAGTCAGCATAAAATAATTTATCTTATTAGATTTTTAAAGTGCTTATTTGTTTTTCTCAATTATACTAAAAAGTTCATTTCTATCATCATTGTATGCGTTACATTCTATATGAATTTCATCTTCAATTGAGCCACTATCACGCGAGTCACAAACTCTATCTTCTCTATTTATCTTGTAATGTCTACCAGTTTCTATTTTGAGCCTGTGTGCAGATATTCGCAACCTCGTAATGACCTTTCTATATTCAATTTTCTTCATAGGTGTTAGAAAATTTTCTAATCCAAACCTAGTTTTTACTGCTGTGTAGGTGGTCAGTTTACCATCAGAAAGTTTATCCTTTAAAGCATACCAGTTTTCAAGATAGGCTTCTGTGCAAATGGATTTCACAGATTGTTTGAACTTTGAAAAAAAAGTTCTTTGTACAAGAATAGAAATGATGACTAGAGACTGGCCAGAGTCAGAAAAGCATATATAGCGGCGGCCATGATCCTAGCTACATTGTGGGATAGGAGGAGTGACTGTGTTCTGCTGCTAAAATGTGGGAAATTCTTTGAGCTGCAATCAATTTTTTCAAACCTCTCTACTGTGTTTTGTCCGCTGCGACTATTTTTAGATCCTTTAGTTTTTTGTGTGTTTAGATTACGTTTTCAGGTTAGATCACAAGATGCTTAATACACTTGTGTCATGGCGCCCTTTGCGTGTCAGATACTTGGTGACACATATGACTGATGCAACTATGGTGCATGGGTTGTAGTGTAGAGTTGGAGATTATTCCGTATGGCCAGTAGAGATTCATAATGGTTCACCAGTGTATGTCATGACAAGCATTGAGTTGGCTCAAGAGGGCGTTTAAAGATACCAAGCTGTCACAGGTGCATAGAATGGACCTTTTCAAGTTTATCCATCGATCATATGACGTCATATGGCGTCATGACCAACTAAGTGAACTAAAGTGCAATGCCCTCTTTATAATCACAGAGTCAAATATTTCCCAAATATTTTCCGGAGCTCAATTCATTTAATTTACTGTACCTATAGGAGACTCTACCGGGAGATCATTAAGCATGTGATCCACATTACTCACACAGCTCATTATCGACTGTACAACCCTAATCAAACCAGAAGACGTAAACATCTGCCACAATATAGAAACCATATGAGCTAAGCTATGCTGCAGTATTCACTACATTCAATTCAATTCAAGTAATAGACACATGCACACAATTATCTGTCCTGCTTGATAGTCTTAATCAAACCTAAGTGGTTATAATTCAATGATGTATGGTAGGGACATTTCGGAAGGTGGGGTGGTGGGTGGTGGGGTGGTGGGTGTCATCGCGTTAATTAGTTTATTATTATTATTATTATTATTATTATTATTACTGACGCATATACATACTCAACAACATCAAATGTAGGGATGAGCCACCAAAACTCACATCTTGAATATGCAGTCTGAGTCAGTGTGTGGGGACCACAGAGTAAAACAGAAACCCTGGTGGTAGATAATGTACAGAAGCGGGCAACAAATTTTGTCCCCATACTGAATGAGTTGAATTACCCAGCCAGACTAAGGCCTGTCAACGCTAAAATATAGACGACTGAGAGGTGACATGGTTGAAGTTTACAAAATCGTGGATGGAGTGTATACGGCACCTGTTTGATGCACTAGAGAACAGCTCTACAAGAGGCCATAGCCTGAGGGTACAAATTCCTGGATACAAGGAAACATTCATTTACAAGCCGAATCAACAATGTATGGAACAGTCTACCCAATGCATCAGTAAACATATATCGAGTCAGTGTTTAAATTTGAGGTGGACTGGCTCGTTTCTGGCAAGATCAGGAAATTAAGTATGACTTTATTGCGGAGTACAAAATGCCTTCATGTCACGTGCATCCGTCGCATAAGTCAGCGGGAAATGAAGAGGCGGACGTACGGGCTGTACACGCCTAAGTCCACAGCAGCAGGTACAGGTATACTAACTGGAAGATGAAGACTATGAAGACAGTGAAGACCTGTCACAGGCTAACTCGCCTACACGACAGTATAAACTCTATATGTATATATATTTATGTATAGCATCCTAAGACATCCTAAGACATAACAAAACTGAAACCATACCATAATTAAGGTTCAGAATTTACTTCTCATAAATTTCCATGAACTTTATTCCCGGTGAATATTTACATGCGTGATATGTGACATAGAAATTTAAGATTATTCACCATTTCTAGCAGGTGCTCCAATCTAGTGGAGGAACGTGCGGAAACAGAGCAGAATCTGGCCCCCGCACCACTATTTGGCGCAACATGTTGAAATGCATTTTAAAGCGGCAGCCTCCTTTTAACGCAGTGTCGACATAAACAGGTTACGGTTTTTATCCAATACATGTTATTTCCCCCTGTCTATCATACCTGTAAAGTATTTTCTTTAAGCAAGAGTTACCTCCCATATCATTATGCTTGCGAGTAGCTGTTTGAAAGGGTTAAATGGCGTACTTTTGTCGCGTTTTATCATGTTATAGATATTCCAGCAGCGAGGAGAATTATTAGCGTTATTGTGTTTTGTACCAGACCTACATGTGCAGTACATGACTCAATGGTAGGCTAACATTTCATTTCTGCATAATTATGTATAAGCATCATTATCACATCGTTATCAGCGACAGCAGCAGCAGTAGCAAGCGGGCTCGTAGCAGCGCCAATGTGAATGTCCAAAATACATGCTATTTTCCAATAATTCATTTTGAGTATTTTGTAGATCGTTTTGTGTGTTTGTTTTGTTGTAGCGTACTGCAGCAGCGGCGATTGCGAGTACCAGTGGTGTTCCTGCTGTCAGGGAGACTCCTCCTTGTTCGCTATTTGAGTAGATGAGCCGATTATTGCCAGATTTGCTGGAATTGTGTTCAATGTTGGGGATGGATAGGAGTCCTATGCAAGCTGACATGGAGATACAAGAGATTATGCGACAGAACTCGGAACAGGCAAAAATCATCACTGCGCTGAAAAGATCATGTCTGGTTAGAAAACTACTGTCAAATAGTTAGCTGACATGAAAATATGTATAAAGCATTCAGAGTTATGGCCCTTAGATATATTTGAGCGATATTATTTTAATTTCAATATTAGATTATTTAGCTTAGGGGACACACTTTCAATGTCATTGGCTGGCCCAACTAGCGACGTCACTGTGGTCACAGGTGACGTAGTGAGGGTGAACGATGATTTTATATCCAAGATGGCCGTGGTGGCCATGCAGCCAAGGGTGGCCATCTTGAAAATTGGTTTCATGATTAATGGCTAGATGTTACCATGCCTGCAAACGTAAATTTCTTAAGATTACTACAAAGGTCTGTTTTGGCTGGCTTGACCATTATCATAGGGGTATATATGTCTTTTATAAGTGAAGTCAAAAGATAGAGGTTCTTTAACTGTAAGGAACGTTAACTGATCTTACAATCACCTGTTCTAAAGAACCACCTCATCATTTGGAGCAAAAAAACCTGGTTGTCTCCTCAAGCACCTTGTATTACTTGCACCATTTAGCACTAATAGATTCACAATGACCCAACAGCGAAGTCACACAGTTCCAGTGGCAATGCTATGGGCCACCTCCAAGAATTCTTTGACCCCCCCCCCCCCCCCTACTTGCCACCCATAGTGATTTGCATGAAATAGTTCATGGTGTGCAGGAAATGGTTTCTTAGAAAATTCTAATTTTTTAATTTTCCTCCTGAACCCCCCCCCCCCCCCCCCCCTGCCTTTTCGGAGGGTGCTACCCCCCTTCACCAATGTGGCGCCCCCCCCCCATAATTTAGTGTGTGTGTGCATACATAATCCCTCTTGTGTCAACTTAACCTTTTAATGGTCAAACTTACCAAAAACTACTTTGTAGTGGTCTTCAGACATGGCTATTTGAAAGGCCTAGAGAAGACTACTTTTGAATATCCACTAGAATAGTGGTAAATTTTCAAAAACCGGCAGATAGAAACGGGCAAAGTAAAAACTAATTTTCTTTACCATTACCCCTTAAAATAATGGTCGAGCCGGCGGAAAAAAATTCAGTGGTAAATTTACAAAAATAGTCTAAAATTTAAATTTCTTGTAAAATATTGACAATTAAAATGTTTAATTGATATATCAAGTAGTATTTTGAGCGCTTTGAGGCGCTGTTAACACAAGAGTGCTTAATAAAATTAAGTCCAAAATATTCAACAGTGCTCTTTATGTTCTTTTGGATACATCCTACGTTATTTCTAAGCTATACTGTAGTTATGCTGCAGGTTATTCTGAGAATACTTTTACAGAAAGTCTGAGACAGCAACAACTTCCAATCAAATTGTGAATCCCCACGCTTTTGTCAGTTTTGATGTTCTGCACCATCACCGCCCCACCCATACCCATGCGCTGGAGCCTAGTGTAAGCTGTCGTCTCACAAGCCCTAATCTGTGACCTCCAACCTGACCACACCCCGGGTGGGGTGCGAAGGGTGGGGTGAGGTGGGCAGAGGCTAATGAAAATAGCATCTTGCAGTCCACAATCATATGGGCAGGCCTGGAAATAACCTTTTCAACAGTGGTCAACACTTTGTCAGGCACCAGCACCAGGTACTTGGTACCGGACATTCAGAATTTGCTGCCTGTCAACACGTCTACTTCACAGCGTTCTTTACTTGAACTTATTAGAAACATGTCAAAAAGCAACTAAACATGTGTCATAATGATCTTGATACACCTTAGATAGATGAATATTTGATGGCTTTGTCAACACTTGTATGCAGACATTTTTGTTGCACCTTGCAACTACTGGGACTGTTTAAATCTGTACCTGACAAAATGTCAAGAACCGGCAAGACTGTGCCTGACATTTGATTGTTTGGTGCCTGACAATGACCGTGACAGGCACCTCATTTCCAGGCTTGTATGGGTAACACACAACAAATTTGATGGACTGCCACCAAACAGTTTCGAAGAAGATATCCTGATGGATGGATGGGTGGACAGATGGATGGAGAGGATTGCAATATCCCCTGGATAATTACATTTTTGTATATTTTAGACTAACATTATTGTTAAGAATGTCATCATGATCTACAAAGGTTGTGTATTAATGTTGACAGGAGAAGGACCGTCGCATTGAGTTAGTTCAGCACAGGAAGCGACAGCGTAGATGGGAACGCTCACAAGAAAAGGTCAGTGAAACGCGTATTACATGTATTAACTCTTTAGCAGTCATATCAGCCAAAAACAGCTTCTACAGTGATCCTGAGAAATGTCAATTTGCAGACCAAGAGAAGACTATAAAGCCATAACCCTTAAACCTTCAAATTGTTCAAGAAAATGTATATTTTGTCATAGAAAATGTCCATTTGTGGTCCAAGAGAAAACTATTTTTGAAAATTTGCCACTGGAATGACTGGCTTGATAACCGAGCGAGTCATTCCAGTGGTAAATAAAAAAAAATAACCTCGCTCCTGCAAATTGACATTTTCTCTGAGAAATTGAAATTTTATTGAACAAATTCTATGCTTAAAGGGTTAACCACAATGCTGGGGTCAAAAGTCAAAATACAACAGCAACAACTCTGAGCAACATTGTGTCCAAAATCGGCCAAAAATGGTGTCTGCAGTGATATTGCAAACTGTCTATTTTCAGACCAAAAAAGACTTCTTTTAAAATTTACCACAGGAATGACTGGCTCGATAACTGAGCCAGTCATTCCAGTGGTAAATTTTCAAAATAATCTTCTCTTGGACTACAAATGGACATTTTCTATGACAAAATATAAATTTATTTGAACAAATTTGAGGGTTTAAGTGTTAAGGCTTTGTCCCTTGAAATTCTACATGTAGTGCCTCAATTTCAAGCCAACCATACATAAAAAACTATAGCATATTTTGAAAGTAATTTGACTGGAACCATTACCTGTTGCGCTACCATAGGCGGCAAATTTATTTCAACTCTCATTTGCGCTAATATCGATGGTGAGGAATGATTTAATGTGCATTATATGACAGTGTGAGAGGTGTGCCTACAGAAGCTTGTGTAATAACATGAGGTTTGTAATAACTATGATATGTTTGCTTGTATCCGCAGATGATGGGCACAGCTGGTGGGCATAAGGGAGACATTTTTAGCTGTATGATGTGTTTGCTTGTATCCGCAGATGTGGGGCATAAGGGAAACATTTTTAGCTGTATGATGTGTTTGCTTGTATCCGCAGATGGTGGGCATAAGGGGGACATTTTTAGCTGTATGATATGTTTGCTTGTATCCTCAGATGGTAGGCATAAGGGAGACATTTTAGCTGTATGATGTGTTTGCTTGTATCCGCAGATGGTAGGCATAAGGGAGACATTTTAGCTGTATGATGTGTTTGCTTGTATCCTCAGATGGTAGGCATAAGGGAGACATTTTAGCTGTATGATGTGTTTGCTTGTATCCGCAGATGGTGGGCATAAGGGAGACATTTTTGGCTGTGTGATGTGTTTGCTTGTATCCGCAGATGGTGGGCATAAGGGAGACATTTTTAGCTGTATGATATGTTTGCTTGTATCCTCAGATGGTGGGCATAAGGGAGACATTTTAGCTGTATGATGTGTTTGCTTGTATCCGCAGATGGTGGGCATAAGGGAGACATTTTTAGCTGTATGATGTGTTTGCTTGTATCCGCAGCTGGTGGGCCTAAGGGAGACATTTTTAGCTGTATGATGTGTTTGCTTGTATCCGCAGATGTGGGGCATAAGGGAGACATTTTTAGCTGTATGATGTGTTTGCTTGTATCCGCAGATGGTGGGCATAAGGGAGACATTTTTGGCTGTATGATGTGTTTGCTTGTATCCGCAGATGGTGGGCATAAGGGAGACATTTTTAGCTGTATGATGTGTTTGCTTGTATCCGCAGATGGTGGGCATAAGGGAGACATTTTTAGCTGTATGATGTGTTTGCTTGTATCCGCAGATGGGGGGCATAAGGGAGACATTTTTAGCTGTATGATATGTTTGCTTGTATCCTCAGATGGTGGGCATAAGGGAGACATTTTTAGCTGTATGATGTGTTTGCTTGTATCCGCAGATGGTGGGCATAAGGGAGACATTTTTAGCTGTATGATGTGTTTGCTTGTATCCGCAGCTGGTGGGCATAAGGGAGACATTTTTAGCTATATGATGTGTTTGCTTGTATCCGCAGATGTGGGGCATAAGGGAGACATTTTTAGCTGTATGATGTGTTTGCTTGTATCCGCAGATGGTAGGCATAAGGGAGACATTTTTAGCTGTATGATATGTTTGCTTGTATCCGCAGATGGTGGGCATAAGGGAGACGTTTTTAGTTGTGTGATGTGTTTGCTTGTATCCTCAGATGGTAGGCATAAGGGAGACATTTTAGCTGTATGATGTGTTTGCTTATATCCGCAGATGGTGGGCATAAGGGAGACGTTTTTAGTTGTGTGATGTGTGTGCTTATATCCGCAGATGGTGGGCATAAGGGAGACATTTTTAGCTGTATGATGTGTTTGCTTGTATCCGCGGATTGTAGTCATAAGGGAGACATTTTTAGCCGCATGATATGTTTGCTTGTATCCGCAGATGGTGGGCATAAGGGAGACATTTTTCGGTTACGATGAAGATAAAGCCTCCGTGATCTCTGAAGCATCCATGTCTGTGTCACAAGACACAAGCTTGGAAGAGGACAGCTGGGAAGATGAGGTATCTATTGGCAACTGTCGTGGACGGTTATTTTACTTTTGTTATAATGCCGTATGTGAATCAGAGGATAGCTCGATATACTAAGCGAGCCAAATGGCCTCTGGCGCCGTCATCCTATCTGAGAATTACTGGCCGGTCTCACTCCCTTCCACATAGTTCCATATTTACAAACATGTACTGTAAACAGAATTTAACAGATGGACATTTTCTGAGAAATAACCTTGAACAGAAAGACCGACAGACAGACCCAAAAGACATTATCTCTCCCTCTGTGGTATGCTACATTTAAAGTAGTATTTTCGCAGGATACATGTATGTCAGGAATTGTTATGACACGAGACATGATTGACAACATAATATACTCCATTGCTAGATTTTGTTTTTGTGGAAATAGTTAAAGGTCAAGGTCACTGTGTCAATATGGTTAATATTTGTGTATTTTTTTATCAAGGTAACTACGGACCCTTTGTGTCTTACAGTCTAGAATAGTGCACTATTCTAGACTGTAAGACACAAAGGGTCCGTAGTTACCTTGATAAAAAAATACACAAATATTAACCATATTGACACAGTGACCTTGACCTCATACTATTTAATTATATATACAGCTTGAACGCTTTCAACGATAAATCCTGGAAAAAGTTGAAATTGAGATACAGGGAATTTATCAGTGAAAATGTTAACATCCGTGTTATAATAAAGATGACCCATTTATCATATCACTTTTATGGGGAGTGGGGTGGGCACAAGTTAACTTAATAGTGGGGTCCATTTCTCGCTTTGACCCCGCCCCTTTCTAGCCTAAGTTCCACCCACTTTGTATGCCTCTTTGAATTGATTTAACCCTTGCCGCTCTGATGTCAATAGTCTATTGTTTACTGTGTCAATAGCAAAGAAAATGATGTACATTTTTCAACAGTTTTGGTGGACGATGCTGTCTATGAATGTCTATGACAGCAACGGCTTCCAACAAATTTGTTGTAAAATGAACACAATTCATCCTTTAACTTAATTTGAGAATTTAAACATTTGACACCGGACTTGTAAGGGTTAAATAACACTTTGAACCATGAATTAGCAGAATCTCAATTTCAAGGTGGCTATACCTGTAAGGTTTTGAATATTTTAAAACTAATTAGACTTTGAGTAAAGAGACAGTTCAGATGCTTACAGAAAGGCCTTTTTCACTGTTATGAAGAATCTATGTCATTTGAGCTGACGATGACATAATTTGATGACATCAGAGGCTTGAGTGACAGATCTTACCTCTTCATTGCCGCCTCTGTCAGTGTTCAACTGACATTTACAGCTTATCTATCTGTCATATGATGTCATAATCAATGATACCATGAATGACGTAGATAATTTTGTCATGAATGCATAATTAGGGACGAACTAAGCATTGTCGTACAAATTGTATGTCTACTATTTAATAAAGATGATGTTGAATATTTTGGAACTAATTTGACTAGGCGCTGTTGGTGCTGTAGCACCTGGTCAAATTAGCTTAAAAATATTCAACAGCTTACCTGTATAGTTTTCTGGAAATTGATAGTCAGGCAGTTCAGGGATCAATCGATCCCAACATGAGCGAGGTGTGAGTGGAGCTTAGCTAGACATGGGCGGGGTGTAGCTAAAACTGGACAGGTCCATTTGATTATTACATCAGAGGCTTGAATGACAGATCTTATGCCCTCATTGCCGTCTCTGTCAGTGTTCAACTCTTACTTACATTATATATTATAAAGTGCTAATACAGTAATAGGCATCATACATGTATGCCTATGATGTTGTACTGTACCCGTATCTCTGGCATTCTGTGCCTGCATGCCAGTGAGTGTGTATGAGCACATGTTGTTTATTTTGATACCAGCATTTCTAATGGTGACTATTATTACTGAGAGGTTTTATGTTCTTGGCTTGCAGTTTAGTCGTGAGGAGTTTGAACAGAATTATCAGAGGCAGCAACGTGAACACCTAGAACTGGAGAAATCATATGCCCTATTGCAGGCTGATCGTGGAACACACCTCGATCCACATCGAGAAACAAAGGTAACAAGTTAACACTTTAATCATCAAATTTTGTCAAGAAAATTTCAATTTTCTCTCTGAAAATGTCGATTTGTAGACCAGGAGAAGACTATTTAAAAAAATTTAGCACTGGAATGACTGGATCGGTTATTGAGCCAGTGATTCCAGTGGTAAGGTTTCAAAAATTGTTTTCTGTTGGTCTGCAAATGGGCATTTCCCAAGACCACTGCAGATGCCATTTTTGGCTGATATGAGTGTTAAAGGGTTAATCAGCCCATTTTGTCAAGAAAATCCCATATTTCTTTATTGAATGGCCATTTGCGGGCCAAGATAAGACTAGTCCTAAAAAAATGTATCACTGTAATGGCTGGCACGCTTAGCAAGCCAGTCGCTCCAGTTGTAACTTCCCAAAAATAGTCTTCTCTTGGACTGCAAATGAACATTCTCAAAGACCACTACAGATGCTGGTTTTGGCTGGCTTCATCATGATAGAGTTAAAAGTCAGAATTACTATGCATATTTTAAGATATGCTAGAAATGTACATATACTATTTTAGAGGCTGGTTGTTGGGTGGGTCTCATATGTTTTTCCATCCCTTGGCTACACTTGTGTATTCTTAGCCAATCACTAGTGAAATCTGCCTATATCTACACACCCCGTATATAGGCTATGAAGTTGGATTTGTTATGTCAGTTTTCTTAGTTCTGTGCATTTATTTGTCTCATCATCCATTTTCACTTCCCTTTCCCATTGTTTTACCATCTCAAAATCAATAGAGGGATCTGAACTGTCACTCAAGTTAGTATCTGACATCATATTCACATGTACCTCACGTTTAAGCTGACATCACAATCAAAATGACACGGCTCTGTCATGGTAATGGAAATAGAAATTGGTCAGGAAGTACCAAGTCTAATAGGAATTCACCTTTCCAGAGTACCCACCCATCATATGATGTCATAATCATCTACGTGATGTGTAGAATGACATCATAATGGATGACGTCATGGATGATGTCGATAAGTGTGTCACGAATACATATTTGAAGACGGTGTATGCGTTGTTGTACAAATTGTATGCCTTTACTATTTAATAAATATTCTGTTGAATATTTTGAAACTAATTTAACGGGGTGCTGTTCCTGCCATAGGCAGGAACAGCACCCAGTCAAATTAGGTACAAAATTTTCAACAGCTGCCTGTATATTTTTTCAGGAAATTAAAGCTAGAGCATTTGGGGATCGATCATTCTCCTTCGATCAATACTCACCATTCTGTTACTTCTGATATACAGCTGGCCCTGACAGCGGCTCTAGGATTATAGACTTAGAAAGATTTACCGACTCCTGGGAACCGGGTACTCGGCTCCCAACTGCCGAGTACCCGTTTACCGTAGAGCTCATTCTTGTTAGCATAGCAACAAGAGCAATACATGCTTTCTGCATTGAGGATTTTAGTGTTTTTTGTGAAAGAAAATCTAAGTCTTTAATCTGTGATAGTTTGTGTGTTCGTGAAAGGATTAACTAAAGGATACTATGGAGAATACCGCCGAAGATAATCAGGTTGTATCGTTCTTTATTATCCATAGTTAAAAGACTTAGGTCTCTAAATTTCGCTGTGTCGCATGTTCCAATTTCTGACCCCATAGAATCTGGGACGTGTGCTAACAACGATATATGCCAGACGATCGCCTTCTTTAACCCCCAACAGGCGATCGGCAGATATGAAAATAGGTGTTATGCTACGGTATTTCTAACACGAATATCGGCTGACGTCGTTCTCCGTAGGATCCGAGTGGGTGACGTCACACCCGGTCGCTCGGATGTTTATGTGAAGAAAAATTTTTCATTAATTCGCGCATCTTGTTCTGGGTGCTGCGTACTAAAAATGGTACCGGAAACTTTAGAATGATCAAGTTTACGTGCGATCACGATCGGTTTGCAATGATCGGTGGTTTTAAAATTCTTGAGTAGATGCGTGGTCTGCAGTTTTACCGTGTGATACAGCAGTTTGTTATACATTTTGTTGTTTTCTTCACATATCGTGCTGCTTTCGTTAGGAGTATAATTTATATTGATTAGTAAATATACCCCGAATGCTATGCGTTATGATTCCTGGAGCCGTTACACATCCTGGAGGATCTATTATGGGTGTGTTTAATGCCCGCCTCGTTCTTGTCGTCATAATCAATGCGATCGTTGTTGTAACGGGGTGGGGTGCGGGAGGGTTACAGTTAATTTATGAGTCAAATTATTTGAAAATTAATTGTCTGCCTTCCATCCGGGTCTCGTTCCGCTTGTTTATTGTAGGTTTGTGCTTATGTTATAGGCCAAGCCAGCCCCGCCATCATGTGACGAATGCCATAAGTTTGTCCGTGTCGTGTTCAAGGACCATGTCTGTTTTAGGTGTTCCCTGTGTAATATTGATCATAGGTGTAATGTTTGTGCAGTGTGGTCTGTTGAGATGATGGTTAAGTTCCTTGCCAGAAGGACTTGGCTGGGTCTGACGCGGGGTCAGGCGGTCCGAGAGTAAATCGTGGAGCGCCCGGTTCGGCCGGTGGGGGTGCTCCACATCCCCAGCAGGAGGTGGCGGAGATGGCACCGCCGGCGTGGTTTGGTCCGGCTATGCAGGGTTTTTCTGCATAGCGTTCTGCCCACGCTGGTGTCGTCCCTGCTACCAAAGGTTGGGGGGGCAGTTTCTCCCCATGCCTGGTACGGATCCTGTCCTCAGACAGGATTCTGGACTGGTTACCGAGGGGGCCGTCTCGTACGGCCACCTGGCAGTCCCGTCTGGCTTCGGCCAGACAGGTTTCTGTTTCTCTGCGGCCACCTCCGGGTGGTCCAGTAGCGGTGGCCGGTCCGTCAGGTGTGGGAGCCGTCCGCCAGGACGGTTCCACGGTTGACTCGTCTAGTGACGACTCTTCGGAGTCTGAAGACGAGGAGGCTGAGGAGGAGAGGTTGCTGCGGCCCGAGAAGCCGCAGGTGGAGAATATGGAGGTTGATTCCGTCCTGGACGGAACCGGCCTCCATTTGTCTGGTTTGGCGCAAGCCAGGTCAGCGGCTCCGCCTGTGGCTGAGGCAAATCCGTTACCGTGCACCGGTTCCGTGCGGCTTGGTTTGGCACCAGCCGTCACGGGAACGGGTGTGCCGGGCCGGGCGTGGTACTCGCCTATCTCGCCTGGTCCGGCAGTCGGACGTGGGGTGCCGTTGGCGCCCGTGTCCGGCTATGGTTCCACGACTGCTACGGGTCCGTACGGTTTTCCGTGCGGACCTACCCCATGGACCGGAGTGTTTCATGGGGTGGCGGCGGAACCGTGTGGTACCGGAGTGCCTGGCGTGTCAGCCGTGGCTCCTTGCCGGGAGGCCGTGGCTGGCAGACCCGTGAGCACGTCAACGGGTGACGTGTTTGCGGGGGTGTCTTCATCGGAGGTAGATTGGTCAGATGCTCTGGCGTGGCTAGCCAGGGTTGACCCGGCTGTGGTTTCGGCCACGGCCGATGAAGATGCGCCCCATCCGTCGGTTGCGTCGATCAGGACGGGGATTTTGCCCGCGGCCCGGATCCAGTCAGTGGGACTGGATCCACGGTTCATAGAATTGTTGGATGCTATTTATAGCAAACAACTGATGACCAAGGGTCAGCTCCCTGCGGCCTCCAGGGAGGTGCGGGCAAGATGTCGTATTCCGCGGGGGGAATACGACAGGTATGGTGTAGTCCCGTCGGTCACGGAGGATGACCGATGGGTACTGGGCGTCCAGAGTGCCGTGGCGGGTCGCCCCGGTCCGGCACGTGTGGACAAGTCTCAGGTACACCAGGAAGAAGTCCTGTCCCTATGCGATGAGGGTGTGAGGGCAGCGATGAGCGCTGTCAACCACTCTTATCGTCTCCTTCAGTCGGTGTGGGCTGAAGCGGGGGCAGGCCACCCTCTGCCACCTGTGGCGCTTTCATGTGTCAATGACGGCCTGGTGCTGTCGATGGACGCATTAGCAAGGGTGCAAGCGCGTGTGACGAAATCCAGGAGGCAAATGGTCATTGACCATATGCATCCGGCTACGGCAGTCAGGGAGCGTCTTCTTGGGACGCCCCTGACAGGGCCTAGCATCTTCGGTGGCCAAGCGCGGGCCATCTTAGAGGATACCGCCAGTATCGCGCAGAATCGGTTAGCGGTAAACCTACAGCTAGAGCTAGTGCGGCAAGCGCACGCACTAGGGGCTGTGGGGAAACCGCTAACGGGACAACCTTCAAAGAAGCAGAAGGAGCATAAGGGCAAGGCGAAAGCTAGGCCTGTTGCGACTTCTGCTTCAGCTGGGTTTTCAGAGCCGGCGGCGGCGAAGAAGCCCAGGAAGATTGTAGAGGCGCCTACCCTCCCCAATGTTGCTCCTGACCGCCCTAGAGGCGGTAAGGGGAAGGGTAAGGGTAAGGCCTCAAATGGCGGACAGAAGGGGCCGAAGCGTACCTGAGGGTACGAAAGCTCCCTTCATATCCGCCTGGACCGCGCCTGTGCGACAGGAACAGCAGTGCCAGTTATACCCGTCGTGCCTAGAACGAAATGGTTCTCTCTCGTTAAGAAAGAGGGGGGGAGCGGACTGCGAGCCGGACAACCCCGTTAGACGTCGAGGCGTCTATGGTGGGTGGAAGGCTCATGCGTTTCGTCGAGGCCTGGCAAGGTGTGACGTCAGACAGTCTGGTCCTGGGATGGTTATCCCAGGGTTACATGCCGGAGTGGTGGGACTTTCCACCACAAAATCTGTCTTTGGCACCTGTCTGGACACCCGTACCAAGGGAGCCAGACAAGTTAGAAGCCGTTCAAAAGGAAGTGTCGGGTTTGCTTCTGAAGGGAGCAATAAAACCAGCAAACCGAAACACTCCAGGCTTCTATTCAAACATGTTCCTTGTCCCCAAGAGCACAGGGGGATGGAGACCCATACTCAATCTCAGGCCATTAAATTGGTTTATCCATACGCCTCGGTTCCAGATGGAAACGCCGAGGTCGGTAATGGCGGGATTAAGGAAAGGAATGTGGTGTGTATCGATCGATCTGAAAAATGCATATTTCCACATTCCTATAAATCGGAGTTGGCACAGGTTTCTGAGATTTGCATTTCAGAATCAAGTATGAGAGTTTACAGTTCTCCCGTTTGGCCTGTCGACAGCTCCGAGGGTTTTCACAAGAGTGGTCCTTGCGGTGACAGCGTTTCTCAGAAAAGAGAATGTGGCGCTACACACCTACATAGACGACTGGCTGCTCAAGGCAGACTCGGCAGCCGGGTTGAACGTGGATACTGCTCTGACTCTGAAGTTACTTTCAGATCTACGCTGCATAGTCAACAAGGAGAAATCCGAGTTGACGCCCACTCAACATTTCGTTTATTTGGGGATGCGATTCGACCTCGAGGAGGGCAGGGTTTACCCGTCAGAGCCCAGAGTGGTGTCTCTGTTAGCCATCCTCAAGAGTTTTCGAGTGGGAAACCACATTCAGACGAGGCAGTTCCTTCAGATGCTGGGCATGATGGTCTCCATGGAGCAGGTTATCCCGTACGCTGCTCTAATGCGAAGGCCTATCCAGTTGTATCTGATGTTTCTGTGGAAACAGAGAACAGAACCCCTGTCAAAACTGGTGCCAGTTTTGGAGCCGATAATATCGCATCTTCTATGGTGGAAACAGCGTCAGAATCTTCTATTAGGGGTTTCGCTGCACCTACCCCACCCCCAGCTGTCCGTCTACACGGATGCATTGCTGGAAGGGTGGGGTGCCTGCCTGGGAGAACACCAGGTCTCGCGCACATGGACTCTCCCGGAGAGTCAGCTGCATATCAATCTGTTGGAAATGATGGCAGTGGAACTGGCGTTGGAAGAGTTCCTTCCGATGATCAGGGGCAAGGTGATATTGATACGGTCGGACAATTCGACAGTAGTATCATATATAAATCGCCAAGGCGGGACCAGGTCGCCCACTCTGTGTATCAGGGTGTGGCGCTTGATTCAATGGTGCAGGAATTACTCGGTTGTTTTGAAAGCAGCTCATATTCCTGGCCGATTGAACATTCTGGCGGATGCTTTGTCTCGCAGACAGAATCCTGCCAACAGAATGGTCCCTCAACCCTCCAGTTCTGCGACGGATCTTCGAGCATTGGGGCAAACCCAACGTGGACTTGTTCGCCACAAAGGAAAATGCTCAAATCATGACATATGTCTCGCCGATTCCAGATCCAAATGCCGTCGATACAGACGCTCTGGCGATAAGCTGGAGGGGATGCACGCTTACGCGTACCCACCCACCATTCTTCTACCGAAGCTATTGGTGAAGGTCAGGGAGGAACCGTGTCTGGTCCTGCTAATAGCGCCGTATTGGCCGAGCAGGGCGTGGTTCACGGATCTTCTAGATCTGCTGGTGGAAAATCCTGTGCAGTTGCCCGAGATTCCGAACATAATCTCCCAGGCCAAGGGACGCTTCCTACACGAGCGTCCCGAAATGTTCAAATTGACTGCGTGGATGTTATCAAACAACGTTCCACGTCGGAAGGCTTTTCTCGACAGGCTGCTGATTTCATCGCGGCTGCGAGAAGGAGGTCAACCTTCAAGCCATATAACAACAAGGTTAACAGATTTGCAGACTGGTGTGAAGAAAAGGGTATTGATACCTTTCAATCCACTATCAGCAAATAGCAGACTTTCTCTGTGAGCTGTTCTTTTCAGGACTAGCTCCCGTCACAGTTGCTGGATACAAGTCAACTTTGGCATCAGTTATCCCTTGTCTAGCCAACAGTGATAGTCCAGAGGTGGCCCAGTTAAATGTGATGTTGAAGGGAATGAGCAATCTCCGACCGAGACAACCGGTAGTCATTCCAGCCTGGAGTCTATCTTTAGTGCTTAATGTGCTGGCCAAGCACCCTTTCGAACCGTTGCGTTCGGCTAGTCTAAAGCATTTGACTCTAAAGGCGGTCTTTCTATTGGCAGCTTCCTCAGCTAGAAGGCGCAGTGAGATCCATGCGCTTTCGGCAGAGAGGAACCGATTTATTGTTTCTGGAGAAGGTCTGCGTCTTCTGCCAAGAGCAGAGTTTATGTCAAAGAACCAATCTTTGAGATATCCCGGCAAACCGATCATTATACCGAAGTTAACTAGGTTTGATCGTGATGCCAGTGTCTGGTGCCCGGTCCGTGCTTTGACTAAGTACAAGAAACGGACTGACTCGTTACGGTCGAACGATAGACATCTGTGGATCTGCCATAAAAAGCCTTATGGCGCCGCATCCATGGATACTATCTCTCGTTGGGTGGTCGAATGCATTCAGACTACTCACGAGATGGCGACTGGGCACCAGGTGCAAGGCGTAAGGGCACACAATGTCAGAGGAATAGCCGCCTCGACCGCCCTTTACAATGGTGTTCCGTTAGAGGACATCATGGCCGTTGCACAATGGCACTGTGAGTCCTCATTCACGGATTACTATATGAGGGATGTGTCAGACGATAGTTAGTGACCACACTGCTTTTCACCCTTTTCTCACTTTGGTAAGAAAAGAACCTAAAGCAGGCATGGTCAGGCGAGAGGATGTCAACCAGATTGTGTCACCGATGGCCGAACCGGTGAATGGTTGGAGGCGGTACGTCTGAAGTCCAATTATCATAAGGTAATTCAATAAGTGAGAGTTTTTTGTATTATGTATATGTATCATGTTCATTCATCTTATATATTCATGCTCATTCCCAGGCTAATACATGGAATATGCAGGGAGTAGTTAACCCTCTTGGCATATTTGTGTTTTCAGGCGAGATACATGTTCGTTAGTTCTCTCCATTTTCTTAGGAGGAAAAAGGGGGGGGGAGGGGGCTGTGACGCAAATGTGATTCGGTTCCGTGAACTTGACGGTCCCTTTAGGTCTCCGTTAGTCAAGTTTGAAGTCTAAAATCTTTCTCCAAGGGGCAAAATTAGCATTTATGGCTTGCCCCTTCCCACCAGGTTACTGATCAAATCTGGTGTATATCAGAAGTAACAGAATGGTGAGTATTGATCGAAGGAGAATGCAGGAAATGTCAATTTCCCTTTCTCCGAGATCTAACAATACTCACCATTCTGTTACGGACCCAGCCTCCCAGCCCCACGGAGGCAAGCCATAGTTTTCTCTTGTTTGGTGGCTATGCAAACAATATGAGCTCTATGGTAAACGGGTACTCGGCAGTTGGGAGCCGAGTACCCGGTTCCCAGGAGTCGGTAAAGCTTTCTAAGTCTATAATCCTAGAGCCGCTGTCAGGGCCAGCTGTATATCAGAAGTAACAGAATGGTGAGTATTGTTAGATCTCGGAGAAAGGGAAATTGACATTTCCTGCAATCCCAACCCGGCGAGGTGTGGGTGGAGCTTAGCTAGTGATGGGCGGGCCATGGCTAAAAATGGAAAGGTCCATTGAACTGTCAAGCACAGGATGTATTCACACCTTGACATGCATGTGTGCGTGTGTACGTACATGTGTGCGTGTCTGTGCATCGCTATGCATGCGAGTTTGTGCGTGAATATGTGGGTGCGCTAATGTTTTGGAAATAATATTTTAACAAAAATATTTCTTTCAGTTGCGCAGTAGACTAGAAGCAGATTTGTATGTGGCCCAGTGTAAGATCGAGAACCTTGACAATGCACTGCGTATCAAGGGACAGGTGTGTGTGTGTCTCTGTGTCTCTGCATGCTCCTGACACCTGTGTTGTTGTTGTTGTTATCAATTTGCATGCGAACGACGTTTCTTGATTTGCCTGACGATAAATCCAGGTATTATGTATTTACAGATACATAGCTTTAATACAAACCAAGCGTATTTCAATAATAAAATTATCATAACCCTTTGATCCTCACAGACCAAAAACAATAATTTCTTTATAATGTAAGAAATGTTTTGTTGAATATTTGGAAAGTAATTTTAACTGGAAGCAGGCAGCAGCTTACAGTCAAATTACTTTCAAAATATTCAACTTTATTGTTATATAGTTATCGTGAAGCATTGGAATTTCCAGGGTTAAAGGGTTAAGAAGTGGAAAAGTGGTCACTAATGACCAGTGGTCACTTATGCCTGAGCTGGGATACAGAATCACCTCTGGGGTCATCACAAGGGCCTGCTTATTAGAGCATACACCTTAAATAGACATTTTCTTGTTGCCTACAAAAGCAGGTGGTCATTATAGAGAGGTTTGACAGTAGAAATATATAGATGTGCATTTCATTGTTGTAATAGTGGTATCTATTTCTACATGTAGCGATGCCCCGCCCATTTCTAGCTAAGTTACGCCAACATTTTACATGTGTAGGAATCGAATTAAAACTGAAACCCGAAATCCTAGCATTTAAATTTCAAGGTAAATCTCTATGTGAGCTGTTGGATACTTTGAAACTAATTTGACTGGATTCTGTTACTGGCAGTCAATTTAGTTTCAAAATATTCAACAGAATCGGTATAAAATTGTTTAATTCATCAAAGTTATACAATTCATACACATTTGTGACGAATTTGTTCAATTTTTGTGAAGGAGCTGAGCTACGTGATTTTGATTGTGATGTTAGCTAACATGTGATGTATTTGAGATTAGATGCATGCGCTTGAGTGATGGATTGGATCCCTCCATTATATAGAGCCTCTATCATCTTGACTGTCAAGTTGTCGCTACATTCCACCTCCCATGATTCAAACTTCTCGCTATGGAGTAGTGTTGGGAATTGGTAGTATTTTTGTGATTGATGATTGGTTTTATATACTAACCGATGATCAATTAATGATTGATCATAACAGGTTCTCAATTTTTACCAATTTTGAATGCAGTAATTATAGCATGTTCAAGGATAACTACACCTTTCAAACCAAGTCGCAGGTATGACACATTCTTAATAAGTTAAGAAATAATTTTTAAAATATTTTGAAACTAATTTGACTGGGAGCTGTTGCTGCCTAAGACAGCAACAGCTTCCAGTCAAATAAGTTTCAAAATATTCAACATGTTGTTGGTATGGTTGCTTTGAAATTAAGATACTATTTCAGTGCTGAAAGAATTAATGTCTTCGACATAGGAGTAATACTATATAGTTGTAACAATTAAATTTAAATTCGTTTCCAAAAAGTATTGGTTTTTCTAGCTTGACCAGTTAAAATATATTAATAAAGTCAACTTATAAACAACCAAAATCGATTTCTGAAATCATGATCGATCGGTTGGTTGAACATACAAACCAATCAATCATCGATCAAATCGATTAATCGGAACGACACTACTATGGAGTGTTTGGTGCTTTATGACAAGAGTACCAGAGAGTGTTAAAGTTTGTCCATGGACATGTATGTATATCCTCAAGCTCTCACAGGATTTTATTGTAATATTAGAAACATATTCTATACACGGTATAATGCGAAGCCATTTTCTTGTATTTTGTCAAGCTTTTCCAGTATGTGAGCCTGGTTTATTTTCATCTGATCTATTCCATGCTTTAGTTAGATTGATATTTACCTCACCAAGGGCCTCTCATTTTATTGATTGAATGTTTATATATTGTTTGTGCTTGCTCGCTTCCATTATACATCATAATAAATAGAGGATCTTAAATGAGGTCCCGATTAATATCACTATTATCAACTGAGTTGAAAATTATCATTGAACGAGCTTTGTCGAGTGCAAAGTGATGATCTTCGACGAGGTTGTTATTAGTGATACTAAATCGGATCGAGTTTGAGATTTTAGTTATCATATAAACTGGAATTTTTACATATATCGAAATAACGTTATTAGCTTGCGATCGTCAAGGGTGGCAAATCACAGCCTGACAACTAACATATTGGACATCTTACACCCAAAATATAGTACATGTAATTTCAATTATGAGAAACATTTGCACTAATCAAGTTATTAGCTCACCTGTCCAGAATGGCCAAGTGAGCTTATGCCATGGCGACTCCGGTATCCATCTGTCCATCCATCAGTCAACTTTTTCTTTTAACAACTCTTGAAAGAACCACTGGGATGATTTCAATTATATTTGGCAGAAAGCATTCTTTGGGCCACGCTTGTTCAAAGGAAGCCAGTCAGCCAATTTGGCCAGTGGTCATTTTGGATTTTAGCTGATTTTTAGAAATGTTTTTAAAAATCTAGAACTCCGAAGCCGCTTGGTGGATCGATTCAAAACTCACGAAACATCTTATAGGGCAAGAGCTGAACCAAGGTTGTTCAGAGGGACTTGATTGAGCAAATGGTTTGGCGGCTATCTTGGATGACCTAGTTTTTGCGAAAATGACTTCTCCAGAACCGCTGAACGGATCGGTCCATTAAAGTTTGTTCAAAGGAAGTTGATAAGTAAAAAAACGTGGCCGCCATGGACCAATCTTTGGCGGCCATATTGGATTTTTTTGTTTGACATATTTTGAAGCCGAAATCGGTTTTGTGTAGGTTTTTGGGTATGGTGATTTAAACGTGACATTTCAGAAATTATCGGTAAAATGGTTTGGCGACAGTAAAATTTTCTTCTAGTACAGGTGGTATTTTAGCAGGTTTGATGTGCTCCTTTTAATCATTTAGCTGTGTGGCCAAGCGCGGTTAGCAGCAGTCATTGGACATGTTGGCTAGAGTGCATTGAAGTTTAGTACAAAAATAATTGACTGAAAGTCAATGCTGCCTTAGAAAACAAGAACTTTCAGTCAAATATTTGCCAAAATATTCAACATTTCAGATGTCAAAGCACACAATACCTATCTTAGATATTTTGCCAGAAGTGGGAGGGGTGGGGTGGGGGGGGTGTGTGGTTGAACCTGTCTTATTCCCTACAAAAGTGCCACTAATCATTTTACTGCTGAAATGCATGTAACGATTAACCCTTTTACTGCAGAATTGCAAAGCACAATTAACCTCTGAGTTGCAGGTCTCCATTAACCCTTTTACTGCTGAATTGCAATTCTCAATTAACAATTTTACTACTGAATTCAATGCCTCAATTAACCCTTTTACTGCTGAATTGCAAAGCACAGTCTCAATTGAAGGCCATTGTGAATTTTCTGCCAAAAAAATCCCATAGTAAAGCAATTGGAAATTTAAAATGTCTTCGCAGGAATCACTGAGCCGATTCTAGCCCAAAATTGAGTAAGAATGCATACTTGTTGCAATTCTGGCCAAAACCGTAACGTTCTACTTAAATAATCGATAGCCTTTCTAGCTGAAATGTCTGCATTTTGTATGTTCCATGTCCCTTGGACCTCTTGTTTACATGGCTAACAATGCGCATTGACAGAATATATTAGGTACTATGTGATCTGACAAGCGCTATTGTTATGTCATCGGTGCTCATGACGTGCCTCACTACCGATCGACTTCGGCGTAGTAATATCCAAAGCCGCGAGAATGACCATGATGACGGTATTCTGATTGGTCAATATAAAATTTCTTTCAGTGGGACAACCAATGAAAATACTCATGCTGCCATGTTATTAACTGGGTAGTATTGTTAATATTACATGGACTGAAAGCCTTTGTTTATATGATAAAAATATATTTTATAAAAGCATCTACAGATCAATACTGTGGACAATTTGCCTATCATGAATACTTGCTCAGCGCATTCACGCTTCCACTGCAGGTATAATAAGTCCGTAGAGTTTTGATTTCAGTTATGAGCCTAAACATCTTTATGGCTTCCTCGTTGGATAATACCACATGGGGATGTTGTTCTGGCATTTTTGTAAAATTCAAGACGTGTGTATCTGGTGGTTAATCATATTTAATATGATCTTGCGTAATACTCATCATTTCCATATGATCAAGACATTACGTCTGCTTATTACTGCTCTGATCTGCCCTACCATAAGATACCATACCATGATATATGCGATAACACACAGTACCGTGCCATAGCAATACAAATGTCATACTACCACTAGGCTTGTGAGATTAGTGCTTTGAATGATCATCATATCAATGACAAAAGCTGCAATGGTGTTTATAAATGTCAATTTGCAGGCCGAGATAAGGCATTTTTGAAAATGTATTACTGGAATGCATGGCTCGATGATACATTTTCAAAAGTAGTCTTGCCCTGCAAATGGACATACATTCGCTGAGATGTACATTTTCGTGACCACATTAAAGAGTAGGTTTTAAAATATTATAATTTAGTGGAAATTATTCAGGATTCTTCAATTATTTAATTTTTAATCATATAAGATCATGATTTAAAAAATAATTCCGTTTTTCCATTTAATCATATAAGGGATCAAGCCTAATTAAACACTATTGGATATAATGTGATGTCCAGAAAGGCAAAATGGCTCTACATGCGTGACCCAGTCTTTCTAGTACTGTAGCCGTATAATTAAGTCAAATTATGGCATAAAATGTACATTTGCTATGTGTTCTAGGATAAATCTTGGGTCGCAGAAAAACAGAAATTGGAAAAAGCTAACTCACAACTTGGAGAAGCAGTAAGTTTGTCATAGTTAAGGAAATTTAACGTTGTGTATGTGTGTTCGTTAGTGGCTTGACATTATGGACGGGAGGTGTGCTGCTTATACTTAGAGATCTGTACATATTCAGGCCTGAATCATGATTCACTGTGATTAATTAAGTGGGAAAATGGACTAAATAAGGTGCAATGGATCTTTGCAGTTGATACATCCATCATATGACATCATAAGCAACTATGTAACGTGTAGGATTACATCATATTCAATGATGTAGGTAAGTATGTCACGAATGCTTAATTGAAGACGGACTAAGCGTTGTTGTACGAATTGTATGTACCAGTATTTACTATTTAATAAACATTCTGTTGAATATTTTGAAACTAATTTGACCGGACGCTGTTGGTGCAACAGCCCCCAGTGAAATTAGTTTCAAAATATTCAACAGCTTACCTGTATATTTTTCGGGAAATTGATAGTCAGGGAGTTCAGGGATCGATGGATCCCAATACGGGTGAAGCGTGGGTGGAGCGTAACTGGAGATGGGCAAGGCATAACTAAAACTGGAAAGGCTTATTCCCAGCAAAAACATATAGGTCTTTATTTACATAAGCTAGGCTGTATTTAGGCAGCTGTGTCTTCATGAATATGACATAGTAAAGTCATGTATATAAAGGTATACAGTTAGGGGTGTACAGAGTGTAAGTTTTGCACTTACCTGAATACATCTCCTGGCATGCAGGTGGGCTAGCCTGGCTATTACTGGTCAAATTTGGTCAAGAGAATCAAAATATTTCCTTATTGAATGTCCATCTGCAAGTAAATAGAAGACTATTTTTAAAAATTTACCACTGGAATGACTGGCTCGATTACCGAGCCAGCCATTGCAGTAGTAAATTTTCTAATTACTCTTCTCTTAACCTGCAGATGGACATTGCTCAGGACTACTGCAGAGGCCAGTTTTGGCCGGCTTGACCATTAGAGTGTTAAGCTGGTGCCTAGCTAAATGAACAGTGATTATAAACATTAACCATTTAACACTCAAGATGGACAAAATCACTTCTGCAATGGTCTTGAGAAACGTCCCTTTGCATGCAAGTGAAGACAATTTTTGAAAATTTAGTATGGTAATGACTGCAAATTAATATGAATTTTCGTGAACAAATTTGAGTGTTAAATGGTTAAGTTTGGCTTCACAATCTCTCCTTGTCCCTTTAATGGTCAAGCCGACCATATCCGGCTTCTGTAGTCTTCCTGATGAATGCCCATTTGCTGGCCAAGAGACTATTTTTGAAAATTTACCACTGGAATGCCTGGCGCAATAATAATGGAGACAATCCTTTCAGTGGTAAATTGAATATTCTTCTAGGCCTGCAAGTAGACATTCAGTACGCAAATATTTACATTTTCTTGACCAAATTTGACCATTAAAGGTTAATGAGGTCGCATCGGCCATACACAACAAACTATTTATGTTATGTTATATCTATGCTCGTGAATATTTCGAAAGTAATTTAATTGGAAGCTGTAGCTGTTTACAACAGTATATGTTTATGGTTATTTGTACACCAAGCTGTAAACTAACCAGAGCTAGACTGACACACAGTAACTAACCAGAGCTAGACTGACACACAGTAACTAACCAGAGCTAGACTGACACACAGTAACTAACCAGAGCTAGACTGACACACAGTAACTAACCAGAGCTAGACTGACACACAGTAACTAACCAGAGCTAGACGGACACACAGTAAAACAAGATGGAGTTAGATGGAGACACATAGTCCAATTACATGGAGCTAGGCTGAGACACAGTCAAACAAGATGGAGTTAGATGGCAACACATAGTCCAATTACATGGAGCTCGGCTGAGACACATAGTCAAACTAGATGGGGACACATAGCCCAATTACATGGAGCTAGGCTGAGACACACAGTCAAACTAGATGCAGGCCTGCCCAAAGTGAAAATTTGCGTAACCCAAAAATGGGTTACGCAAATTTCTTTGGCACAACCTATTTGAGTTTCGCGTAACCCATTTCGAATATGATACTATTTGAAGGTAAAATTCATCTCGGTTACATAATGGAAATGACATGTCAGTATTAACCCTTTCATGGTCAAGATCAATGTATTCTCATATTAAATATCCATTTACTGTCCATAAGAGGACTATATTTGAAAGTTTACCACCGAAATGACTGGCTCAATCATCGAGCCAGACATTCCAGTGGGAAATTATAAAAAATAGTCTCTTTGCCTGCAATTGATATTGATAAATGTAATATCTCAAAATTGAACTTTGACACGGGAACCGAATTGTATCTAATCCGTTCATCCAATGAAAATGTGTTTAGCAGATACGGACACGGAAGTCTTATAAATGAAATCCGCTTCGTTCGTTTACATACGTTACGGCAATGGCAAATGCGAAAATAGCCGATTCATGTATTAGCATAGAAAGGCGGACAGGGAACTAGTCTCTGATAGGACACTAGTTACATTGCAAATCATCTCAACATATCAGGTTCTATCCATTTCAATCTTTATTAAATCAGTCTGATTTTTAAAGAAGTATTATCGCTTTCTTTATTATACAAGATGTTAGCAGCCAGATTAAATAATTTTGCAAGATTTACCGACACAAATAATGGGAAATGTCTCTGGGAAAATGACAACTGAAGTTCTATTGTGGCATCCATTCTGGACATTATAATATTTCGCAGTAATGAATATTTATTAGTTCTCTACAAAGTGGAGGCGAGCCGTTCACTGATTGGCTCTTTAAAGACACACCCTCCTATTTTACTTCCCGCTACGTGATGAAAGGATACACCTGTCAGAGCTATTTTCGAACGTTTATAGACGTATATTATTGCAAAATTAACCTTTGTTGCGCCATGATTTAATTCTAGAATGATCAGATTCATTGTTTCACCATTTGATATGGAAGATTTATCTGATTTTGTTGTGAAAATCGCGATTTTTTGGTACAACTAACCCGGTAGGAACTTCCCATCAAAATTCTATAGGCCTGTTCAAAATGACGTTGACATTATCTTTTCCATTCTTATGGAGCCAGCGTGAAACTTTTTTTATCAAACCAATATTTTGAGTTTGTGGGTTAGCTTCTATAAGGGAGTTTCTCCTTTCAGAAAGTGCGATGGAATTCTAGGGGTTGATGTTGGTGACGGCTTCTATTAGGACATAGACTAATGTAAATTCAATGTTTCAAGTGACGACGACTGCGCGAATGAAAAATGGGTTATGCAAAAAACATTTGCGTAACCGCCGCGTGAATGACCGTTTCGTTCGCGCAATTTGGGCAGGCCTGTAGATGGAGTTAGATGGAGACACATAGTCCAATTACATGGAGCTAGGCTGAGTCACACAGTCAAACAAGATAGAGTTAGATGGAGACGCATAGTCCAATTACATGGAGCTAGGCTGAGACACACAGTCAAACTAGACTTGTCTAAAATGGGCCATATTTTCTTTTATTAGTTAAAAATGAAATCTCCCCATAGCGGAGACACAAGAATGCCATTGAACCCACTAACTCTATACTATAGAACCAATAGGAATTAAGCTAGCAGGCTAGAAGTTGTCTAAGAGACTGACCAAATGTCACCACTTCAGAAACGTCGTTCTTTCCAGAAATGAAATCATGGCTGCATTTATGGAATGGAAAAACGAATAATATTGCTCTGATGGCGTGTTAGAAACCTGAAAATAGTATGCATTGTTACTGGTAGTTAATGGCATATTCTTTATGAATCTATCCACTCAATAGCTAGTATAAGATGAGGGAAGAATCCTTTTACCCTATGTCAGCAACAGGTTCCAGTCGAATTGGTGTTTCAACAGTTGTAGTTGTCTTGAAATTGAGATACTGACATGTTAATGGTTAAATGGCTAAATTGAGTGTCATTGGTTAACTTGGCACTTTCATTAACTTCATCATAAGAGATAAGTCCTTATAATTTATAACCAGTTATGCCTAGAATGTCAGGAGTTGTTTCCCTTAAGTTAGTAATCAGTTAAATATGACCAGCCAAGTAGGGCTACGCGGTTTGGCTTACAGCCATATCGGTTTCGATATAACTTTTCATATCGGTTTTAGCCGAATATCGGTTTTATGGACATGAAACAAAAAATTTAAATGATAAAAATTAGCACGAAAACAGAACGTATTTTCATGCCCTGATACATTCGTAACGTTTTACGCCTTTAAAGCTTAATAAACCTTATAATATCCATCATCGCGGGAGTGAAATTATTAATTAGACCGCCTAAATATTACGCACAGTTAAATAAACATTGTTTATCTTGTCAAAATTAATCATAAATCAGCAAAACAGGTTGCGAAAAGACGTAAATCACGCGATTGTAATTAATTATGATGTAATTATCTCCCTTTCTTCTTTCATTTCCAATTCGACCCTAGGACGAAATCATGCCTTGAAGAAAATATTAACTGTAATATTGCGATCGCGAATTTCATAAGTTAATATGATATTGTGTATAGAAGATAACGTTTTAAAAACGGTTTGAGTAATAATTTTATTTAAAATTATATCCTAATCAGCAAAATGTATTCAGCATTATATTTATTGGCGAGATTTTGATGCATTCGGGCGATTTAGTGTTGGGACGACTTTGCATTATGTTAAATAGCCGGTGACGTTAATAAAATGGATGCCGTTGTTTAGAAATGTTTTCCCCGATACAAATTTTAATGACAAATTCCCACATTAGTATTGTGTTGTATATTGCAAATTTATCTGAGACTACCAGAGAAAAGACGAGGGGATATTTATTTAATTAATTCGCTGCTTGATTTCTCTCGGCGTACAGCGAGTTACATGGAGTTACACAATATGCGCAATTGGGGCCACATTCAGTTATTAGTTGCCCCAAACATAGCTTAATGGAAAGTCTGGCCATTATTATTCATTACACTTTTCATGCTCGTTTAGGATCTTATTTTTAACAGTCCTAATACGAAAAACCGAAAATATGTTCATATTCGGTTTTTCGATATTTATTTTTTATAATCGGTTATGAAACCGTCAGTGCAGGATATCGGTTTTAAATATGGTATCGGTATATCGCGCAGCCCTACAGCCAAGTCATTTGGCAGTTTCCCCAATTAGTAAGATATGATGAAGGGAGATAACTCTAAGCATTTTTATGTTTTGTGTTAATGAATTCAGAGTTACTTCCCCTACATGTATTAATGTTAAATCTGCTTGAATGATCCACAGACTTGGGTTACAACACAGTTTACACAAACAAGCCAAAACAAATATTTACATCCAAAATCCGACCAACGGTATCTGCTGCGTGTTCAACAAAATACTTAGGGTTATAGGTTAAATATGACATTTTGTCCTTTAGACTAGGCGTGATAATGCATTCAGGGCTTTAGATTACCCCTTAGCTATCACTTTACAAGTCATGCCCAAATGAAATCCATCCATATTAGTGATCCCAAATTAAAATCCTACTGGCTGCTATGAACACTAATTAACTGATTTACAGTCGATGAAATGCTCAGAGATGGATGCTGTGGCATTTTATGGCCATTCAGGGGTCTGCTAGTGCTATTAAAACTAAATTGGCTCAAAATCAATAGCTCAGATTTCAAAATTCTCTAGTTTCTAGGAGCATTGATGGATCCCGGACCAGATAGGTGGTGTGCCCAAATGAGGTAAATCTAAAGGCCTGGCATTGAATTTAAAAGAATGGTTTTATCAACAGCGTTTAATAAATGTGTAGTATATAAAGTATAGTAGCTTTAATATTATTATTATTATTATTATTATTATTATTATTATTATTATTATTATTATAAATAATAGTCATTACTGATTGCCTGTAAGATGCCTCAGTATACAGTTTATGAGTTGACTTAAAGTAAATTTCTGAATTATCTTATATTACAGGTGCGTCGTATACGTTCTCGCGAGCAGGTATTACGTCATCAGTTAGTCGAGGCGAATGACAGGATAGAACAGATGGAGTTTCGTCTCTTGGAGTTGGAAAATGGACAATATTGGGTACGTCAAATAATTACAGGAATATTGCATGTAAGGGTTACGGCGTCAAAAACAAGCCTTGGCAGTGGCCTTGAGAAAATTTTACCACTTCAAATGATGGGCTTGTTAACCTTTTAGCCCTCGAGTTTGTTCAAGAAAATTTTCTCATAGAAAATGTCCATTTGCAGACCAATAGAAGACTAGTTTTGAAAATTTACCACTGGAATGGTGGTAAATTTTCAAAAATAGTCTGCTCTTGGTCGGCAACTGAAGATTTCTCAAGGCCACTGCTGAAGGCATTTTTGGCTGAGATGCATGTTACCGGGTTAAGTGTTAAAATAACCTATCTTGTAAAGCAAAGAATTGATTTTACGGATCACACTTGACTATTAAAGGCAATGATGGCCATAACCGGCCTTTGCAGTGGTCATTTGCAGCCATTGTTTTAAAATTCCCACTGGTCTGACTGGCTCAGTAACCGA
Organism: Chaetoderma sp. LZ-2023a; assembly: GCA_034401795.1. Lineage (NCBI taxonomy): Eukaryota > Metazoa > Mollusca > Caudofoveata > Chaetodermatida > Chaetodermatidae > Chaetoderma > Chaetoderma sp. LZ-2023a. The sequence continues at coordinate 15,855,795 of CM067370.1, forward strand.
GACAGTCAATCCAGTGGTAAATTTCTTAAAAAATAGTCGTCTCTTGGCCTGCAAATGGGAGTTGATTAAGCAAATATTTCGATATGCTTGACCAAGGTTAGCTATTAAAGGCGTAATCCATTGCCAAGCATGTAGAACAGATACAGCACAGCTCAGAAGAAATTTATTAAATATTTTGTAACTGATTTGACTGGAAACGATTGTTGGCTAAGGCAGCAACAGCTTACGCAGTCAAATTAAGTTCAAAATGTTCAAAAGCTTTCCTGTATCATTGTCATAAAATAAAGATCTTTATTTACATGAATTTGTTTTTATGATGTCAGCGAACAAGTGACGTATTTGATTATGACTATATACTTGAGCAACAGATCAGATCCCTTATAAAACCATTATAAATCGTCCGAAGAATCTGACAGGACAGGTAATGCTCAGTGGTGTATCATGCATGTAAATGCTGTCTATCACCAAGGACAGGTAATGCTCAGTGGTGTATCATACATGTAAATGCTGTCTATCACCAAGGACAGGTAATGCTCAGTGGTGTATCATACATGTAAATGCTGTCTATCACCAAGGACAGGTAATGCTCAGTGGTGTATCATACATGTAAATGCTGTCTATCACCAAGGACAGGTAATGCTCAGTGGTGTATCATACATGTAAATGCTGTCTATCACCAAGGACAGGTAATGCTCAGTGGTGTATCATACATGTAAATGCTGTCTATCACCAAGGACAGGTAATGCTCAGTGGTGTATCATACATGTAAATGCTGTCTATCACCAAGGACAGTAATGCTCAGTTGTGTATCAAACATGTAAATGCTGTCTATCACCAAGGACAGGTAATGTTCAGTGGTGTATCATACATGTAAATGCTGTCTATCACCACGGACAGGTAATGCTCAGTGATGTATCATACATGTAAATGTAAATGCTGTCTATCACCAAGGACAGGTAATGCTCAGTTGAGTATCATACATGTAAATGTTGTCTATCACCAAGGACAGGTAATGCTCAGTGGTGTATCATACATGTAAATGCTGTCTATCACCAAGGACAGTAATGCTCAGTTGTGTATCAAACATGTAAATGCTGTCTATCACCAAGGACAGGTAATGTTCAGTGGTGTATCATACATGTAAATGCTGTCTATCACCACGGACAGGTAATGCTCAGTGGTGTATCATACATGTAAATGTAAATGGTGTCTATCACCAAGGACAGGTAATGCTCAGTGGTGTATCATACATGTAAATGCTGTCTATCACCAAGGACAGGTAATGCTCAGTTGAGTATCATACATGTAAATGTTGTCTATCACCAAGGGCAGGTAATGTTCAGTGGTGTATCATACATGTAAATGCTGTCTATCACCAAGGACAGGTAATGTTCAGTGGTGTATCATACATGTAAATGCTGTCTATCACCACGGACAGGTAATGCTCAGTGGTGTATCATACATGTAAATGTAAATGCTGTCTATCACCAAGGACAGGTAATGCTCAGTGGTGTATCATACATGTAAATGTTGTCTATCACCAAGGGCAGGTAATGTTCAGCGGTGTATCATACATGTAAATGTAAATGTTGTCTATCACCAAGGACAGGTAATGCTCAGTGGTGTATCATACATGTAAATGTTGTCTATCACCAAGGGCAGGTAATGTTCAGCGGTGTATCATACATGTAAATGTAAATGTTGTCTATCACCGAGGGCAGGTAATGTTCAGTGGTGTTTCATACATGTAAATGTAAATGTTGTCTATCACCAAGGACAGGTAATGCTCAGTGGTGTATCATACATGTAAATGTTGTCTATCACCAAGGACAGGTAATGCTCAGTGGTGTATCATACATGTAAATGTTGTCTATCACCAAGGACAGGTAATGCTCAGTGGTGTATCATACATGTAAATGTTGTGTATCACCAAGGACAGGTAATGCTCAGTGGTGTATCATACATGTAAATGCTGTCTAACACCAAGGACAGGTAATGCTCAGTGGTGTATCATACATGTAAATGTTGTCTATCACCAAGGACAGGTAATGCTCAGTGGTGTATCATACATGTAAATGTTGTCTATCACCAAGGACAGGTAATGCTCAGTGGTGTATCATACATGTAAATGTTGTCTATCACCAAGGACAGGTAATGCTCAGTGGTGTATCATACATGTAAATGTTGTGTATCACCAAGGACGGGTAATGCTCAGTGGTGTATCATACATGTAAATGCTGTCTATCACCAAGGACAGGTAATGCTCAGTGGTGTATCATACATGTAAATGTTGTCTATCACCAAGGACAGGTAATGCTCAGTGGTGTATCATACATGTAAATGTTGTCTATCACCAAGGACAGGTAATGCTCAGTGGTGTATCATACATGTAAATGTTGTCTATCACCAAGGACAGGTAATGCTCAGTGGTGTATCATACATGTAAATGTAAATGTTGTCTATCACCAAGGACAGGTAATGCTCAGTGGTGTATCATACATGTAAATGTAAATGTTGTCTATCACCAAGGACAGGTAATGCTCAGTGCTGTATCATACATGTAAATGTTGTCTCACCAAGGACAGGTAATGCTCAGTGGTGTATCATACATGTAAATGCTGTCTATCACCAAGGACAGGTAATGCTCAGTGATGTATCATACATGTAAATGCTGTCTATAACCAAGGACAGGTAATGCTCAGCGGTGTATCATGCATGTAAATGCTGTCTATCACCAAGGACAGGTAATGCTCAGTGATGTATCATACATGTAAATGTAAATGTTGTCTATCACCAAGGACAGGTAATGCTCAGTGGTGTATCATACATGTAAATGTTGTCTAGATATAACAGAACATGACTTGTATGTTTTTGTTGAATGAGGTGTTGGATTATCAAGTCCATCTACATGTATGAATTTATTAGCTCACCTGACCTGAAAGGCCAAGTGACCTTATGATGTGGCGACCGTCTATCGTCCGTTGTCTGTCATTCGTCCAACAACATTTGCTTTAAAATGCTCATCCTCCTTAACCAATTGGCAGATGTTAACCAAATTTTGGTCAAAGGCTCCTACTGTGCTCTGATCCATATCTTCCGTTCATAATTTTTTTTTTAAATTCAACTGAAATTGTAAAAATGCTTCTTACATTTTAGAACTTCCATTCAAAATTTTGTTTCGTCAAATTTTTGGCCAAAAATCGAAAATCTGAGCTTTTATGAAAAATTTACCGGAAATTGTCAAATCGCTTCCCCTGACCATTTTGAGCAATTTCAACCAAATTTGGCTGATATGATCCTATAATGCACAAATTCTTCATGGCACTCATCAATTTAAAAAAATTATCCATCTCTATTTAGATTCCGATTGTTCTAATGATCCAGGGGAGCTTCACAGGCCCTTGATCCTCTTGTTCAAATGTTAATGATCCGGATGAGCTTCACAGGCCCTTGAGCCTCTTGTTTAAATGTTAATGGGCCAGGTGAGCTTCACAGGCCCTTGGGCATCTTGTTCAAATGTTAATGATCCAGGTGAGCATCACAGGCCCTTGGACTGTTTGTTCAATATTACCTGTACATGTTATTGCATTTTCTTGAAAGTTGTTTCCCAATTTATATATATACATACCTTTATATACGCTGAATACTTTTAGTGCTGAAATGTTTAACTCATATCATGGGAATTGCTGGCACTCTAAAAGGCAGAACATTTGTGTATATGTAGGTGCGAGTGAGGGAAAGAGACAGAAAGAGAGACTTATTGAGATGCATAGCATTTTAGCAAGTGAAAGGAGTAATCTATCAAGAGGGAGAAAGGAGGTTGTAAAATTTTTTTTAAATATGCCGGATCTGTGAGTGTGATATGTGATTGTGATGTTATCTGTACACAAGCACTAGCAACAAAAACAAACCTTCAACAACTGCTACTACTATAAGAGTAAGAATAATATATTAAGATTTCAACAAGTTCTATTTATCATGTGACAATCTGCACTAATTCTTGTTTACCTTTAAATAGAAATTATTTATTATCCTGTGATGGTGCAGTATGTAAGCCTGAGTAAATAATGATACCCATATAAAGATAGATAAAACCTACATGGGATGAAATGGATGGAAGGCTTACAAATTTAACCCTGTGATACTGACCAGTATTACTGACCAGTATCATTATTTCAAGCCTCCCACGCATAAGCTCCGGAATATTTTGAACATAATCTCATTGAATGCTGTTGCTGTCCTATACAGCAACAGGTTACAGTCAAATTACTTTGAAAATATTCAATTAAACGCTCCTTATATATCTCATTATTTTCTCATTCCAGCCTCTAGTGTTAAAAAGTGTTATTAAAGTTCTCACCTATTCATAAAAGATATATATCCTAGCTAAATTTAGCACTATTTATTACTTTCTGGACACTAACTAACTAAGACTGTAGCCAACATTTTAGATAGATATTTGTGGGTGCCATTATTTCAACCTCTATTGTCTTCGCCGGTGAGCAATTGTCCGTCCAGGTGAACAATTGCGCACCGTCGAAGACAATAGTCTGAAATAATGGCACCAGCAAATATCTATTTAAAATGGCGTCTACAGTTCTACAAATAGTTAGTTAAAGTGTCCATAAAGTACCAAATAGCCATAAATTTAGCCAGGATATGTATCTTTTAACAATAGATGAGAACTTTAAGTAAGTGATTGCAACTGGCTGCTGTGGCTTTATGATCCAATGTGAAGGATTATGCCACCTTATATCATATCTACTATCCATCCCCTGTACCTTACATCACATCTACTATCTATCCCCTGTACCTTACATCACATCTACTATCTATCCCCTGTACCTTACATCACATCTACTATCCATCCCCTGTACCTTACATCACATCTATCTATCCCCTGTACCTTACATCACATCTACTATCTATCCCCTGTACCTTACATCACATCTACTATCTATCCCCTGTACCTTACATCACATCTACTATCTATCCCCTGTACCTTACATCATATCTACTATCCATCCCCTGTACCTTACATCACATCTACTATCTATCCCCTGTACCTTACATCACATCTACTATCTATCCCCTGTACCTTACATCACATCTACTATCTATCCCCTGTACCTTACATCACATCTACTATCTATCCCCTGTACCTTACATCACATCTACTATCCATCCCCTGTACCTTACATCACATCTACTATCTATCCCCTGTACCTTACATCACATCTACTATCTATCCCCTGTACCTTACATCACATCTACTATCTATCCCCTGTACCTTACATCACATCTACTATCTATCCCCTGTACCTTACATCACATCTACTATCTATCCCCTGTACCTTACATCATATCTACTATCTATCCCCTGTACCTTACATCATATCTACTATCTATCCCCTGTACCTTACATCACATCTACTATCTATCCCCTGTACCTTACATCATATCTACTATCCATCCCCTGTACCTTACATCACATCTACTATCTATCCCCTGTACCTTACATCACATCTACTATCTATCCCCTGTACCTTACATCACATCTACTATCTATCCCCTGTACCTTACATCACATCTACTATCTATCCCCTGTACCTTACATCACATCTACTATCTATCCCCTGTACCTTACATCACATCTACTATCTATCCCCTGTACCTTACATCACATCTACTATCTATCCCCTGTACCTTACATCATATCTACTATCCATCCCCTGTACCTTACATCACATCTACTATATATCCCCTGTACCTTACATCACATCTACTATCTATCCCCTGTACCTTACATCACATCTACTATCTATCCCCTGTACCTTACATCACATCTACTATCTATCCCCTGTACCTTACATCACATCTACTATCTATCCCCTGTACCTTACATCACATCTACTATCTATCCCCTGTACCTTACATCACATCTACTATCTATCCCCTGTACCTTACATCACATCTACTATCTATCCCCTGTACCTTACATCATATCTACTATCCATCCCCTGTACCTTACATCACATCTACTATCTATCCCCTGTACCTTACATCACATCTACTATCTATCCCCTGTACCTTACATCATATCTACTATCCATCCCCTGTACCTTACATCACATCTACTATCTATCCCCTGTACCTTACATCACATCTACTATCTATCCCCTGTACCTTACATCACATCTACTATCTATCCCCTGTACCTTACATCATACCTACTATCCATCCCCTGTACCTTACATCACATCTACTATCTATCCCCTGTACCTTACATCACATCTACTATCTATCCCCTGTACCTTACATCATATCTACTATCTATCCCCTGTACCTTACATCACATCTACTATCTATCCCCTGTACCTTACATCATATCTACTATCTATCCCCTGTACCTTACATCACATCTACTATCGATCCCCTGTACCTTACATCATATCTACTATCTATCCCCTGTACCTTACATCACATCTACTATCTATCCCCTGTACCTTACATCATATCTACTATCTATCCCCTGTACCTTACATCACATCTACTATCGATCCCCTGTACCTTACATCATACCTACTATCCATCCCCTGTACCTTACATCACATCTACTATCTATCCCCTGTACCTTACATCACATCTACTATCTATCCCCTGTACCTTACATCACATCTACTATCTATCCCCTGTACCTTACATCACATCTACTATCTATCCCCTGTACCTTACATCACATCTACTATCTATCCCCTGTACCTTACATCATACCTACTATCCATCCCCTGTACCTTACATCACATCTACTATCTATCCCCTGTACCTTACATCATATCTACTATCCATCCCCTGTACCTTACATCATACCTACTATCTATCCCCTGTACCTTACATCATATCTACTATCTATCCCCTGTACCTTACATCACATCTACTATCTATCCCCTGTACCTTACATCACATCTACTATCTATCCCCTGTACCTTACATCACATCTACTATCTATCCCCTGTACCTTACATCACATCTACTATCTATCCCCTGTACCTTACATCATACCTACTATCCATCCCCTGTACCTTACATCATATCTACTATCCATCCCCTGTACCTTACATCATACCTACTATCTATCCCCTGTACCTTACATCACATCTACTATCTATCCCCTGTACCTTACATCACATCTACTATCTATCCCCTGTACCTTACATCACATCTACTATCTATCCCCTGTACCTTACATCACATCTACTATCTATCCCCTGTACCTTACATCACATCTACTATCTATCCCCTGTACCTTACATCATATCTACTATCTATCCCCTGTACCTTACATCATATCTACTATCTATCCCCTGTACCTTACATCACATCTATCTATCCCCTGTACCTTACATCACATCTACTATCTATCCCCTGTACCTTACATCACATCTACTATCTATCCCCTGTACCTTACATCACATCTACTATCTATCCCCTGTACCTTACATCACATCTACTATCTATCCCCTGTACCTTACATCACATCTACTATCTATCCCCTGTACCTTACATCACATCTACTATCTATCCCCTGTACCTTACATCATACCTACTATCTATCCCCTGTACCTTACATCATATCTACTATCCATCCCCTGTACCTTACATCACATCTACTATCCATCCCCTGTACCTTACATCACATCTACTATCCATCCCCTGTACCTTACATCACATCTACTATCTATCCCCTGTACCTTACATCATACCTACTATCCATCCCCTGTACCTTACATCACATCTACTATCTATCCCCTGTACCTTACCTCACATCTACTATCTATCCCCTGTACCTTACATCACATCTACTATCTATCCCATGTATAAAATAACACCAATACATGCTCCTTGTTCATATGTACATGTTCGAAAGGCGTTGAAGAGGATGGAAAATTAAGAAACCTGTTGTGTCCTTAAGATGTACAGAAAAAGTGCCATTTATAGTTACTGTTTTGGAAAATATACAGAAAAAGTAGCATTTACAGCTACTGTTTTGAAAAATGTACAGAAAAAGCAGCATTTATAGCTACTGTTTTGGAAAATGTACAGAAAAAGCAGCATTTATAGCTACTGTTTTGAAAAATGTACTGAAGATTTACATTTAGCTAGTTGTGATTTGTCCTTTTGCATAAAATGTAGTTACAAAATTATACCAGTCTTGGGGATTAATTCTGACATATATTTGTTCCTTTTTCACCTGCCTTGGCTTTTATTTCTGACATTTTTGTACCTGTTTCTTAACTTTCAAAATGGGGACTTAGGTTATCTAATAGTAGTAACGTTAGAATGAAGGAAATATCCTCTCTAGTTATCTCTCACTTTACGATAGCGAGGACGGATTATGACCCCCATTTAGGTATATGGGGAATATATAATATAATATAATAATGTCCGTTAGTCCGTCTCTCTATTTGTTTGTCGGTCCAGGCTTTCGTTTTTTTTGGTGTCAGAAGTTCATGGTCATGGTTACACAAAGGAAAGTGGGTTACATTTCTGGACAAGAACTCAAAATCTGCAGAAGGAATCATCACAAACGTGGTCTATCTGTTGGTGTAAGGCGGCCGAAGAATCGTATTAATGTTGGTCTCGAAAGCTTAAAGATCAAGGTTACTGTCATCCAATTAAGGAAATTTGGTTGCATTTCCTGATGATAACTAAAGCTCTTCTGAAAGGAACATATCTAAACTAGGTTTGTGTGATGCACTTGGGTATCTGAAGAACTTTAATTACTTTTGTGTGTGAAATGTCAAAGGTCAAGCTCACAGTGACCCAATTATTGAAATTTGGTTCCGCTTCCAAATGATTGAGCCCAAATTCTACTGGAGGGATCTTCACCAAACTTTTCACGTGTCTTGCCCTTGTGGGTCTGAAAAAATGTATTGCGGTAATCTTGGGATGAAAAGGTCAACGCTTAAGATCACAGCAACACAATTAACATTATTACGTATATTATGATGCGTCCTAATTCTAATAATACCTTTTACAGGTAGGTGAATGCTATCAGTGCAATCAATATATGCATACATAAGTAAGCATGAATACAATATGCTGTGCCAATTTCCTTTGACACTGCACTGTTAGGCAATCTTCATGCTACATTGACACTGCTTTGTTAGGCAATCTTCATGCTACATTGACACTGCTCTGTTAGGCAATCTTCATGCTACATTGACACTGCTCTGTTAGGCAATCTTCATGCTACATTGACACTGCTCTGTTAGGCAATCTTCATGCTACATTGACACTGCTCTGTTAGGCAATCTTCATGCTACATTGACACTGCTCTGTTAGGCAATCTTCATGCTACATTGACACTGCTCTGTTAGGCAATCTTCATGCTACATTGACACTGCACTGTTAGGCAATCTTCATGCTACACTGACCCATTGCGTGGTGGGGGTTGTGTGCGGGGAAGGGAGTGTGTGTGTGTGTGTGTGTGTGTGTGTGTGTGTGTGTGGGGGGGGGGTGGGGGGTTGCATAGATTCCAGCAGTCTAATTTTTGTTCTTGTTTTGCTTCCAGTCATGTGTGTCTGTCCATTCATCTATACATGCAGATTTTGAGTCTTTGTTGGATAACTTCTACTTGGGCTATGTTGTGGAAACTCAGACATAAGTTGGTTATGGGGCTAGGAAGACACAGATTATCATTGTGTTCCATTCAGCCATCTGTCCATTCATCTTGCTGACAATGTGTGCCTGCAGATTTTGCGCTTATGTTTGATACCTTAATTTGTATTTGGAATACATGTACAGTTGCTATGGCAGTTCCGGATCATCGGCAGTTTCAGATCACAGTCTTAATCATCAATCAAATTCCTTGGACCTGGGAATTCAGATTTCCAGCATTTAATCCGTAATAAATAGCCCTGTTATGATTAACAGTCCATTTCGATCGATGTGAAAACAAGTGCATCACGATAGCAGTGTATGCTGAAAATGCTTCTATAGACAGCACGTTTGCATGTTATGGGTTTTTCAAATTTTTAGCTCACATACATTTTGTAAGTGAGCTTATGCCATGGCAGGATCTTATGCCATGGCAGCCATCCATACATCCATCAAATCGCATCTCCTCATTCATGCTTTAACTGATTTCCACCAAATTCGGCTGGAAGGATCCTAAGGTGGTAGGCGCTAGAATTTATATTCAGAATTTTAATTGGTCAATTTTTCTGGCAGCCATTTTTTATTTTCTAAATATTTTCTGGAAATCATTTAAAACACTACTCCTCATTAACCACTTGTTCCAGTGGCCATCTTGTTCTCCAAAATGAAAAATTACATCTGCTGCATATATCAGGCTGAAACTCAGGATTTAATTTCATCGATGCGTAATTAAGAGTGATTAAAGTTTGTTCAAGAGAGCTTGATCCTTAATAAAACATGGTAGCCATGGACCAATTAAAATTTTGAGTTTGATGACCATATTGGATTTTTTTAATGGCTGGATGGAACCTAAGGTTCAATCTGCTTGTGTGGTCAGCATTCATCATTAATTTCCGACTAAATATTGATGGTTCTGAATTCTCAATTGTTTTATTTTATGGCTATTGTTACTGCTGAATTTAAAGTATTATGTCTGTTGAAATGCAAATGGTTCAAAGACTAATGGTCTGGGTAATAAGGCTCTTGGGCCTGTTGTTGTTTGGCTCTTGTTGTTCTTGGCCTTGTCAAAACAAGACAATGGGATAAGACAAGTTTAGAAAACTTCTTTTATAGTTGTCAAACTGACAGTTAAATGACGTGATCCGGAACTACCCAAAGTGATCGGAATTGACGTATTCGGTCAACTCTCACAATGGTGAAATTCTTCAGAAGGCACAAATATGTGTCATGAAAATCTAACATATTAGATTTAAGATATTCTATAAATAAATTCACAGGAAATAATTGTTAGCTCAACTGGCCAGAATGCCGTTTGTCAGCTTTTTCTTAAAATGTCTTCTCAGGAACCACTGGTCCGATTTCAATTATATTTGGCAGGAAGCATGCCAAACTTCATGGTCAGTCAATGTCATCATGTGCCTATGTAGAAGTCTATTATATTTTTCCTCAATCCGTCCATCTGAACATTTTGCTAGGCAGTTGTGTCCATCCATATGGCTTTTCACGCATTGTGGCTGCTGTTACGGTGTATGACCATGTATTATTAGATTTTGTGAAGTTTGTATTTACCTTGTTGTATTGATAAAGAACCCATGGACAGGATGAAGAATTGATTCTATATTTCCAAATATACTTCATTGATGGAGAAAGCGTTTCATCCCTTTGTGATCCTTCTGAATACTCTTTGCAAAAATCAAAACTATCAATATCTCCACGTAGATCAAATACAAAAGTGTGTTAGCTTATTACCTTTGCACTGGGAATACAGTGAACTGCCAACAGATGAAATTTAAGAAATATTGATGAAAAAATCTTAATATTTATTTAAGTCATGGAATGCAATTGATAAGAAATTTGTGTCTAGGCGACTTATTCATTGTTTGTCTCTATCTGCCAATTCTGGTGGCTCGATTGTAATGGATGGTGTATAGCGCATCTATAAGCGATGCATTGCCTGCCCCCTGCCTGCCTGTTTGCCTGCGTCTGTCTGTCTGTCTATCTGTCTGTCTGTCTGTCTCTGCCTGCCTGCCTGCCTGCCTGCCTGCCTGCCTGCCTGCCTGCCTGCCTGCCTGCCTGCCTGCCTGCCTGCCTGCCTGCCTGCCTGCCTGCCTGCCTGCCTGCTTGCTTGCTCTGCCTGCCTACTGTCTCTCATAAACATTTTCCTTTAAACAACTTCATTTTATGATCCATTGGGTCGATTTCAATTAAATATAGCAGGAATCGTCTTTGTGACAATACGGTTGCAATATTGATCACAAGAATCTGATTGGTTGATTTGGGATGCGGACATCTTGGATCTCGAGGAAGTTTTAAAACGTATTTAAAAATCTCCAAAACTGCCTGCCCGATTGATTTGAAACCAAACTTCATGTAGAGCAAGACCTGTACTTATTGTGTTCAAGAGAATTTGATTTGTCGATTTGCATGTCGGCCATATCAGGTGACGTAGTAATCAGAAAAATTAAATCTTCATCCCAAACCACTGAAGGGATCTGACTGAAACCTAGAAAATATAATTACGTACTAAGCTCACCATTCAAGTTTGTTCAAGGGAACTTTGTGTGAAAAAAACATGCCACCATTGACAATCAAAATTGAGCTTTTGTCAGTTTTTGGACTTCAACAGCTCCAAGACAAATTGGTAATATTCCTTACATCATACAGAATTTGTTGTTTCTGGCTTGTGGGCCTTCAAAGGTTAATCTCAGCCTCACTACATAGAATTGGAAGAGATCCAATCCTGTCACTGAACTATCTGATGTCATAATCAAATATGTCACATGTTAGTTGACGTCCTCCATCCCGAAACTCGAAGTCTGTCACCAAAGTGTACAAATTATATGTCTGATGAATGTACAATTCAATAAACATTCTGGTGAATATTTTGAAACTAATATGACTGGGAGCTGTTGATGCTGTAGGCAGCCCCCCCCCCCCCCAGTCAAATAAGTTTCAAAATATTCAACAGCTTACCTGTGTAGTTACTTTGAAATTTAGATTCGGCAAGTGCATGGTTCAAAGCATTAAACCCAACATGCATACAAAATAGGCGGAGCTAAGCTAGAAATGGGCGGAGCTTAACTAAGAATTTATCTGTCCTCAGAATTCTGTTTCTGTTTGCTCTGTTAAAATGTCTTCTCTGGAAATGAATGATTTATAACCTAGTGCAATTTAACTGTCTGACTGCTGCAGGCCAGAAGACAATCATTTCAATGGGCAATAACTCTGGATCTGCTGACTATTTTAAAAACAATTTGACTGAATGTTGTCGGTGACTTAGCCACCGACAACATTCAGTCAAATTGTTTTTAAAAATTCAGCAGGTTCAGAGATAAATGGCAGAGAAAATGTCATCTGCAAAAAGTCAGCGGGCAGATAGTTAATGATTTATTGCCACTAATCTGTAAACATGATTATCTGCTGCAAATTCCACACAAGATTATGATTCAGATTATATATTGACACAAAATCATGGATATGTAGATATCGTCCAGTGGGATAGCACGAAGGCGATGCTAACTCCCACCTTTTATAATATATTTTGCCAATGACCATTAGTGACAATTTAATAAATATTTGACTTTTCAAGACCGGAAACTCAAAAATGCTCTAGCCGGCTGCAACAGGATTGTATTTTCCCAAATTTATTGATTCTCCCATCTTGCATTTCCGAGTTATAGCTAACAATGATCGTGACCCCGTGTGTGTGTGTGCATGCGTGTGTGCGTGCGTGCGTGCGTGTGCATGCGTGCGTACGTGCATACATACGTGCATGTGTGTTGAGGGTGGGGTGGGGGTTGGGGTGCGCTGTGCCCTGAAAGTCACACTTTCTCTAGCCTCCCAAAATATGGTTCTAGGTTCCAAATTTGATGATTCTATTGTCTTCCCTTCCTGAGTTATGGCCAATAATGTGCATTCCGGTACATGCACTTCATAAACTCAGGCTATCCATAAAAAAGATTTTGCTTCCTGCAAACCGGGTGTAGAAAAGATTTCAGGAGGGAGGAAATTAATTTTTTTTTTATTATTAATTTATTTGATAGTGGTCATAAATATTTGGTTTCCAGATATTTGACCATATATCAATTAAATATGGTTGTAATTGCCAAATTTGTTATGTTTTTCATGTCACAATTAGCAAAATGGATTCATAATGCATACAAATGGCATTAAAACATTGTAATTTGTATAGTTTGACAAATGTATGCATGTTTTAACATTTATGCTGGGTAGAAAAAAAAAATTTAATTTTATTCCCAACCGGGTGAAAACAAAGACAAATTTCATCCGGGAGGTTTACAGGAAACGAAACTATTTTTTATTTTTGCCTCATGACCTAGATATTTGAACCTTTGATGTGAAACTCAAAATCTCTAGCCAGACGGAATATGATTATATGTGCCAAATTTGGTGATTCTAGGTGTCTTTCATTCCAGAGGTATGGCCAAAAATATGCATTTCAGTATGCACTTACATGTATTGCACTGAGACTTAAACCTTCTCTAAGCCATCCACAAAATGATTGCGTGTGTCAATTTTGCTGGTATGTAAAAAAATTGCATTACAGTTTCTACTTAGTGACCGTGTGACCTAGATATTTGACCCTTTGACTGGAGACATTATAACAGCGCCAACCACAATACTCACACCAGCCTTTAACAGTGCGAGTAAGTATATAATAGTTGTCAAAAGTTTACAGAGATTCAGTTGCTAGGGTAGAAAACTCAAACTCTCAAAGAAGCAAAAAGATAATTGATATTTTGGAGAATAAGGTCGAGACTACGCAGGTTTAGAAATTCACCACACTCCAGGAAGAAAATTAAATAACAAACGGCTTAATACTTCACGATCGTGAAAACTGGTTACAACTTAATACGTCACGATTGTGAAAACTGGTTACAACTTAATACATCACGATTGTGAAAACTGGTTACAGCGTACTACATTACGATCATGAAAACTGGTTAGAACTTACTACGTTACGATTGTGAAACCGGGTTACAACTTAATACTTCACGATCGTGAAAACTGGTTACAAATTAATACGTCATGATCGTGAAAACTGGTTAGAACTTAATACTTCACGATCGTGAAAACTGGTTACAACTTAATACTTCACGATCGTGAATCCTGGTTACAACTTAATACTTCACGATCGTGAAAACTGGTTACAACTTAATATGTCATGATCATGAAAACTGGTTAGAACTTAATACTTCACGATCGTGAAAACTGGTTACAACTTAATACGTCATGATCGTGAAAACTGGTTACAACATAATACTTCACGATCGTGAAAACTGATTAGAACGTAATACTTCACGATCGTGAAAACTGGAATTTTTGTAACAGATAACTTGTAAGAACTATAAACCATCATGCATAAACATGATTGCATGAAACACAGTGTATAGATAATAATTTCAAAGCTTTTAAATTTCTTCTGTGAACTTTATTGCTGCCTTTAATTCAGAACAAAAAAAAAAATGTAAGCAGAATGAGTGAGAGCTCTATAATTATAAGTAATTAGCGCTTTAACTCTGAAATCTTGTATCAAGTTGTGATGTCAAAATTCCCCTTACACTGGACTAGCCTTGTAATACAGTTAAAATCTTGATAACAATTTAACAGAAAGTCGTTGCTGCAACAACTTAAAATAAAATTGTTTTCAAAATAGTCAGCGATGTAATAACACTTGATGAGGATATTTCAAGCAATTTGATGGACAGTTGTTGTTGAGTAAGGCAGCAACAACGTTATCAAATGGTTCTAAGTATACATGTAATCATTGATGTAGCAGACTTTCAATATTTTAGCTAACATTTTTGTATGGAGCAGGTTTAGGCCGATGTCATGATACGTTATCGAGGTCCAATGTGAAATATATTTCCAAAGCCCAGTTGATCCACCCAGCACATGCACGATCTGACTGACATGCAGTGATTAGAAATCACTGGACTGACTACCAACTGGTTGGCAATGATATGAACACAACTAGTCTACAGCAGTTGATATCACACTGGATTTTGATTACGTATAGTATATGGCAACAATTTGACAAACTTGTTACCGCCTTAGTCAGCAACGTCAGTCAATCAAATTGCTAGAAATATCTGCAGTAAGTGTTACTTCATTGCTGCTTATTTTGAGAACAATTTAATTGAAAGTTGTTGCAGCAACAATGTTCAGTGAAATTGCTAGCGAAAGATTAGCTGGTGACACATGTATTGTGCGCTAGCTTATGTTGAGAACACTGATGGAAAGATGTTGCTGCTATTATGAGGCAGTAACAATTGTCAGACAATTTGTTCTAAAGATAATCGAGTTGATAAGCACAGTTCGACTAAAATTTATACCTTCCTGTTTTGGTATAGATGGGGAATTTTGAAGTCAAAACTCGCTAAAGGATTGCAGAGTGGCTCTTAGAGACAGATCTCTGTTAATTTTTCTGAGCCTAATTCGGTGCTTTTATCACCTTATGATAGCTTTACGTGTTTTTACTGAACTATTTGACGTCTTAAGTTTTTTTGCTGAGCTATGTGTAATTGGTACGTTCAAAGTACAATTAGTGATTTGAATGAATGTATGGAAGGAAGTACGAACACATAGTCTGCAAAAATTCAGCAGACAGACAGTTAAATAGCTAACCTGTTATATATTGACCTTTTAGGCTTTCGTATGTTGAATTGCTAATTATTTCATAATGACAAGGTCTGTTTGCTTGACACCATCTGTCATCTAGAGAGCTAGGTTATATCTGCCATTCTGTTTTAGTTAACATATCCAACACTGAACTCCTGTCTCACAATTTTCAAGGTAAGTTAGTTGTTTCATAGATGCGGGATGATATATTGGCCTGTCACTATGGGCTGAACTGAGTGTGACAGTGAGTGTCCTCTCCTGGAAAAAGTTGAAAATTAGATGCTATGAGAATTAGCCATCTTAGGCATTCTAATTGATAAACAGTATTCCTATTTTGTCTCCTATTAGCTTTGTCTATAATCATGTAGAAACCTGGCCGCAGAAAGCCCCCCCCCCCCCCCCCCCTCCTTGACCCTCACATTCCTACGTGTGTGTTGAATATTTTGGAAGTCCATGTACTTGTAACTGGGCAATTCACCTTTCCAGAGTACCAACCCATCATATGACGTCATAATGAACTGCGTGGTGTGTACAATGACATCATATTGAATGACGTCATGAATGACATCGATAAGTACGTCACGAACGCATAATATGATGACGGTCTATGGGCTGTTGTACAAATTGTTTGCTTTTACTATTTAATAAATATTCTATGGCAGCAACAGCACCCAGTCTAATTAGTTACAAAATATTCAACAGCTTCCCTGTATAGTTTTCAGGAAATTGATAGCGAGTGCATTCGGGGATCGATCAATCCAAACATGGGGAGGTGTGGGTGGACCTTAGCTAGTGATGGGCGGGGCATAGCTAAAAATGTAAAGGTCCATTGAGTTAGAAGTGGGTGCTTCTTATTTTCTCTGTATTTGGCGCTTACTGTTGGTAAGACTGCCATCATAAATGCATAGAAAATTATCTAATTAGATACATGTATATTGATAAAGGTTTATTCCAGTTGTAATTGCCTATAAATATAAGTTATTAAAAAATAAATATATCAAACAGAAAATAAATATATCAAACTGCCTGGGGTGGAGATAAACTGTATAACAAGAATGTTATAATAGACATAATAATCCTTTAACACTCCAGTTTGCCCAAGAAAATTTCAAATTTCTCATAGAAAATGTCCATTTGCAGACCGAAAGTAGACTATTTTTGAAAATTTACCACTGGAATGACTGGCTCGGTTATCGAGCCAGTCATTCCAGTTGTAAATTTTCAAAAATAGTCTTCTCTTGGTCGGGAAAATGGATGTTTCTCGAGACCAATGCAGAAGCCGATTTTTGGCTGATATGAGTGTCAAAAGTTAACACAAAAAACTTGAAGAGTAACAACATTCTATACAGGTACAGACCAATGAACAATATAAATACTACAGCTGGTATAGGGAATAAAAACAGCATTAGCTCATTATTTGTAGTCTGAATTTAGTGTATGATCAGACATTTAGAGATAAACAATGGCAGCAACATATAATTAATTTCATGTAAAAAATCATTAATTACAGTCATTTGCCGTTTGCTTCAAGATTTCAAATGTTATATAAGAGATCTCTTAATAAAGAAGGTGTGACTGTGAGATCTCTTAATAAAGGTGTGTCTGTGAGATCTCTTAATAAAGAAGATTTGTCTGTGTGATCTCTTAATAAAGAAGGTGTGTGTGTGAGATCTCTTAATAAAGAAGGTGTGTCTGTGAGATCTCTTAATAAAGAAGATTTGTCTGTGTGATCTCTTAATAAAGAAGGTGTGTCTGTGAGATCTGTTAATAAAGAAGGTGTGTCTGTGAGATCTCTTAATAAAGAAGGTGTGTGTGTGTGAGATCTCTTAACAAAGAAGGTGTGACTGTTTGATTGATCGCTTAATGAAGAAGATGTGACTGTCTGATTGATCTCTTAATAAAGAAGGTGTGACTGTGTGATCTCTTAATAAAGAAGGTGTGACTGTGAGATCTCTTAATAAAGGTGTGACTGTGAGATCTCTTGATAAAGGTGTGTCTGTGAGATCTCTTAGTAAGGAAGATTTGTCTGTGTGATCTCTTAATAAAGAAGGTATGACTGTGAGATCTGTTAATAAAGGTGTGTCTGTGAGATCTCTTAATAAAGAAGGTGTGACTGTCTGATTGATCTCTTAATAAAGAAGATTTGTCTGTGAGATCTCTTAATAAAGAACGTGTGTCTGTGAGATCTTTTAATAAAGAAGGTTTGTCTGTGAGATCTCTTAATAAAGAAGGTGTGTCTGTGAGATCTCTTAATAAAGGTGTGTCTGTGAGATCTCTTAATAAAGAAGGTGTGACTGTGAGATCTCTTAATAAAGGTGTGACTGTCTGATTGATCTCTTAATAAAGAAGTTGTGACTGATTGATCTCTTAATAAAGGTGTGTCTGTGAGATCTCTTAATAAAGGTGTGTGTGTGTGTGATCTCTTAACAAAGAAGGTGTGACTGTCTGATTGATCTCATAATAAAGAAGGTGTGACTGTGATTGATCTCTTAATAAAGAAGGTGTGACTGTCTGATTGATCTCTTAATAAAGAAGGTGTGTCTGTGAGATCTCTTAATAAACGTGTGTCTGTGAGATCTCTTAACAAAGAAGGTGTGACTGTCTGATTGATCTCTTAACAAAGAAGGTGTGACTGTCTGATTGATCTCTTAATAAAGAAGGTGTGACTGTCTGATTAATCCCTTAATAAAGAAGGTGTAACTGTCTGATTGATCTCTTAATAAAGAAGGTGTGACTGTCTGATTGATCTCTTAATAAAGAAGGTGTGTCTGTGAGATCTCTTAATAAAGGTGTGTCTGTGAGATCTCTTAATAAAGAAGGTGTGACTGTGAGATCTCTTAATAAAGTTGTGTCTGTGAGATCTCTTAATAAAGAAGGTGTGACTGTGTGATCTCTTAATAAAGAAGGTGTGTCTGTGAGATCTCTTAATAAAGAAGGTGTGTCTGTGAGATCTCTTAATAAAGAAGGTGTGTCTGTGAGATCGCTTAATAAAGAAGGTGTGACTGTGTGATTGATCTCTTAATAAAGAAGGTGTGTCTCTGAGATCTCTTAATGAAGAAGGTGTGTGTGTGAGATCTGAAGGTGTGACTGTCTGATTGATCTCTTAATAAAGAAGGTGTGACTGTTTGATTAATCTCTTAATAAAGAAGGTGTGTCTGAGATATCTTAGTAAAGAAGGTGTGTCTGAGAGATCTCTTAATAAAGGTGTGTCTGTGAGAGATCTTAATAAAGGTGTGTCTGTGAGATCTCTTAATAAAGAAGATTTGTCTGTGTGATCTCTTAATAAAGAAGGTGGGACTGTGAGATCTCTTAATAAAGAAGGTGTGTCTGTGAGATCTCTTAATAAAGAAGATTTGTCTGTGTGATCTCTTAATAAAGAAGGTGTGTCTGTGAGATCTGTTAATAAAGAAGGTGTGTCTGTGAGATCTCTTAATAAAGAAGGTGTGTGTGTGAGATCTCTTAACAAAGAAGGTGTGACTGTTTGATTGATCGCTTAATGAAGAAGATGTGACTGTCTGATTGATCTCTTAATAAAGAAGGTGTGACTGTGTGATCTCTTAATAAAGAAGGTGTGACTGTGAGATCTCTTAATAAAGGTGTGACTGCGAGATCTCTTAATAAAGGTGTGTCTGTGAGATCTCTTAGTAAGGAAGATTTGTCTGTGTGATCTCTTAATAAAGAAGGTATGACTGTGAGATCTGTTAATAAAGGTGTGTCTGTGAGATCTCTTAATAAAGAAGGTGTGACTGTCTGATTGATCTCTTAATAAAGAAGATTTGTCTGTGAGATCTCTTAATAAAGAAGGTGTGTCTGTGAGATCTCTTAATAAAGAAGGTTTGTCTGTGAGATCTCTTAATAAAGAAGGTGTGTCTGTGAGATCTCTTAATAAAGGTGTGTCTGTGAGATCTCTTAATAAAGAAGGTGTGACTGTGATATCTCTTAATAAAGAAGATTTGTCTGTGTGATCTCTTAATAAAGAAGGTGTGTCTGTGAGATCTCTTGATAAAGAAGGTGTGTCTGTGAGATCTCTTAATAAAGGTGTGACTGTCTGATTGATCTCTTAATAAAGAAGTTGTGACTGATTGATCTCTTAATAAAGGTGTGTCTGTGAGATCTCTTAATAAAGGTGTGTGTGTGTGATCTCTTAACAAAGAAGGTGTGACTGTCTGATTGATCTCTTAATAAAGAAGGTGTGACTGTGATTGATCTCTTAATAAAGAAGGTGTGACTGTCTGATTGATCTCTTAATAAAGAAGGTGTGTCTGTGAGATCTCTTAATAAAGGTGTGTCTGTGAGATCTCTTAACAAAGAAGGGGTGACTGTCTGATTGATCTCTTAACAAAGAAGGTGTGACTGTCTGATCGATCTCTTAATAAAGAAGGTGTGACTGTCTGATTAATCCCTTAATAAAGAAGGTGTAACTGTCTGATTGATCTCTTAATAAAGAAGGTGTGACTGTCTGATTGATCTCTTAATAAAGAAGGTGTGTCTGTGAGATCTCTTAATAAAGGTGTGTCTGTGAGATCTCTTAATAAAGAAAGTGTGACTGTGAGATCTCTTAATAAAGGTGTGTCTGTGAGATCTCTTAATAAAGAAGGTGTGACTGTGTGATCTCTTAATAAAGAAGGTGTGTCTGTGAGATCTCTTAATAAAGAAGCTGTGACTGTCTGATTGATCTCTTAATAAAGAAGATGTGACTGATTGATCTCTTAATAAAAGTGTGTCTGTGAGATCTCTTAATAAAGAAGGTGTGTGTGCAAAGAGGGTGTGACTGTCTGATTGATCTCTTAATAAAGAAGATGTGACTGTCTGATTGATCTTTTAATAAAGAAGGTGTGACTGATCTCTTAATAAAGAAGGTGTGTCTGTGAGATCTCTTAATAAAGGTGTGTCTATGAGATCTCTTAATAACGAAGGTTTGTCTGTGTGATCTCTTAATAAAGATGGTGTGACTATGATCTCTTAATAAAGGTGTGTCTGTGAGATCTCTTAATAAAGAAGGTGTGTCTGTGAGATCGCTTAATAAAGAAGGTGTGACTGTGTGATTGATCTCTTAATAAAGAAGGTGTGTCTCTGAGATCTCTTAATGAAGAAGGTGTGTGTGTGTGAGATCTGAAGGTGTGACTGTCTGATTGATCTCTTAATAAAGAAGGTGTGACTGTTTGATTAATCTCTTAATAAAGAAGGTGTGTCTGAGATATCTTAGTAAAGAAGGTGTGTCTGAGAGATCTCTTAATAAAGGTGTGTCTGTGAGAGATCTTAATAAAGGTGTGTCTGTTAGATCTCTTAATAAAGGTGTGTGTGAGATCTCTTAATAAAGAAGGTGTGACTGTCTGATTGATCTCTTAATAAAGAAGGTGTGACTGTCTGATTGATCTCTTAATAAAGAAGGTTTGTCTGTGAGATCTGTTAATAAAGGTGTGTCTGAGATCTCTTAATAAAGGTGTGTCTGTGAGATCTCTTGATCAAGGTGTGTGTGTGTGTGTGTGTGTGTGTGAGATCTCTTAATAAAGAAGGTGTGACTGTGAGATCTCTTAATAAAGGTGTGTCTGTGAGATCTCTTAATAAAGAAGATTTGTCTGTGTGATCTCTTAATAAAGAAGGTGGAACTGTGAGATCTCTTAATAAAGGTGTGTCTGTGAGATCTCTTAATAAAGAAGATTTGTCTCTGAGATCTCTTAATAAAGAAGGTGTGACTGTGTGATCTCTTAATAAAGAAGGTGTGTCTGTGAGATCTCCTAATAAAGAAGGTGTGTCTGTGAGATCGCTTAATAAAGAAGGTGTGACTGTCTTATTGATCTCTTAATAAAGAAGGTGTGTCTGATTGATCTCTTGATAAAAAGGTGTGACTGTCTGATTAATCTCTTAATAAAGAAGGTGTGTCTGTGAGAGCTCTTAATAAAGGTGTGTCTGTGAGATCTCTTACTAAAGGTGTGTCTGTGAGAGATCTTAATAAAGGTGTGTCTGTGAGATCTCTTAATAAAGGTGTGTCTGTGAGATCTCTTAATAAAGAAGGTGTGACTGTCTGATTGATCTCTTAATAAAGAAGGTGTGATTGTCTGATTGATCTCTTAATAAAGAAGGTTTGTCTGTGAGATCTGTTAATAAAAGTGTGTCTGAGATCTCTTAATAAAGGTGTGTCTGTGAGATCTCTTGATCAAGGTGTGTGTGTGTGTGTGTGAGATCTCTTAATAAAGAATGTGTGACTGTGAGATCTCTTAATAAAGGTGTGTCTGTGAGATCTCTTAATAAAGAAGATTTGTCTGTGTGATCTCTTAATAAAGAAGGTGTGACTGTGAGATCTCTTAATAAAGGTGTGTCTGTGAGATCTCTTAATAAAGAAGATTTGTCTCTGAGATCTCTTAATAAAGAAGGTGTGACTGTGTGATCTCTTAATAAAGAAGGTGTGTCTGTGAGATCTCCTAATAAAGAAGGTGTGTCTGTGAGATCGCTTAATAAAGAAGGTGTGACTGTCTTATTGATCTCTTAATAAAGAAGGTGTGTCTGTGAGATCTCTTAATAAAGGTGTGTGTGTGAGATCTGAAGATGTGACTGTCTGATTGCTCTCTTGATAAAGAAGGTGTGACTGTCTGATTAATCTCTTAATAAAGAAGGTGTGTCTGTGAGAGCTCTTAATAAAGGTGTGTCTGTGAGATCTCTTAATAAAGGTGTGTCTGTGAGATCTCTTAATAAAGAAGGGGTGACTGTCTGATTGATCTCTTAATAAAGAAGGTTTGTGACAATAAATTAAAAAATGTCTTAAGAACAACAAGAACAAATCCGGGGATGCTTATTGTTATAATACATTTTAATAGTATAAATAAGGTCAACATTGTGATTATATTCTATTTAGTTCCAAACATGAGTGCATGTCAATAAAAGCAATGATTTTGTTGTAGGTCTGATTTTCACTTTTTTTTAAATCATGATTTTTTTTCCAACCCTGACAGGTGTGACTGTGGTTTCTTAATGAGCCAGGTGTGGCTGTGAGATGCCTTAATAAGGCAGGTTTGACTCTCAGATCTCTTAATAAGGCATGTGTGACTGTCAGATCTCTTACATGACATAATGCAGGTGTGATTGTGTGATCTCATACTGAGGCAGGTGTGATTGTGTGATCTCATACTGAGGCAGGTGTGACTGTGATCTCATACTGAAGCAGGTGTGACTGTGATATCATACTGGGGCAGGTGTGACTGTGATATCATACTGAGGCAGGTGTAACTGTGATCTCTTAATAAGTCATGTGTGACTGTGTGGTCTCTTAATAACACAGATGTGACTGTGATCTCTTAATAAGTCATGTGTGACTGTGTGGTCTCTTAATAACACAGGTGTTACTGTGATCTCTTAATAAGTCATGTGTGACTGTGTGGTCGCTTAATAACACAGGTGTGACTCTGATCTCTTAATAAGTCATGTGTGACTGTGTGGTCTCTTAATAACACAGGCGTGACTGTGATCTCTTAATAAGGCAGGTGTGACTGTGTGGTCTCTTAATAACACAGATGTGACTGATCTCTTAATAAGGCAAGTGTGACTGTGTGGTCTCTTAATAACACAGGTGTGACTGTGACCTCTTAATAAGGCAGTTGTGACTGTGTGGTCTCTTAATAATACAGGTGTGACTGTGATCTCTTAATAAGTCATGTGTGACTGTGTGGTCTCTTAATAACGCAGGTGTGACTGTGATCGCTTAATAAGGTAGGTGTGACTGTGTAGTCTCTTAATAACACAGATGTGACTGTGATCTCTTAATAAGGCAGGTGTGACTGTGGTCTCTTAATAACACAGGTGTGACTGTGATCTCTTAATAAGGCAGGTGTGACTGTGTGATCTTGTAATAAGGCAGGTGGGACTGTGAGGTCTCTTAATAACACAGGTGTGACTGTGATCTCATACTCAGGTACGTGTAACTGTGTGATCTCATAATGAGGCTGGTGTGACTGTGATCTTTTAATAAGGCAGGTGTGGCTGTGTGATCTCTTAATAACACAGGTGTGGCTACGATCTCTTAACAATACAGGTGTGATTGTGATCTTTTAATAAGACAGGTGTGACTGCCTGGTCTCTTAATGAGGCAGATGTGACTGCTTGATCTCTTAATAAGACAGGTGTGAGTGTGTGATCTCTTAATAACACAGATGTGACTGTGATCTCTAGTAAGGCAGGTGTGACTGAGATCCCTTAATAAGGCAGGTGAGACTGTAATCTCTTACATGTACATGTCATACACAGGTGTGACTGTGTGATCTCATAATGGGGTAGGTGTGACTGTGTGATCTCATAATGAGGGAGGTGTGGCTGTGTGATCTCATAATGGGACAGGTGTGGCTGTGTGATCTCATAATGGGACAGGTGTGGCTGTGTGATCTCATAATGAGGGAGCTGTGGCTGTGTGATCTCATAATGAGGGAGGTGTGGCTGTGTGATCTCATAATGGGACAGGTGTGACTGTGTGATCTCATAATGAGGGAGGTGTGGCTGTGTGATCTCATAATGGGACGGGTGTGACTGTGTGATCTCATAATGAGGGAGGTGTGGCTGTGTGATCTCATAATGAGGGAGGTGTGACTGTGTGATCTCATAATGAGGGAGGTGTGGCTGTGTGATCTCATAATGGGACAGGTGTGGCTGTGTGATCTCATAATGAGGGAGGTGTGGCTGTGTGATCTCTTACATGTACATGTCATACGCAGGTGTGACTGTGTGATCTCATAATGGGGTAGGTGTGACTGTGTGATCTCATAATGAGGGAGGTGTGGCTGTGTGATCTCATAATGGGACAGGTGTGGCTGTGTGATCTCATAATGGGACAGGTGTGGCTGTGTGATCTCATAATGAGGGAGCTGTGGCTGTGTGATCTCATAATGAGGGAGGTGTGGCTGTGTGATCTCATAATGAGGGAGGTGTGGCTGTGTGATCTCATAATGGGACAGGTGTGGCTGTGTGATCTCATAATGGGACGGGTGTGACTGTGTGATCTCATAATGAGGGAGGTGTGGCTGTGTGATCTCATAATGAGGGAGGTGTGACTGTGTGATCTCATAATGAGGGAGGTGTGACTGTGTGATCTCATAATGAGGGAGCTGTGGCTGTGTGATCTCATAATGAGGGAGGTGTGGCTGTATGATCTCATAATGGGACAGGTGTGACTGTGTGATCTCATAATGAGGGAGGTGTGGCTGTGTGATCTCATAATGGGACGGGTGTGACTGTGTGATCTCATAATGAGGGAGGTGTGGCTGTGTGATCTCATAATGAGGGAGGTGTGACTGTGTGATCTCATAATGAGGGAGGTGTGGCTGTGTGATCTCATAATGGGACAGGTGTGGCTGTGTGATCTCATAATGAGGGAGGTGTGGCTGTGTGATCTCATAATGAGGGAGGTGTGGCTGTGTGATCTCATAATGAGGGAGGTGTGACTGTGTGATCTCATAATGGGGGAGGTGTGACTGTGTGATCTCATAATGAGGGAGGTGTGACTGTGTGATCTCATAATGAGGGAGGTGTGGCTGTGTGATCTCATGATGAGGGAGGTGTGACTGTGTGATCTCATAATGAGGGAGGTGTGACTGTGATCTCATAATGGGACGGGTGTGACTGTGTGATCTCATAATGAGGGAGGTGTGACTGTGTGATCTCATAATGGGACGGGTGTGACTGTGTGATCTCATAATGAGGGAGGTGTGACTGTGTGATCTCATAATGAGGGAGGTGTGACTGTGTGATCTCATAATGGGACGGGTGTGACTGTGTGATCTCATAATGAGGGAGGTGTGGCTGTGATCTCATAATGGGACGGGTGTGACTGTGTGATCTCATAATGAGGGAGGTGTGGCTGTGTGATCTCATAATGAGGGAGCTGTGGCTGTGTGATCTCATAATGAGGGAGGTGTGGCTGTGTGATCTCATAATGAGGGAGGTGTGGCTGTGTGATCTCATAATGAGGGAGGTGTGGCTGTGATCTCATAATGGGACGGGTGTGACTGTGTGATCTCATAATGAGGGAGGTGTGGCTGTGTGATCTCATAATGAGGGAGGTGTGGCTGTGTGATCTCATAATGGGGCAGGTGTGGCTGTGTGATCTCATAATGAGGGAGGTGTGGCTGTGTGATCTCATAATGAGGGAGGTGTGACTGTGTGATCTCATAATGAGGGAGGTGTGGCTGTGTGATCTCATAATGGGGCAGGTGTGACTGTGTGATCTCATAATGGGGCAGGTGTGACTGTGTGATCTCATAATGAGGGAGGTGTGACTGTGTGATCTCATAATGAGGGAGGTATGACTGTGTGATCTCATGATGAGGGAGGTGTGGCTGTGTGATCTCATAATGAGGGAGGTGTGGCTGTGTGATCTCATAATGAGGGAGGTGTGGCTGTGTGATCTCATAATGAGGGAGGTGTGGCTGTGTGATCTCATAATGAGGGAGGTGTGGCTATGTGATCTCATAATGAGGGAGGTGTGACTGTGTGATCTCATGAGGGAGCTGTGGCTGTGTGATCTCATAATGAGGGAGCTGTGGCTGTGTGATCTCCTAATGAGGGAGGTGTGACTGTGATCTCATAATGAGGGAGATGTGGCTGTGTGATCTCATAATGGGACAGGTGTGGCTGTGTGATCTCATAATGGGACAGGTGTGACTGTGTGATCTCATAATGAGGGAGGTGTGGCCGTGTGATCTTTTAATGAGGCAGGTGTGACTATCTGATATCTTAATAAGGTTATATCCTTAAGCTCTGATCTAGACAGATCGGTGAAGTAACAAGGTGATGGGGAAGGAGGGGGTGAAGGAAGGATGAATGGAATATAATTATCCCCACACATTATTAAAAAATGATTGGATATTGCAATTGCCTCTGTTCGTCTGTATGTCTCTGTGTCCATCCATCTGTCCACCCATCTGTCTCTCCAAAACATTTTGGTGGAATTCAATACAATTTCTTATGTGATATGTGAGTTTAACCCATATAATTGTGGACTGCAAAACAACATTTACATTAGGCTCCGGCCCCATAGTGTATATGAGGGCAGGGTGAAGTTGAGTGAGGGGTGTGAAGATCGTCAATGATGGTGGAATGCAACCAATTTTGGTATGTTAGCAACAGCTTCCAGTCATATTAATTTCAAAATATTCAACAGAATATGCTATGAATTGGAAGGAAGTTATTTTTTCAGGGATTCATGAGCAAAGATAAGATGATTTAATCTGCTAACCCTTTAATGCTTAAGATGCGTCAAGAAAATCAAGAGTTTTCCTTAGTCAATGACTCAATGTCCATTTGCAGCCCAAGAGAAACTATTATGAAGTTATAAATCTTCACAAATATTGTTGTTGTTGGCCTGTAAATGAGCATTGCTAGAGGGTCCTGCAGCCGCCATTTTAGCCGACTTGGACCATGAAAGGGTTAATTAAACCTTTTAACCCTTTAACACTCATTATCAAGGGGCTCAAATTTAAGCTTTCTCATAGAAAATGTCCATTTACAGACCAAGAGAAGACTACTTTTGAAAATTTACCACTGGAATCGAGCCGCTCATTCCAGTTGTAAATTTTCAAAAATAGTCTTCTCTTGGTCTGCAAATGGACATTTTCTATGAGAAAATTTTAATTTTCTTGAGTAAATTCGAGGGTTAAAAAGTTAATCACAGGGACCAAGACAAGATAGGACAAATTGTTTTACAATTTATAAACAAATTATGTTGAATATTAGGAAATAAATGTAACTGACAGCTGGATTGCGATGGCTTCCAGACAAATTATGAAAAAAATATTCAATA
Source organism: Chaetoderma sp. LZ-2023a (assembly GCA_034401795.1). Taxonomy (NCBI): domain Eukaryota; kingdom Metazoa; phylum Mollusca; class Caudofoveata; order Chaetodermatida; family Chaetodermatidae; genus Chaetoderma; species Chaetoderma sp. LZ-2023a. Next base: position 15,883,879 of record CM067370.1, read on the forward strand.
ACTTTCCTGCATGGTTGTCTAGTTAATATTCAGATACTAATATTTCTGGGAAGCAAGTGTTAATATTTATAATGTTTTATGTACATGGCAGTTGGTGTGGGTGGGATAAGACTGCTTATAGCTTCAGTCGGAATAATCAATGATAGAGTCACACAAGTTATACGCTGCGTTTCACTCTGCATATAGTCAACATCTTGATAATTCATGAATCCATTTCCTCAGTCAATCATATGATGTCATAAATAACAATAATTGACGTGTAGGCTGACGTCATAATCATTACATCATGAATGACTCATTTTAGTCCGTCTTATGTGCTTAATACAGGTAGTCTGTCAGATTGTATGAATTGTATGTCTTTACAATTTAATAAACATGCTGTTAAATATTTTGAAACTAATTTAACCGGGCACTGTCAAATTAGTTTCAAAATCTTCAACAGCTTACCTGTATAGTTTTCTGGAAATTGATAGTCAGAGAGTTCAGGGATCGATGGAGCCCAACATGAGCGAAGTGTGGGTGGAGCTTATATAGAGATGGCTGGGACATCGCTAAAACTGGAAGGGTATATTATTGTGAAAAAAATTTGCCTGTAGATTTAGGCTGATAACTACGTTATAAACACTTAAGAACAAGTGCTAGGATCCTGACGCTAAACGGAAATCGAGTGTCAGGATCTTAGCACTTGTTCTTAAGTGTTTATAACGTAGTTATCAGCCTTCTTATCAAAATTAATACTGCTAGTTCACACCTGACAGTCAAAGAGACAGAAATAGTGATGTCCTCAGTTTCGGGGCTCACTTTAGACTCCATAGACCTGGAGTTACTGAAAGAACCATCCAAGACAGATCTGTCCACCAATGACAAACCCACCAAGGCCGCCAAGGAATGTACAAGATCCACCACAGTGGACCCACCCGCAGTCTTACCACTGAGGGACAGGAAGCGGAGAAGGGTGGAGGAGCCCAAAGAGCCCATCCCCTCCACAAGCCGCCAGAAGACCAGATGGGAAAGTGAGGGCTATAGAAGGCCCGGAATCCCAGAAAAACACAGAAAAACCTACAGACAGTGGCGTAATGAGCCTGCAGAGTCTCACGCCTAGAGTTCCAGCACGAGAACCTACACAAAGCAGTAGAGGCCAAGACCTTCCCACCATTCTTGACAGCCTCTGTACCATTCAAACCAGCAGATGACGAGAGTGTCTTCAAATTGGAATGGGACAACTTACATTCAGATTTTAGCTTTAAACTAACGAAACTGCTCCACACGCAAACTGCCAACAAACTGGCCATTGCGTATAACGAAATGTCTGGCTTCAAGAAGGCCTTCAGCGAGATCTGCAGCCCAGAAGTGGTCAGAGAAGCAGAACAGGCTATAGCCGCCACTAAAGGCCGCCACGAAGAAAAGCAACGATCAAACAGCCCGAGACAACGTAGGGCCAGGAATCGCCCGCAGGCCAGGGCGAGGGGCCCCTACGCAAACAGTGGCAGAATCCCACGACGCACTCGGAATGCACCGTATAACCAGACGCAAAATCAACGCCGTCAGGGACAATACCAGGCCACACAATCGGAACGGACCAGGGCACCAAGGCCTTTAATGGGCAGCACGAGCACAGATGCAATTGAGGAGCTCTATCACATGACCTCAACACTGAGAGCAAACAGAAGATGACTAGATGGGCACAGACATCAGAACCATTCTTAGGAAATACCACAAACAACCGTACACGTTCAGGTGTATCCGCCACCAATTGTAACAACAACAGTGCGGATACACCAAATAAAAATCTTCAAACCTACCCCTCTCCTTTTGTCTTTAATTTCACCAACACAAACTTGGATAAAGACAGCATAAGTGTCCTAGATAAAGGTTTGGGCTTCTGTCCCACGGTGTGTGAACCCAATATGGGGTCACTGTATGCGGATCTACAAGCTTTTATAAGACGGATGCGCCTTATACATCACTTCACTCCCCACCCTCATCCCCCTTATGCCCTCCTACACCCCTCAACCCAGCCCCAGGCCGCCAAGGTCACAAAAACTCAATTTCAAGAGCTATTGGACAAAAAGTTCGCTCCTAAGAAAACGTCCATGCCGCCACCTCCCATGGATGTTGCACTAGAATTGTTTTTTAAGGCCGTAAAATTTGAATTCAATAGACATATACACAATAGAATCCCATGCAACAACTTAACCAGCAAAGAACAGAAAGCTCTGTTCGCCCTGAGACCAAATCTGGACATTGTAGTCAAGAAAGCAGACAAGGGTCAGGCCACCGTTGTGCAATCACGAGCAAACTACACGACCGAGGCCATCAGACAATTATCCGATGGAAATTTCTACATGAAACTTCCGTCGGAGCGTACTGCCCTATATCTTAATTTGGTCACAAAAAGGCTTGAGAAAATAGTCCTAGAAGGCGAGATGGACCCGACCACCGCCAGCAGGCTAATTCCCAAAACCGTCAAAACCGCCAGATTCTACCTTGTCCCGAAAGTACATAAGGAGAAGAAGAACGGAATCACGCCAGGTAGACCCATCATCAGTGGCAATAGCTGCCCCACTGAACTAATTAGCAGCTTCGTTGATGAGCACATTAAAGTGCACATAACAAAGAAAAAATCCTTTGTCAAAGACACAACAGACTTCATCAACAAAGTAGAGAGTTTTGGAGCCACAAGGAAAGACTCGCTCTTAGTTACCATGGATGTCACATCGCTGTACACCAACATTCCAAACAACGAAGGGCTACGCGCAGTTGCGCGACACTGTATGAGATATGGCATACCAGGCACACTATCAATCAGGAACCTACTCAACCTCCTTAAACTAGTACTAGAATGCAACAACTTTGAGTTGACAGTGACCATTACCTACAGATAGGGGGAACCACCATGGGTAGCAAAGCCGCATGCATCTTCATGGCAGATTTGGAAGAAAAACTCCTCCTTAGTGCCCCTTCCCAACCCTCCCTTTACATCCTCTACATTGATGACATATTCATGATATGGGAACACAGACCCACAGCCGTAAACAATTTCTTTAATCACATGAACTCCCAACATAACTGCATCAAGTTCACAATGGCGCACTAGTGTTCCGTTTCTGGACACCGGTCATCAACAAAGATGGCTCCATCATCAGTTTCGACCGCTTCACAAAACCTACGGACACACATGGGTACCTACACTACACATCAGCCCACCCCTCCACATGCAAGGATGCTAGTCCTTATGGACAATTCCTAAGACTATGCAGGATCTGCACAGAATTGGAGGACTATGATAAAAATAGTAGTCTCCTGGAAAAATATTTCCTCGGGAGAGAGAGAGAGGATACCCACTCACTGTGATCGTTCCCGCCATACAAAAGGCCAGGGATAAGGACAGAACATCCCTACTCAGACCAACCGCCCAACCCACCCTAGCCCAATCCGTACCCTCAAACAGGCCGATATTTGTTTGTGAGTTCACAAGAACGGGCATATTCCGGAAGACAGCAATCAATAAGTGTTGGCCAATCCTGCAAGCCAGCCAAAGATGCAGGGACGCCTTCAAAGAGAAACCCCTGTTCGGTTACAGAAGAAACAAAACCATCAAAGACCATGTGGTCAGGGCCAAACTACCCGACCGCACTAACGAGACCCGCACTCATCGGAATCCACTCACACAATGCACAAGAAACTGCACAATATGTAATAGTATGGAGAAAACATGTTTCTTCAAAAGCAATTACACTAATTTGACCTATAGATGCAAAATCATAGGCAACTGTGGAACACGCAACGTGGTCTATCTCCTCAATTGCAGACTCTGTCACAAACAATATGTGGGAGAAAGCCTGAGACCCTTCAAAATCAGAATCCAGGAACATCTGAGATCCATAACCAATCTCCACAAAAAAGAAAGCTACGACACTCCAGTCTCCAGACATTTCAACCAAACCCCACCAGAGCACACATGAGTTTTCGCATCATACAAGTGCTCTCTTCAGATCCGACTGATCCGGAATCCACAGTGTGGAGAAAAGCCAAGGAGTTACACTGGATCCACCAGCTCCGCACAATGGAGCCGTCCGGTATAAATCCTGCAGGGTGAGGACCCACCCTTTCAACACGCCTGTCATTTCAGCGATAAATTTTCAAAAATTGTATTCCATTGGCCTGTAAATGTAGATTCCGCAAGACCATAGCAGAGGACGGTTTGTCCGGTATGACCATTAAAGGGTTAACAGGAATAAGCAGATAGTAACTTTGTCAGAAATGTAGAAAACCGACCGACCGACCGACCGACCGACCGACCGACCGACCGATCGACCGACCGGCATGTAGGTAGGCAGAGACAGCGAGACAGACAAACCTATTACTAATTGTGAGTTGTAAACCAAAAATATTGTTAAATGTTTTGAAAATAATTTAAATGGGAGCTGCTGCTGCTGCCTATGACAGCAATAGCTTCATGTCAAATTAATTTCAAAATATTCACCAGCTAATAGACTGTAAAATGTTCTGAGATTTCAAAGTTGAAAGGGTCACTCTGCTTTATTCACTTAATGATCACATGTTCCTGTTTAACTCTTGGGTCACAGTATTGAGCCTCAGTTTATCCTATCTATCCTCAGGCTATCATATTGATCTTAGTGTTACCCTATTGAGCCCCTATTGCCTGTCATAGGCATTGTTTGGCCTCAGCTTATTGGCCAGTTGACTATTGAATAAATCAGCTCCCTCTACTGAGGAAGACACTTGTGAATGTAGTGCCTGTGTTGAATGTTCAGGATATGCACCAGCATTACACATAGCTAGTAAAGAGCGAAGAGAGTCAGCTCATCCAAACAGACTCTCTATAGCAGAGTATAGCTAATCACCAGACAGTACTGTATAAATACTACTACCAGTCAGTCCAGTATCAGTAGTTGAAACACTCTAGGGCTTATTACTTGTGGAAAGTTATCTCAGAGTGTACTGTAGGAGTAATAGTAATAGACTATGCAGATATTTAAAACAAGTCAGATCATGAGTGCTTTATCTGAATATAACCTAAATACCTGGCTGCTTAGGACAGACAGAGACCTCCTCTGAAAGTCTCTATCTCTACCTGAAAGTTTGCCAATGAGAATATATGTGTGAGGTAGTCAGTCCTGCCAGTAATGTTAGATTCACTACAGCTGTGTACAGTTTTGTAACCTGTGTGTTAGGCAGTATTTAGATGTTTTCTGAATTTCCGGTGACTGTAGTTTATCATGTGTCATCTTTGCATTTAAATAAGGTATTTAACATTCCAAACAGTATTTTCAAACTATTTCACACAGGTTTATAATGTGTGTGGTTTATATACGCGATCAGAAGGTGTGTGTGATTGATTCGTGAGTGGAGTATTTGATGAATGGTGGATAGGCTGTTTACACTTGGTTAAAATGGATACAGGTTGAAAGGTAAGCATTGCTAATAGTAACAATAATACTGATATCATCATAGCGCTGACTTGTCTGTCTGTTGTCTATGTAAACCAATCTGATATATACTGTGCTTTTTGAGTAATTTTTAAATGTATTATTTTTGGAACCTTTTGACTGACAGTTGTTGCTGTCTCAAGCGTAGTATAAATAGACTTAACCTTTTTATCAATTCAGACGCGAAACGACAAATTCTTTATGCTGTCAGGAATCCTCCTTTGAATATTTAGAATTTAATCTGACTGGGAGCTGTCACTATTCCTATGGCAGCAACAGGTTCCAGTCAAATTAGATTCAAAGTATTCAAATTGAGACTCTGAAATTTTAAGCGCTAAAGTGTCAATATTGATTCCAGTTTCTGAGTGTTCAGAAAGAAAATGGTTAACTGGATAATTGACCCATTTAGATTTCTAATACATGCTTACTCCAGAAATTGTTGTATATTATTTAAAACTTATTTGACTGAATTTCACTCAAATCTTGTCGACTTGCCGCCTTAGGTAGCAGCAGCTTTTAAATCAAATTATTTTCAAAATATTCAGCGGTGGTGAAAGTGTTACAAGGCTACAAATCTTCTATATACAGTTACTATTCAACTCAAGTGTCATGACCATAGAAAATGATTTACAGTACATTTCTGTGGTCATGACTAACACAGGACTAATGATGATTATGTGATAATACTTTATGAGTAATAGAATAATTAAGACGTAATTGTAAAAATTACATGAGTTTACATTTAAAGAGTTAACCCCCCCATATCAAATTATAACAACCATAGTAAAAACTTAGTGAAAACAGAGTATGAAAACATTGACCATGCTCAACATTTACCACGCAGCTCACAGGTTTAGTTAGCGTGACAATTGGTGGAAGCTTTGGGATGAGTAGTGACTGCATCATCGACTGTGCACATTCTGGTCTGATAAGTTATTTAACATGTTTAACCATTTAACGGGCAACTCGCCAAAACCAGACTGCTGTGCGCTTCAGAATGTCCATTTGCAGGCTAAATGAAGACAATTTTTGAAAATTTATCACCGGTGCGCCTAACTTGATTACTGAGTTAGTCTTTCCAGTGGGAGTATTCAAAAATAGTCTTGTGTTGGCCACTAAATAGACATTCACTAAGCAAGAATGATACTTTCTGGACAAACTTGTCCATGAAAGTGTTAAATCTGAGTAATTTATTAAGCTATTAATATTTTCATATCATTCATTGATGTATCCTGGGGTCTATTATTTAGAACATGCTTTAGCCCTTTGACACGATACATCTCAGATATTTGTCAGATTCGGCATCATATAGTCCATTTTCTGTTGGATGTTTGACAGCTAATTTGACTGAATCATGTTGCTGCATAAGACAAACACTTCCAGTCAAATCAATTTCAGTTTAGTCAATGGCTTGCATGTATGTTTGCTTTTTGAAATTGAATTCCTGTGATTTCAGATTTCAAATGTGTGTAATGAAGATATTAACCACTTAACCCCCAAATTTGTTGAAGAAAATTTAAATCTCTTAGAAAATGTCAATTTGCAGACCACGAGATTATTTTTGAAAATTTATCACTGGAATGACTGGCTTGGTTATCGAGCCAGTCATTCCAGTGAAGAATTTAAAAAAATAGTTTTCTCTTGTCTGTAAAGCAGGCATGAAAATCTACAGACTATTACCTGATTTCAGACCCTTTACTCGAAAATCTTATTCTGATAGGGGTTATGTAATTTCAGACCTTTTCAGAATATTTTCAGACTTTTTCCGGAAAGTCTATTTTCATGGCTGGCAAGTGGAGATTTATCAAGACTACTACAAAAAGCATTTTGGCCTGCTTTAGTGTTAAAATGGTTAATGAAGGGATTGTATGAAGATGAATGATTTAATTGTTAAATGAGCCGTGCTATTCATCTTATTTCCTGTACATGTTATCATTAATACGCAGCACATTTGTATTATTAAGTTCACTTGATTTGAAGTTTAATTATCATATAGTTGTGTACATTGAGAGATTTAAATTATACCCACAGTACAGTTCAGAACTAACTAAACAGATACTGAACATAATACATGAATCCATTTCCTCACTCAATCATATGACATCATAATAACTACATGATGCGTATGCTGTAATCATTACATCATGAATGACTCGATAGTCTGTCTTTAGCGCTTAATAGTCTGACACATTGTACGAATTGTATGTCTTTAACATGTAATAAACATTTTGCTGAATATTTTGAAACTAATTTGACCGTCAAATTAGTTTCAAAATATTCTACATGTTTCCTTGTATAGTTTTCTGGAAATTTACAGTCAAGAAGTTCAGGGATTAATCGATCCCAACATCTGGAAAGCATGGGCAGAGCTTAGCTAGAAATGGATCCCTATGTTGCCTCATAACACATCAGGAAACAAACTTAGACACACACATAGTGATCCACATAGCTCTGGAATTCATTTGTTGAGTGATTCTTTAACAGTCTATCTCCTGAATGTCTTCAGAAAAGATTTTATATGGGGTTTAACTGTGAAAAAGTGAATATTTTGAAAACAATTTGACTGCTAAGCCGCCAACATCTTTCAGTTAAATTGTTTTCAACATTTTCAGTATGTCCAGACTTATTGTCCATAAAACTGATTGTACATGTATGTTGGCTTGGTGCAATGAGATGGTTAATACTGTATTCCTTCACTGAGTTCTGAAGAGCAAGAGCAATATCTTCATGATTGTGTACTATCTGTCTGCTGAGTTTTACAACATATTCGAGGGATCATATCCTTGGACTTGCTAAATATTTTGAAGACAACTTGACTGAAAGTTGTTTGTGGCTATACCACCAACAACTTTCAGTCAAATTGTTTTCAAAATATTCAGCTAGTCAAGAGTTTTTGCTCGTTCAACTTATTGTCTGGCAACAGCGAGACAGTTAATGCTTTGCTCACTTACATATATATAGATAGGAGTATGTTTATATTATGGCACAACTCACAAGATATGAGTATTTGAAAATATGTTTCTCCTTCGATCAATACTCACCATTCTGTTACTTCTGATATACAGCTGGCCCTGACAGCGGCTCTAGGATTATAGACTTAGAAAGCTTTACCGACTCCTGGGAACCGGGTACCCGGCTCCCCACTGCCGAGTACCCGTTTACCATAGAGCTCATTCTTGTTTGCATAGCAACAAGTGCAATACATGCTTTTCGCATTAAGGATTTTAGTGTTTTTTAAAAGAATCTAAGTCTTTAATCAGTGATAGTTTGTGTGTTCTGAAAGGATAACTAAGGACTATGGAGAATACCGCCCAAGATAACCAGGTTGTATTGTTCTTTATATCCATAGTTAAAAGACTTAGGTCTCTAAATTTCGTTGTGTCGCATGTTCCAATTTCTAACCCCATAGAATCTGGGACGTGTGCTAGCAACGATATATGCCAGACGATCGCCTTCTTTAAACCCCAACAGGCGATCGGCAGATATGAAAATAGGTGTTTGCTACGGTATTTCTAACACGAATATCGGCTGACGTCGTTCTCCGTAGAATCCGAGCGGGTGACGTCACACCCGGTCGCTCGGATGTTTATGTGAAGAAAATTTTTTTTCATTAATCGCGCATCTTGTTCTGGGTGCTGCGTACTAAAAATGGTACCGGAAACTTTAGAATGATCAAGTTTACGTGCAATCACGATCGGTTTGCAATGATCGGTGGTTTCAAAATTCTTGAGTAGATGCGTGGTCTGCGGTTTTACCGTGTGGGACAGCAGTTATACATTTTGTTGTTTTCTTCACATATCGTGCTGCGTTCGTTAGGAGTATAATTTATATTGATTAGTAAATATACCCTGAATGCTATGCGATATGATTCCTGGAGCCGTTACACATCCTGTAGGATCTATTATGGGTGTGTTCTGCCCGCCGCGTTCTTGTCGTCATAATCAATGCGATCGTTGTTGTAACGTGGCGGGGTGGGGTGCGGGAGGTTACGGTTAATTTATGAGTCAAAATATTTGAAAATTAATTGTCTGCCTTCCATCCGTGTCTCGTTCCGCTTGTTTATTGTAGGTTTGTGCTTATTTTATAGGCCAAGCCAGCCCCGCCATCATGTGACGACTGCCATAAGTTTGTCCGTGTAATGTTCAAGGACCATGTCTGTTTTAGGTGTGCCCTGTGTAATATAGATATCCGAGTCAATACCGAGTATAACACACGCATTAATTATACTAGCCCAATGCCTGCCACGCCCATTAACATTCATGCAATGGATGTATATTGAGGACTGGTGTACATTTTCAAGTACACACTCTCCAATCCTCGGATGTACTCAGTCATGACAGTACTTGTGTGTTGAATGAGGACTTGTAGTCGTACTTACCAAAGTATATATATATATATGAACTTATTCTATTGAATATTTTGAAATTAATTTGACTGGAAGCCATTGCTGCCTAAGACAGCAACGGCTGCCAGTTAAATTAATTAAAAAATATTCAACAGTTTTCTTGTATGGTTGTAATTAAAATGAGATATGGGGAATTCATCGGTGAAAGGTGTACAAAATTCATATTACGTAGTTATGTTTGTACTGAAAGATTGTTTAAAATCATGTTTTAAGTGAATTAATGCTGTTATTGTTAAAACTTAATTAACTTAAAATTGTGGTCACTGCATTCTGCATTTATTGGTATTATCCGGTTGATTGAGAATTCAGGATGAAATGGGTTATTGAGAAAGCTTGATACTGTGATTCCGTTGGTTAATCTGTCTATCTATATAATCTACAAAAAAGATATACCGGTTCAAAAACTATCTGTTTTTTAATAATGCCACTTTAAATTACTGCTGTGTAGAAATACTAGAACCTGCTTATAAGGCCTTTTGATATATACTGGTAACTGAATTATTCATATATCACTATATATACAAGCCAATAACTTTCCCGTTGTATTGGAATATATCCGGTCTCCTTACACCTGGCCTGCTTTAATTAACTCTGATTCTCCTGCTGTTTAAATATTCATTAAGACAGTCTGTCTATGCATCACTATTGTATTCCTGTTGTTTGTGTGATATACAATGAACCAGTAGTGGGATATTTGTCGATGAAGTGATTGTTGATCTGTAAAATAGGTGGTTAGATAACCACCAGTTTCAACCACCAGACACGTAATTGAGCACCTGTGAGAAGGAAGTCTGCAGACTGTCGATACAACTACGGTACTAATTCAGCTTTTACCCTTTAAGCCTCAAATTTGTTCAAGAAAATTTCAGTTTTCTCAAAGAAAATATCGATTTGCAGACCAAGGTAAGACTATTTTTAAAAGTTTAGCAGTGGACTGACGACTGGCTCGGTTATCGAGCCAGTCATTCCAGTGGTAAATTTTAAAAAATAGTCTTTATTTTGCAATTGGACATTTCTCAAGACCACAGTAGAAGCCGTTTTGGGCTGATATAAGTGTTAAAGGGTTAATGGTCAAAGCGGCCTCTGCAGTGTCCTGAACAACAGTCCATTTGTAGGACAAGAAATTATTTTAGACAATTGACCGCTGGAATGCTATCAAGCCAGTTATTCCAGTAGTAAGTCATCAAAAATGGTGTTTTCTTAGCCGGCAAAAGTGTCAGGCATCTGACTCGTCTTTCAACCGAAGACAAGTGTCAGCTAAACTTCAGCAATGTGGCTTATCACGTTTTACCAGTTTAAATTAATCAGAAAAATATGGTAGGAGCCAATACAGACAATCTCCACCCAGAGATATTCCTGCGCTCCCCCCCCCCCCCCCCCCCCCCATACCAACATAGATGTAAGGGAAACAAAAGACTTCACACTGAGTAGTCAGGAGCACTACAGGGATGTCCAAAAAGACACCCCCCCCCCCATAGCTCAGCACTTTACTTTCCCAAGACTTATGCAGGGGAGACAGTGACTCTTCAACCTGAGGATTCAAGAGCAATACAGCAATACAGCAATACCTAACCTTAGGACAGAGCATGCTTCTTACTGCATTACCCAGGTTCTAAGATGGGACCCATTCACAAACATAAACACTCCAATCAGGAGATGAAAAGGAAGCATACAGGATATATAATCTCCACACCATGGAGTCTAGACACCAGCCATATGGTTAGAGAGCCATTAGCCAGTAGGCTGTCCCCCTACCCCTCGGTTCCCCCATCCGACGTAAATTCTATTTTCTTAGCTTGCAAATGGACTGAGCAAAAATTTCAATCAATAATGGAGCCAGTAATTTTGCTGTGAAATTGTCAAAAATGTCTCTCTGCATGCATTAATGGACATTGATTAAGCAAGACTTTGGATTCTCCTCCTGACCCGACTTGAACATTAACACATAGGTGATGAGCATTACCATCACCAAAAATCTGTCCTGCCTTTTCAGTCCCCCCCCCCCCCCAAGACATGCAAGAAGTCCGAAAAATGTCCCTTTTTGAACCATGGACTTATAAGGTTCCTTTTCAGTCATCAATTTTGTATTCCCCCATAGGGAGTCCCTTTTCAGTCCCCATTCCAATTATGCAAATGAGGACGGAAAGGGAGTCCTATTTCAGGCCTCGTTCTGATTATGCAAGTTAGGGCTGAAAAGGGACTTCCTACAAAGTCCATTTACACCCCCCCCCCCCCCAATTCCATTTATACAAATAAGGACTGAAAAGGAACTTGTCAGCAGCCAGGCTAAAGAAAATCTTAGTCCTCAAATTGCCCTGGAATCTTGATTAGATAGTTAGGAATTCTCTGTAATCATAGCCTCCTGCTTTTAGGCAGAAAATTCAGGATGGTAATCTATTTACAGGCATCGGGTGAGCTACATGTAATAACGGATAACTGATTCCGTTTTCAGCAAGGCATTTCCGCTGTACAATACCAGGTTTGTTATGTTTGCTATAATCAGAGATTATATTTATAACAATGTGTACGATGTAGACTTAACAAGCCTTGCGCCTTGTACTTATTGTACAAAAGTCTGAACAAACCAACACAGTCCTCTCGGTCCTTTTAATAGACAATTTGGTATCGCCGGTTCCTTTAGCGGGTTTGTGATTGGTTTAAGATGGTTGCTAATGGTGATCTCCATTCTGATTGGTTGGGAGTTCACAGACAATCAGAACTGTAATTGTCAATGGCTATAATCAGATATTGTTAACATATTACATGTATTAGAAAGCCTGGTCACTGCATTACTATAGAGTTTAAAAAGGTTGAACCAGAATTGATAACGCTAATATATTTGAGCAAATCAATAAAATACATGGCTTCCAGAATAGGTCTATCTAACAGTCATGACAGTTGTATTAGCCCTTTCAAAGTATTAATTTCAGTATACATAGCTCATAATACATAATACACTAAGTGATCAATGCATTGAATTTCCTCAGACGTGGTAAATTTCCCACCAGTATAGTAGGGCATGAGGTTAACTCAGCTCACAGCTATTTTGCAGGTACATAGAATATATGCAAATGCGGTGCAAAAGTCCATTTTCTGTCCCCAAATATTATTAGAAATTTATCAGAGTCAGAGGAGTCCCTTTTCAGTCCCCCAGTATTCGTACACATTTCTCCAGTCAGAACCCCTTTTCAGTCCTCCAAAATCAGTCCCTTTTCAGTCCCTATACTGTATGAGTACTTTTTATGTCCTCTATTGGAGTCTCTTTTCAGTCCCGGACTCCTACCAGAGTCACCATCTGGGTTTCTGAAGTACCTTTTCAATTCCTTTGCAGTTCAGGACTCTAGGAGTTTTTCTGTAAGGGTAAAAATGTATGACATGATATAGGCGGTATGTACAGGCTTATAGGGGGTAATAATAAGCTTGGTCTCTAATAAGTACATAAGCATATTGTATTTCTGACACTGTCTCTCAGGGCAAAAAAAGAAAAAAAGTTCCGTTTCCTGTAAACCTCCCTGGCGAAATTTCTACCCAGCATAAATGCTAAAATATCCATACAATTGTCAGACTAGAAATTACAATGCTTTTAAGGCCATTTGTATGCAATGTGAATCCCTTGTGCTAATTTTGATTTGAAAAACAGGACAAATTTGACAATTACAGCCATATTTAATGGACATCTAGAACAAATGTTTATGACCTTTTTAAAATAAATTAATAATTGAGAAAAAAAATCAATTTCCTCCCTACTGAAGTATTTTTTCCCCACCTGGTTTTCAGGAAACAAAATTAGTTTATGGATGGCCTGACATGAGAATCTGTATGCACTTATATCATTACAATAAGCGCATATATAGAGAAATAAACCTGGTATATATACACATAAGTATGTATAAATATCTATAATTTTAGATTGTATTTTTTGTGTATATTTAAACATTTAGGCCCATCCTGCCCTCATTTCTGTACACATAGTGTCTGTGTCTAGCTGGCTGTAAAAGTACATCATTACCTGCAGTAACGTACATAATTAACAATTTAACACCTATATTTGTTCAAGAAAATAAAAATTTTCTCATAGAAAATGTCCATTTGCAGATAAGAAAAGACTATTTTTTGAAAATTTACGACGAATGACCAGCTCGGTTATCGAGCCAGTTATTCCAGTTATAAATTTTCAAAAATACTCTTCACTTGATCTGCAAATGCGCATTTCTCAAGACCACTGCAGAAGCCATTTTTGGCTGATATGAGGGAAGGATTAACATGTAAATATGTTAATATTCAGGAGTTTAAATGAGGCAATTTGTAGATTACTGCTGGAGAGTATTTTAATGCATTTACATTTTATATATATATATATATATATACCTCAAAAGAAGTAAGCCCCCCCCCCCCCCCCCCTAAATATTGGCCAATATTTTCTAAAAGATGTATCTAATTGTAATGAAATTTCGCACAGATCATTAGTTCGACTATGGCAACAATCAGCGATAAAGCTTATCCCATATGTCGTGTTTCAAAAATTCCAGAGAACAAACAATACAGATTTTATTCAGTAACAAGAGAATCATAACAACAGTTAGAGCGTAGAATGCAGATTTTTCAGTAACATTATTGACTATCCATTAATTTCATTACTTGTAAACCATAATAAAGATTTCATTTCAAAATGTCAAAAGACGTGTTACATCATAACAAACTGTCAACAAAGGACTTGATCACATTTAATAATGAATGTATCCACCATTTTTCTCTATCACATTATTGCAACATGCTCTCATACTGTTGATGAGGCAGGTGATCCGATGTGGGATCGCCATCCACTCATCCTGCAACAGCTGATGGATGTCACCAAAAACAGTGACGTCAGTCACTCTCCGGTACACCGCTCTCTTTAATTGGTCCCACAAATGTTCTATTGTGTTCAGATCTGGCGAGTTTGCTGGCCACACAATCCTCTTGATGCCATGGTTAGTAAGAAAGTCATTCACAATTCTTGCCTGGTGCGGACGTGCATTGTCATCCATGAACACAAAACCATCACCTATGGCAGTAGCATACGGCATCTTTCTCCGGTACACCGCTCTCGTTAATTGGTCCCACAAATGGTCTATTGTGTTCAGATCTGGCGAGTTTGCTGGCCACACAATCCTCTTGATGCCATGGTTAGTAAGAAAGTCATTCACAATTCTTGCCTGGTGCGGACGTGCATTGTCATCCATGAACACAAAACCATCACCTATGGCAGTAGCATACGGCAGTACATGTGGCTCCAGGACCTCGGCAAGATAGCGCTCGGCATTAAGGTTATCATTGATTGGAATAAGTCCGGTTTTTCTTGCGCTGATCCCTTCCCACACCATCACACTTCCTCCCCCAAATGCTGTGGTAGGCTGCACACAACATTCAGCATATTGTTCACGATGCCGCCAAATCGGAGACCTTCCATCAATGTGGCGAAGGCAGGCGCTCGTCTCATCACTAAACATGACGTTTGCCCACTGCTGCCTTGTCCAGCGTACGTGGTCTCTGGCCCATTCAAGCCGTGCTTGTTTATGGCATAATGACAAGGGTGGCCTCTTGACCAGTCGTCGAGCATGCAGTCCAACGACACGGAGACGGTTTCTCACCGTTTGATCACTGATTCGTCTGGCTCCAGCTCCAGCAGCTGCGTGTAGCTGATCCCTGATGGCGCGTGCGGTTGACATTCTGTTTCGAAGTGCTATGTTTGTAATGAAGCAATTTTTATGTTGCGTTGTGGCCATTGGTCTGCCACTTCTCGGTTGGTCATTTACCTCACCATGCTGCTCAAATTTGTGACACAACTTTCTTATTGCTTTTGGGGTAACGCCCATTCTACGCGCAACTTGCTTCACACCGAAATTGGCCTCCAGAAGACCAATGGCAATTGCCCTATCCTGGTTTGATAAACGTGGCATTATTGAAGCATAGAACTGCGAACACGTTACTCTATGCACAACTAGTGACAGATTCAGTGATATTCCTCTGGCAAAGCCCATGTCCAATTTCACAATTTTTGAAATGGACCACTTGCATTCAGTGTGTACTCGGTCAGGCATGACTGATCTTATGAGGTAATCGATTTCACATATTAGCGCTATAGTGGCACTAATCACCTCTGAGAATTTTTATTACAATCAGATATATATCTTAGAAAAAATTAGACCATATTTAGGGGGGGACTTACTTTTTATATATATGTATAATGTCCTGATAGCGATTACTTATGGAGACACATCCAGAGGACATCGTTCCGCCGCGCAGTCGTCAAGTAGCTCAGTTAAATATGTTGTTTCTATCTGATTAATTCTGTATATTTAGTAGTAGGATTTGTTGAGCTTTCTGAACTGCAAAGATCATGTGATAGTTTGCTCCAATCCCTTATCGTATTGGGAATACAGCTGAATTTAAGGATGTCGGCTCTCGCATAAATTAGTTTGAAGCTGCTGTTATGCATGTTTCTGGTTTTCTGAATTGGCTTCTATTCACTGCTGGTTCGTACTGGTCATGGAAATCCTGGAATGTCATGGAATTTGCAAATTTAAATTCCAGACCTGGAGGGTCGTGGAAAATCAGCCTTTTTATCATTAGTTATGGAAAAATCATGGAAACGGGTATCATTAAAAATAAAATAAATCTGTTGGCCTAAATTCTGCCATCAGTTCTATGTGCAATAGAAAGTATAGCAACAACTTATCAAAACAAGACTGAGTTTGCTTGTTACAAGGCGCAATATTCAGACATTTTGCAGAATAACTCGGATCATAATTTATGTAGCTATGTACGTCATAAACACAAATCTCCAGGCATGTCTAGATATTAATTCTTGGAGGTCATGGTATTTGTTAATTTTGGTTATGAAAGACATGGAAAGGTCATTGAATTTCAAACACAGAAAGATGTATGAGCCCTGTTATGGCTGTTACTTGTAGCTTTGCTTGTTGCTGTAGACCCTTGTAGAACAGAATAAGATTATGTTTCCTTATGTTTCCTTGCGATTTTATGCAAACCTCTGATATTTTAGTCACTTGTAATGTTGACACCCAAATACTTTACTGATGAGACAAAACTTAGGCTGGTTCCTTTTAGCATGTAGCCAAACTTGGTTTGTTTTGATGCTCCCTGAAAAATTTCGGGGACCATATATTAGTCGCCAGTTTGTCCCTCTGTTCATCCATCTGTTCGTCTGCTCACACTACAAGTTTGTCTGTGCAATAATTTCAAGACTGTTTCACATATACTCATTAAACTTGGTGTGTGGATGCATCTTATGGAGGTGAGCAGTATGAAAATTAAGTCAGTGTGACCTACCTTTTACCTATTCACAGTTCATTGAACATTACCGAAAATTTTAGTCTGGGCTGTAGTTTCAAGAGTTTTTGGTATACGGGAACTCAACTTGATATGTGGAAATATGAAGTATGTTAAAGAGAAGGTGTTCAATGTGTGAAAAATCATTGAACATTGCCGGAAATTTTTTGTGAGGACTGTAGTCTCAATAGTTTTTGGTATACGGGAAGTAGACTTGCTATGTGTTTGCATCTTAGGGAGGTGTGCAGTGTTTGAAAAGTCGGGGAGCCTGACTTACTTTTCATGGGTCACTGAACATTACAGAAAATTTTCGTCCAGGCTGTGGTTTCAGAGTTTTTAGTATACATGAACTAAACTTTGTGCATGGATGCATTGTTTGCTGGAGGTGTGTTGCATAGGAAAAGTAGGTCCAGAACCATTTCTTGAGGTATGCCAGACACGACCTCAGCAATGTTTGATTTTAGTATTACACATTGTTTGCGATCCGTTAAAAATGAGTCAGACTCCAATTTAGTATGTTTTTTGACACAGCATATTTGTGCAATTTTAAGATTGCATATACAGAATTTAGTAGTAGGATTTGTTGAGCTTTCTGAACTGCAAAGATCATGTGATAGTTTGCTCCAATCCCTTAAATTCTTATATATAAGAATATACAAATTTGGAGAAGATGCTTTAAACTGGTTTTGTTCATATTTAAAGGACAGACAACAATACGTTTCAATTTCTGGAAAGGTTTCTAACCATTTGCCAATTGATATCGGAGTACCGCAGGGCTCTGTATTGGGACCTCTCCTGTTCATTTTATACATCAATGATCTCCCTATGTGTGTCAATAACCTTATGGATATGTATGCAGATGATACGACTATGCATACTGCTAGCTCCAATTGCTCTGAAATACGAAAAAACTTAACTAACGGTATGCAATCTGTAGAAAACTGGTGCGTAGATAATAAAATGTTGCTGAATACAGATAAAACTAAATTGATGATGTTGGGAAGTAGGTATAAATTAAAACATATAAACACACATGATGTTATAATACCTACAAGCAATGGAAACCTAAACGTTGTTAAATCTGACAAACTTTTAGGCTTAAATATAGATAATGCACTTACATGGAATGAACATATAGGCAAATTGTGTAAAAAGATTTCTTCGTTGATCTATATGCTAAAGAGAAATAAGAATTATCTTAACACAGAACAAAGAAATCTGTTTTATAAATCTTATATTCTTTCACACATAGATTACTGCAGTCTTGTATTTTGTCAATCTTCACCTACACTGTTGGATAGGTTAGAAAAGTTACAAAAGCGAGCTGCTAGAGTAATATTAGATATGCCTTATAGAACACCATCAGCGCCATTATATAAAACACTAAATTGGACAACTTTAACTAAAAGAATGATGATTAAAACAGGCATTATGACATACAAGGCGAGAAATGGGCTTGCTCCCAGCTACATAAAAGACATGTTCATTTCAATCGAGGATGCACACACTAGGAATTTGCGCTCAAAGACATTTAATCATCTACAAGTTCCCAAGATTAAAACAGATTATGGAAAGAAAAGCTTTACACATGCAGCCCCACAACTGTGGAATTCTCTACCCTCAACTGTTACACAGTCTACCACTTTAATGTCTTTCAAGTCCAATCTTCAGGAATATATAAATCAAATGTAATGATAAAGTAATAAACTCAGAGCCATTACACTCTGAATTCCAAGGGCATAGGTATAAAGCCAGCTAAGTATGTTAATGATGACATGATTTAAAGTGTGTTTAGCAGTGACACCCACGCTGCTTTCAAAATAATAAAATAAAAATAATAATAATAAAATAAAAAAAAGAAAATAAATAAATAGCTAGCATTCTAATAATTGTATATCATTTGTACACAGGATATAATACATGTATGTAAACTTTTGACTAATAACTGACTATTTCTACTTGTAAAATGTTGTATATATTTGTACATAGTATGATTTGTGTGTAAGTGTACTTGCAGTGGTTTTTTTTTTTTTTTTCTCTGTCAGTTTGTCTGTGTGCGTGCGTGTGTATGCATGTGTGTGCATTCTTTCTGAGGGCCTCGGGAAGATCAGATTTTACTGACGTTGTTTACCCTCATTAAATAAAGATTATTATTATTATTATTATTATTAAGATATCAAAATGTCACAATCAAGTGTTTCATTATGTACTGCTATTTGCACATTGAGTATTGTTTGTGTCTAACAGGAATTGGCAAAACACATGACTGGAACTTTAACTCTCAAATGTTCAAGAAAATTCCAATTTTCTCATTTTATGTCAATTTGCAGATCAAGAGAATATTATTTTTGAAAATTTACAACTTGACTGACTGTTTGTCTGCAAACGGCTATTTATCAAGACCACTACGGAGGCTAACATGAGTGTTAAAGTGTTATATATTAGCATGCATTGTTGAGTTTCCTGTCTGATGACACAAATTAAGGCTGTTCAGATGACCTATCAGAAGGGGGTCTAAGTTATCGAAGCAGCAGGTCTGATATTTACCTCTATTGACACTTTAATGGTCATGCCGGCCAAAACCGGCCTCTGCTATGGTCTTGTTCAATGTCTATTTACAGGCCAAGAGAATACAATTTTTGAAAATTTACCACTGGAATGACTGGCTCGATATCCGAGCCAGTCATTTCAGTGATAAATTTTCAAAAATTGTATTCTCTTGGCCTGTAAATGGGCATTCAATAGGCAGATATTAAAATTTGATAATCAGTGAAACAATACAGTAAGATAGATGCCTTTGAGATATGTTCTTGCGCATAGTAGTGCTTTAAGAATACAGAATTACAGGTTAAGTTACACCACTATAATGCTCTCTTGATTGTGTGCTAGAGCTGTGTGGGAAAGTAAATACAGTTTTAAGTCAGTGTTTGTTATGCATCCAACTAAGTAAACACTACTATTAACTGGCTCTTTGCATATTAACCCTTTCATCTCGGGGACACTTAGTGCAAAAATCTAAATCCTGAACCAGTGCACCTAATCTGCTGAGTATGAGCACCATAATTTGATTGGGAGCAATTGTTGGAGGTCAAGTCACTTAAATTAACATATTTTATGAAATATTTCTTGCGCCATATAGATAGATAATAATAGATAATTTGTTGTATGGATTTGGACAATGGAATTGGAAAGGTTATGTTTATCATGTTTATTGTTTATTTCTTTGAAAATTGAATGTCAGGGCTGGCTGACCTCATGTGGTCAGTGGTTCTCATAGGGGCTCCTTCTCAAAGAAAATACTCCAAACATATAGTTTTGAAGGCCCATGAGACCACTGGTACTGAACGTCATGTATGATTGCTAAATAGTAATGGGTTTTATGGGTTTATGCAAAAATATACCCAAAAAGATCGTGCAGGAGACCCACATAATTCATAGTTGTAAGTCCAAGCAGTGGTCATCTAATTTTAGCATGGATGAGTAACACTGCATTGGACCCCCCAGATTTCAATTTGGGATGTCCAGATTTCAGGCTTGGACCCCCGGATTTCAGGGTTTGGGATCCTCAAGATTTAGCAGTCATGACAAACACGGCCTGTGTCAGACACACACCACGATTAGCATGTAAGCATGCATGATTTCACCAAAGAGAATTGACCTGTGTTTTAACCCTTTAACCCTCATATCAGCCAAAAACAGCTTCTTCAGTGGTCTTGAGAAATGTCCATTTGCAAACCAAGAGAAGACTATTTTTGAAAATTTGCCACTGGAATGACTTGCTCGATAATCGAGCCAGTCATTCAAGTGGTAAATTTTCAAAAATAGTCTTCTCTTGGTCTGCAAATGGACATATTCTATGAGAAAATTTAAATTTTCTTGAACGAATTCTAGAGTTAAAAGGTTAATAACATGTGTTAATAAGTGTAACCATGCACAAATTCACTGAGGAATACTGAGCTGTGTGTTAATCACATGTTAATAAGTGTACCGTGGTTAATGCAGGCCAGTCATGAGATCATTGACCATGTGTATAATTATAATATCGTAACAATATGTTGCTGATGAAAACCAGTAATAACCCTTTAACCTTCAAATCTGTTCAGGAATGTTTAAAATTTCTCATAGAAAATTGTCATTTGCAGACAGAGAGAAAACTAATCTCGAAAATATACCGTTGAAATGACTGGATTGAGCCAGTCATTTCAATAGTAAATTTTCAAAAATAGTACTCTCAGTCTGCAAATGGCCAGTTCTCAAGTGTCAAGACCACTGTTTTGGGTCAGCTTAAGGGTTACAGAGTTACTGGTGATATTTGTGGGAACACTGTCCATGGTGAATTGTCTGTCATTAATTCTGCACACGCACGTTATTGTGGTGTGTGCTGTTGTCAAAGGCAGTTGCTGTTATACACATGACCTCTTTAATCCCTTAAACAGCAAGCGGAAACAAACCGGAAACGTGTTAGTTAATAGTTCGTACAATTTTGTATTCTGTTGAATATTTTTTACTTAACCTAAGGAAGCAATGGCTTGCAATCAAATTAAATCCAAAATATTCAACAGTACATTTTATTAGCTCACCTGGCCAGAACGGCCTAGTGAGTTTATGTCATGGTGACCATCCGTCATCCGTCTGTCTGTCAACTTTTGCTTTAAAATGCTAACAAAACCTTGGTGGAAGGATCCTATGGCGGTAGACTTCAACATATCAAACGAGAATTTTGATTGGTCAATTTCTTTAGTGGTCATCTTGGATTTTTCGAAAATGATCAAATCATGACTACTTAATCCTTTAAACCTTGAATTTGTTCGAGAAAATTTCGATTTTCTCATAGAAAATATCCATTTGCAGACCAAGTGAAGACTAATTTTGAAATTTTACTACTGGAATCCACTGGCTCGGTTATCAAGCCAGGCATTTCAGTAGTAAGTTTTCAAAAATAGTCTTCTTTTGGTCTGCAAATGGACATTTCTCAAGACCCCGGCAGAAGCCGTTTTGGGCTGATATGAGTGTTAAAGGCTTAAATGCATGTAGTTCAAATGCTAATGGGCCAGGTGAGCATCACAGGCCCTTGGGCCTCTTGTTGTGTTTTGGAGACAGGGTAGGTTATTTCTGAGCTGTACAATATATGTAGACATTATGTAATGGAGGAACATCTTTCTATTCACAGTTTTTGTTTTTAGATTACTTACATTCTTTGAAGTCTGATCGCAAAAAACTTAGCATGATGATGTTGTGTTATCCTTTTACCCATGGACACCTGCGACTGCATTATAGCCCAGTGTTACAATTGTATAGGATTATAGAAACACGTGCAGCATCATATTGTTGCATCTTGACTTCCATGGGGATTTTAGAGCCACGAATCCGCAACTTCCAAAAGGACTGGAAGGAGGATATTTCCTTTTCAATGTTCATCAAGCTGAAGAAGAGAGAACCCAAGATTCTACTCTTCCTTGACTTCTCAGTGCCCCGATGAGGTTCACCCATCATCATTCAGGTCTATGATGTTGGATACTTCATTCACAACGATGTTTTCACGCTTGAGCTGTTCTTCATCTATTGGAAGTAGTATATCAAGAGGACCTTATTCCACATCAATAACATCAAAATCATCTGAATACTACATCTCTAGGATCATATTAGCATAGCTATCATTCCGAGTGGAGGGTTTGGTTTTGTAGAGTTATGCTCGAACAGATGATAGAGCTGCAGTGAGGTAGCTCGTGAAAAGCATCAATTAGTGATAAGCCACCACCCTGTTTCCTATGGATGCTTCAAACTGAAGGAAGCAGTGATTTGATGGGAACATTTAGTCTTGTGTTTGCCAATAAGAGTCTCACCAGGCATAGTTCATCATCATCACAGGCAGTCTGGTGGAGAAATTGAAGGATCTGTGGTATCAAATGGTCGTGATATGTTGATTCACATCTTCTAGAATGAAGTCTCAATGCATTGATAGTACTACTGATGTCGACATACGTTGTTATGCACAGACTATCTCAGCACATCCACATCCTCTCTGAAAACATTTACTATGCCAGGTTTCAATAAATTTGTCAATCATGCCTCTGATATGAGATAATGTCAGATTTGATAGAATTCTACTGATGGGTTTCAAAAGCATTACTGGTCTCCGGTTGGATGGGAGTGCTATGACTGTACATGTACCGTCTCCCACAGCATCAATTGGGAGGGGTTGCTCATTAAGGCAGAGGTAATGAAGTGTGTGATTTGTGTAGAGATGGTGTTATCCACGTATTTAAGGAGTGCATTATTATTGTTGTCAGGCCACGATGCACAGCCATTCGTTAGAGCTGCTAATGCTTTTATAGCTTCTGTTACTGGCTTTTGCAGGGACCATGGCTCCAAGCCTTCAAATGTGGATGCAGGTTTGTTTTCAATTTCTGTGTCAGTGAACTGATCTTTGAATCATTTCTTGCTTCCTTGGTCTGAGTTGCTGAAGTGATCACGAGAGGTTATCTACAGCAAGTGGTTGCGCCAATCATCGGTGCACATGATCTCGTTGACCAGGTCATTTGCCTTTTTGATGGCGAGTTCTTTAAATCGATTGCTGATTTGGTGCAGGAGCTTATTGCAATTCTGTTTTAGTGCAGTTGGTTCCTCATTTCGACTGCTTTGATATTTACATAGTCTTGATGTTAATTTTATGTTGTTCAGACGGGTTTGTAACAAGTGGATCATCAACATAGGATTCCCTTTGTTTCGTATTCCTGACTACACTGATGTTTTTAGCAGCTGATGTCTCCACACATTTTAGGACTTTACTTAGGGCCTTGTTTGGTTTACAGTTGAGGTCAATCATGGCCATCTGCTCAATTATTGTTTTCCTATATATTAAAATCTATTCCATACTTAAATTATATATATATGATTCAATATTACTACGCCGGGTTGAATAGTAACCAGTAAAATTTGCTTCGAGCCTTAGATGTCAAGATATCTATATATATATATATATATATATATATATATATATATGTGTGGATATCTTGACATCTAAGGCTCGAAGCAAATTTTACTGGTTACTATTCAACCCGGCGTAGTAATATTGAATCATTTTAGCTAAGATGTGGCCATCACCCTATAAGCAAATATAGGCACATACATGTAATTGCTAAGATGTGGCCATCACCCTATAAGCAAATATAGGCACATACATGTAATTGCTAAGATGTGGCCATCACCCTATAAGCAAATATAGGCACATACATGTAATTGCTCCACCACAATTAAGTGCTTAGCCTTTAAACTATTTCTATTTATCTATCATCTTCAAAGGAAGCCACAAGTGATCACTGTCCACACATGTGTTCTATGGTATTTAACCCGTAAAGACCAGAAATGACATATTCTTTATGATTTAAGGATATTTGAAACTAATTTGATTGGGAGTTTCAAAATATTCAACAGCTTTCCTTTATAGTTGCTTTGTAATGGAGACACTGGTATTTCAGTTGATCAAGAGTTACATGTAAGTCAAATCATTGCCATTGGAGCTGTTTTTTGTGCCATTTTGGCTGGTGTTTTAAGACAGATGGGACTACCTCCTTAATGGACACCGTCATATTTCTGCCTTTTTCACTTTAACCATTTTAGTGGTCAAGATTGGAAAGGAAAATTTTTAATTTTACCTGGTGAATGTCCATATCCGAGTGGTAAATTTTAAAGAAATTCTTGGCTTTAAGCCATTAAATGGTGAAATCATTCCTCATACAGCTTTCACCACTGCAGCACATCAGCGCCTGAATGCCTCAGCAAATCATTCCTCATACAGCTTTCACCACTGCAGCACATCAGCGCCTGAATGCCTCAGCAAATCATTCCTCATACAGCTTTCACCACTGCAGCACATCAGCGCCTGAATGCCTCAGCAAATCATTCCTCATACAGCTTTCACCACTGCAGCACATCAGCGCCTGAATGCCTCAGCAAATCATTCCTCATACAGCTTTCACCACTGCAGCACATCAGTGTCTGAATGCCTCAGCAAATATCAGTCCTCATACAGCTTTCACCAGTGCAGCACTTCAGTGCCTGAATGCCTCAGCAAATCATTCCTCATACAGCTTTCACCACTGCAGCACATCATTGCCTGAATGCCTCAGCAAATCATTCCTCATACAGCTTTCACCACTGCAGCACATCAGCACCTGAATGCCTCAGCAAATCATTCCTCATACAGCTTTCAACACTGCAGCACATCAGCGCCTGAATGCCTCAGCAAATCATTCCTCATACAGCTTTCACCACTGCAGCACATCAGTGCTTGAATGCCTCAGCAAATCATTCCTGATACAGCTTTCACCACTGCAGCACATCAGTGCCTGAATGCCTCAGCAAATCATTCCTCATACAGCTTTCACCACTGCAGCACATCAGTGCCTGAATGCCTCAGCAAATCATTCCTCATACAGCTTTCACCACTGCAGCACATCAGTGCCTGAATGCCTCAGCAAATCATTCCTCATACAGCTTTCACCACTGCAGCACATCAGCGCCTGAATGCCTCAGCAAATCATTCCTCATACAGCTTTCACCACTGCAGCACATCAGTGCCTGAATGCCTCAGCAAATCATTCCTCATACAGCTTTCACCACTGCAGCACATCAGTGCCTGAATGCCTCAGCAAATCATTCCTCATACAGCTTTCACCACTGCAGCACATCAGTGCCTGAATGCCTCAGCAAATCATTCCTCATACAGCTTTCACCACTGCAGCACATCAGCGCCTGAATGCCTCAGCAAATCATTCCTCATACAGCTTTCACCACTGCAGCACATCAGTGCCTGAATGCCTCAGCAAATCATTCCTCATACAGCTTTCACCACTGCAGCACATCAGCGCCTGAATGCCTCAGCAAATCATTCTTCATAAGCTTTCAACACTGCAGCACATCAGTGTCTGAATGCCTCAGCAAATATCAGTCCTCATACAGCTTTCACCAGTGCAGCACTTCAGTGCCTGAATGCCTCAGCAAATCATTCCTCATACAGCTTTCACCACTGCAGCACATCATTGCCTGAATGCCTCAGCAAATCATTCCTCATACAGCTTTCACCACTGCAGCACATCAGCGCCTGAATGCCTCAGCAAATCATTCCTCATACAGCTTTCAACACTGCAGCACATCAGCGCCTGAATGCCTCAGCAAATCATTCCTCATACAGCTTTCACCACTGCAGCACATCAGTGCTTGAATGCCTCAGCAAATCATTCCTCATACAGCTTTCACCACTGCAGCACATCAGTGCCTGAATGCCTCAGCAAATCATTCTTCATACAGCTTTCAACACTGCAGCACATCAGCGCCTGAATGCCTCAGCAAATCATTCCTCATACAGCTTTCACCACTGCAGCACATCAGTGCCTGAATGCCTCAGCAAATCATTCTTCATACAGCTTTCACCACTGCAGCACATCAGTGCCTGAATGCCTCAGTAGGATTTTATTTCTTTAACCCTTTGACCCTCGAATTTCTTCAAGAAAATCTCATTTTTCTCATAGAAAATGCCCATTTGCAGACCAAGAGACTATTTTTGAAAATTTACCACTGGAATGACTGGCTCGGTTATCGAGCCTGTCATTCCAGTGGTAAATCTTCAAAAATAGTCTTCTCTTAGTCTGTAAATGGACATTTCTCAAGGCCACTGCAGAGGGTGGTTTTGGTCAGCTTGACTATTCGACAGTTAACCGTCTGACTACTGAATTTTGAAGATGACATATTACATGGATTATATCTTTTGACGTGCTAAATATTTTGAAAATGATTTGACTGAAAGTTGTTTGTGGCTAAGCCACAAACAACCTTCAGTCAAATTGTTTTCAAAATATTCAGAGTTTTTGCTCATTGAAATTATTGTCTGGTGGCTTGCATCAGTGAGCCAGGTAATGATTAATGGTGGTCAAGAAAATATTTATGTTTATAAATGTCCATTTGCAGACCAAGCGTGGACTTGGTTATCCAGCCAGTCATTTCTGTTGGGAATTTAAAAAATCTAGCTTTATTTTGGTCTGCAAATTGACATTTATCAAGACATCTACAGCGGCAATTTTTTGGTGGGTTTAACGATTAATGAATTAACTTTGACATCAATCATCCAAGTAGATCGGGTTTGAGAAAGATTGTGTGACATGGAGCGTGCATGTGTATGGTTGTTTTCAAATAGGGATTATACGATTATTTACTGTGCATTATTGATCGTATGAACATATCGTATATTCTGTGTATGTTTAATGTGCTGCACTACTTTGTGTGTTTACAGGATGAGTTGAGTCAAGTGAATAATGTTTCACAGGTATGTATGTTCTGGTCACCTGTAGTTTAATTAAAACACGTCCAGGTAATTAACATTTTAACCCTTTAATATTCATACAAGCCAAAGATGACTTCTGAAGTGGTCTTGAGAAATGTCAATTTGCAAACAAAGAGAAGAGAATTTTTGAAAATTTACAACTGGAATGACTGGCTTGATAACCGAGCCAGTCATTCCAGTGGTAAATCTTTTAAAATAGTCTTGTCTTGGTTTGCAAATGGATATTTTCTATGAGAAAATGAACAAATTTGAGTGTTAATGTGTTAAAAACAAATATGGACAAATAGGTCACAATGTCCATCTGCTGGCCCATCCAGGGATCCTCTATGTTATCAAACATTGTCACTGACTAACAGCTAACCGAGACAGTACTTTCTCTGGTAAGTTTCCTAAAGTATTCTTCTTGATTGGTCTCCAAATGTACATTTCACAAGAACACTGAATAACCGGGCGTCTTAATCAGTGACAAACTTTGATAACATAGATGATCCATGCATGGGCCAGCAGATGTGCATGGTGACCTATAATCAGCTGTATCAACTGATTGATAAATGGAGAATTCCTGTTTCCGTCAATCATATGATGTCATAATCAACTACGGGAAGTTTAGGATGACGTTATAATCAATTATGTCATGAATGATGTAGATATTCATGACCTAGATAAGTTCATTGCAAGAGCTTAATTGATGACGGACTAAATGTTGTTGTACGAATTGTATGTCTGCTATTTAATAAACATGCTGTTAAATATTTTGAAACTAGTTTGACTGGGTGCTGTTGCTGCAATAGGCAGCAACAGCACCCAGACAAATTAGTTTCAAAATGTTCAACAGCTTACCTGTATAGATTTCTGGAACTTGTGATTCAGAGAGTGCAACATGGGGTGGAATGGAGCTCGAGATGGGCATGTTATAGCTAAAACTGGGGCCTCCATTATCCTGTTCTGCCGAATCAGCTTCTGATGTTCCTGGAGCGGTTACTGCCACTGACAGCTTACAACAACATCTTTCTATGTAACAAATATCAGCCTAGTAGTCCTATAACATCAATCAATCAATCAATCAATCAATCAATCAATCAATCAATCAATCAATCCACCAACCAACCAATCAAAACAAATCAGTCATTCTTGATTAATCAACCACTCCTATCAGTCAATATAATTTCGAACATGTCACATGTTATTTTTCATCGGATGTGTATATATTTCTAACAATTCATCATTTCTGAATAATGTATTATCATAGCCTGAGGGTGGGAGTTCCTGCAGATACGCTCACCTTTGATGAGCAAATTCACATGCATGACTAATGGCAGGTGAAATAAAAAGTATAAATACATAGATAAATACATGTTCACCGGGTTAATAGGTATTAACCCCTTTAATGCTCAACTTTGTTAACCCTTTAAACCTCGAATTTGTTCAGAAAATGTCCATTTGCAGACCAAGAGAAAACAATTTTTGACAATTTACCACTGGAATGACTTGCTCAGTTATCGAGCCAGTCATTCCAGGGGTAAATTTTAAAAAAATAGTCTTGTCTGCAAATGTACATTTCTGAAGAGCACTGCAGAAGCCGCTTTCGGCAGATATGAGTGCTAAAGGGTTAAATAAAATCAAAATATGTACTCATTGAATTTCTATTTGCATGTAAAGAGAGAGAGAGAGAGAGAGAGAGAGAGAGGTATTTTTAAAAATTTACCACTGGAATGACTGGCTCGGATATTGAGTCAGGCATTCCAGTGGTGAATTAAAAAAAAAAAATCTTGTCTAAATGGGCATTCGTCAAAACCACTGCAGTGGCCGGTTTTGGTGGACCTAATCATTAAAGAGTTGATATTGAAAAAGCTATTGTCAGTTCCCTTAGATAAGTCAACATTTACTATAATGTTTCGGTGGACGGAAATCCCCTGTCCGTCTTGAAAACAGTATTGACCTGAAATCTATTTCTGTCAAAGAGAACAACATTTTCAAATTGAACATGATTCCATTATCGTGTTGTGTGGACAGACTTAAATCGAGACGCTCAGGCATGACGAGTATGCACATTATATGTGAGATATGAGCTTCTCTAGTCATGTGGCAGAGGCGTTACAAAGATTTAGGATGTTTAGCTACAATTACTAGATATTATGTATTGAAAAAATGTTGAAAAAAATTCGATAAAAATTCACGTAATAATGTGTGCATTATTTTAACTCCTTATTGATAATTTTTCTTAAAGAAAATCATTATTTGCTTATTGAATGTACATTTGCAGGGTATTAGTGAATGACTATTTCTTAAAATTTACCACTAGCGTCACTGGCTTCATTATCAAATCAATCGTCCCAGTGGTAAATTTTCAAAAGTACTCTTGTGCAAATGGACATTCCTCAAGACTGTTGTAGAGGCCGGTTTTGGTCGAGTTGACACTAAAAGGTTTAATCTATTATAAAACCGTCTATCCATATATAACATGTAAGGTATGCGTCAGGACTATTTTAAATCATGGATACTGTCACCTGTAAGTAAATGATTATTATTAGTTGCTGTTATTTAACTTAAAATATAATTACCTACAATTAACCCTTTAACACTCATATCAGCGAAAATAGCTTCTACAGTCATCTTGAGAAATGTACTTTTGCAAACCAAGAGAAGACTTTTGTAAAATTTACCATTGGAATGACTGGCTCGATAACCGAGCCAGTCATTCCAGTGGTAGATTTCCAAAAATAGTCTTCTCTTGGTCTGCAAATGGACATTTTCTATGAGAAAATTGAAATTTTCTTGAAAGAATTCATGTGTTAAAGTTTTAAGGAACTCTACCAATCACAATAGCCACCCGGCAAATATAGCTCAATCCTATTGAACTCTTGCTCTAAGTTAAATGCTTAAAACAGCTTTTCCTTGTTTAAGGACAAATAATTTCCAGATCTTTCGTGTATATTAAGCTTGCTTCTATCCGGGGTTCATGATATGAAGTTGTTGTTTGTTGACCCTCTTGAGTAAATTTGCATGGAGCAAGTACAATAGTTTACCTGCCTTTCATGCCTGTTAAGATAGACATCTTTTTATCTTTTTGGATTTGTCCAATCTCCGCTCAGATAGCTGGGAGGTTAATCTTCTTCACTGGAGAAGCTTTGTAGGATTTATCTTTTTTATTGCCATATTGATATTGATCTGTAATTGTCAGTGTCGTGATTTTTGAAATGACTTGTTAGATTTGTATCTAATATAGTACATGTGCGGTGTTAACCCAGCATTTCACAGTGTGTTCAACAGCGCATGGAAACAACAGGCTTCATACAGATATAGTGACATATAGTGTGAACAGTTTCCATGACAGTTATTGCTACCATAATATTCACCTCCTGCCATAGAATGAGTTAAAAAATTTCTCATGAATTCACCCTCAAGATTCCATCAAAGAATTAGCCATGCATAGGATCTAGTAATTCCCCACATATTTATTATCAATTGCGCTAAATTAGGTTATCTGACCTCATGTATTTAAATACAAGTATACAAATGTACATGTATAAGCCAAATAATTGTGTTAGCTGCACCCTATCATTACTTTACATAGGCAAGGAGTAATAACTATGGAGCCTTTAGAAACATCCGCTCAAGTTTTTCTATGACAGGCCTAATACGCTGAGTCAAATGTTAAAGCACGAGAAAAGGGAACTATCAAATGATGTTTATTGGTAATTTCATTCAATATATACTACCACTGGTAAAAAATGAAAATGAATCAAATGAATGAGAATAAGTTTGAGAAAAAGCATTTACGAACTCTTGTGCTTGATAAACTTGGAAGCAATTAGTGATACCAGTGGGCCAGCAGTTTGCGCTCGGTCTTGTGTCAGCTTTGTGTTCATGTACCGCATACCTCAATCTATAGTGAAAAAAGACCTGAATATAGTTTCTTAAGCAGTACAAATAGTATTCTCTATAGGCGGTGATATAGAGCGATTATCTCAGATTATCTCACTGTTTTTAATTCAATGTTGATCAAACAATAAATTTGAAAGCCACTCTTTCAAGTGGAAGCAATGAGATAAAAACATTTTCAAATCACACTGCTGGTTTCCAGGCTCATTTAACTTGATACCTACTGAATATTTTGAAATTCATATGACTGAAAGTAGGTCCTGTCACTGGAAACAATGGCTTTTAGCCAAATTGTTTTAAAATTAAACAGTATCCCTGGGCCGTAGATTATATGACCACTTGTCATGGCTGTAGAGGATATTATTTATTCATCTGCATACACCAGTGCGCAAAGTCCCAGCACCATCACTAATTAGTTCCCGACGAGTGACATAAATGATATTGAGCTGCTTTTTTCACATTCCTATTTGTGTTTCTACTGGTGGTTATAGTTTAATTATTACATAAAGTTAATAAGTTATCATTCAATAGCATTTGTTAGTTCCCTAGTTGTTTCCTATAAACTTCATTATCTCAATGCACCTTTTCAGCATTGACGCAATTGCTATAGGATTTCACTTAGCCAACGCTCAAAGCACCGCTTCTGGCTCACTCACTCTGCAGGTCCAGTCAGTATCAAGCAGCTAATAGCCAAATGACCTTATGGCATGGCAACTGTCCATCATCCATCCAGCAACTTTTATTTTAAAACGGGTTAGGCGCCAGAACATATATTGAGATTTTTGATTCAGTGATTTTTTGGGTGAAAATTTTAGATTTTGTGAAAAATTTACTTGAAATTGTCAAAACGCATCTCGTCCTTAGCCGTTTGACAGAGTTTAGGCAAATTTATCTTGGAGGACCATATGGCAGAAGACTTCAGAACCTCTATTCAGAATTTTGATTAGTTGATTTTTATGGTGAAAATCCGATTTTACTGGACATTGTCAAAACGCAAATCCTCCATAACCGTTAGATGGATTTAAACCAAATTTTACTGGAAAGATTCTATGGAGCTAAGCTCCAGAACTGATAATTCAGAATTTTGAATGGTTAAATTTTTGAGCAAAAATCATAGATTTTATGAAAAATGTACAGGAAATATCCAAAATGCAGATCTCCTTTAGTCCACATACTTGACAGCCTTCATCCATATTTGGCTAGAAATACTATAAAGCAGTACGCTCCAGAACATCTATTCAGAATGTTGATTGATCAATTTTCGGGCGGAAATCTGAGATTTTATGAGTAATTTACCAGAAATTGTTAAAATGCATTTCCTCCTTAGGTGCTCTCTTTCATCCTTAATCAATCGGCAGATTTAAAAAGAAAATTTTCGGCGTCCATCTGGGATTTTCTGAAATCCTTCAAAACCGTTTTTAGTTTAACTCTTTAACGGGCATACCGGCCAAAACCCGGCCTCTTGTCTACCAGCAAAATCTGAAAAGAGTTAGCGCACGTCGTTTGGTAGAAAAATGCCAATGATACCAGCTATTAGGGTGTTCTATGTCGGTTATCACCAGGGTGGATGTAGGGTCTGAAAGTGGTGCAAAAACCTTTTACAGGCCCGTTTCCATGGTAACCAAGAGAAATTATCACAAATATATAAGTTTGTTCTAATGCGAATAACTTTCTTCATATGACAGCTAGAAACATGCTTCTGGTGTTGACTGAAAGATGATAATTCCCCTCTAAGTGGTCCTGCCAGTTACTCATTTGTGGGATCACTTATTCTACAATTATGACATCACAAACATGGAATAGACTTTCTAGGAATTCGAACATTTTCCATTTTCCCTGTAATGTCCAGGTGTGTACTAGCACCTCGATATTATGTATTTAGTAGCAATGCTATCTAGCTTATTGAAAATATATGTCGTACGTGATATAGGCTCTGTAAAATAGTGATTAACCCTTAATTTCTATGATAACTCTTATCGCGATTTTGAAAAAATAACGAAGGGTCCAGGGTAATTTTAGAATTTACAGTTAAAAGTAAATTATAAAATAATTTTTACCTAAAACGTCATCCAGCAATATCTAAATCAATTGTAACATTGCTTCAATTTAATTAGTCATTGCGCTCATCTATATTGTGCATGCATACAATATTACATATCACTGGGAGAATTTCTAATAGATTTGATACTATTAGTCCTTTTAGTTAAACGAGTAAGATAACTTAACAGTCCACTCAAGTTATTGAAACCAAAAAGACGGAGGGTTAGTGTAGATCTAAGCAAGTGTGTCATCTGCCAAAAGGAAGATGAACAGAAACTGAGGCACAGCTCAGTTCCAGGAATCAAATCATTTCTCGTTGCTTTGAAGATAAGGAATGATGCTGGAATATGCATTCAGTATAATGGATTGGAATCTATAATACAAGTCAAACACAACAATGAACTTGAATTCATTGAAGCACAGCCAGATCTATTATGGCATAAGAACTGCTACTCATCATTTAAATCGACAACAAATTTGATGGTTTTGTAGTCCCGGATTGAACCAGGAGAAGAAGAATTGGCATCGCCAAGTCAACGACATCCCCGTGAATCATTTGACTTTAAAACACTGTGTGTGTTCTGTGGCCTGAAGTCTTACAGAAGAGATAAAAGTTTGGTCAATGTAGCAACTTTCGAATTCGGAAAGACTCTTGAAAGGTGGGCCAAAGAGAAAAATTATCCTGAGATAAAAAGGAGAATCGGAGGTGACTTCAACAAATTGATAGCATTAGAAGCGCGATACCACAAAGTTTGTCACAGTAAATATTTAAAGCCGGCAAGTCAGGCTTCGGCAGTTAGTTCACCACATGATGCCGTATTCAACGAACTTCTCTTTAATAGAACCTGAACTTGAAAAGGGTAAAGCCTTTGATATGACCAGCTTGTTAAATCGATATCGTGATCTGCTAAAACAATATATGTCAGAAGACGAAGCCAACCTCTACACCCGCCAAGGTCTTAAGCACAAGTTAGAGACAAATTGCAGCGAGATCATGCAGAATCAAAATCTTGGGCAGCAAAATAAACCAGATTTAGTTTTGTCAAAGTCCATTGAAATACAGAATGTACTCAATAAGGTGGCAGAAATGAATGAAATGATGACTGCCGCACAAGTTGCTGCAGATATACACTTAAAATGTGGTGAAACCTTTGCGTCTCGAGGAGGTATTCTCTTCCATGCAGCATTAATATTGCATAGTTCAATAATCTCGCCACCAACCTCTAAATCCACAGGATATCTCTGCACAAAATGCAGAGAAATTGTTGGATGATGAAGTGTACATGTTTCTCTATTGGGTCCTTTCATGGGGAAGGGAAGGGTCATGGGAAACCGTTAATAAAGATGACGTAAAACAGGCTGATGAAAGATTACATCGGCGTATTTTATCCATCGGCCAAAACATAGTCTATATTGCATCATCAGGCCGTTGTAGAACACCTAAGAGTGTTGGACTCAGAGTTAGTCTACATCAAATGACTCAATCAGATGTAGTCAAGCTAATAAATAGACACGGTCATTGTATTCGCTACGATGAAGTCCGCAGAATCGATGCATGTTGGGCCAATCAGCACCTTGACAATGAATTGCATATCCCTGTAAACATGGTGGCAGGAAAGGTTACAAGATATACAGGTGATAATTTCAACAGAGCTACAGAAACACTGAGTGGTGCTCATCATGATGTTGTGAATATGGTACTCTATCAGGCTGCTGGTGATGGTGATGAACTGCAGAAGTTGGGAAGCATCAATAGCTCTAACATTAGACAGAGAAGTATTCAGAAAAAGGACCAAATCACTAAAATCCTACAGTGTCCAAATATTGGTGCGAAAAATCCCAACCCAATGCACCTATAGAAAAAGGTAAAACTTGACTGGTTCACTGTCTGTACGTCAGAACATGAGCGAATGCGTGGCCTTGATCAGGATTTTATGCTATTACGACAGACACCATCAAAATTATTTGGAGTCACTTTTGATCCAGAATCATTGCAAACAATGCCAGGATGGACAGTTTATCATGCTATTGTGACGACTAATGTCAATGTTGTGAAGCCCAATATTGGTTACTGTCCAATGATCCCTGCCTCAGCAGATGAGTTCAACACTGTGTACACCATGATGAAGTATCTGCAGTCTGCATTTCGCTCACTCAGTCAGAATTGGACATACACAGTGTATGATGAAGGTATATATTGCAAGGCTCAGATGATTAAGTGGAGAAACCCAGATGAATTTGACAGTGATCATATTCAAATGGGAGGCATGCACTGTGCATTGAATTTTATGGGTGACTTAGGTCGTGTTTTGCAGGAAAGTGGTTTTGAGGACATTCTTGTGGAAGCGACCATGTATGGATCAGCAACAATTAGCCATGCTATGAAGGGCAAAGCATACAATCGAGGTGTTAGAATTCATAAGCTGATGAATGAAGCATTGAGTCGACTTAAATGGATGGCATTTGCTGATGCCATTGAAGCAACAGAAATTTCACAACTTGAAAGGAATATTATCTTGGAGAAAGCGGAACATTGCACCACAGCATTTGAGGATCTCCAGCATGCACATGGCGAAGGCAGAGATGCGGCTAAAAAGGCACTAGAAGATTTCTCACATTCTCTGCAAAATCTGCATTATCTAGTGGAGAAATTTGTGAAGAAAGGTAAAAAATGTTCAGACACATTTGTCTTCTGGGAAAAATATGTTTCAGATTTGTCACAGCTGCTTTTGGGTTACATTGCCGCAAAACGTGATGATAACAAGTCCTTGGAAATAGAAAGACACGGAAAAGAAGTATACTCCCTTGGCTTGAGAAGGACCATGCCACTGTTAAACTTCCAGCATCTAGTGAGCCAACATTGGGTGTCATTGATCTCATGATGTTGCTAAGAATGGTTTGTACTGACACAGCCAAGTGTACTACCTTTGGTGAGCTATCAGATCAGCTCTTGGACACAGTCTTGAGTTTAAAATGTCAGTATATTGCTGTGGTTGGTGGCAATTATACGAATGAGGAATCAATAAAATCAGGTGAACGGGTCCGCCGTGGTAATATCCAGATGCAGGAGATAAAGAATCCAACTGTTCTAACACCACTTCCAAAACAGCGGCTGAAGATGTTGTCAAATGCAAAGAACAAGGCAAACCTTGCAAACTTCCTTTCTCATGATTGGATCATTAAGTTGGAACATAGATTAAAAGCTGGTTGTAAGGTGTATCTTGCTGGTGGATTCCATGACATGAATCGAGTAGTGAAGATCGTGTTTGGTGGGCACGATGAAGTACCAGAGCTTGGGTCAGATCATGAGGAAGCCGATTCTCGAATGTTTACATATTTCACACGCGAGATATAAATTAGGCGTCAAAGGGTACTTCTTTGGTGTCTTGACTCAGTTGTTGCAGCCATGTGTCCACGATACTGCTTGGTACTTGACTTGAAAGAGCTCTATCTAAAGACAGGTATATGACAAAAGAAGAGATTCATTCCAATGCATACCATAGTGACCCAACTTGGAAAAAGTATGAGCTATATGCTACCAGCGATCCACGCAGCCAGTGGATGCGATTCAACCTTGGCGTTCGGTGGGATAGGCAAACAAAAATGGATAAATCTTATCGAAAAGCACCAAGAATTACACAGTGGGCTACAACATTTCGGAGG
Organism: Chaetoderma sp. LZ-2023a; assembly: GCA_034401795.1. Lineage (NCBI taxonomy): Eukaryota > Metazoa > Mollusca > Caudofoveata > Chaetodermatida > Chaetodermatidae > Chaetoderma > Chaetoderma sp. LZ-2023a. The sequence goes on from CM067370.1 coordinate 15,920,993, forward strand.
CAGTCCTTCTGACATCAACTGGGAAAACGAGGATGTCATGATAACACTAGTGCCTCTACTGTATTGCGGAAAGAAACATGTATCACTTGATGTAGTTCGTAATGAATTATTTGCAAAAAACAATGCAAAAAATGAGAAATTACCACCAACAATGGATAGCTTCCGTTTGCATCTCAAATGAGCAAATTATCAGTCATTTGTATGGAATCATGCAACAGTTCTGTACCTCAATGTATCATCTGTTGATAATGGCTGGGTGTTCGATGAAGATGGGCACCTTGTGCCATGTATGATGATGCTCTCTCCAGCACCTGAGGCAATACTCGCATTTACACAATGTATGTGCCAAGCGGATTGTTCAACAAGGAGATGCAGGTGTCCTCTGAATCAGATACAGATTAATGATATGGAACATGAACTGACCTACACTACTGACCTACACATCGTCCTTGCATTCATAGAATGATTCATTCTGCGAAGAAATCGCATTTACCGAGGTTGGAGCGGCATCAAAATTCATGCTTACATTTAGGCTGACTTTTAGGGTATGACTTCCAAAATGTTGTATTAAATATTTTCCAAACCACACATCCCATTCAATGTACCAATTTGATAAGCCAGACATATTTTTTAATAAATGGGACAATATTGAGCTATCAGAATACGAACCAGAAAACAAATTTTTACAAAATTATTATGGTAAACGTGAAAATATGAGAAAAATGACAATTTTTTATGTTTGTGACGTCATAATTATATGCAAATTATTCACAAAACAAGAATAAATGTTACCGCTAGCTAGATGACTATGAGACCTTTCATTTAACGCCAGAATTGTCTTTCTAACAACAAAAATAAGAAAGATATGATAGTTAAAACGAAGTATATTTCTTTGCAGTAATTGATTATGGTTATCATGGAAACGGTTCTGCAAAAAATAATTGCAGCACTTTCAGACCCTACATCCGCCCTGGTGATGACCACTATAGAGCCCCCTAACAGTTGTTACTATTGGCATTTTTTTACTAGACCACTTGTGCCATGGCGCTGAATTCTGATTTTGCTGGTAGACTATCTGTTATGTTCTTATGTTCTTTACAGGCCAAGAGAATTCAATTTTTGAAAATTTAACACTGGAATGGCTTGCTCGATAACTGAGCTAGTCTTTCCAGTGATAAATTTTCAAAAATTGTGATCTCTTGACCTTTACATGGACATTCAATTGCCACATATTTAAATTTTCTTGACCAAATGTCACCACTAAAGGGTTAAGTCTCATTTTTAGCTCACTTGACCAGTCCCATCCAACTTTTTCTTTAGACGACTTCTTTTCAAGAACCACTGAGCCGATTTCAGTTATATTTGGCAGGAAGCATCCATAGGGCATAGAGATCCAAGTTTGTTCAAACAAAACCGATAGGCCAATTTGGCTGCCGGCCATCTTGGATTTTGGCAGATTAAAAAAAATATCCTTAAAAATCCCTGAAACCGTTTGGGGAATCGATTCAAAACTCATGAAACATCATCTAGGGTAAGAGGTAAGCCTAATTTGTTCAAGAGAACTTGATTGACCAAATGGTTCAGTGGCCATCTTGGATAACCTAGTTTTTGCGGAAATGACCATCAGATTAGCACTGAATGGATCAGGACGAAATTTTGGAAATATACTTAAGAACTGAGAGCCATTAAAGTTTGTGCAAGGGAAGTCAATCCATCAAACAACATGGCCACCATGGACCAATAAAAATAGATGCAAATGTCATGAAAAATGGTTCAGCGGTCATCTCGCAAGGACGACTTTTCCAGAACAGCTGAACGGATCGGCAAATTTAATTGGAGTAATTTTGAGGAGGCCAGCTCCTTTTTTCGAAATCTCAAAAAGTATTCAAAACTTATCGTCTTTGTTAATAATGACCAGATGTCGACCAAACTTGGCTGGAAGGACCCTAAACTGTTAGACTTCCGAACTTGTATACAGAAATTAGATTGCTCAAAATGTCAGACAAGATTGGCTAACATCTCATATTTCTTTTCGAGAAAATGATTTTGTATTAATTTAAATCATAATCAAATCTTATGTAATGAACTATGAAGCATTTCAAGTCTAGTTAGGCCTCCTGTTGAAATGATACACCATTGGATACAGTAATGTATTATTTTTAGCTCGCCTGGCCAGAATGGCCAATTGAGTTTATGCCATCATCCATCCATCCATCCATCCATCCATCGTCTGTGCCTCCATCACCCATCAACTTTTGCTTTAAAATCTACCTCCTAAACCGCTTGGCAGATTTTAACCAAATTTGGCTGGAAGTATCCTATAGTTGCAGGCTCTAGATTACCTATTCAGAATTTTGATTGTCAATTCTTTCGAAACCTTTATTGGATTTTCCAGAAACCACTACATGTACTACTTAATCAAATCTCAAATTTAACTAAACTTGGGTGGAACAATCCTATGGCCGTAGGCTTCAACATATCAAACGACAATTTTGATCGGTCAATTTATTTCGTGGCCATTTTGGATTTCCCAAAAATTTTCCCTAAATCCTTTCAAATGTATCTGCTCTTAAACCACTTGGAAGATTTCAACAAAATTTGGATACGAGGATCCAATAGTCATAGGCTCCTGAACTTCTATTCAGAATTTCTATCTGTATATTTTTCCGGCGACCATCATGGATTTTCCAAAAATTTTCTGGAAATCATTTACAAAGTATCGCCTAAACTGCTTGACAGATTTTAAGCAAATTGGGCTGGAAGGATCCTATGGGTGTAGGCTTCAGGTCTTGTATTCAGAATTTTGATTGTTTCATTTCAGAACTTCTATTCAAAACTTTGGTTGATTCTTTTGATGGCCATCTAATTTTCCAGAAAAAAAATTACGGTAAATCGTTCAAAATTTTACACCTACTTTACTAATGGCCTGATATTAACCCCACATTTGTGTGAAACAATGGTGCTGAGCTAAACTCAAAACTTCCATTCACAATTTTGATCGTTCAGTTTTCTCACCCAATATTTTGGATTTTCCGAAGTTTTCCAGAAATCCTTTAAAATGCTCCTTAATTAATGGCCCAATTCTAATGAACCTTGTGTGGAACGTTTCTGTGGTAGTAGGCTTCAAGATTTCTAGCGAGAATTGTGATTGGTCAGTGTTTTGGCGGCCATCTTAGATTTTCTGAAAATTGTCTAATGGTTTAAGACGCTACTCATGAATGAATGGCCCAATTTCAACTAAAGACTTGAGTGGAAGGATCATATATATGGCAGTAAGCTTTCACATATATCCAACGGGAATTTTGATTGATTAATTTTTTGGATGGCCATCATGGATTTTCCAGAAATTATCCATAATGTCTACATAAATGCAAATGGGTCAAATGCTAATGGTCCAGAGCATCACAGGCCCTTTGGCCCCTTGTTTATATTTTTGTGAAAAATCATATTATTTGCATAAAAATACACCATTATACCTATATGTAGGTTCATTAACTCGAATTGACAAAAGCGGAATTTTAAAGATAAAATTAACTGGATTAAAATTTTGCAAAAATATAGAAACAAATACATAAATGTATAGGAAATTGTCTTAGCTTTCCAGTGATGTATGACAATATTAGTTCTTTATATAAGCTGCATAAAGTGCCTTGTAACCGAAGCTTAGCGGTAAAATAATACTTTCGGTCATCGCCCCGCACTTTTACCAATCAGAAGTGTTGAGCAATGCACTGTGGGAAGGTGAAATATGCCAATGTTGGATTAATGGTCTATTTGCTTGAACAAGGATTAGATTCCCCCCCCCCCCCCCCCCCCCCCCCCCGTATTTAGTTTTGGGTGAGGGTGGTTCCCAAGACAGTGTTGCCAGGGCACCAAATTTTGGTGCTTGTGTGATCAACTCCACGTGGTCAGCACGCAAGAGACTTAGAAGTGTTAAGTAAGGGTGGGGGCTGTACTCTGGCAAGGCGGGGGCAGTGTGGCTGATAAACCATGAATACTTGACATTGAATAAGGAGAGTTGACATGGTTGATGTATGTGATCTAAATATTTAAAAACCTGCCACACAGTATCCACTGCACGATATAAATTGCTTGTTTTTGAAAATGATTGATTGTATTAATTTGATTAAAAATACCATTAATTAGTCATTTATTGATTAACCAGTGGATCGATTGATTTGACAAAAAAACAAACACAATTGGCAAGAATTAATATCTTTATGTGATCTAATTATGGAAAGAAAAAACCAACTGTGCCAAATCTACGTCTCATAAAAGATACATGCCACTATAAGTATTGCCGGTTTTAAATACATATTTGTATTTCTTTATAGCTTCTCTTGTGTCAATAGCACTCAAATTGCTACTGAAATCAATTAACCATTTAATGGTCAAGATCTTTCGAGAAATTAGAATTCTTCCAAGACAGGAAAAGATTTTAATTTACAAAAACATGAAAAATAGCTTTCTCTTTATCTGCAAATGGACATTCTGCATGACCACTGCAGAGGCCATTTATTGATGGGTAATGGTCAGGGTTTTGCTTGGCCTGTATCCATTTCCAAGTCAAGAGAAGGCTATTTAAAAAAAAATTTATCACTAGAATGCCTGGCTCATTTTCGGAGTCAGTCATTTCAGGGGTTCTTTTTAAAAAATCGTCGTCTTGACCAACACCACTTCAGATGCCATTCTGTATGCCTTGAACTTTAAGGGGTTACCGTTACACAAAACATTGGCTGCTGTATGTAAAGTTTTAAACTGTTTAAGATCATATAATGAATCATGTGTTACGAAACAAACCTTTATCTGATTACCAATATGATCAGGCACTATGCAGCTCTTACAAAGAATGGAATGGACCGTTCCAGTTTTAGCTATACCCGCCCATCTCTATGTAAGCTCCACCCACACCGCGTCGTGTTGGAATTGATCGATCCCCGAATAGCCTAACTCAATTTCCTGAAACTATACAGGTAAGCTGTTGAATATTTTGTAATTAATTTGACTTCGTGCTGTTGCTGCCTATGGCATGTTTATTAAAAAGTAGAGCCATACACTTACAATGTGTCGGACTATTAAGAGTTAAAGATGGGCCTAATAGAATCATTTATGACGTAATGATTATGAAATCCTCCTACACGCCGCTTAGCTGATTATGATGTCATATGAAGTCAAATCATCGATGGATACTCTGGAAAGGTGAACTGTGGTCACACAGTTAGAATCACTAGATAATAACCATCCAATAGACATGATCTATTTGGACTTTAGCAAGGCTTTTGACACTGTTCCACACATGGGTCGGCATCTCAAATTAAGGAAAAATCCTGTGAAATAACCACAGTATGATCATGGTCTACCATGGAAAAACATGCTCTACCATGGAAAAACAGTCTACCATGGAAGAAACATGCTCTACCATGGAAAAACATGCATTACCATGGAAAAACATGCTCTACCATGGAAAACATGCTCTACCATGGAAAAACATGCTCTACCATGGAAAAACATGCTCTACCATGGAAAAACATGCTCTACCATGGAAAAACATGGACTACCATGGAAAAACATGCTCTACCATGGAAAAGCATGCTCTACCATGGAAAACATGGACTACCATGGAAAAACATGCTCTACCATAGAAAACATGCTCTACCATGGAAAGCATGCTCTACCATGGAAAAACATGCTCTACCATGGAAAACATGGACTACCATGGAAAACATGGACTACCATGGAAAACATGGACTACCATGGAAAACATGCTCTACCATGGAAAAGCATGCTCTACCATGGAAAACATGGACTACCATGGAAAAACATGCTCTACCATGGAAAAACATGCTCTACCATGGAAAACATGGACTACCATGGAAAAACATGCTCTACCATGGAAAACATGCTCTACCATGGAAGAACATGGTCTACCATGGAAAAACATGCTCTACCATGGAAAAACATGCTCTACCATGGAAAACATGGACTACCATGGAAAAACATGCTCTACCATGGAAAAACATGCTCTATCATGGAAAACATGGTCTTCCATGGAAAAAGCTTGCTCTACCATGGAAAAACATGCTCTACCATGGAAGAACATGGTCTACCATGGAAGAACATGGTCTACCATGGAAAAACATGGTCTACCATGGAAAAACCTGCTCTACCATGGTCTACCATGGAAAAACCTGCTCTATCATGGAAAAACATGGTCTACCATGGAAAAACATGCTCTACCATGGAAAAACATGATCTACCATGGAAAAACATGCTCTATCATGGAAAAACATGCTCTACCATGGAAAAACATGCTCTATCATGGAAAAACATGCTCTACCATGGAAAACATGGTCTACCATGGAAAAACATGCTCTACCATGGAAAAACATGCTCTACCATGGAAAAACATGGTCTACCATGGAAAAACATGCTCTATCATGGAAAAACATGGTCTACCATGGTTGTGAGACCATGGTCTGGAATGGTAGAACATAGAATTTCACTTGTAAATGGTAATTGGCACCACACTATTTTACCATAGTCTGCCATGGACAGCACCGACCATGGTCTACCATGCCATGCATCTACCATGGTAGAATATGATTTACCATGGTAGAATATGATTTACCATGGTAGAATATGATTTACTATGGTAGAATATGATTACCATGGTAGCCAAAACCATGGTTGAATGTGGTTAAACAAAGTATATTTAACATGTTTAATATTTAATACATTTTTAGTGGCCAGAGCATGTTGTATGCCTATACATGCTTTCATCAAGCTGTTAGTCATCAATTCAAGTCCACTTTTGTAACTTTTGTAACAAAGTGCAGGCTTGTGGCAGGCTGTAAAGGCCATGGCCATGAGCTACAGTAATAGTTATGAAGATATCTAATATTGATCATACTTTCTGTAAATAAAAGACTATGAAAAAGGTGCCATGGTTGGCCTATAACTGAGATAAAATTTATACAAGAAATCAGTATTTGTTATTATATTTATGGATATGGCATTTACAAAAATGTACTGTTCAAATGTCAATTAATAATAATTACATAATTTACATGTAATAGTATAATGAAGACGGTTTTTAATTACAAAAAGACACAAATTTACAATTAAAGAGCTACAGTACCTACCATGGTCAGAGAATTCTTTCCTTGGTCAAAACGGTCAGAAAATTTAACGATGGTCAGTATTTACCATAGTCATACACAAATCATATTTCCAGATCAACTATGGTCATCCATGTTTGACTATGAAGCCATGGCCAACTTCTTTGCTGGAGGATGGTTGGAACCGGAGAATTACTACTAGGGTATTTGTTACGTCTTACTGTGATCTATCACGGTAGCTGATAGCAACCGAGGTCTACCTTGGCTAAGACCATGATAGCTAGTTCATGGTAACCATGGTCTACCTTGACTAAGACCATGGTAGCTAGTTCATGGTAACCATGGTCTACCATGACTATGATCATGGTAATCCATGGACTACCATGTTCAGTACCATTTTAGTCCATGGCAACCACGGACTACCATCGTCAATACCATGGTAATTCATGGCTATCATGCTCATCACTGAGATACCAGGACCATGAGAAAACTGGAATTAATTTGAGAATTAGGTGTTTAAATTTGTAGTCAAGCAATGAATGCTATCTCCTATGGTATGCCATTTATGAGCAGTTACACTGCAATGGAGATATCCCATGAGTTTCTCAGTCAAACATATGTCATAATCAACTACGTCACATGTAGGCCGACATCATAATCAATTACGTCATGAATGACACGATTTAGTGTGCCATAAATGCTTAATACTCCATCAAGTTGTATGAATTGTGTCTTTCCTATTTAATAAACATTCTGTTGAATGGTTTGAAACTAATTTGACTGGACTATGGCAGCAACAGCACCCAGTCAAATTAAGTTCAAACTATTCAACAACTTGTATAGTTTTATGGAAATTTATATCCGGATAGTGTAGGGATAGATTGGACGGACAAAGTTAAATCCTCCATTGCCTGACATTGTCCGTAATTTAACATGCCTGTATGTACAGCTCATAAATAACAAAATAAAACACTGTATTTAATTGGATTGGAACACTGCATGTAAGTTCTGTATTTATTAGTTGTATTGTACCTGAGGAAATGAAAATTTAAAAATAGTATCAAACATAATATGTCGCCATACCTGGATTCATTGTGCGTTTTTCTCATTAATTGCGTACATTATGTCATTGTGATTGTTACCTGGGCTTATATATGTACAATTCACTTACGGTCACAGTATCATTGTGTACCAGTACAGGTATATAAGGAACAGTATGATAGAGTGGTTGTATAGGTGCTAAGTACCTGCCAGGCACAGCTGACAGAAGGTTAGAATTTAACGTTAATTAGTGTACACATTGACTGACCTTCAGAAGAGACATTAATCAACAAATAACAAATACGTCATCTGTTTAACATGTTTAACATTCATATCAGCCAAAATCCAAAATGTTTGCAGACCAAGACTATTTTTGAAAATTTACCACTGGAATGACTGGCTCGATAACCGAGCCAGTCATTCCAGTGGTAAATTTTCAGAAATAGTCTTCTCTTGGTCTGCAAATGGACATTTTCTATGAGAAAATTTAAATTTTCTTTAATAAATTTGAGGGTTAAAGGGTTAAATACCATATGTTGAGTTTGTGTAGAAATAGTTGTAGAGTATTTTTACCATCACTTGCATTTCATTGTGTACATAGTACATTTAAATAAGAGATTAATGGCTGCTGTATTTGTAGTTAAGCTTTGTAATTAATACCCCTTTGACATGTGCAGGCCAGAAAGTACTAATTCTTTATGATAAAAGGAATATTATGTTGAATATTTTCAAACTAATTAGACTGGGAGTTACTGCTGCCTATGACAGTAACAGGTTCCAGTCAAATTAGTTTAAAAATATCCAACCGCTTTCCTGTGTATGGGTCTTGAAACCGAGACACTGAAATTTCAAGTAGCGAAAAAGTTAAACAGTACTACACTACAGCTTATAAATAACTCGTTGTTGCTTCCAAAACAAAAACATAAACTTCTTAGTTAGTACAATTTGGAACACGATATAAGAAATGTTCATATAAGGAAAAATAAGTTACCTCTCCGGGATGTAGAAATTGTTTGAGTGTAGCTTTCGTGACCATCTCGGTCACTTCTTCAGCACTAACTGACGGTCGCTGGCAACGTCACTCTGGTCAGATCTTGTGGAGTCACGTGACAGCATAGACTGGTAGACTGCTGGTATACGGTAGCCCTCGTCTCTGTTCATGGTTGGTTGATGCTTGTAGATTTCTATGAAGAAGTGACCGAGATGGTCACGAAAGCTACACTCAAACAATTTCTACATCCCGGAGAGGTAACTAATTTTTCCTTATTATGAATCATCCTGGGATCGGGCCCAACTTTTTTGGAAATAAGAAATGTTCTTTTGAATAGTTTGAACATAATTCGATTTGAAAACATGGATGCCTGAAATATTGAACATGACATGACAGTACCTTTTATCTTGTTTTTGAAACCTGCTAAGTTATTTCTGAGGTGTTCTGCACATACATATTTATACACACTCGTCCATGCACCTACCCACCCAATGCCTGGCTTTCTAATGACCTGGCATATTTAACCATTGAAATTCCAATTAATCAATTTCAAGACAACTATGTACAGGAAGAGCAGCTAAATATTTTGAAACTAATTTCACTGGAACATGTTACAGCCAGTGAGGAAGCAACAGTTCCCAATCGAGTTAGTTATAAATCATCCACTAGATTATTCCTTACGTCATAAAGTTCTGGAATGTAAGGTTTGAAAATGGGTTAATTTTGAGATCAAATGTAAATTTAACATGATTTTAATATATGTATATCAAGGCTAGTTAATATATACATGCTAAGTGCTGTCCTGGGAGAGCAGTAGGTTATGTACATAAACGGGATATATTAACTCTTTTACAGCACAAAAACAACCTTTGTAGTCGTGTTGACGAATCTCCTCTGTGTGTAGGCCATTAGAAGAGTATTTTTGAAAATTTATTATTTGAACATCTGGCAAGATACGTGTAACCGAGCCAGTCATTCAAGTTGTAAATTATGAGAAGGAATGATGAATATCTGGATTAATTTTGATGATTAGAGTAAGGTATGGTATAGGAATGTTTATTTCACCCAATATACAATCAGATATATAGTCCAGTGTCCTATAGTTAGTACAAATGTGTCTTCATTGTGTCTCTAGCTATGTCCTGGAAGCCCTAATGTTTGACAAAGTTATGACCGCATTATACAAGGCAGATAACTCTTAGGATTTATTCATAGCCAGTCAACTGTCTGCCAGCTGCAGATGGCATTTTTCATGACATTTAACTCCGGATATGGTGAATATTTTGAAAACAATTTGACTGAAAGTTGTTAGTGGCTAAGCCATCAACAACTTTCAGTCAAATAGTTTTCAAACTATTCAGCAGGTCCAGAGTTATTGTCTGTTGAAATTATTGTCTTGTATCCTCAGGGAGCTAATGCGAAATAAAATTGCATCTTAAAACATTTTTCACTGCTTCTTTAACACTGTAATTGTCAACATTTTTCAACAAAATATATTTTCACAGGGAATGTCAAATTTCAGGACAAGAGGAGCATACCTTAGAAAACTTAGCCCAAGAATAACTGGCTATCAACAATAGTGTTCGGAGGCCAATCATACTTCGGCTTTCCAGAATGTTTGTTTGTCTTATGGACATTATGAGTAATGTTCTCAAGATCACTACAGAATGTATTTCTGGCTGACTGCCGATAACAGTAAAGGATTAACCCTCATACTGTCATATCCCTGAAAAAGTAATATTCTTCACGATATAAAACCTAATCTGTTGAATATTTTGAAATTAATATGACTGGAAGCCATCGCTGCCTTAGGCAGCATGGGCTTCCAGTCGAATTAATTTCAAAATATTCAAAATTTCTCCTGTATGGTTGCCTTGAAAATGAGATATGGGGAATTCCTCAGTGAAGTGTTAACGAGCTATTCATTCATCATAAAGTGTTTGAAAATACCCATCTCTGTAGATGATGCGTGAAACTGATAAAGAAACACAACTATCTGCTTGCGTGTACAGTTCTAAGTATGCTTCATTGATAATACTTTTATGTTACAGGAAACACCATCAGTCTTTGATGATTTAACGGAACTGAACGTTGACCTGTCACCGATGTCGTCAAAGCAGAGGAACGGGCAAGCGCCGACCATGACAGACGGCAGTGCTGTTACAGAAGATGTGAGAACTCTTCAACAGCGGCTGGCAGAAAAACACGCGCAATTAGAACAAATTTATCAGTTTCTTTCTGACCGTGATTTGTTAAACCAATTACAAAGACACGATGCTTCACCGGGTACAGACTCGGTTACCATTTCTAGTATTACCGCACTAGATGAGGACAGCGGTGTTGGTTCATTAACTTCAGGTAATAATAAGAAAAATTGTAAGTTGAAACGTATTACAGTGGATCCGAGTTTAGTGATGGAATCGCGAATTCATGATTTTGAACAGGAATGTAGAGACTTAACTTCGCAATTAGAGACTATGAAATTAGCGGAGAAACAAATGTGTGATAAATTAAAGTTGGCCGAGAAGACAATTAACAGTTTGGAATCAAATGAACTTCAGTTACAGGACCACCTGGAACATGTGAAGATGAAAGAGTCTCAGGGGAGAAGACACGTGAATGAACTACAGAATAGCGTCCAGCAGCTGAGAGAACAGCTCGATGATAAAGATCTCATTGAGAAAGCATTACAAGAAAAGGTGTGTATGAATACAGTTCATAAAACAGCTAACATGTTTCCAAAACAAAGCAGAAACATGTTAGTAAGAAATCGTCTGTTGAATAATTTGAACATAATTGGACGGCATGCATTGCTGCTGCTTTAGACAGCAACAGCAATGTCTTCCAATCCAATTATGTTCAAAATATTTAACAGCACATTTCATTTTATTTTGGAAATCAGTCAAGGTATTTCTGAACTGTACAGTAAATACAGGTGATGGCCAATCTCTAATACAGTCAAGAATCTACCTGTTATTTGTATAAATACACGTGATGGCAGCTAGTATAACGAGTCAGTCTGTCAAATCGTTAACATTTCTGACAAAATTGCTGTGGTATCTCACACATTTTAAAAGAATTAGTCAAAAGCCACCCCCCACCCCACCCCCACCCACCCTGTTTGAAACAACCCTCATCATCTTGCCCCAAATGTCATCTTCTATATCAAGTCAAATATCTAAACAGACCATGTGTCTATAGTGATTGTATGGGTATACTCCAGCAGGTGGTCTCTTAGGACAGGTTTTACTGGGTTTATGCTATATATATATATATGGGCAGTCACTTAATTATTTAATGGTCATGATTGGTCGAGAAAATAAATACAGATATCTGTCATACATGTGTCTGTCGTTTTGATTGTCCATTTTCAGGCAAAGGATTATTTTAGAAAATTTACCACTGGAATTCCTGGCTCGGTTATCGAGCCAGTCATTCCAGTAGTACATTTTCAAAAATGATTTTCTTGACTTGTAAATGTGCATTCCTCACGGGCAATTCAGAGGGTGGCTTGAGCATTAAAGGGTTAATGCAGCACGTTTGTTCACCATTACCACTCTGGTGCCAAAACTTTAAATTTTCAAATTAAATTAAAAGATGAATTGGTGTTAATCTTTCAACAAATTTGGTGGAAGATGTTGCTGTCGTAGACAGCAACATCTTTCACCAAAATTGTTGAAAAATGAACACCAGTTTCTTTGATATCGACACAATAGAAGATAGAATATTGACATCAGAGTGGTAAGGGTTAATTGGTGCCATAATCAGCTTGTGTGAAGAATAGCAGGTGGTACTCTTAACATAAACGCGTGGACTGTTATGAGCACGTGTTTAAGCGAACCACAATGTTTTGTCCTCAAGAGCAGATGACATCTCGCATTATCATCTTTGCATTTAATATCAAAAAAGCCCTCTTAAACAAACTTGATGCATGTCACTGCAAATCGTTGCTGGTGACACAGTCAAATATCAAGTGCTGCACTTTACAAACTGTGTAACAGTGCCACTATTTGTGAAAGTAGTGCAACAGCGATGGTATATCTTCAGACATGTTCTCTGAATGCTCAGAAAAATCAGACCTCAAAGAAAGACCACTAAAGATGGGAAAGAGGGTTGGGGGTAGTGGCTATGTGTGTACAGGTGGTTTGCTACAGAGTTGTGATGCCACACCTATCCATGCATCCACAGGGTGTGCGGGGGAGAGGTGTGCTGCCACACCCATTCATGCATCCACATGGTGTGTGGGGAGAGAGTTGGCTGCCATACCCATCCATGCATCCACAGGGTGTGCGGGGGAGAGAGGTGTGCTGCCACACCCATTCATGCATCCACAGGGTGTGTTGGGGGAGAGAGTTGTCCTGCCACACCCATCCATACATCCACAGGGTGTGTGGGGAGAGAATTGTGCTACCACACCCATCCATACATCCACAGGGTGTGTGGGGAGAGAGTTGTGCTGCCACACCCATCCATACATCCACAGGGTGTGCGGGGGAGAGAGTTGTCCTGCCACACCTATGTATGCATACACAGGGTGTACGGGGGAGAGAGTTGTCCTGCCACACCTATGTATGCATGCACAGGGTGTGCCGGGGAGGGTTGTGCCGCCACACCTATGTATGTATGCACAGGGTGTGCCAGGGAGAGTTGTGCTGCCACACCTGTGTATGCATGCACAGGGTGTACGGGGGAGAGAGTTGTGCCGCCACACCTATGTATGTATGCACAGGGTGTGCGGGGGAGAGTTGTGCTGCCACACCTGTGTATACATGCACAGGGTGTACGGGGGAGAGAGTTGTCCTGCCACACCTATGTATGCATGCACAGGGTGTACGGGGGGAGAGAGTTGTGCCGCCACACCTATGTATGCATGCACAGGGTGTATGGAGGAGAGAGTTGTCCTGCCACACCTATGTATGCATGCACAGGGTGTATGGAGGAGAGAGTTGTCCTGCCACACCTATGTATGCATGCACAGGTGTACGGGGGAGAGAGTTGTGCCGCCACACCTATGTATGTATGCACAGGGTGTGCAGGGGAGAGTTGTGCTGTCACACCTGTGTATACATGCACAGGGTGTACGGGGGAGAGAGTTGTGCCGCCACACCTATGTATGTATGCACAGGGTGTGCGGAGGAGAGTTGTGCTGCCACACCTGTATATACATGCACAGGGTGGTGGGGTGGGGGAGAGTTGTACAGTTCATACATTCATCATACCTTGGCATAAGCTCAGGAATTATAGTCATATGTCTGGCCATGCATCCATTCAGGCTTTTGTCAGAAGCATACCTTTTACCAAGCACGACATACTATCGTTCTGACTTAGGCAACATGGTTAGAAATGTCAACAATTTTACAGACCGACTTATACCAGTTGTGAGTTGCAACTAGAATTTGTTTTAAAATATTCACCATCTTTACTTATGTACCTGTCATAGCTATAATATGGTTTTTAAAATTGAGAATCTGGTGTGCCAGGACTGAAAGGGTTGATAACATGGTAAACTAGATTGATGGGTCGATGATCCATCGTTGAAAATCCCCATGTTCACCGCTTTAACAGTTTGGCCCCCACCTGGGGGAGGAGCCAAATGTCAATATCCTCTTCCACGCTGCAATCTAAAATACCAAATTTGTTTGAATTCCCTCCAGCAGGTTTGGAGAAGTTGCCTTACACTCAATTTATTGACCTTTTGATCCCCCACCTTCACCTCTGGGCTGGAGTCAAATCTCATTATCCTCTTGCACTCAAATGGGTAACTCACACACCAAATTTGGTTGAATTCTCTCCATCGGTTTTGGAGGACTTGCATCACAGTTTCTTGACCTTTTGACCCCCACCTCCTTTCTTCCATGGGGCAGAGCCAAATGTAAATGTGCTCCTGCACTCTGCAATCGTATGGGTAACGCACATACTAAAATTTGACCTTTTGACCCCACCCCGGGAGGTTCAGCCAAATGTAAATATCCTGTTTCTCTCCACAATCCTATGGTAAGCTCACACATGTCACATACCAAATTTGGTTGAATGCCCTCCAGCGGAGTTGTGATGCAATCAATCACTGCATATGCACACACACGCACGCATGCATGCATGCATGCACATGCACGCACACACACATGCACACACTCAAACACACGGGCAGTACAGCATAATCCTGATAGCAAGAGTCCGCGAGAACACGTTTATCCTGGACAGGTATTGAATATGTGTGTCTGTCTGGAGCGTTTGTGGGGCACTCATACTTGTGGACCACTCACCATGCTTGAGGAGCAGTCACCATGCTTGTGGAGCACTCATCATGCTTGTGGAGCACTCATCAGTCTTGTGGAGCACACTCATCATGCTTGTGGAGCACCCATCGTGCTTGTGGAGCACTCACCATGCTTGTGGAGCACTCACCGCACTTGTGGACCACTCATCATGCTTTGGGAGCACTCATCATGCTTGTGGAGCACTCATCATGCTTGTGGAGCCCTCATTGTGCTTGTGGAGCACTCACCATGCTTGTGGAGCATTCACCGCACTTATGGACCACTCATCATGCTTTGGGAGCACTCACCATACTTGTGGAGCACTCATCATGCTTGTGGAGCACTCGCCATGCATGTGGAGCATTCACCGCACTTGTGGACCACTCATCATGCTTTGGGAGCACTCACCATGCTTTGGGAGCACTCACCATACTTGTGGAGCACTCATCATGCTTGTGGAGTGCTCATCATGCTTGTGGAGCACTCGCCATACATGTGAAGTACTCACCGTGCATGTGGAGCACTCATCATGCTTGTGGAGTACTCATCATGCTTGTGGAGCACTCGCCATGCTTGTGGAGCACTCGCCATGCATGTGAAGCACTCATCATGCTTATGGAGCACTCGCCATCCATGTGGAACACTCATCATGCTTGTGGAGCACTCATCATGCTTGTGGAGCACTCACCATGCTTGTGGAGCACTCGCCATGCATGTGAAGCACTCACCATGCGTGTGGAGCACTCATCATGCTTGTGAAGCACTCGTCATACATGTGCAGCACTCACCATGCATGTGGAGCACTCATCATGCTTGTGGAGCACTCACCATGCTTGTGGAGCACTCGCCATGCTTGTGAAGCACTCGCCATGCATGTGAAGCACTCATCATGCTTGTGGAGCACTCACCATGCTTGTGGAGCACTCGCCATGCATTTGAAGCACTCGCAATGCATGTGGAGTACTCATCATGCATGTGGAGCACTCACCATGCTTGTGGAGCAGAAAGTGAGACACATACCAATATTACGGTTCTTTTTTGTACAAAACCCATTTAAAAATTTTGCGCCCTATTATGTAATGGTGTCGACCGTCCGGGCGGACAGGCGGTCGGGCATGCGAACGGCAGAGTGGTTTTTGTTTGTCGGATCACATTGAAACTTCATAGGGTGGTTGGACTAGGTCTTGGGAAGAAACCTATCGAAATCTAGGATGATCCGAAATCCAAGATGGCCACCAGCCACCGGCGGCCATCTTGAAAATTGCTTTCCGAAGGATAATTCTGTTATCGTTTGTCAGATTGCATTGAAACTTCATAGGGTGGTTGGACTAGGTCTTGGGAAGAAACCTATCGAAATCGATGATGATCCGAAATCCAAGCTAGCCACCAGCGGCCATCTTGAAAATTGGTTTCCAGATGATGACTCTGTTACTGTTTATCGGATCGCTTTGAAACTGCATGGAGTTGTTGGACTAGGTCTGGGGAAGAAACCTATCGAAATCAACAATGATCGGAAATCCAAAATGGCCACCAGCCACTGGTGGCCATCTTGAAAATTGGTTTCCGGGTGATAACTTTGTTACCGTTTATCGAATCACCTTGAAATTTCATAGAGTGGTTGGACTAGGTCTGGGGAAGATACCTAACGAAATTGACAATGATCCAAAATCCAAGATGGCTGCCAGTCACGGTTGGCCATCTTGAAAATTGGTTTCCAGATGACAACTCTGTTACCATTTATCGGATCATTTTGTACCTTCATAGGATGGTTGGACTAGGTATGGAGAAGAAACCTATCGAAATTGACGATGATCCGATTACTTTGACACTTCCTAAGGATGATTTAGGAAGAAATAAATATTTTCTGAAAGCTCGCATTCATTGGTTTGTCATCATGGCGGGGTATTATGCACTGTTTGCGGAGCTCTTGTTTGCATTTAGTAAAACCTTTTGGTTGACTATATTGTGACTAAACTTGGACACATGATTATCTATCGAGCCAGTCATTCCAGTGGTGAACTTCCGAAAATAGGTTTGTGGCCACCAAATGGCCATTCCTCAAAACCACTGCAGAGGCCATTTTTGTCCGGTTTCGGCATGAAAGGGTTGATACATGTAGATTGTGCTGTACGGGGCTGTGTGTCTAACTCTGTGTATCTGGTGCTCTTTCAGATGATATCTCTTCAATCATGAAAGGGTTGATACATGTAGATTGTGCTGTATGGGGCTGTGTGTCTAACTCTGTGTATCTGTTGCTCTTTCAGGTGATATCTCTTCAATCTGCAGAACAGGATAGCATGAAGCGGATCTCACAGCTGGAATCCAGTGAAGCGGCATTTCGTGATTGTATGACCTGGCATGACCAGGTGGAGGAAGATGTGCCTGTGTTAGAGAGTATGAAGGAGCACATGCATGAGCTTACAGAGCAGAACAATGACCTTACGGCAAAAATTGAGGAATTTGAAGAAAGTGAGAGGATGTTGAAGAGGAATTGGCGTGCAGCTGCAGATGAAGATGCGAGACTCGCGAATGCACTGGAAGAGAAGCTACTCACATTAGAACATGCAAACAGGGAACTTCGGCGGAAACTGAAGCAGTCTGAAGCAGATGTTGACTCGGCGTGTGATGGTATCAGTCTCCACGAGGAGTTGTCAGAGAATGAGGCACCAATGGATGAAGGACCTTCTCACGGTGAACTAGACTCGAGAAGTAAGGAACTACACTTCCGTGTTCAAGAACTCCAACAACAGTTGTCACGTGTTAGCGACGAGAAAAATACAAAGATTGAGGTGTTACAAGAGCGTGTCAGTGTTCTTCAAGACAATGAAATTAAGTTAAGCGAGAGTCTGGCTGAGATGGAGGAGGAGGAATACCAGTTACGCTCCAAACTCGCTCTGTATGAAACATCCGCCATTACCGTCGAGAATATGGTTAAATATGAGGAGAAGATTCATGAACTTAGAGCGTCAGAAAGTGACCTGCTTGATCGTATGTCATCCTTGGAAGAACATGAAGAAAACTTGACACATACATTAGATCAGACCCGCTATAAACATCAACGTGAGATAGATACACTAGAGAAAAGTCTAACAGAACAGCAGACTATTGAGGACAATCTAAAAAAACGTATCAGTAAATTAGACACTGAAAAACAGCATTTAGAAGGGAAGCTAACTGATTTTAATTCTCGTGTTATTAGTCCGTTACGGAGAGAAAATACTGATTTGAAGAAGGAAGTTCTTGCGAGGACAAACTCCGAGGGGAAAGCATACGAGGAATGTGATGTGTTGAAAAAGACGGTTAAAGAATATGAAAGAAATGAAAACATGATGTTTGATAAATTTTCCTCTTTGGAATCCGAAACAGTTGCACCACTCCAAGAAGAAATTGATAAGTTAAAGATACAAAACACTGAACTTATTGAGGAACAGAAAGCTCTTACGCAGCGGATTAGTGATTTAGACACACAGAAGCAAGAAGTCGCAGAAAAGTTACATCAAGCTGAAACTGTAAAGTCACGAATGGAGGATGAGAATTCCAATTTGGTGTCAGCGGACAATATCCTGAAAAACAAAGTTAGTGAGATGGAGGAGAATGTGAAGAATAGGGAAGATACCATTGCTCAAATGGAACTGAAAATTGCGGAGATGCAAATCCTGAATGGTGACATAGGGATCAAAGCTAGTGCTTTAGAGGCAGAAAAGGATGCCTTAGAGGATGAAAATGCTGACTTAGAGGACCAGCTGCAAAGTCTGGAGGAAGCAAGTGGTACTCTAAAGGCTCGAATGGAAGAAGTGGAAAAACACCAGCTTGTAGTAGGAGAGAAACTCATATGTTTAGAACACGAGAAGTCAGTACTGCAGCAGGATAACAGGGACAGCATAGCTAAAGTTAGTCAAGTTGAAAATAAAAATACTGTGTTAAACGATCGTATCGCTGATTTAGAAGAAAATATACAGAGCCTTGAAAATGTAATTTTGTTATTAAAATCGCGAATACACGATCTTGAAGATAAAAATACTGGATTAGATACGAAAGTGAAATCGGTAGAATCTGTAAATTTAGTCCTCGAAGGAGAAAGAGCTGATTTGATTGCCAAGGTGGAGGATGGAGAAGAGCTGGAAGAGCGTAAAACAGAACTGGAAGAGAATATTGAGAACATGCGTGATGTCATGGAGGTGATGAAGATACGTATTAATGAACTTGAAGCTAAAAATGAATATTTAACCTCAGAGATGACCACCATGCGATCTCAGATCAGTGCTCTGCAAAGTGAAAACAACACGCTCGTTAGCGGAATGGAGGATGGTGATGAGACAAAACAGAATCTTCAAAGGGAGATAAGTAAAATGACTGAACAGCAAACGCATTACAAGTCACGAATTAATGACCTTGAAAAACAGGAGAATGAGCTAATGGAGAAAGTACACCAGGAGCGAGAAAGATCTGATTCATTGGAAGATGAAAATTTTAACCTAGTCTCGAAAATCAGTGAATTAGAAGTACAGAATGAATCACACAGTGAGAATATATCGTCAAAGAAACTGGACATGAAAGAGCTGAATTCGAGAAACTTCCGTCTTTCTAAAGAAAATAACAGCTTGAATTCTAGGGTGATGATACTGGAGACAGAAAACAAAGAGCTCACATCAAAAATGAGTGTAGAAATACGATTTCTTGAGGTGGAGAATAACGATTTAAAGTCCAAATTAGCTGCCATTGAAAGCAAGAAGGTTCTTGTGTCTGTGAAAGTTGGTACTGATGGCATTGATGCGAGCCAGTTTCAAGATAATGATATCGAAATGGAGAAAGATGACTACATTGGAATGTTGAGTGCAAAGGTGATTGATCTGGAGACAATGAACCAGAACTTATTATCAGACTGTGAACATTTCCAACAGGCCCTAAATGAACAGGAGGAACAGGAAAGTCAAATGAGCATGTTTCTCGATGCAGAACAACACCTTATGGATAAAATTGATGAACTTGAACATGAAAATGCTGACTTAGAGGTTGAGATGACTGAGTTGAAAGCTCGCTGTAAGATTCTAGAGTCCGGGGAGCAAGGTGCAGTGCTGAACGAGCTAGCAGATCAAGTAGCAATATTACAGAGAGAAAAGCTGATGTTGATGGAGCAACTTGAGAATCTGGGTGAAGGATCTACCATGCAAGTGCCCACAGGAGACCAGCAAGGAGAGATTGAAAGATGGCAGAAGAAGGCTGACTTGATGGAGCAGGCTGAGGCACGCTTATTTGAACGAGTGACAGATCTGGAAGAAAATGAACAACGATTGATGTCGGAATTAAACAAGGTTCAAGTGGAGGCTAGTGCTTTAGAAGATCTACAGGAAAAACTTGAATTGGTGGAAGAGGAAAATCACCATCTTAAGGAGACATTAGAGGAGAGTAAGAAGAGAATTGAAGAACATGATGAGAAAGTGAGCTATTCTGAAGAAGAGTATTTGAACATGGAGAAGGCGCTTACTAACCAGAAGGATGTCCTATTGGAACAGATGCATGAAATCACAAAACAGGAGGAAGAATACAAAGTACAGGTTCAACAATTGGAAAAACAAATTGCAGATTTCAAAACAAAAGAGAATCTATCGACAGGTGAGATATCAAAACTGCATCAAACATGTGCCGGGCTTCGGGATGAGGTAGCAAGTTTGCAGATGAAATTAAATGAGATGACTACTAGTCAGGGAGCATGTACTGTAGAGAAACAAAATATTGAAGATTGCGTTATCCAGCTTGAGAAACGTGAGCGGGAATTAGAGGAGACAGTATCACAGCTGAAGAGCAAAGAGATGGACCTGGAACAAACCAATTCACGATTACACCAGAGTGAGCGAGAATTGGAGGAGAAATTACAGAAAAGGGAGAAGGAATTGGGGGAATCTGGGAAACTGTTGCAACAAACACGTTCTGAGCTTGAGGAGTCTTTATTGCTGGGAAGAAGAGCTGATAGTGATGGGAAAGAAACAGTGTTACGGCTCGAAACCCACACCCACAGCCTGGAGCAAGAGCTGGAAGCAACACAGGATAAGTTGGAGGAGTTACAGACTGAATATGAAGACCGGTTACATGCGACGCAGACAGATTTGATGAAATCTCAAACAGTAAGTACACGCTCAATCCATTTCTGTAATCTTTCAAAATATTAGCTTCTCTGAGCAAAATATGCAGCAGTAATGAAATTTAAGAGATTAAAGTTTTATATTGGAAGAAGTTGTATACATACTTAAGGCACAATGGACCTTTACGGTTTATCCATCCATCATATGATGTCATAATCAACTACATGACGTGTAGGACGACGTCATAATCATTAATGTCATGAATGATGTAGATAAGTATGTCACGAACACATAATTGGTGATGGACGAAGCATTGTACGAATTGTATGGCAACCCACTCAAATTAGTTACAAAATATTCAACAGCTTACCTGTATATTTTTCGGAAAATTGATGGTCGTGGTCATCAGCGATTGATCCCAACACAAGCGAGGTGTGGTTAGAGGTTAGCTAAAGATGGGTGGAGAATGGCTAAAACTGGAAAGGTCCGTTGACATCTGAGAAAGCTATGGCAGTCATGCTTTGTTACTGAATTGGATGTCATCTTTGCAGGTTAATTATTGCCTAGTATTTGCCACATGTTCTGGATCCTGAGATTTAGAGAAACTTAATTGTTTCACAGATGAAATGCAAGTATATCAATGGACCTTTCCAGTTTATCCATCCATCATCTGATGTCATAGTCAACTACATGAGGTGTAGGATGATGTCATAATTAATTGTGGCACGAATTACTCGATTTAGTCCGTCATTAACGCGTAATGGTCTGACACGTTGTACAAATTGTATGTCTTTACCATTTAATAAACATTCTGTTGAATATTTTGAAACAAATTTGACTGGGCGCTGTTGCTGCCATAGGCAGCAACAGCACCAAGTCAGATTAGTTTCAAAATATTCAACAGCTTACCTGTATAGTTTTCTGGAAGCTGATAGTCTTGAAGTTCAGGGATCGATCGATCCCAACATGAGCGAGATGTGGTTGGAGCTTAACTAGGGATGGGCTGGGCATAGCTAAAACTGGAAAGATCCATTGCCATCTAAGAAAGCTGCGTTGGTCATGTTTTGTTACTGAATTGGATGTCATCATTGCGGGTGATGTATTGCCTGGTCAGATACATTGAGGACCTTGAGATTTAGAGAGACTTAACGGTTTCACAGACATGACGGATGAAATGCAAGTATATCAATTGTATGAGTCCGCATAACAAGTCTGTCTATTCAATATTATGACAATAATTTAATTGGAAGCCATTGATTATGTGTTGTAATACCTTTATTGTAAAAAATTTCAGCATAATCTATATTATGTCATACACAATTTGTCGTACATGAGCCATGGTGTTGATTGGGCTAGATGAAGGTCAAGGCATCATTAAGATAATATCATTCACATTGATGGATTAGCCCATGGCACAAAGCTTTCACAAGGATAACAAGGAGTCACAGACAGGATGAACACGTGCTGGATATTTTGAAATCAAATTAACTGAATGTCATCACAGCTTTAAGCGCTAACCATACTCAGTGAAATTGTTTTGAAAATAACTTAGGCGCATGAGTTAATTTGAATGTATACTTTATGTACAAGTTTCATATGTAACGCAAAGAATGAAAATTCGTTAATTCCACAAACTTAAAAACATTATGAAAATTGAAGTAGCCAAATTATCAGCCTGAAGTGACTTCTGTCAACTTTAAAATGAGATTTTCGAACAATACTAATTTATGATCAACCTTGACAGAATCATAGTCTATCCGGCTTCAACCACAAACTGCTGTGTATTTTGAAAAACAATGTTAGTGTAAACTGTTACTTTCTTAGACAGCCATATCTTACAGCAAAACGGTTTTCAAAATGAGTAGCAGTTGCTATGTTAAAAGTAATTAAATACGGTACTGGCATATATACGGTTAAGCAAACAGACCACATGCCTTTGGAGCCAATCAGTGCTTAGTTCTTTAACCACTTAACCCTTTAACCCACTAATTTGTTCAAGAACTTTCAATTATCTCATAGAAACTGTCCATTTGCAGACCAAGAGAAGACTATTTTAGAAAATTTATCACTGGAATGACTGGCTCGGTTATCGAGCCAGTCATTCCAGTGGTAAATTAAAAAAAAAAGTCATCTCTTGGTCTGCAAATGGACATTTATCAAGTCCACTGCGGAAGCCATTTTTGGCTGATATGTGTGTTAAAGGGGTAATATACAAACCTGTCCTGCCAACATGGCCCAAATCGGCTATTGCAGAGGTCTTGTGAGAAGCAGAGCAAGAGAAGACTTATTTTTGGAATTTTACCACTAGAATTACTGTTTCCGAGCCAGTGGTAAATTTTCAGAAATAGTCATAATTGCCATTGACTAAGCGATGATGTTTTCCTTGAACCTTGACCATTAAAGGTGTAGTAGATAGGTGTATGAATAGGAAAGCACCTATCATAATGAACCAGCATCTTTGACCTCCAATAGGTCATCTCCTATAGCAGTGATTTAGTGATGAATAGAGAGATCCATTTCTAGCTTGGACACACCCTTGGCTTTTCTATCTAAACTCTGCTTACTTTGTTTGTCTTGGAATCAATTTATATATATGTTGAGCCCTGAATTAGCAAAATTTCCTAATTTGACTGGGGGATGTTGCTGCCAGTCAAGTTAGTTCAAAATATTCAACAGAATGTTTATTAAATCGAAACTCTATTAAAACATACAGTTCATACACTTGACAGACTTCGATGTGCATGACGGAGAAAGATATATCGTGATGTATTGGGATGTCAGAAAGATACATCACCATGTATTTCGATGTCAGCCTAGTTGTAACGTAATTGATTTTGATGTCAGATACTTGATTTACAGATCGTGTATTTATCCATAAGTTGGTCACAGAAGCCAGATTTTAGTGCAAATTGTCTCACAAAATACTAAAGATGACATAATGTTTCTACCAACAGAATATTTTACGGATAGACGCCTCTTCGATGACAGATCCTGAACAAAGGTAGGATATTACTAGTCATTTATAAAAAAACACCTAAATTATCTATCGACATTCTGTTTGAGAAAATTTTAATTGTTTGCATACAAATATCGAAATAGGACCTATATCCAACCTGCACATCTATCCTTGCGCTGCAGAGAAACATGCCCTGACACCTACGCAGCAAACATTGCCATGAGGTTAGGATATTAATATCGCATACACATGATCCCATACAGGCATATATGTCCACACATATATATTTGTGCAGTCACAAATGAACATTCTTACTGATTCATTTCTGCCTGTTCATCTGTCTGTCTGTACATCTATCCATCCATCCATCCACCCGTCTGCGTAATATCTCCTGAATGCAAGAATCTGGGATCACCAAATTTGGCACATCTGTCCATGTTGTGGCTGGTTAGACAGAATTTGAGTTTCAGGTCAAAGGTCAGATATCTATGTCACATAACTAAATGTATTGCCAAAACAGAGCAGACAGGAATGGGACAGTACTTCCTGGTGCACTCTAGTTCTAACATGTAATTACAGCATTGTTAATAAAAGTAAAACTCTGGTTCATTCATGCAAACACAAGCATGCATGCACACACGCACGTACATGCATGCATATACACACAACATATGCACACACACATGCACGCACGCACGCACGCACGCATATATATACATATATATACATATATATACATATATATACATATATATACATATATATATATATATATATATATATATATATATATATATATATATAAATATATATATATATATATATATATATAAATATATATATATATATATATATATATAATATATATATATATATATATATATATATATAATATATATAATATATATATATATATATAATATATATAATATATATAATATATATATATATATATCCTATAATATACACAACGCACGCACGTACGTACGTACGCACGCACGCACGCACGCACGCACGCACGCACGCACGCACGCACGCACGCACGCACGCACGCACGCACGCACGCACGCACGCACGCACGCACGCACGCACGCACGCACGCACGCACGCACGCACGCACGCACGCACGCACGCACGCACGCACGCACGCACGCACGCACGCACGCACGCACGCACGCACGCACGCACGCACGCACGCACGCACGCACGCACGCACGCACGCACGCATATATATATACAATACATGCACACACATTTAATGCCCCCAATTCTTGCAGATAATATGTACTTGTATGCCTCACCACATCAGAAAATGCCTCATTTCAAGATGTTAATAGATATCACTTAGCATGCTTGGTAGTTTTAAACTGGTTTGTAATCCCATGTTTGTTAGCATATCTATACCTGTGTTTATTCTTCTTTGATTTTCACACATTAATTAATTAATTACCTGTTTCTTTCCCACTGGTCTCACTTTTACTCCAGCAGAGGTTATCCGGCAGAGGTTATCAGAGATTGTTCCTCTTTCTAAGTACTGCCATTAAAATAAAATATTTTACCATATGATTAGAACTTCTATAAACCAAGCTGACTATATTTAACCTTTACCGCTCTGATGACAAGATTGTTAATTTTCAAATTAAATTATTTTCATTTTTCAACAAATTTGTTAGAAGATGTTGCTGTCGTAGACAGCAACATCATCCACCAAAATGGCTGAAAAATGTACACCAGTTTCTTTGCTATTGAGTAAAAGATAGAATATTGACATCAGAGTGTTAAGGGTTAACACAATGTTTCTGAAAGTCGTAGACTCTAGAAATGCCTTCAAAATCCTTGGCAAGAGTTTAATTTATCTTGAATTAAATTCCAATTTCAGGGCATATAGAAAGAAATGTTATACAACTAGACAAGGTCAGATTTGCAGTGATCATAAACATTCCATGGCATTGTATCCGGTGTAAAAATCACTAGTATTGGCAAATATCTATATATATCTATATATACCCTATATATTATAGCGTGGTTTGTGGCTTTTTGCCAACTTCTTTCCTAATAGTGCATGCTTGTAGTGAGTACACATATACACTCCACTCATATATCCGCCTGACAATGAATACCTATTAGGAATCTATTGACTGAGGTATACCTGGTTTTGTGCACCTGCTCAGACTTGCTGGGAATGTACAGGCAATAGGTCCTCAATCACAGATCAATCAATGCACCAGGATTAACTAATGATCTTCTCTCAACAATTATTCCTGTAGTATTCAGGTGCTTGATTAACTTTGTGTTTGTTAAGCTTCAGTGCTGTCCTCTGGTTTGTATTTCTTTGTGTGTAATGTACTCACATTGTAGAAGGATTATGCATGTGTCTGATTATTATAATCCTGGCCATACTTTTCCAGTAGGTTAGGAATGATTGAATACATAATTTAGTCTCTAGACTTATTTGTGCATAGAGATGTTAGCTGATATTCCTGTATTGTCTTAATATATAGTGGTGTTATTGAGCTTAAGTATCTCATGCTCATTATGCCACATATAGATACATGTATATAGGGTGGGGGTGGGGGTATAGGGCACCTGTTTTTTTCATTCGTTTGTTTGTTTTCTGTTAATCCATTTATGCATCCAGGTTTTCCTTTCCTTGTAATAACTCAGGGGGTCCTGAGCCCCCTCCCAGGCTATATATTACAATAGCATGTTCACTCTCAAGAGGATTATCACTAAGCTTGACCTGTGCATTGCCCGTGGGAGCACGACGAAGCTTCTTAATTTTGGGTTCAGAAGGTACAATCGTCGAGGTCGGTTAATGACTTGGGTTAAGTTTCTGGATGATAACTAAGGTTCTACTGAAGGGCTCTTCACCAAACTTGCAATGTGTACTGCCCTTGTACGTATGATCAATCCTATTAGTCTTGAGATCAAAAGGTCAACATCTTTGTTACCAAATTAAGGAAATTGGGTTGGGTTTCCGGTTGATAACTTATGTTATACTGAAGGGATTTTCACCAAACGTGGCTTTTTTGTTGCTCTGGGGCGTCTGAGGAATCCTATTAATTTATAGTCACATGGTAAAGGTCAGTCATGCTTACCTAAGTAAAGAAATTAATTATTTTTTAATTCTAATAATATGGCCTTTATATCTGAGTACATGTCTTAGTATAGCACATACTCGCATACATAATTATTTTTAAAATCTGGGTCCAGTCACATTTTCCTCTTAATAACGTTTGTCATCAAAGCCAAATCGTGCTTATCGTTGACGCAAATGTCTTCGTCTTCAGATGTTTGCATTGTTCAGTGATGGTGGGTTTAATACCCCACCAACACTGAACAATGCAAACATCTGAAGATGAAGACATTTGCGTCAACGTAGTGTGCTTTTATTGTACATATTGAGTCTGATGTTACCAATTGCTTAGCCAGTCTGAAATCACACTCCATGCTTACCATTTCAATCCGTTCTGACCAATTCTGGGTTTGAACAGGAAGGTACATGTAACAGGAAAGGAGGAAATAGCAATGAAAGATGTCACTTTATATGGAGGTGAGGGGGGGTTGGGTGGGGGTGGGGGTAGGTGGGGGCTAGCCTTTCCTTTTACTACCCCAGCGATACGTTGGCTTTAATCCTTTAATCCTCAAATTTGTTCAAGAAAATTCAATTTTCTCTTAGAAACTGTCCATTTACAGACCAAGTGAACACTTTGAAAATTTACCACTGGAATGACTGGCTCAGTTATCGAGCCAGGTATTTCAGTTGTAAATGTTTGAAAATTGTCTTTTGGTCCGCAAATAAACATTTCCCAAGACCACTGCCGAAGGCTTTTTTGGCTGGTTTGAGTCTTAAATGGTTAAACGACACAGATCCCACCACTAACACCATGCTCGCTAGATTTGCAACTTGAGAATATGGTGAATAAAAATTATGAAAAACAATGGACTGTGTTAGCCTATCAAAGCTGTTGCTGTTGGAGGCAGCAGGTTTGAATGCATACATGTATATGCTGGCAGATTAATGTCATCAAGTAATTCAAGATAGAATTGGTTGTCAAAAGCATAGATTACCAATCATGATGGCTAATAGTTCAGCAGCTTAAGCTTTCTTGCTGCCAATGAGGCTGCCATATTTGACACAACGCTAAAGAGCATTGACTGATTTAAATTATAAAGATAGTAGTAGTAGTAGTAGTAGTAGTAGTAGTAGTAGTAGTAGTAGTGGTAGTAGTAGTAGTAGTAGT
The DNA here is from genome assembly GCA_034401795.1 of Chaetoderma sp. LZ-2023a. Taxonomy (NCBI): domain Eukaryota; kingdom Metazoa; phylum Mollusca; class Caudofoveata; order Chaetodermatida; family Chaetodermatidae; genus Chaetoderma; species Chaetoderma sp. LZ-2023a. Next base: position 15,949,680 of record CM067370.1, read on the forward strand.
AGTGGTAGTGGTAGTGGTAGTAGTAGTGGTAGTAGTAGTAGTAGAAGAATCAAAGACCGGCCCATAAACAGACAATTTTCCCATCCAGTCTTTAGAACTATTCAGTTGAAGGTATTCCCCACCTTTAGGATTAGGCGCACCCAGGTGGTCCTGGTATTCGTCGAGTTTCTTCAGTCTTCAGTTTGACATCCTTATTGATAAGGAGAGCTGCCATTCCTGTATTGTGCTGGAAATAACTAGGAGACCTATTAACCTTATGGTCGCACATCCATCAGCTGGCAACGTTTGGTGTGTATTTTGTACAGATAGTCACGGCTGCAGCTCTAGACCCATTGTATCCTGTCAGATAGGGTGTTAGCTTTGCACCTCTCAGCTAGGACTTCTGAGCTGTCAATCTTTAGCTGTGTCAGCATCGCTGTGTCGTATCAGAATCAATCACAGTAGTCAAGATCTTTGTGAGTCTCAATACATACATTTGACGTTGGTCGGCGTAGGCAGAGCACTTTGTTATTAGATGGTAGCAGTCTAGTCTTCAGGCTCATCTTGACACATCGAGCATGTAGGATCCACCTTGTTTTCAGTCGACAATTACGTGAATAATGGAATGTGTGAGTTCAGTCAAACATATGTGTTCTATGCAATGACTACGGCTTACATCTAGACTGTAATTCTCTGGGTTTCTTATGTCTATCCTTACAATTAATGGCTGTTTAATTCAGTGCTATAAGTTGGAAGTCGCTCAGCAAAGATGGTCCATGTTTGGCCACATGCTAAGGATGCCAGAGGAGACACCAGCACAAAGAGCCTTGGCATTCGCCCTACTCGGAGCCAACAAATACGAAGCCAGGAGAGGACGTCATTGCATAAATCTGCTCATCGTGCTACGGGGTGACCTCAAGAAAGCAGGACTCGGTACATGCAAGTCAAGAATGGACCTGAGGAAGCTAAGGATTTTGGCTGAGGACAAGACACAGTGGACAAAAGCGAAGAAGCTGATTGCCGCTGTAGGATGTTTCTACTACTACAGCCGCAGAATACAGTAATCATACATAAGTTGGAAAGTAGCATGTGGAATGTCATGTATGTCGTGACACTATACAGACAAGCTAGCCACAATTTTCAGAAATCTCTTCCGATATCTTTGTATCATTTCAATACTATAGGTTTACACTATCTGGATATATTGACAAATAATAATCTATTGAGTAAGCTGTGAATTCGTGACACAGATTAGCATTAAATCCATGAAGTTGAAAAGAGGTTATTTCTACAACAGAAGACCTTATGCAGCAGTGATACACAGGAATAGATCTGCTCACATAGCCCTTTAACCCTCGCATTTGTTCAAGAAAACTTCAATTTGTAGACCAACAGAAGACTATTTTTGAAAATTTACCACTGGAATGACTGAACAAATGTAAGTGTTAAAGTTTTAAGCATAGAATCTGTGGTGTACATCTGCTGGACATCTACAATGTCTGTCAATACAAATACAACTCTGGACATTCAGAATACGAGGGATCCATTTCTAGTTATTCTCCGCCCGTTTTTTACACGTGTCGGAATCGATTGATACACATTCATCCCTGAATTCCTAGAATCCCAATTTCAAGATGGTTATATAGTCAAGTAGGCTGGTGAATATTTTGAAACTAATATGATTTGGGGCCTGTTGCACCTCAGGTTTAGCGCACTTTCGGCTGAGCTGTAGGGATTTCGCTTCACCCCTCCCCACGCACGCACGCACGCACACACACACACTGGATTGAATTGTTTGTGTATATTTCCACCTAATATTTGTTTCACGCAAATGGATATATATATATATGTGTGTGTGTGTGTGTGTGTGTGTGCGTGCGTGCGTGCGTGCGTGCGTGCGTGCGTGCGTGCGTGCGTGCGTGCGTGCGCGCCTGATGACTCAAGGGAAGTAACTCAACATTATAGTCGGTGTTCTCATGTTCTGGAGAGTTGCCTCCCTTGTTTTTTTTCATTTTAACCAACATTCAGCCAAGTGCATCTTGTATTATCTTCCTCTCTTTAGATCAAATATGTTGAAGTCACTAAGTGTTGGCGGCTAAGCGTCACGCCCATTGGGCTTCTTGTTCTAATACTCTTCCTCACCTTATATCTGTATATCATATTTATTTTCATAGTGGAGCCGATGAAGACTCAACAGAATCTTTGCATGAGCGCATAATACAGCTTGAACAATGCGAAGAAGACTTACAGAAGCAAATCAATGAATTACGACAGCGTGAGAAAGATCTGTGCGAGCGACTGGAGGAGGCATATCTGCAACAACGGTCAACACAGCGGTTATCTATACAATTATCTGGCAATAGTGATAAGGCAAACGAAGAGCATCAGAAACTTCAACGCCATGTGCAGCAACTCGGGAAAAATGAAGGGATTTTACAGCAACGAATAGCTGAGCTAGAGAGTGAAAGTCTCGAAAAAGAAAAGCTGTTGATGAAGATTTCTAAATTAGAGACGAATGAGAAGAAACTAAAGGAGGAAAATTCTAACTTGTTATCGTCATCGCAGTCCAGTCATAGTAGTGTTCAGGCCCATATCAGCATGTTGGAGAAACCAGAGGATGTCCTGCAGGAGCGCATTAAGGAACTGGAGCGGCTGGAAAAGAAACTACGAAAACAGGTAAGACAAATTCACTTATATCATGTGGCACTAACTACAGTTCAGAAATAACTTGGATGCGTTTCTAAATAATGAAACCTACTGTTGAATATTTTGAACATAATTGGATTGGAAGACATTGTTTCCTGAACTGTTACACATTTTTCAGGTATAGCTAATGTACAGCTCAGAAATAGAGTTTCCAAAATAAATTGTACTGCTGACTATTTGAACGTAATTGGATTGAACGATATTGCTGCCTAAGGCAGCAGTGTCTTCCAATCCATTTATGTTCAAAACATTCAAAAGAACATTTCTTACTAAATCGTTTCTGATTTTATTGAGGAAACATTTTAGTTTAGTTTTGAGCTGTCTGTAATTAATATGACCATGTTTTTGAAAATTTGACAAAAGAGAGATCCAAGATCATTCAGACCATGCTGATTGGTTGATGTGTTCAGCAAATGTCTTGGATTAACCTTAAAAACATGGCCACCGTTGATCACTCAAAATTGTTTAGTTTTAAATGGATTTTGATGACGCTTTGCGTGTGTAGCGACTGATTTATAATCATTGAATCCTGAATTCTCAGAATCCCAATTTCAAGGTAGCTATACAGCTAACTGTTGAATATTCAACAAAATGGTTATTAAACGGTAAAGACATACAATTCATACAACTGACAGATTATTCAATGTTCATGACGGACCTAGAACAACTTCATTCGTTACACATTTTGATTGTGTCATCAGCCTATATATGATGTAGTTGATTATGACATCATATACTTGACTGATGGATCAGATTCATGCATTATTTTGATGATCATATTGATGGCATCATTTTCACAAAAGAAATGTCTTTGAAGCCACTGACCAAATTGTGCCAACATTTGTGCGAACTCTAGAATGAATTGATGTAAATCCACCACAGACATATACCACTCAGATGATTATAGTGTCAGACATATTCCCAATTTGCGTCAGACCTACGTCATTTGATTGTGGCGTCAGCTAACAAGTGACATATTTTGATTATGTCAGATACTAGAGTGACAGATCAGCTCTCTCCATTGCCATGTGAAATACTGTTTTGAATACTGCTCATAAATAAGTTAAGATATTTCTAAGATAAAAACCAGAACCATGTTAGTACGACATCTGTTGAATATTTTGATCATAATTGGATTGGAAGACATTGCTGCCATCGGCAGCAATGGCCTCCTATCCAATTATGTTAAAAATATTCAATAGTACATTTTATTTTGTTTTTAAAACATGTTAAGTTGTTTCTGGGCTGTACTGTAATGATCTCTATTTACTTTTCAAGAACAATCTTTGTACAGTTAAAATCTTGTTGTTTAGTATTTGTTACTTTGTTTCCATGTATGTGTGCAGATAGCTGATGTGGAGAATGACCGTGATATGCTGAATACACTGGCACGTCAAGACAAGGCCATGCTTCATGAACAGAAACTACAGATAGAACAGCTGTCATTATCAGAGACAAGTCTTTCTGAACAAGCGCGCCGAGCGCAGGATAGTGAGAGAATACTGCTGGCGCGGGTCGATGATCTTCGTGCAGAATTACTCGATGAACGCGAGCGTATTAATTCACTGCAGCTCCAGGTACATAAGATATGCAGAATTCATGAGAACTTATCATCCAATGTTGTGTGATTATAGTCCCTGCTATGTGTAGCGAAGGTATTATGTTTTTCATCCTGTCCGTTTGTCGATCCATCCGTATATCCATCCTGAAAATCTTGTCACTGCAACTCCTACAGTCTGAAAGAGAATTCTTGACCAGATGATTGTGTACCACCCAACATTGTGCCTAATGTTTAAGAAATTATCGACGTTACATCCTGTCCCTCCTTAGGAACATACATGTACATGTATGTCTCTATGCCGCGAAAATCATTGTTTTGCTGAAACGCCTCCAATGGCTTAAGAGAGAATTGTTTGAAACTTGATCATGTGATTGTACATCACCCAAAGATGTGCCTAATTAAAAAAGAATTTTCCCGGTCCATGCCATCCATCCATATGTTTGTATGTCCACCCATCCATCAATCCATGAAAATCTTGTCATTGCAATGTCCCGAAAATCTTATTGCTGCAAGTCCTGGACCTGGGAGAAAGATTTGTTTGAAACTTGACAGGATGATTGTATACATAAAAAAATTGGTGGTGGCCATCTTGGATTTTCCGAAGATTTTCTGAAAATTAGTTAAGACTACGCCTTATTAACTGCTTATGCGAATTCATCCAAACTTGGCTAGAAGTACCGTATGGTGGTAGGCTTCAGGAATTGTATACAGAATCCCTATAGTGATAGGCATCAGGACTTGTAATATACAGAATTTTGATTGGTCAATTTTTCCAGTGCCCATCTTGGATTTTCCAAAGGTTTCTAGCAAATCATATGCAATGCTCTCCCGGGCCAATTTTCAAGGTGCCCACCACAGCCCCATGGGCCTCTTGTTCCAGTGGTCATATTGGATTTTCCAAAAGTTTTTGGAACTCAGTTAGAAGCCTACTCCTCATGAGTGACTTGGCTGATTTAAAAGATTTATATACAAAGATCTTACAGGCCGCTCTTTCAGGTGAGCGACACAGACCCTTGGGCCTCTATGTGAACTAACCATATGATTGCAGATTATGAGATGACATTAATTTTGGGCTGTTCCCTGTGGCAGGGCTGGGCACAGAGTCAAAGGTCAAATATAATAACTCCTCAAGTTCCTGTACTCTGTTCCTGTTGCTGTAAGCTGGTGCATTCATTGACAGTGACGCCTTTCATCAACGCAACATGATTAACCAGGAAATTCATAGCTAGAACATGCAGTTGATGGCATGCCATTGTAAATCCCCACAATTTCACCAGCTTTGACCTTTTGACACCCCCTCCCATGGGACAGATCACAACGTAAATGTCATCTGGAAATCTGCAGTCATGTCATATGGCTATCTTGCACCACACATTTTGTGGAATTCCACCATATAGTTTGGAAGGCGACATCGCAGCAGCACAGATGTGGTGTGTGGGAAGAATATCTACATAAAAATCAGCATGAATTGATCAAAGAAGTAATGAACTAAGCACATGCCACACTTGGGTTTAGTTTTCAATTGTTGAAATACACTCACTCACCTATTGTTGTATTTCTTTTTAAATCATGGCCTATAACCCTAAAATTAGTTCAAGAGAACACAAATTGTCTAAAAAATGACCAAGAGAATATTTTTTAAAACAATTATCACTGGAATGACTGGCTCCATTATCGAGCTAGTCACTCCAGTGTTAAATTTTGAAAAATAGTTTTCTCTTGGTCTGCAATTGGACATTTTCCAAGACAACTGAAAAAGCTACGTGAGTGCTAAAGGTTTAATAAATATTAGAAAATGTTTCAATTTGTCTTGATTTAGGAGAGACGGCTCGCGGAAATTCTTCATCGCTATCGTCGCGGAGAGCAAATCCACGCATCGAATACACAGAGCTTGGAGAGTTCATTAGCGGACCTTTTGTTGTCTGAGGAAGGCCATAAGCAAAAACTTACAATAATAGAAGCGGACCGTGTAACTGTGATAAAAAATATGTCAGACCTTGAACAGAAGCTAAGGCATCTAGAACAAGCAAAGCGAGATACGGATGAGAAATCTAATGAGGCATTATCTGAGAATATGCAATTAAAGAATGAGGTCACTCGACTTCAAAACTCTAATCTTTGGTATGAAAGTCAGTTGCATAATTTGGAACATTCAAATGAGAATGTGAGTGACAAGTTAAGCGTTCTTCTCAAGGAGAAGGATGATCTTGCGATGAAGTGTTCTGAAATACAGGCACAGGTTACCGAGCTGGAATGTGAGCTGAAGGCGGGAAAGGATTTGATATCGGAAATTACACGCGATTCAGACAAAGTGGAGCATGAAAAACAATCGGTACAGATTCAGCTCCATACTTCTCAGCTACGTCTCGCTGAGCTTGACGCTCAGGTGCGACAATGTGCTCAGACTGAGAAGATAATGAAAGACCGTATTTCCATGCTTGAGCGCACAGAGAAATGGCTGAGAGCAAAAGTGCATGAACTAGATCAAGACAGAGCTAAGGTAAGCACATATTGACAGAATTACTCAGATGGCATGACAGATCTAAGTTATGCAGATATTGACTGCATTACTCTGGCATGACAGATCTAAGGTAAGCATATATTGACAGCAGTATGTTGGCATAACATATCTAAGGTAAGCACATATTGACAGCATTACTCTATCATGACAGATCTAAGGTAAGCACATATTGCGAGAATTACTCTGGCATGACAAATCTAAGATAAGCACACATTGACAGCATTATGCTGGCATGACATATCTAAGGTAAGCACATATTGACAGCATTATGCTGGCATGACATATCTACGGTAAGCACATATTGACAGCATTATGCTGACATGACATATCTAAGGTAAGCACATATTGACAGCGTTATGCTGACATGACATATCTACGGTAAACACATATTGACAGCATTATGCTGGCATGACATATCTAAGGTAATCACATATTGACAGCATTACTCTATCATGACAGATCTAAAGGTAAGCACATATTGAGAGAATTACTCTGGCATGACAGATCTAAGATAAGCACACATTGACAGCATTATGCTGACATGACATATCTAAGGTAAGCCCATATTGACAGCATTATGCTGGCATGACATATCTAAGGTAAGCACATATTGACAGCATTATGCTGATATGACAGATCTAAGGTAAGCACATATTGACAGCATTATGCTGACATGACATATCTAAGGTAAGCACATATTGACAGCATTATGTTGGCATGACAGATGTGACGTAAGCACATATTGACATCATTGCTCTGCCATCACAGATCTAAGGTACATGTAAGGACATGTTGACAGAATTATGCTGGCATGACAGATCTAAGGTAAGCACATATTGACAGCATTGCTTTGGCATGACAGGTCTAAACTAAGCAGATATTGACAGCATTGCTCTGGCATCACAGATCTAAGGTAAGCCCATATTGACAGAATTATGCCGGCATGACAGATCTAAGGCATGCAGATATTGACAGCATTGCTGTCGCATGATAGATCTAAGGTAAACTCACATTGATCACATTTCTCTGGCAGGACAGATCTAAGGTAAGCACATATTGACAGCATTGCTTTGGCATGACAGATCTAAGGTAAGCAGATATTGACAGCATTGCTCTGGCATCACAGATCTAAGGTAAGCCCATATTGACAGAATTATGCCGGCATGACAGATCTAAGGCATGCAGATATTGACAGCATTGCTGTCGCATGATAGATCTAAGGTAAACTCACATTGATCACATTTCTCTGGCAGGACAGATCTAAGGTAAGCACATATTGACAGCATTGCTTTGGCATGACAGATCTAAGGTAAGCAGATATTGACAGCATTGCTCTGGCATCACAGATCTAAGGTAAGCCCATATTGACAGAATTATGCCGGCATGACAGATCTAAGGCATGCAGATATTGACAGCATTGCTGTCGCATGATAGATCTAAGGTAAACTCACATTGATCACATTTCTCTGGCAGGACAGATCTAAGGTAGGCACATATTGGCAGAATTACTCTGACATGACAGTTCTCCTTCGATCAATACTCACCATTCTGTTACTTCTGATATACAGCTTGCCTTGACAGCGGCTCTAGGATTATAGACTTAGAAAGCTTTACCGACTCCTGGGAACCGGGTACTCAGCTTCCAACTGCCGAGTACCCGTTTACCATAGAGCTCATATTCTTGTTTGCATAGCAACAAGAGCTATACATGCTTTCTGCAGGGAGAGGATTTTAGTGTCTTTTGTTAAAGAAATCTAAGTCTTTATCTGTAAAGTGATAGTTTGTGCGTTCTTGAAGGATTTAACTGGATACTATGGAGAATACCGCCGATGATAACCAGGTTGTATCATTCCTTATTATCTATAGTTAAAAGACTTAGGTCTCTAAATTTCGCTGTGTCGCATGTCCCAATTTCTGACCCCAAAGAATCTGGGACGTGTGCTAACAACTATATATGCCAGACGATCGCCTTCTTTAAACCCTAACAGGCGATCGGCAGATATGAAAATAGGTGTTTGCTACGGTATTTCTAACACGAATATCGGCTGACGTCGTTCTCCGTAGGATCCGAGCGAGTGACGTCACACCCGGTCGCTCGGATGTTTATGTGAAGAAAAGTTTTTTCATTAATTCGCGCATCTCGTTCTGGGTGCTGCGTACTAAAAATGGTACCGGAAACTTTAGAATGGTCAAGTTTACGTGCGATCACGATCGGTTTGCAATGATCGGTGGTTTCAAAATTCTTAGGTAGATGCGTGGTCTGCAGTTTTACCGTGTGATACAGCAGTTTGTTATACATTTTGTTGTTTTCTTCACATATCGTTTGGCTTTCGTTAGGGAGTATAATTTATATTGATTAGTAAATATACCCCGAATGCTATGCGATATGATTCCTGGAGCCGTTACACATCCTGAAGGATCTAATATGGGTGTGTTTAATGACCGCTTCGTTCTTGTCGTCATAATCAATGCGATCTTTGTTGTAACGTGGCGGGGTGGGGTGCGGGAGGGATACGGTTAATTTATGAGTCAAATTATTTGAAAATTAATTGTCTGCCTTCCATCCGGGTCTCGTTCCGCTTGTTTATTGTAGGTTTGTGCTTATTTTATAGGCCAAGCCAACCCCGCCATCATGTGATGAGTGCCATAAATTTGTACGGGTCGTATTCAAGGACATGTCTGTTTTAGGTGTTCGCCCTGTAACCTAGACCATAGGTGTAATGTGTGCGCAGTGTGGTCCGTGGATATGATGGTTACGTTCCTTGCCCAGAAGGACTTGGCTTGGTCTGACGCGGGGTCAGGCGGTCCGAGAGTAAATCGTGGAGTGCCCGGTTCGGCCGGTGGGGGTGCTCCATGTCCCCAGCTGGAGGTGGTGGAGATGGCACCGCCGGCGTGGTTTGGTCCGGCTATGCAGGGTTTTCTGCATAGCGTTCTGCCCACGCTGGTGTCGTCCCTGCTACCAAAGGTTGGGGGGCAGTTTCTCCCCATGCCTGTTACGGACCCTGTCCTTGGACAGGGCTCTGGACTGGTTACCGAGGGGGCCGTCTCGTACGGCCCCCCTGGCAGTCCCGTCTGGCTCTGGCCAGACGGGTTCTGTTTCTCTGCGGCCACCTCCGGGTGGTCCAGTAGCGGTGGCGGGTCCGTCAGGTGTGGGAGCCGTCCGCCAGGACGGCTCCACGGTCTACTCGTCTAGTGACGACTCTTCGGGGTCTGAAGACGAGGAGGCCGAGGAGAAGAGGTTGCTGCGGCCTGTGATGCCGTAGGTGGAGAATATGGAGGTCGATTCTGTCCTGGATGGAACCGGCCTCCATTTGTCTGGCTTGGCGCAAGCCAGGGTAGCGGCTCCGCCTGTGGCTGAGGCCAATCTGGTACCGGGCACCGGTTCCGTGATGGTTGGTTTGGCACCAGCCGACACGGTAACGGGTCAGCCGGGCCGGGCGTGGTACTCACCTATCTCGCCTGGTCCGGCAGTCGGACGTAGGGTGCCGTTGGCGCCCGTGTCTGGCTACGGTTCCGCGACTGCTACCGGAGTGTTTCATGGGGTGGCGGCAGAACCGTGTGGTACCGAAGTGCCTGGCGTGTCAGCCGTGGCTCCTTGCTGGGAGGCCGTGGCTGGCAGGCCCGTGAACATGTCAACGGGTGACGTGTTTGCGGGTGTGTCTTCATCGGAGATAGATTGGTCAGAGGCTCTGGCGTGGCTAGCCAAGGTTGACCCGTCTGTGGTTTCGGCCACGGCCAATGAAGATGCGCCCCGTCCGTCGGTTGCGTCGATCAGGACGGGGATTTTGCCCGCGGCCCGGATCCAGTCGGTGGGACTGGATCCACGGTTCATAGAGTTGTTGGAGGCTATTTATAGCAAACAACTTATGACCAAGGGTCAGCTCCCTGTGGCCTCCATGGAGGTGCGGGCAAGATGTCGTATTCCGCAGGGGGAATATGACAGATATGGTGTAGTCCCGTCGGTCACCGAGGATGACCGATGGGTACTGGGCATTCAGAGTGCCGGGGCGGGTGGCCCCGGTCCGGCACTTGTGGACAAGGCTCAGGTACACCAAGAGGAAGTCCTGTCCCTATGCGATGAGGGTGTGAGGGCAGCTATGAGCGCTGTCAACCACTCATATCGTCTCCTTCAGTCGGTGTGGGCTGAAGCGGGGGCAGGCCACCCTGTGCCACCTGTGGCGCTTTCGTGCGTAAATGACAGCCTGGTGCTGTCTATGGACGCATTGGCAAGGGTGCAAGCGCGAGTGACTAAATCCAGGAGGCAGATGGTCATTGACCATATGCGTCCGGCTATGGCAGTCAGGGAGCGTCTTCTTGGGATGCCCCTGACAGGGCCTAGCATCTTCGGTGGCCAAGCGCGGGCCATCTTAGAGGATACAGCCACTATCGCGCAGAATCGGTTAGCGGTCAACCTGCAGCTAGAGCTAGTGCGGCAAGCGCACGCACTAGGGGCTGTGGGGAAACCGCTAGCGGGACAACCTTCAAAGAAGCAGAAGAAGCATAAGGGCAAGGCAAAAGCTAAGCCTGTTGCGACTTCTGCTTCAGCTGGTTTTTCTCAGCCGCCGCCGGTGAAGAAAGCCAGGAAGGTTGTAGAGGCGCCTACCCTCCCAAGGTTGCTCCTGACTGCCCTAGAGGCGGGAAGGGCAAGGGGAAGGGTAGGGGTAAGTCCTCAAAGGGTGGACAGAATGGGCCGGATCGTACCTGAGGGTACGAGAGCTCCCTTCATATCCTTCTGGACCGCGCCTGTGCGACAGGAACAGCGGTGCCAGTTATACCCGTCGTGCCTAGAACGAAATGGTTCTCTCTCTCTCTCGTTAAGAAAGGGGGGGGAGCGGACTACGAGCCGGACAACCCTGTTAGACGTCGAGGCATCTATGGTGGGTGGAAGGCTCATGCGTTTCGTCGAGGCCTGGCGAGGTGTGACGTCAGACAGTCTGGTCCTGGGATGGTTATCCCAGGGTTACATGCCGGAATGGTGGGACTTTCCACCACAAAATCTGTCTTTGGCACCTGTCTGGACACCCGTACCAAGGGAGCCAGACAAGTTAGAAGCCGTTCAAAAGGAAGTGTCGGGTTTGCTTCTGATGGGAGCAATAAAACCATCAAACCGAAACACTCCAGGCTTCTATTCAAACATGTTCCTTGTCCCCAAGAGCACAGGGGGATGGAGACCCATACTCAATCTCAGGCCATTAAATTGGTTTATCCATACGCCTCGGTTCCAGATGGAAATGCCGAGGTCGGTAATGGCGGGATTGAGGAAAGGAATGTGGTGTGTATCGATCGATCTGAAAGATGCATATTTCCACATTCCGATGAACAGGAGGTGTCACGGGTTTCTGAGATTTGCGTTTCAGAATCAAGTATGGGAGTTTATTGTTCTCCGATTTGGCCTGTCGACAGCTCCGAGGGTTTTCACAAGAGTGGTCCTTGCGGTGACAGCGTTTCTCAGAAAAGAGAACGTGGTGCTACACACCTACATAGACGACTGGCTGATCAAGGCAGACTCGGCAGCCATGTTGAACGTGGATACTGCTCTGACTCTGAGGTTACTTTCAGATCTAGGCTGGATAGTCAACGAGGAGAAATCCGAGTTGACGCCCACTCAACATTTCGTTTATTTGGGGATGCGATTCGATCTCGAGGAGGGCAGGGTGTACCCGTCAGAGCCCAGAGTGGTGTCTCTGTTAGCCATCCTCAAGAGTTTTCGAGTGGGAAACCACATTCAGGCGAGGCGGTTCCTTCAGATGCTGGGCATGATGGTCTCCATGGAGCAGGTTATCCCGTACGCTGCTCTAATACGAAGGCCTATCCAGTTGTATCTGATGTCTCTGTGGAAACAGAGAACAGAACCCCTGTCAAAACTGTTACCAGTTTTGGAGCCGATAATGTCGCATCTTGTATGGTGGAAGGAGCGTCAGAATCTCCTAGTAGGGGTTTCGCTGCACCTACCCCACCCCCAGCTGTCCGTGTACACGGATGCATCGCTGGAGGGGTGGGGTGCCTGCCTGGGAGAACACCAGGTCTCGGGCACATGGACTCTCCCGGAGAGTCAGCTGCATATCAATCTGTTGGAAATGATGGCAGTGGAACTGGCGTTGGAAGAGTTCCTTCCGATGATCAGGGGCAAGGTGATATTGATACGGTCGGACAATTCGACAGTAGTATCATATATAAATCGCCAAGGCGGGACCAGGTCGCCCACTCTGTGTATCAGAGTGTGGCACTTGATTCAATGGTGCAGGAATTACTCGGTTGTTTTGAAAGCAGCTCACATTCCTGGCCGATTGAACATTCTGGCGGATGCTTTGTCTCGCAGACAGAGAATTCTGCCAACAGAATGGTCCCTCAACCCTCCAGTTCTGCGACGGATCTTCGAGCATTGGGGCAAACCCAACGTGGACTTGTTCGCCACAAAGGAAAATGCTCAAATCATGACGTATGTCTCGCCGATTCCAGATCCAAATGCCGTCAATACAGACGCTCTGGCGATAAGCTGGAGAGGGATGCACGCTTACGCGTACCCACCCACCATTCTTCTACCGTAGGTATTGGTGAAGGTCAGGGAGGAACCGTGTCTGGTCCTGCTAATAGCGCCGTATTGGCCGAGCAGGGCGTGGTTCACGGATCTTCTAGATCTGCTGGTGGAAAATCCTGTGCAGTTGCCCGAGATTCCGAACATAATCTCCCAGGCCAAGGGACGCTTCCTACACGAGCGTCCCGAAATGTTCAAATTGACTGCGTGGATGTTATCAAACAACGTTCCACGTCGGAAGGCTTTTCTCGACAGGCTGCTGATTTCATCGCGGCTGCGAGAAGGAGGTCAACCTTCAAGTCATATAACAACAAGGTTAACAGATTTGCAGACTGGTGTGAAGAAAAGGGTATTGATACCTTTTAATCCACTATTCAGCAAATAGCAGACTTTCTCTGTGAGCTGTTCTTTTCAGGACTAGCTCCCGTCACAGTTGCTGGATACAAGTCAGCTTTGGCATCAGTTATCCCTTGTCTAGCCAACAGGGATAGTCCAGAGGTGGCCCAGTTAAATGTGATGTTGAAGGGAATGAGCAATCTCCGACCGAGACAACCAGTAGTCATTCCAGCCTGGAGTCTATCTTTAGTGCTTAATGTACTGGCCAAGCACCCTTTCGAACCGTTGCGTTCGGCTAGTCTAAAGCATTTGACTCTAAAGGCGGTCTTTCTATTGGCAGCTTCCTCAGCTAGAAGGCACAGTGAGATCCATGCGCTTTCGGCAGAGAGGGACCGATTTATTGTTTCTGGAGAGGGTCTGCGTCTTCTGCCAAGAGCAGAGTTTATGTCAAAGAACCAATCTTTGAGATATCTCGGCAAACCAATCATTATACCGAAGTTAACTAGGTTTGATCGTGATGCCAGTGTCTGGTGCCCGGTCCGTGCTTTGACTAAGTACAAGAAACGGACTTACTCGTTACCGTCGAACGATAGACATCTGTGGATCTGTCATAAAAAGCCTTATGGCGCCGCATCCATGGATACTATCTCTCGTTGGGTGGTCGAATGCATTCAGACTACTCACGAGATGGCGACTGGGCACCAGGTGCAAGGTGTAAGGGCACACGATGTCAGAGGAATAGACGCCTCGACCGCCCTTTACAATGGTGTTCTGTTAGAGGACATCATGGCCGTTGCACAATGGCACTGTGAGTCCTCATTTACGGATTACTATATGAGGGATGTGTCAGACTCAGCCAATCCACTCGCTTTAGCTGTTTTGAAACGATAGTTAGTGACCACACTGCTCTTCACCCTTTTTTCACTTTGGTAAGAAAAGAACCTAAAGCAGGCATGGTCAAGCGAGAGGATGACAACCAGATTGTGTCACTGATGGCCGGACCAGTGAATGGTTGGAGGCGGTACGTCTGGAGTCCAATTATCATAAGGTAATTCAATAGTGAGAGTTTTTTGTATTATGGATGTGTATCATGTTCATTCATCTTATATATTCATGCTCATTCCCAGGCTAATATACACCTGTGCAAAAGTTAAGCACCAGCAAAAACAATAGAACGTAGAAATATGATGGTACAACTAGGCTGCCATACTTTTTGTCCCCGCGTTAGCAGACATAATTCAAAGTACGAAATGCACATGCAATATGACTTCACGCCGCTTGATGTCCGTGCGTGGCGGGAAACAGCACACGTTTTCAGTTATGTAAAAGTCCAGTTTGAGGTGTAGAACATTACATACAGATTTAGGCGACAAGATTAGGAATTTTGTGTTCATGACCGTGGTTTATTTGTACAGAGAGAATTAGCTCTTGATTGTGAACCGCTATGGCAAGACGAAGGTTAAGTGATCGTGTGAAATGGCAAATCATAGGCATGCATACCACTGGTATGTCATGCAGAGAGATTGGCAGACAGCTGAACATTAACCATACTGTAATCAGTCGTTTGATTGCAAAACATGGGCAAACTAACGAGGTGAAGGACAGGCCTAGATCTGGAAGACCGAAGAAGACTACTGCCCGTAATGATTGAGCCCTAGTACGCCTTGTTAGGAGATCTCCATTCACCAACAGCAGAGTGCTCAGCCAGCAATGGGAAACGCGCAATAGAGTGTCAATGTCTACCGTCAAAAGGAGACTGTATGCTGCTGGCATGAAAGCTAGGAGACCTGTCAGACGTCCTCTCCTCACTGCACACCACAAAGAGGAGCGTCTGAGGTGGTGCAACGAAACAAGACACTGGAACATGAGATCCTGGAGACGGGTACACTGGTCCGATGAAAGTCGGTTCCTGCTTCATGCCACAGATGGTCGAACTCGTGTATGGAGGTCCAGACGCACGGCGTACGACCAACGTAACATCATGGAAGAAGTTCCATTTGGTGGAGGTTCCGTTATGATATGGGGGTGCATCTCATTTGATTGTAAGCTGGATCTGTTGACTGTACCTGGAACACTAAATGGACAAAGATGGACAATGGCGTATCAGTCGGTTGGTGACCAGCATGAGAGGTTGTGTCCAGGCCGTCATCCAGGCACAATGTGGATATACCCGGTATTAATAATGACAGTCTCAAGCTCGTGCACAGATGTTAAACTTCGTTTTCAGACACCATTAATGACAATCTAGCCACGTGTGTCAACTGTAGGGCAATAGTTGTCAGTTGTGTCAACGTAACCATATTCAGGCCTCGTTTTCAAGTTCAAACAAAAACATACAGTGTTTCCCCACCATCATAATCAGCATTCCTCTAGTTGCATTATTACCTCTTGCACTAAGATGGATGGGTACATAAATGTTTATGCTATTGCTTTCTTCATAGCACATGAATATACCCTCGCATGTGCGTAAAAATAGGGTGGTGCTTAACTTTTGCACAGGTGTATACATGGAATATGCAGGGAGCAGTTAACCCTCTTGGCGTGAGTTCTCTCCCTTTTCTTAGGAGGAAAAAGGGGGGGGGGGCGGTGATGCGAATGTGATTCGGTTCCGTGAACTTGACGGTCCTTTTAGGTCTCCGTTAGTCAAGTTTGAAGTCTAAAATCTTTCTCCAAGGGGCAAAATTAGCATTTATGGCTTGCCCCTTCCCACCAGGTTACTGATCAAATCTGGTGTATATCAGAAGTAACAGAATGGTGAGTATTGATCGAAGGAGAATGAAGGAAATGTCAATTTCCCTTTCTCCGAGATCTAACAATACTCACCATTCTGTTACGGACCCAGCCTCCCAGCCCCACGGAGGCAAGCCATAGTTTTCTCTTGTTTGGTGGCTATGCAAACAATATGAGCTCTATGGTAAACGGGTACTCGGCAGTTGGGAGCCGAGTACCCGGTTCCCAGGAGTCGGTAAAGCTTTCTAAGTCTATAATCCTAGAGCCACTGTCAAGGCCAGCTGTATAACAGAAGTAACAGAATGGTGAGTATTGTTAGATCTCGGAGAAAGGGAAATTGACATTTCCTTCAATCTACGGTATGTATATTGGTTGGGGGCCTAGGTGGCTTCGTGGGCTGAGATAGCGTGATTAGGGTACCTTGGCCGACAGCATCGATGGGAAGGTTGTGCATAAAAGCTGAATTGACTAGTTGTATGATCAGTTTTGAGATAATGTCACTTGTGTATTTGAATAGTTGATTGCTCATGTCGTCCAGTCCAGAGGCAGGTCCATTTTTCAGGGCTCTGAGTACCTTCTCAACTTGTACTGTTTTAGTTGGTGTTAGTATTGGCCTGGAGTCAACTGAAAACGTATTCAAGGGCTCATCGTCATGGTCAGTGAACTGTTCCTTGAACCATTCTCAAAGTGCGTTGACTGCCTTGATCAGTCCCGATAAAGTGTCCTTCAGTGTTGTGTACAGTGAGTGGTGGTGTGTTTGTCAGTAACTCTCAGGGCTCAGGCTGACCGGAACATCTTGCGACAGACGTCCATGGCAGTGATTTCATCACTAGGGAGTGTGCTTATTGAATAGCAAGATCTTTTAAGTGCTTGCTGATGCGGCACAGAATAGTATTGCATTCCATGCGTAGTTTTATGATTATGATATAAGGGAAATTATATTGAATATTTTAAACCTAATTTGACCGAGTGCTGTTGCTGCTTATATTCAACAGCTTTCACGACTGTATACTTGTCTTGAAATTGACCTTTTCAATGACAAATCTCTCATAAAAATACATTGTTTATTAAATAAACCATATTTAAAAAAAAAAATTGATATTAGTATAACTGGAAAAAATTGCGGTCCATGGCATCAATGGCTTCTTGTCATATTAATTTCAAAATACTAAACAACTGTTATATAATAGCCTTGTATTTGAGTTACAGGGAATTTACCAGTGAAAGTGTTAATAAACAAATACTGACACTTTTCTGTCCACAGACTCCGACCATTATTACCTCATTGATGCCTGGTTCAGATGATGAACAAAGCATGCGATCTAAAACACCCGTCAATGTCGTGGCAAACCTTGGCAGTGTTCTACTCGCGGAGCTACAACAACTATTAGAGCACATACAAGCACTACTCAATGACATTGAACAAGATAAGGTAGGTAACTCTTTGTCAATTACTGATTAGTAACAATAAAAATATAGGCTAAGGGAGATAAGTAATGCCTACACAGTGATAAATGCTTACACAGTGATAAATGAAATAAGAGAGGTAACTGCTGTTTTACGCATGACATTATGCAAAATAAGGGAGGTAAATCCTGCTTATTCATTTTATTGTGCAAAGCAAGGGAGGTAACTACTTAATCAGTGACAAAACGCAATCAGGGAGACAACTTCTTAAAATGTATGCATCTTTATGCAGTGTGATACAGTAGATAACAGGAGCTTATTCAAGGATATTCAGACATACATGGTACATACTGGTAACTTCTGATAACGCTACTTATTGGGCCGGTAAGCTGCATTATCATGGTTGCTTACTAAGTAATGTATGCAGGTTTTTGTGACGGGTGTGTGATGGCTGTGGGTTGGTCTGGCAGTGTGCGTGCGTGCGTGCGTGCGTGCGTGCGTGCGTGCGTGCGTGCGTGCGTGCGTGTACATGCTCACGAGTGTGTGTGTGTTTGATGGCTGTTTGTTGTGCCATGTGGGCATGTTGATGTGGTTTGTTGTGAGGATGTTGTTGCAGAAAGCTCTTGCTGTTTATATAATCGATATCAGTTGTCAACCCTTTTCAAGATGTAGACCTCTTAATTCCACCACCACCTCGTGTTAATGTGAAGTGTTCTGTGTTCACCCTACATTCTGGACACTGGTTATGATTTCAAGACACCACAGTTACAGATTTTCTATCACATACATACATATCATTATGTATCATTAATTAATTGCTTGACTCTTGCAAGCCACTAGACAATAATTTCAATGAGTAAAAATTCTGCACCTGCTGAATACTTTGAAACAAAGTGATAGTTGTTGATGGCTTAGCCACCAACAAATTAGTCAAATTGTTTTCAAAATATTCAGCATATCCAGAGTTAGATCCCCGGGAAAATGTTGTCAACAGACATAACAGACAGTTATTTGCTACATATTTGATTTCAGGAGTCTCTCACGATTGGTCAGCTAGCAGCGGTGGAAGGTCTTCACACACGTGTCATCTCTCTACAGCAGATTATACAGGTACAGCCTCTTAGACAATATATTATGATGTTTGATGTATTATGCATCAGAATCTGGTTGGGCTGCATGATTCTATATATACTAACGTAAATAAGTCATATATTATTTCTTTGATTCAAAAGCAAATAATTTATTTTATACATTGCATTCCATTCAAACATTAATTCACATCCAACATACTTCATCTGGTCAGTGGATAAACTAAACCATTCTTGATGTGGTCAGTGGATAAACTGTAAAATATTTCATGTGATCAGTGGATAAACGTTGAGATACTCAATGTGGTCAATGGATTAAACGTCAACATACTCGATGTGATTAGGGGATAAATGTCAACACACTTCATGTGGTCAGTGGATAAACTCCAACATGCTTGTTGTGGTCAGTGGATAAACTTACATCAGGTGGTCAGTTGTTAAAAGTCAACATAGATCAGGTAGTTACTGGATAATACTTTGTCACAATGGGGACAGTTATACCCTATGTTTTCGTATGTACATACGGCTGTGTACATGTATGTATGTATGTCTATACATACATCCCAAGAATCTTGCTGCAATGCCTACTGTTTGAGTGGGAATTAGATGAAACTTGACAGCATAATTGTATACCACCCAAAGATGTGCGTAGTGATAAAGGTTTTGCATCGGTCATGCATGACAGATTTTTGAGGGCTGAAGGAAACATGGGATTTTGGTGCGTAGGTCCTGAAAATCATGTTGGATGAAACTTGACAAGATGATTGTACACCACCCAAAGATGAGCCTAATGTTAAGAGTTCTTGGATCTGGAATTCATGACTAATTTGCATTCTTGTATTGGGAAATACTCATGTTGGGGCAGGGATCAAAATATTTTAAATTTTGAAGTCATCCATGGCAATGATGTCACATTTAATGAGGTCATCCAAACGGAACTGAGGTCATTCTTTCATAATAAGCAATGCAAATTTCCAGGATTTGAATTCATTCATGGATGACCTCACCTAAATTTGAGGGCATCCATAGCAATTTGAGGTCTTAAAACGAGTTGAAGAGTGAACATTTTGACTCCTGTGTTGGCGATGTACTTATGTTGGCTGTTGAATATTTTGAATTTAATTTGATTGAAAGTCATTGCTGCCTAAGGCAGCAATGGGTTCCAATCAAAGTAAATTCAAAATATCCAGCAGAACATTTCTTACATCACATTCAAAATTGTACTAAGTAAATATTTCTGTTTTTGTTTTGGAAATGTGTTCAGCTATTTGTGAGGTGTACTGTATTATATTGTTGCGTTACTTTACTTTCAGATTTTACAGAATTCAATGTTAGCATCTGGTAGCGCATTACAAGGAGCAGAATCAGGTACTGCAATGCATGTAGATACACATTCCATTGCTGAGGCATATTACTACAAGAAGTCTTGAAAATTGCTACTCATAAACCATTGCACCGATTTCAACCAAACTTGGCTGAAAGCTGTCTAGAGTGCTGGGCTTAAGAACATATATATGCACAAATTTGATAGTTTAGTTTTTTTTGGGATGGCAATTTTGGATTTCTGAACGTGTTCAGGAAATTGTTTAAAAGACAACTGTTAAACTGCCTAGTCACAATGCATGCTTTTAAAACTTAAATGTATATGTTTCTGGTTAACTGGTTTCATTTCTGGCAAAGATGTATGGGCAGAGCAGGACATGCCCTATCTACATGTACTTGTGTCAGTGTTCCACATGAGCGATACAGACACCTGTCATTGTTCCACATGAGCGATACAGACACCTGTCATTGTTCCACATGAGCGATACAGACACCATCTGTCATTGTTCCACATGAGCGATACAGACACCTGTCATTGTTCCACATGAGCGATACAGACACCTGTCATTGTTCCACATGAGCGATACAGACACTTGTCATTGTTCCACATGAGCGATACAGACACCATCTGTCATTGTTCCACATGAGCGATACAGACACCATCTGTTATTGTTCCACATGAGCGATACAGACACGTTCTGTCATTGTTCCACATGACTGATACAGACACCTGTCATTGTTCCACATGAGCGATACAGACACCATCTGTCATTGTTCCACATGAGCGATACAGACACCATCTGTCATTGTTCCACATGAGCGATACAGACACCTGTCATTGTTCCACATGAGTTATACAGACACCATCTGTCATTGCTCCACATGAGTTATACAGACACCTGTCATTGTTCCACGAGCGATTCAGACACCTTCTGTCATTGTTCCACATGTGCGATACAGACACCTGTCATTGTTCCACGAGCGATACAGACACCTGTCATTGTTCCACATGTGCGATACAGACACCTGTCATTGTTCCACATGAGCGATACAGACACCATCTGTCATTGTTCCACATCAGGGATACAGACACGTTCTGTCATTGTTCCACATGAGCGATACAGACACCTGTCATTGTTCCACATGAGCGATACAGACACCATCTGTCATTGTTCCACATGAGTTATACAGACACCTGTCATTGTTCCACGAGCGATACAGACACCTGTCATTGTTCCACATGTGCGATACAGACACCTGTCATTGTTCCACGAGCGATACAGACACCTGTCATTGTTCCACATGTGCGATACAGACACCTGTCATTGTTCCACATGAGCGATACAGACACCATCTGTCATTGTTCCACATGAGAGATACAGACACGTTCTGTCATTGTTCCACATGAGCGATACAGACACCTGTCATTGTTCCACATGAGCGATACAGACACCATCTGTCATTGTTCCACATGAGTTATACAGACACCTGTTATTGTTCCACGAGCGATACAGACACCTGTCATTGTTCCACATGTGCGATACAGACACCTGTCATTGTTCCACATGTGCGATACAGACACCTGTCATTGTTCCACATGAGGGATACAGACACGTTCTGTCATTGTTCCACGAGCGATACAGACACCTGTCATTGTTCCACATGAGCGATACAGACACCTGTCATTGTTCCACATGAGCGATATAGACACCTGTCATTGTTCCACATGAGCGATACAGACACCTGTCATTGTTCCACATGACTGATACAGACACCTGTCATTGTTCCACATGAGCGATACAGACACCTGTCATTGTTCCACATGAGCGATACAGACACCTGTCATTGTTCCACATGAGCGATATAGACACCTGTCATTGTTCCACATGAGCGATACAGACACCATCTGTCATTGGTCCACATGAGCGATACAGACACCTGTCATTGTTCCACATGAGCAATACAGACACCTGTCATTGGTCCACATGAGCGATACAGACACCTGTCATTGTTCCACATGAGCGATACAGACACCTGTCATTGTTCCACATGACTGATACAGACACCTTCTGTCATTGGTCCACATGAGCGATACAGACACCTGTCAGTGTTCCACATGAGCGATACAGACACGTTCATGTCCTTGGGCCTTGGGCCTCATGTTAAAATCATAGATTAGTTTTATTTAACAATTTATTTAAATAAACAAAAACAATAATCTCCTTGTTCATGACAGTATCTGTTTATATGTATGTTTTTTTGACGAGCCCTATGCGAAGCACAGGATAGCTCAACATAGCGATCCAAATGGCGTGCAGCGTGCAGATAAATGTTAAAGTTTTTCAATGTACTTTTAATTCATCAAGGCCGTATCAGATCTCAATAAAACTGTACAGATTGGGTGTATACCATCATTGCATCCAGTCTACTTCATAATTTACATAACTTTCAATTGTTTCCATATTTCTAGGTGGTTTGTACTTGGCCTATTTTGTATCAAGCTTTAGTAAATGTTTGTTTTTCATTGGACATTTAATTCATCAAGGGCTTAGCCGATCTCAATAAAACTTTAGAGCTTTGTTCTGTACCATCAATGCATCCAGCCTACATCATAAGGAAAATGATTGTCAAATTGTTTCTATATTTTTACGTGGTTTGGACATAGTTTATTCGGAGTGTTAAAGTTTTTCAAGTTTCTTTTAATTTATCAAGGGATATACAATTTTATGAAATCCTTTTTTTTTTGCGACTGCCACATATGTGTGATATGCGGACAAACTAAAGGGCTCGACACGCGGGACACAGTCCCTCTATTTGTGGTTATTTCTAAAAGAATTAAGGTGTGCTGAATTTACCTGAACAATGTGTGTGATTTCAGAAGTCAAACCTACAGATGTTGCTGTTGGCTTTAAGCCGATCAAACAGGAGGAACATGCAGCCATTCAACAAGTGAGTGGTCACTGATTAAAACATACCTGAGTGGGCAGGAAACTACAGTACAGTTCAGAGATAATGTAACCTGTTTCCAAAGCAAAGTAAAACTTACTATTGAATATTTGAACGTAATTTGATTGGAAGACATTGCTGACTTATGCAAAAGCAAATTACTTCCAATCAAATTAACTCCAAATTGTTCAGCAGAACATTTCTTATAGTATGTTCAAAATTGTACTAAGTAACATGTTTTTTGTTTTGGAAACTTATTTAAAAGCTGTACTGTAGTGTAATATACAGGTTTAACCCAGTATATTTCATTCTCTATTTTAAGACTACTCTCCAGAAAAACTGTTCAATATTTTGAAACTAATTTAACTGGAACCATTGTTGCCAACAACAGGTTTCATTCAAATTAGTTTCAAGATATTCAACAAGATGTTTCTTACATCATCTACCTCTCTCCTCACCCTCCCTCCCTCCCTCTCTCGCTCTCTGTCTTGCTCTGTCTCTCTCTCTCGCTCGCTCCTCTCCCCTCACCGCTTCCCTCTCCCCTTCCCCTCCACACCACTCCACTCCACTCCACCCCACCCCACTCCACCCCACCCCACCCCACCCCACCCCACCCCACCCCACCCCACCCCACCCCACCCCACCCCACCCCACCCCACCCCACCCCACTCCACTCCACTCCACTCCACTCCACTCCACTCCACTCCACTCCACTCCACTCCACTCTACCATCTGGTAAAATAATGTGTTAAACATCACTTTTCAGACAAATCCTGCGCTTCACCATTCTACCCCTACACCAGATGCTAAGCATTCTCAAGTGAAGAACACTGGTGACCTTGACCTTACCTCTCTGTGGCAGCAAATTGAGATACCAAAGCCTATTCCTGCCGCCTCAACGACAATGCTTGACAGTGAGCCACAGCCACGACCAAGAAACACCAGTCAATCACGACATATTTCGCAAAGCGATGGAATGAAAGCTAAATCTAAAAACAAACCTAACATCCTAGCTAAGCCTAAGACATCAGAAGTTGCTATGGCGATTGTAATGTCTAATGAAAGTGACACAGGTACACAGAAATCACGGAATGACACAGATTCCACGGTGAGGCCGAGTCACAGCGACAGAAAGGTCAAGAGTCACAGAGGTCATGAGAAACGTAGAGATCACAAGGGCCATCGAGCTGAAGAAAGCCAGATGGTGACGGTGCAGTTAAGTGCAAGTGAGAGTAGTGGTAGCATAGCACCACCTCTACCATACTCTCCTCCGCCCCGATTAACAGCATCTCGGAAGGTTCTGCCTGGTAAGTCTACACTGTAACTAGTTTCTTTACCATCATGCTTAGCAGAGAACTGTAGCGGTTACTCAAGGTTATGTGCAGGCAGTACATAAATCACCAAACATGTCTGCAAAACAAACACACAAACATGTTTCTTTAGTACAATTTTGAGCATTATGTAAGAAATGTTCTGTTGAATATTTTGTAGTTGGATTGAAGATAGGACCTCATCAGGTCAGGAAACATTTTCGTTATAGTCTAAATAATAACCAATATATGGACTAAAATAGCTGGAGGGTATCATATTACGTAATAAACCTATTGTTTGTAAGCATAGCATCTGTAAATGTACCATATATCATTGTAATATGAGGAAATTAAACTTGGAAATCCCCATTTATGTGTCTTTATCGTGCATCCATGATAACGTGAGTTCATTCAGGATCACAAACACAGATATAATCACTGTAGAGCGCTTCTGGATCCGCCTTCTAATCACAGAAGACGTTAAAACTTTTGTGTTTGAGGTGTAAGCGGTAGTTTCATAGATGCGATCTACCCTTCAGTAAAATACTTGGTCACTGTAACGCAATGATAATATATAGTAATTTCTAAGTTCCGAGTCCAGTATATTAAGCCATCTTAATTTGATTTAATCCTACTGCATTCCTAATATCACATGATTTCTATATTTTTGAGACAACATTTTGTGTCAAAAGTAGCATTGGTTTTGATGTACCGTAAATCGCTCAAACCTCGTCTTCTAGTAGGACAAGGGCTGTAAATTCTTTAAATAAAATCTGAGAAAGGGTATATATAAGATTTAGGTATATTTCAAGAAAGAATTGAAATCAATTCTTTCTATAAGTATAAGGATTTTTTGGGAGATTTTGGGCCAAAATTTTGCTTGCGTCCAATACAAACTAGTGTCCTTTCCTCGACTAAAAATGGTATTTTGAACACAATTGTTAGCTTACCTGGCCTGAAAGGCTAAGTGAGTTATGCCATGGCAACCGCCCGTCATGTGTCCATCGTCCATCTGTCAACTTTTTCTTTAAACGACTTCTCAAGAACCACTTGGCCGATTTCAATTATATTTGGCAGGAACCATCCATATGGCATGAAGCTCTGAGTTTGTTCTAACACAGCCAGTCGGCCAACTTGATTAGTGGCCATCTTGAATTTTGGCTGATTTTTAGAAACCTCTAAAAATCTCCGAAACCACTTGGTGGATTGATTCAAAACTCAAGAAATATCATCTAGGGCAATAGCTGAACCAAGTTTGTTAAAGGGAAATTGATTGGCCAAATGGTTTGGTGGCTATCTTGGATGACCTAATTTTCATGAAAAGTTAACCAAATATGTCCGCCGTGGACCAATAAAACTTTAGCGTGTTTAGTGGCTATATTGGATACTTTTATTTGATGGATTTTGAAGCTGAAATTGGTTTTGTATAGGTATTTGGCTATGCTGATTTCAACAATGGCATTTCCGAATCTATTGGATAAATGGTTTGCTGGCATGTAGTAGAATTTACATTCAGTACAGGTGGTCTTTAGCAGGTTGAACTGCATGCTATCCTTTGCATCATTAAGCTGTGTGGGCCAGCTCAGTTATCAGTTAGCTCAGGTCTTTGGTGTTGGGTAGTGTGAGTTGAAGTTTATTAAAAAAATAATTTGACAGTCATTGCTGACCTAGAAAGCAACAACTCAGTTAAATAAATTCCAAAATATTCAACATTATAGATGTCAGAGGACACAATGCATATCTTAAGATGTTTAGCTAGCTGTGGAAAATGGTTAATTAATGTATAATTTGAGTTTTATTTACACAATCCATTAACCATGACAGCTTTTATTGTCAAACTAGATACAAATTTACATTTTCCCTCACTGCCTAAATATTTAAGATATGTATTATGTGTAATATCTATACTGTTAAAATATTTGATATTATCAAACTATTCTCTTGATATTATCAAAATGTACTCTTGATATTCTCAAACTGTACTCTCTTGATGTTCTCAAACTGTACTCTCTTGATGTTCTCAAACTGTACTCGTTTGATGTTCTCAAACTGTACTCGTTTGATGTTCTCAAACTGTAGTC
This sequence comes from Chaetoderma sp. LZ-2023a, assembly GCA_034401795.1. Taxonomy (NCBI): domain Eukaryota; kingdom Metazoa; phylum Mollusca; class Caudofoveata; order Chaetodermatida; family Chaetodermatidae; genus Chaetoderma; species Chaetoderma sp. LZ-2023a. The sequence goes on from CM067370.1 coordinate 15,976,203, forward strand.
TCTTGATGTTCTCAAACAGTACTCTCTTGATGTTCTCAAACTGTACTCTTGATATTCTCAAACTATACTCTCTTGATATTCTCAAACTGTACTTTCTTGATATTCTCAAACTGTACTTTCTTGATATTCCCAAACTGTACTTTCTTGATATTCTCAAACTGTACTTTCTTGATATTGTCAAACTGTACTCTCTTGATGTTCTCAAACTGTACTCTTGATATTCTCAAACTGTACTCTCTTGATGTTCTCAAACTGTATTCTCTTGATATTCTCAAACTGTACTCTCTTGACGTTCTCAAACTGTACTCGCTTGATGTTCTCAAACTGTACCCTCTTGATGTTCTCAAAATGTACTCTGGATGTTCTCAAACTGTACTCTTGATATTCTCAAACTTCACTCTCTTGATATGCTCAAACTGTACTCTCTTGATGTTCTCAAACTGTACCCTCTTGATGTTCTCAAACTATACTCGCTTGATGTTCTCAAACTGTACTCTCTTGATGTTCTCAAACCGTACTCTCTTGATATTCTCAAACTATACTGGCTTACACAGGGGATGTTATATTGTAGTTAATGATTAATGATACGGGTATCCCTATATTTGCCAGCATCAGGCATGTGTCCAGATAGTGCAGATGAAGTGTCGGATATTACAGAAGATGAAGCCATGCCCTGTATGACGAGAGAACAGCTCCCGGAACCGAGAATCCTGACCACTCGACATTCCACATACGTCAATCATAGTGCTGGTACCACTGCTCATACGTCACAGGTATAGTTGTCATGCAAGGTTGTTACGGAGGCCATGAAATTCCTTGAAAAAATCTGTTGCATTTTCAAGGCCTTGAAAGTGCTTGAAATTAGCCAGAATTGAAAATTTCCTTGAAAACCCCTTGAATTTGTCATTGTCCAATTTTCTCTATTATGCCAGACCAAGAGAAATTATAGAAATTTGTATAATAAGTATTTTAATCGCATAATTTTTGTCTCGCCTACGAAGCAGAAAGCGAGACAAAGGGATGTGTATTACCATGCCGAGTTTGCGTTGGCAAGCCACACTATCCATGCCTTTACAGGTGAGACATTGTACGCTTCAACGTTGTTGTTTAATTCAGAATTTAGTGTAATCTGTTTCTAAAATGTTGTAATTAAAATGTGATAAGAAAGACTTATGTGGGAGGAAAAGACGGCCTGAAGGGAATGTAAAGGAGGATGTACCTTTAAAAAGGTGCTTGAAAATGCTTTTTGTTGACCGTAAAAATCCTTGAAAAGACCGTGAATTAAATTTTTCAAAAACCTGTGGGATCCCTGTCACAGAGAGTTGGTTACTCTAGCGTAATGCCAATATGTCAGTTATTAGCTTAAGACTGAACACACTAATTCATTACCTCTGTCAGATTAGTTAATGTAACATAAATTGCCTGATTATCTGATTCAAAATAGGTGCTCTGACGTAAGCCTGTAATGCTCTGATGCTAGGGACGCTCCTTAATAAGAATCTCATACAATCACCCGCAGCAGCCACTTGTTGGTTACTTCCTTTATATTGGTGATGTTTGCGAGAAGCTCCTGGTCGAATTAAAACTTTGTGTATGAAAACACAGATTTAACAGTGAAGCAAACTCCCTCAGTTTTACATCGGACTAACTGTTTCAGACTACAGTGTTGAATACGGCATTAGTTTATGTTTCGTTTACTTGACTATTTTCGCAGTATTTGTCAAATTATTTCTTTCCACTGCTATGCCCTGGTACCGAGCGAGTTAAGGAGGACATATGAGGCATTTTATTCCATGGAATTCTTGCAGGACATACATAATTATGTTGTTTATGGCTATTACACATTATAGTTAACTGATAGTTGATTATCTTTGCGAAACTGATTCAAACTCACTGCTGAGTTAGACAGTCATGATTTTCAGTCAAATTGTTTTGAAAATTTGTTTCAAGTTTATCTCTGTTAACCCTTTAACCCCTGAAATTTCATTGTCTCAGTTTAAAAAAACACTGTAGAGTGGAACCTGTGGCCATAAGCAATGACGGTCCCCAGACAAATTATTTTCAAAATGGTCAACAGAATATCAGAATATGCCTTAGAATAGAATTTGCCGTTTGTGGTTTGTAAGGGTTGAAGGATGTCGGACTCAGTTTAATATGTAAATGGTTAAGTGGGACAAGACTGCTGTGTACGATGAGCTTGAGAAATCAACATTTCTAGTCCAACAAACAAGATTTATGCAACCTTATATCAGATTTTTCTGTCATAAATCAGCATTATGATATTTGTAAAAGTTATGCTGCTAATTTTTTACCAGAAAATGCTTAAAAACTCTTAACTAGCCATTCATATCAACCAAAAGATGTAAAAAATTAATTTTTTTTCAATAATAATTTTTAGTTCCCACTCGCAACTTACAATGTACTGATATTTAAGTTGATCGATAAATTTGTTGCATTTCCGACAAATCTCCCTGTATCACACTACTATAATCTGTTTCACTTGTTTCGTCATCATAGGAACTTTCTCCGCCAGACCATGTAGGGGTGAGGACTTGTAGGCGGTGTGGCTTTTAGGGGGTGGGGCTGTTATTGTGTTACAATATTTAATTAATCATAACATTTCTATTGTGTTTCTTGTTCAGCATCAGAATGTGATTGACCAATACCAGCAGGAGAGTAAGCAGATGTATAGAAGTCCAGTAGAGCGACGACGAAACAGAGTTAAAAGCTCAACTGACCAGGAGCCAATTAAAACACAAGCACCAATACCCCATCATGAAATCAAGCCTCCAACAATACATCCAGGGTACAGAAGTCCTGATGTGCGATATGCCACAAATATACAACCAACTTCAGCACATGGTAGTCTGTCTACAGAAAAGAAATTACCACGATACCAACGAAGTGTGTCAAATCTGGAGGCGAGTAGAGGTCCATCCGTTAAAGACCTGATTGACCGACAGCGAAGTAGAAGTCCAGACGATATCCTGCCTCCAACAAGGTACAGGAAGTCCAGTTATCGCGGAGGACCTGATGACCAGTACAGCGAGCTACAGTATCTAGTTGAACAAAAACAACATCGATACAGGAAACTGTCTGAGCGAAATCAGGTTCTAAGTCCTGATCAGCATAGTCAAGCATCGGATGAAATAGATAGGATAAACAGTCCACAGCAGGAGAGGCGTCACAGTAAGGATTCACGACATCGAGTGAAAAGCCCGGCTGACTGGGCACAGAAACAGGCCATGGACCAAGCTAGGGATACTCCTGATTCCAGAAGTACCCCTGTTGATTATCAGGTTCCCCAAAGTCCTGGACATAGTGAACCTGATGAGGAGCTTCAGGAGGTGGTAAGAGAATTCTCTCTTTAGAACAGCTTTAACCCTTTAACACTCATAGCAGCCAAAAATGGCTTCTGCAGTGGTCTTGAGAAATGTCCATTTGCAGACCAAAAGAAGAGTATTTTGGAAAGTTTACCACTGGAATGACTGGCTCGGTGACCGAGCCAGTCATTCCAGTGGTAAATTTTCAAAAATCGTCTTCTCTTGATCTGCAAACTGACATTTACTATGAGAAAATTAAAATTTTCTTAAACAAATTCCTGGGTTAAAGGTTTAAACAAGTGAAATCTTTAACACTGGCAGGCTAGAAATTATAACGTGTGTATGATACAGAAGGAATATTCTGCTGAATATCTTGATTCCAATATGACTGGGAGCTCTTGCTGCCTACAGTAACAACATATTCCAGTCATATTAGTTTCAAAATATTGTTTTCAGCTGTGCTACACTGGAATTTCAAGACATAACCGGTTAAGATCTTACATTGTTTCATTGGCTGATATTTTGTTGTTACTTTCATTTAGCAGCAAAATTGGGTTATTTTGAAAACATTATTGCTAATATGTGTAATAAGCTGTCCATTTCATGGATGAAGATTTGTGATGGGACCTATTGAACACTATTTTTTAGGCTGATTGAATGTTAATCAGCGATTGTCAGGAACTCATCTACAGTACAGCATAGAAATAATATGTTCCAAAGCAAAAATAAAAACATGTTAATTAGTACAGTTTTGATTACGATATAAGAAATGTTATTTTGAATAGTTGTGTCTTAATTGGAATTGAATACATTACATTGGCCAGCAATGTCTTCAATCCAATTATGTTCAGAATATTCAAGAGTACAATGTTTTATTTTGTTTTGGATATTTGGGCTGTACATTAACAGTAATTAGTGACTTAAGTTAAACATTGTAGCTCCTTGCAGAGGTGCGTAGTATTATTCCTGCCATAATTAAGTCTGTATTGTCTGATAGCTATTATAACCATCTGGCATATTTCAGTTGCCTACTAATTAACAGTATTCAAAGATGGTACAGTCCTTAAAAATCCAATTTATGGACTTAATTGATTTTGTCTCTTAAAGCATATGGGTAGGACCTTTGTCTAATAAGCAAAACTATATTGTCTTCGTTTCCAGAAGCGCAGTGGAATTGTGGGTAAATTACTCATGAAGATCGAGAAAACTACAGACCAATCATCTTTGTCAGCATTCCGTCCTGTTAGCGCACCAAAGCCAGCACCAAGCAATGCTTCACAATCTAATAAACGAATTAAACGCCCCGCCTCTGCAGACCCGCTGAAACAGAGAAGTCATCTTGGTAACATATATGGCGGTCAAGATGATTGGTCAGGTAGCAATGACAAGTCAGTTTCACGGAGTACAGTAACATTGAACCTTGTAGTCCCTAAGCGACGAGCCATAACACCCACAAGTATACAACAGGGATACCAAGCGAATGGTCACTGTCCTCCATCACCGGTTAACTTTATGTCCGCTCCAGGTATGGTGCTAGTCTAGTGCATTTAAACTGTTCATTATGAGTTATATGTATTGCATGAATTGTGTCCCGTTTTACTGCAATTAGAGTTACGGCATTGATATGTGCACGAGTATGTGGTATGAATACAGGGTCCATGTCTAGCTATGCCCCACCCATTTCTAGGTATGCCCACCCACCCATTTCTTGCCATGCCTCGCCCATATCTAGCTATGCTCCACCCATTTCTAGGTATGCCAACCCACCCATTTCTAGCTATGCCCCGCCCATTTGTAGCTATTCCCTGCCCATTTCTAGCTATGCCCGACCCCTTTTCTAGGTATGCCCACCCATTTCCAGTTATGCCCCACTCATTTCTAGCTATGGCCCACCCATTTCTAGCTATGCCCCACGTCTTTTCTAGGTATGACCCACCCATTTCTAGCTATGCCCCACCCCACCACTTTTCTAGCTATGCCCTACCCATTTCTAGCTATGCCCCACCCATTTCTAGCTATGCCCCACCCCTTTTCTAGCTATGCCCCACCCCTTTTCTAGCTATGCCCGACCCATTTCTAGGTATGCCATGCCCATTTCTAGTTATTCTCCACCATTTCTAGCTAACCTCCGCCCATTTCTAGCTATGCCCCACCGCTTTTCTAGATATGACCCACCCATTTCTAGCTATGCCCCACCCCTTTTCTAGCTATGCCCTACCCATTTCTAGCTATGCCCCACCCCTTTTCTAACTATGCCCGACCCCTTTTCTAAGTATGCTCACCCATTTTCAGAATTTTGATTGATCAATTTTTGGGGTGAAAATCTTAGATATTATGAAAAATTTACCGGAAATTGTCAAATTCCTACACCTCCTTAGCTGATTTACATATTTCAAACAAATTTCACTAGATGGATTCTATGGTGGTAGGCAGAAATTGTCAATACGTTGCTTCTCCTTAGTCTTTCAACCAAATTTCATCATCATCTGTTGCGACGTTGGAGGCCCATGCAGGGCCTATTGTCGATCTACACTGTTCATACACTTATATGCTTAGGTTGCGCAGTGTGCGGATAATGGTTGTTGTTTTTTTGTGGTTTTTTTTACCCTTTTGCTTTTTAGTGTTTTTGCGAATAGGGTATATATCACTAATTCAGTGATATTGACATAGTACAACTTTCGACTGTACATGTATGTACATATTTACATCATATGACTGGTAGGCCTAACCCACCTAGCTGACATTTGGCCAATTAACAGTGGCAATATAGTTTATATTTCTACTTCTGGAGTGGTAGGACACCCCCACCGTAACTCTTGGCTTGTGAGATTATATACAATTATTTACAATACACATGTAATGTTACATGGGTGGCCGGTAGGTCTAACCCACCTAATATCCATTAGGACAGCTTATTTGGATGGTAGGACAATCTCACCTTTAGTGTGGGCATGAGTACCACCATGGTTACCTTGTTGCACCCTGTGCTAGTAGTAAGATTCCCACTTAGCCTTATTGGTTATGACAATACATACAAGTATATTGGCTGCAGGCAGCGATGGTGATGTTAAACCACACATACACAGCTGGAGAGGTAGGACATGCCCACCTTACTATTGTGCTTGTTGGGTCTCTGGACTTGACATGCCGTTCAGTTGTTAGTGTAATCCCTTCTGACCTGGTTGCTGATTGTGGATGGGGAATTTGGTGTGTTAACTGCAGACTGGTAATAGATCATGGACCTTGACAGTGTTATACATTTTGCTGGTAGGGCTGACCCACCTCACCGATCGTTACGCTTTTGTTAAGGCTGTAGGCATTTCGGGTACATATGGAGTTGGGTTGGTAGAACATGCCCGCCTTATCCGCTCAATTGGGTTAAGAATCTATGTTTGTTGCTCGTGTAGTCGCTTAGGGTTTGCTAATGGTTGGTATGACAGTGTTGGTATGCTTTGGATTGTGGCTGTGAATCTGGCGTTATTGGTCAACTGGTAGAACACGCCCACCTGGTCTGGCCGCTTAGGTGAATGGGACATTAGCTGGATTAAATTTGGCTAGAGTGACCCTATTCAGAATTTTAATTGGTCATTTCTTTGGGTGCCCATCGTGGATCCTCCGGAAATGATCCATCATATCTATTTAAATGCAAATGGTTCAAATGCTAATAGTTCAGGTGAGCGCTACAGGCCATTGGGCCTCTTGTTTCTAAGAATTCTAAGTGTGTTCTCTAAGTCAAATGTATTTTTCCTCTGTTTATAGGTTGTCCAGATTCTCCGTCAAATTTCGGTATTGACCGTGTTGTAGGTAACCATGCATTGTTACTCTGCTGGAAACCCCCTCCTCTGGATCATCTCGCAAGAAGCAATGGCAACCAGGTGCTTGGATACAGGGTAAGAATATGGAAACAAATACACTTTTTAAAATATTTTTCCATCCATCCCTGTTTGTGTAGGCAACCATTATATGTAACATTATCTTACATTTTTGTACTTTATGGTGGTAATATGACAAGTAATCAGCTAGCTGATTGGTTCATGAGCCACATGAACAGAATCACAGATACAACACGTGCAATGTCTGTTGCAAATAACCTGATGTCTGGTGAATCTTGGAATTAGTGGAATTGGACGCCATTGATGCCATTAACCCTCATTTAATAGAAAATCTACATTTGCAGAGCAAGAGACTATTATTTTTGAAAATCTGGTACTGTAATGACTGGCTTGTCTATCAGGTAATGCAGAAAGATTATGTCTACCTGATGATAGCAGTATTTACTGCCTTAGTTTATGATGTTATACCATGTGGATATATCAAGTAATCCAGCCTTAATGGCTTAGTTTATGATGTTATACCATGTGAATATATCAGATAATCCAGCCGTAATGCCTTAGTTTATGATGTTATACCATGTGGATATCAGGTAATCCAGCCTTTGGCCATTTAATGTTTAATTGTCAAATTTGGGAATACATTGGTGCCATTACATTGCTGGGCACACATTTTCTACTTCGAATAATACCAGATGTACTATTATGATAATGTCTATTATCTAGTCTAGCTCAAAATAAACAATTAAAACCCAGCACTCTCCATGCTCCTGCCCATACTGTGTCCGGGAATTACCATAGCGTCCAGGTACCGAGCCAATTCCCAACAACAGTCAGATTCATCTATTTTACTCGACCTTTCAGTCAGGTTTTCTAAAGCTCTCAATTTAGATTAAAATTTACAGGCTTAGTGCTTGGTTGGACCTCTTGTTTGTGGCACCGTGGAAGGGAAAGGGAAATCATCGCAGGGGCAGGTTGTATCAATCTAGAATTTATACATTCATGCCATAATGACTGTTTGAAATTTCCTTAAATTAGCACATTGTTTTAAAATGCTAGCCATTGTTAGAGTTGCTCCGGTACCCGCTAACTCTTTAATCTTATCCGGGTACTCGGTTAATTTCTCTTGCGACTCGGTTCCTTCCAAGATGGATGCGCCCGTAGCCAAGATGGCGGCGCCCGTGATTAATGTTTTGTTTTGGCTTGGCGTCTCTATGCACTCAGTTTTAAACTGATCATTAGCTCTCGCTTCATTGTCGAGAGTGTTTGTAGCGATCGGTTTTAATTTCTTGGCTTTTTTTAGCATTAGTTAATTACCAAGTCATGTTTATAAAATTTTTACTGTTCAAATATTTCCTGCCTTGAACTTGATTATCATTAATTTAAGAGAAAGTTAATGTTTTAAGTAATTAAAAAATTACAATCAGGTATATTGTGCGTATTGCTCGTCATCATCTTATCATGTGCAGCGTTTTAATTCTTATTCTGTGTTCGCAGAAGGTGAAGGGACAAGGCAAGGCCCCGCCAGATACATTATGTTCCCGCTGCAATCGCTTCATGAAGCGGAAGTTTGCGGGGCACTACTGTGTTGCGTGTGGCAAGTGTAAGATTGGAAGTCCTTGCGATGTGTGTGTAAAGTGGTCGTCTGACTTAGTGGCGGAGTTTGATCGCGATCAGCGTGCGCGTGTGGAGAGAATCACGAGGGACAAGGCGGCCAAGATAGATCATGCATTAGTTAAAGGTCTGGAGGAGCACCTGAATGAGCGGATGGACTCGGCCTTGGGTGTTTGGGCGCAATTCAAGGTGATGTTTGAGTCATTCCAGTTCACGGTTCCATCGATGCAGCCTGGTGCAGGACTACCTATCGGTGGTCTGGCCAGTTCTGCGGAGGAACATGCACCTGACCTTTCTCTCGCATCGGCTCAAGAGCCGATGGCAGAGGAAGAGGATATTCTCCTGATGGAAGACTCTGGCATGCCAGATCTTTCACAGGTAACAGACTCCGGCATTTCCCGTGGCTCACCCCCGGGCTTTGTTCGGACCCATCAGCTGGGTGATGTCGGAGTTTGCTCTTTTCGGAGTGCCGTCAGAGCCGTCTTTTACGGCTCCGGTCGGCATCGCGAATGCTGGTATGGCGGCTCCTCTCAGAGTCCCATGTCGTGCCGTGTTAGCGGCCACAGTCCCGGTTTCCGTGCTGGAGCCGATGGATTGCAGTGATTCCGTATCTGGTAATTCGCTAGATACTGGAGCCGCAAGTAGTCGACCCACGGACGTGGTTCGAATTGGAAGTTTGGTCCGTAGTCCTCAGCATGGGTCGTCGGTGGCCTCATCCATGGGTGAGGAGGATGAAAAAATGGTATTCCTTTAATGAACGAATCATCATTCTGCTCTGAAGCTGAATGGGTGCAGGTTCTTTGATGGATGTCTGACCGTCTTGGGTTGGCATCTGACCAAGGGTCTCGGCATGATCCAGCGATGGAGCGGATGTCAGAGCGTGTGGCTAGCGCTCTGTCGACTGGCTCTTCGGCTATACCAACTCTACCCTTGGGTACTCAGATGTCTGACATGTTGGAAGTCGCGGCGTACCATCTGGTTCAGCCGGAGTACACGTTTCCCAAGGCCCTAAGGGGATTAGGAGTAGGGTCCGCATTCCAGAGCAGGTCTATCATCAGTATGCGCATGTTCCTCGGCTTTCAGTCGGAGGACGTGAAGCACTGAATAGGCCATTAGCTGGGAAATCCCATTCTCGACCCTTGTTTTCTCAGACTAATAAAGATGCCTTCAATGAGCTAACGGTTATTGAGGATGCGGCGAGAGCGGCTATGGCTGCTCTCTCCCATGGCTGTACCGTCTCGCAGGGGATGCTGACCTGCGTGGTGGAAGGTGAAGAAGTGCCAAAGGCTGCTCTCAGAGTTATCCGGGACACCATGCGCTTATCCAAGATTTCCTGGCCATGGTGATCACTAGATCATTGGCGGAGCGGAGGAGAATGGTTCTCGATTGTGTAGAACCCGGACCAGAGATGAGGGCTGCTTTGTCTTCTGCGCCCTTGATTGGTCCAGGCTTGTTTGGCGGCTCGGCATGGCAAGCTCTCTCCAAGGTTGCGTCCATGGTTGCGGAGCAGGAGGTCGTTGGCAAGTTGTGGAAGTCGACGAAAGACGAAAAGGACTCGGCTGCAGCAGTCCTATAAGCAGCACCATCAGGAGCAGTAGAGGCAATGACAAAGATCGCCCTTTCATCCGTCTGGCCGTAATGCCCATCGGACATCCGGTTCTCAGGGACCTGGCCGTCATCATCATATAGGTCCTCTAATAAGAGGCTGTATGAAGCCGACAGGAAGGGTGGCGGCTCGGGACACGGCGGCTACCGTAAGGATAGTCGTAGTGGCAGTTCCGGGCCGTCATATTCCAAGAAGCTGCGAGGTGGCCATGGGAATGGTCCTGACTGGCTTCCGGCGAGACCCATACCGGTGGCGCCAGGAACGCAGGGAGTCTAGGATCTTCACCAGAACGAATTAACGTCTTGTCGCGCAACATTGACTGCGAGCTGTGTGCAGATTCCTTCCATCGGAGGCAGACTTCAGCTGTTCTCAAACCAGTGGGAACAGGTCGTGCAAGTTTGTTTAGTCTGTCATTGGCTAAGAAAAAGCTGCGAACCGGATCGTTAGTTCCGTTAACGTCGACTCCCGTATGGACTCCCGTTCCAAGGGAATCTGATCATCTAGATGTCATTTGCTCAGAAATCAAAGATCTTCAACGAAAGAATGCGATTCATTTAGTCCGCACTCAGTCCTCCCTGGGCTTCTATTTGATAGTTTTTCTCGTTCCGAAATGCACTGGAAGTTGGAGACCGATTCTCAACCTCAAACCGCTGAACAAATTCATTCTTTCACCAAAATTTCAGATGGAGACTGGCAGCGGTGATGACAGGGCTGAGGAAAGGCATGTGGGCAGTATCGATAGATCTGAAGGACGCATATTTTCATATTCCAATGTCAATTCCTTTTCAGAAAAACTTTTGCGTTCCAAGACAATGTCTGGTAGTTCAATGCGTTACCGTTCGGTCTGACCACAGCCCGAGTGTCTTCACCAAAGTGGTTCTCGCCATAGCTTCTTATCTTCGCAGGAGAAACATAGCTGTTCATGCTTACATAGACGACTGGCTGCTGAAGGCGGGGGAATCCAGTCTCGGCGCAACAATCTTCAGGTGGTCCTGGCCTTTCTAAAGGACCTAGGATGTATTGTGAATCTAGAGAAATCAGAATTGACTCCATCCCAGGAGTTTGTGTATCTGGGAATTCTTTTCAGTCTCAGGGATGGTGTGGCTTTTCCGGTGGAGAGCAGAGTCAAGAGCGTGATTTCAGTTCTGGGATCAATTTCTCTAGGAGCCTATCTGACAGCGTGTCAATTTCTCAGAATACTGGGTTTATTAGTGTCTCTGGAGGTGGTTCCTTAAGTGGCACTCAGCCGCAGGCCGATTCAGATGTACTTAATGTCATTCCAGTAAAAGAACCATTGATATCCCATCTTCAGTGGTGGTTATCGGAAGAGAACTTCTTGTGAGGTGTTCCTCTACAACCTCCTCAACCACAGGTGTCCATCTTCACAGATGCGTCGACGATGAGTTAGGGAGCCGTAATGGATGATCTGTCAGTGTCAAGGGAATGGGATCAGATCAATACGCAGAAACACATAAATGTGCTCGAATTATTAGTGGTGGCATTAGCACTTCGAAAATTCGAGACATTAATCCGAGACAAGATTGTCCTAATAAGGACAGACAACTCCACAGTGGTGTCTTATCTAAACCACCAAGGTGGGACGAGATCACCGGAGTTGTGTACGATGATATGGAACCTCCTGCTGTGCCAAGAGAGCAATGTTATTCTTCGGGCACACATTCCAGGAAGATTGAACATCCTAGCGGATGCTCTCAGTCGAAGGACGGTTTGTCGTCCGACGGAATAGCAGCTCAACCAATCAGTAGCGGAGGTTCTATTCAAACATTGGTGCAAGCCAAATGTGGATCTATTTGCGATGAAAGGAAATGCAAAGATGGTCACATACGTGCCACGGTGTGGTGTAAGGGAAGAGATCTTAATCTTAATATTAATCTAATATTTTCTGCATCTGTTCAACACATAGTAGATTTTATGTGTCATTTTTACGAGGTTGACAAACTAGTACCTTCAACCCTAGCAGCATATAAGTCTGCATTAGCTTCAGTCGTTCCCAGTCTGTCCGCTGTAGGAGCGAGAACGTCACTTTAAATGAAGTTATTAAAGGAATGAGCAATCTGCTACCAAGACAGCCAATTCCTATCCCAGCATGGAATCTATCTCTTGTTCTACAGGTTTTAGGGAATGTTCCCTTTGAACAAATTAGGTCTATAGATATTAAACTGTTAACTATTAATTCAGTTTTGTTGGTTGCAAGCAGCATCGGTGAGAAGGAGAAGCGAAAGTCATGAGCTTTCTGCCGAACAAGACTGTTTTGTCGTTACGTGTGAAGGTCTAAGACTATTACCGCGTCTTTGTTTCCTGGCAAAGAATCAGTCACTTAAATATCCAGGACGGCCGATCAATTTGCCAAGTTTAGTTAGACATTATCCAAGCTCTTCTGCTTGGTCTCCTGTCAGATGTCTGAAGATGTATAAGAAACATACTGAGGAGTGGAGAGATGACCCAAAATTTCTGTGGTTATGTCTCAAAGCTCCTCATCTTCGCACCTCGAAAGACACTATTTCTCGTTGGATGGTCAATGCTATTCAGATGTCGCATAAAATAGCAACAGGAAAGCAGATTGATCGTGCGAACGCCCATCAAGTCCGAGCACTAGCAGCATCATCGGCCCTTTATAAGGGTGTCTCTAGAGGAGGTGATGTCTGTAGCACAATGGCTTGCCGAGTCATCATTTACTGAGTTCTACCTTCACGATATCTCCAGCGCACGTAATCCGGTAGCTGTCGCCAATTTATCAAATGTCACTTAAAGCCACGTCCGACCACTGTTTACGCATACATCGTAGGGTTCTTCCACAGGCACTGGCACTTGTGATGCACATGATCTACCCATGAATGACCGTGGATTGGGCGAAGCTCCTGCGATGATCAAGAAAGACCAAGCACTCAAAATGGTGAGTGTTTTCTTAGTTTAAGTGACTAATATTAATTTACTTACAGTTGAATTCCCTGACTGATTAGGCAAAAGTCTGGTTCAAGAGTATCTTATTCATTGCAACAGACAATAGACTCATTCGAATTTGGAAATCTAATCGATATACTGATAGACTTGGGGCTGACATGCGTCTGGTGTGTGTTGCCTCCCCTTTTGACAGCCATTCTGGAATTTGTGCAGACAAATGAGGAGGGGTGGGGTGGGGCCCGCGAATGCGGTCTAGACCATGGAAGTTTAGCACTATGAGTCAGATGGCGGGACCCAAGCGTATGCTGGGTTTCCAGTCTCTTCATAACCTCTGTTGGATGGTAGTTGAGAGATGTTTCGAGCCTCATCTCCTCCCACCGGAGTTTCTTTGCTATCGAAATCTGAAGTTTATCATTATAGTACATCTGGTAAGTATTATTCGAAGTAGAATAAAAAAAGCATCGCTTTTCTTTCTAGGAGAATTGATAATACTTACCAGATGTACTTTGGTCTGCCTCAGCCGCCCCGCTGAGCTGAGGCTAAGCGCCTCAGCCGCCCCGCTGAGCTGAGGCTAAGCTGCTTTCGCTGTTTGTCAAGACAAATATAAGACGAATCTGACTGTTGTTGGGAATTGACTCGGTACCTGGAGGCTACAGTAATTCCCAGACACAGTATGGGTAGGGCCATGGAGAGTGCGGAGTTTTAATTGTTTATTTTGAGCTAGAATAGATAATAGACATTATCATAATAGTACATCTGGTGAGTATTATCAATTCTCATAGAAACAAAAGCGGATGCTTTTTTGAAGCACCAATATCATAGCTATACTACTGATATTACTATCATAACTATACTATTGGTATTGGCAGACATTAGCACCACTATCATAACTACTATTGGTATTGGCAGACATTAGTACCACTATCACAGCTATACTATTGGTATTGGCAGACATTAGCACCACTATCATAACTACTATTGGTATTGGCAGATATTAGCACCACTATCATAGCTATATTATTGGTATTGGCAGACATTAGTACCACTATCATAGCTATACTATTGGTATTGGCAGATTTTACCAGCACTATCATAGCTATACTATTGATATTAGCAGACATTATCGCCACTATCGTAACTATACTATTGGTATTGGCAGATATTAGCACCACTATCATAACTACTATTGGTATTGGCAGGCATTAGCGCCGCTATCATAACTATACTATTGGTATTGGCAGACATTAGCACCCATCACTGTCATAACTATACTGTTGGTATTGACCAGCTTCACAAATCATTCTACTCTTCACTTTTCACAGATTCTCTCCAATGGGCAATTGTGTTATCAAGCCAGCAGCCCACATATGAATAAGTCAATAATAGAAAACATGGAGCTCTCTCAGAGTTGTGTGCTCAGTATTCAGACAGTCGCTATTGATGGCCAAGTATCACCTAGTGTCCACACTCATTTCCCTGGTATGCGTCATCGTTCGCAACAGAGGTCAAGCTCACAGTCTGACAGACATGCAGTGCAGATGAACTTTGCCGAGGGAGAGAAGCGACTGGTATGTAGATATTTTTAGCTGTGCGTATATTAACCCCCCGAATCAAATGAGCAAATATCAAAAGCTATTTACAATGTGTTAGGAATATCGTGTTTACTCATTACAGGCCAGTAGACAATGTCTATGATTTAACTGTCTCTCTGCTGCAAGCCACCAGATAATGATTTCAATGAGCAAAATCTCTTGACTTGCTAAATATTTTGAAAACAATTTGACTGAAAGTTGTTGGAGGCTTAGCCACCAACAACTTTCAGTGAAATTGTTTTCAAAATATTTAGCCGATCCAAAAATAATCCTTATAATATGTCGTCTGCAAAAACTCAGCAGTCAGACGGTTAAGGAATATTGTTCTGTTGAATATTGTGATCTTAGTTCCGCAAGATGTTCACCAGCTTTACTCATAGGTTTGCTTTGAAAGTGAGATGATGGGATTCACTTGGTAAGGTAATGCAGAATTCCAGTTTCTCAGTCAATCATATGATGTCATAATCAACTAAATTACGTGTAAGGTGATGTCATAATCAATTATGTCCTGAATGACATAGCTAAGTTCGTCACGAACGCTTAAATGATGGCAGACCCAGTCAAATTAGTTTCAAAATTTTCAAGAGCTTACCAGTATAGTTTACTGGAAGTTAATAGTCAGAGAGTTCAGAGATCGATCGCTAAAGATGAGTGAGGCATAGGTAAAACTGGATTCCCCCATGGAGTCGCTTACTGGAATCCTGAATGAAATGAGCTCATGCAGAGATTTGAAACAAAACACTATTACTATGTGATCAATAGAGACATATCAGTCATGGTGTAGCATAGAATGAGTTATTAGAGCGATCTGATCTGCAAAGTATCTGACACCATAATCAAATACGTCACATGCTAACTGACATGTCAATCAAAATGATGTAGCTCAGTCACGATAATCAACAAGGACAAATTTGTCCAACCACTGAGGTCAAAATTGTAAATTTTGGAAACAATGTTGCTGAAAGCTGTTGCATTTTAGTTTTTTACCGCAAAATTGGCATATATCTTCGGGACTCCACAGACACATATCAACCCAAAACCTGGAAAGGATCGCTCGATGAGGGTTATTAAAAAAATCATTCAAAAATTTCTATTTTGAAAACAATGAATTGCTGAAAGCTGCTGTGACCACAAAATTGATATACATGTTCGGGACCACATGGGCAAACTTTCAGCAAATTTTGGAAAGATTTTGCATGTAGAATCAGAGATATAGAAGAATGCGTGGAGATGTCTATTTTGAAAACTGTTACAGAAGGTTGTTGTGTTTTAGACCCCAAAATGTTCGGGACTCCACGAACAACATCACTCCAGTAAAAACAGAGTTATTCACAAATGTTTTAAAAACAACTACAACAACCAGCATTCCATGGTTGTATTAAGCCTGGCGTCTAGCAATGTGGGTAAAAAGTCTGCTACAAATGTGTATTGTCTTTGATAAATTTTGAAAGTAATTTGTCTTGAGCAACATGTAGAAATCGGGCAGAGCTTAGCTAGAAATGGGCGGAGCTTAGCTAGAAATGGGCATAGCTAGAGGTGGATCACTATTCTAAGACATTCAACTGTTTCACCATAAGTCATTTTCAAGACAGTCACTAAGTTTTCAATATTTTGAAGTTAATTTGACTGTTACTTTCAAGCAGCAACAGCTTCCAGTTAAATTAATTTCAAAATATTCAACAGAATAAGTTTTATATCATAAAGAATTTCTTTTTCAGGAATTGCCGTTGAAGGTGTTAATTCACACACAAATGATTCCACATTCTCATTAGCATTCTTTTTTTTCTCTTCAGTTCCTGGCTGTTTATGATTACTTGCCCTCTCAGCATTCGCCACAGGACTTTACAGGCCGAGAGCTAGTGCTTGCTGAGGGTGACCTTGTCCTGGTCTTTGGACATGCACGGCCAGATGGCTTTTACTATGGTGAAGTGAGTAGAACAGAGCTGTACAGTGAAACGTTAGCATATAGCTTGTAGAATATAGATAAATTAACATATTGGTGTAAGCTGCTAGCATCTACCAAGCAAACAATTAGCAACATATACCTGCCTGTGTTGCCTTGGTCAGATTATATCTTCAAGCACATATTGGAATGATGCTTATTGATTGTGTCTGACGAATGGGTTTGACAGCCAGACAAATGTCCAATGAGCAATGTTTGAGTTTTTCTTTTGCCACAATATTGTTGAATGAGGACATAGACAATGGTCTCCATCTGCCTTCATGCATATTTGATCATATATTTGAATGACAAATGAGATGACGAGAGTTGTGTAATAACAAATATTATGCTATAGTTCCGACTTAGTCAGCTCTATCCGAAACGTAAAAATTTTGACAAACCAACCAAACGACCTGCAGAGTGACAGGCCGACGTATACTAGATGCAATATTAATTTGCGTTTTAAAAAATGTTAACATTCTGACAGACAGACTGACTGACATACTAGCTATGCATCACAACAAAAAAGTATGATGGGCTGTTGTTGCAACATATAGAGCTCTATCAGAAACATCAACAATTTGACAGATAGAGGTAACTAAACTTATGCTAGACACCTGGAACAGAACATTACCCGGGATTTTATTTCAATCATCCATCCTGAGGTAGAATGTCATGAGTTGTATGTAATATGGTTTGTAGTTAGAACATAACTAGATATCGAGTAGGATTGCATGTTAGTCATATCTGTTTTTTACCGAAGTTAACACTCAGGGAAAAAAAATTAATTGGATTACCTAATTATCACTAGATCTATTTCTTAAGAACTACTAAAGGGATCCGGCAACTGATGTTTTGATTTTGCCAGTGAACGTGGTGAAATATTGGTTTTTGTTGATGGTAAATGTGAATTTGTAAGTTTTGAATCCAATTGATTGATTTAAACAAAGCTGATTGGTCAATTTTCTTGGTGGCCAGCTTGGATTTTCTAAAAAGTTTCACTGCAACTATATAAAAGACTTGCATACAGAAATCTAACTGGTCAGTGTTCCAAGTGAGCGATGCAGGTGCCTTATAATGCCTCATTTTATATTTATTCAACAAGAGTATTCATCCGATAATACCCTTCATTCTGTTTGCATGTGGTCTCTGTCTCATATCTCTTTATTTGTTTTTATTACAAACAGGTTAATGGACAAAGGGGCCTTGTACCGGCCAGCTTCGTACAGGAGATTCCAAAAAGTGCACAACACACACTTAATAACAACAACTATGGTCATTAATAAGTATGTATAAATTAACAGACATCATATATACGGGATACGATTATCGGTGAATGGTTTTTATATTGTGTGTGTGTGTGTGTGTGTGTGTGTGTGTGTGTGTGTGTGTGTGTGTGTGTGTGTGTGTGTGGTGTGTGTGTGTGTGTGGTGTGTGTGTGTGTGTGTGTGTGTGTGTGTGTGTGTGCATGCACACTAACTGATAATCAAGACGCCTAGAACAAGTACACAAAAATATTTATCTACCAAAACTAGTAGAATCTGACATCTACCACTGCGAATAATGACTGGAGACTAAAAATATTTTCACTTAGCAAACAAATCCCATCACTACCACCAAATGCAACTCAATATTTATCGGTTCTCGCTGGCTTCCCATGTAGAGCAATACTGGCGGTGACAACCCTGCCAATCACTCTTCTTGTTGTTGTAACTCTCTCCATGTTAGCAGATGTGCAGGTATTTGATGGATGATATTCCTCGTGTATTTAAGCTGATGGTCATTGCCATGATTAACCCCTCTTGTGTTAACTCTTTAATGGTCAAGACCGTCAGAAATGGACTGTAGTGGTCTTGAGTAATGTCCATTTTTTCATCCACGAGAATATGATTTTTGAAAGTTTGCCACTGGAATGACTGGCTCGGGTAACAAATCATCTCTCAGCCGCCATATAGACAAGACACTAGCTATGAAAAATGGGATTTTCAGGCCAAAAAACAGCAGGTCTTGCGTAATAATGTCTAGTTGCACAACATAGTTATTTTTGTAAATTTTATTGTACAAATTGTCTTCTTAAAAAATCTTGCCCGTTAACGGGTTTAAATTGACATACGTGGAATTTTGAGCGCTTTGAGGCACTGTTGACACAAGAGGGGTTAAAGCGACACAACTCACAAATATTTTGAAATTAATTTGACGACCAATTTATTTTCAAAATATGCAACTGGTTTCATCTTACCGTATTTCGCTTAATAGTAGCCTAGGCTTCTATTAGGACAAGAGGTGTTTAATTTCCAACCAAACATCTCTGAGAAAGGGGGTGGGCTTATATTACAGAGTTTTCCCCAAAAAGTTTTCTAAAATTGATACCACAGAAATTCAACGTATTTTCTCCTGTAAAAATTCCCACCTCCTACGTTTAATGTATACCTCAAAACATCATCGGGGAAGTGAAATTATTTGATTTGAGCGCCTAAATATTGCGTATCCTTTAATAAAGCTCGTTTATTACATCAAAATTAATCCACAATTTGATATAAAATGGCGTCGCGAAAAATACAAATCGTGTGATTCGCCTCCAATTGAAGAGTTTATTTTAGAACGCGTACTCGGATATAAATATTCTGGAATCGGGGACTCGGAACTCGGGAATATCTATATATTATCATTGCGCGATAGGAACTGAGTATTATCCTGATCTTAAAAGACAGGTACCCGTTTGATAAACTCCCGTTAGCGTATAATATCTCACGAGAACATGATGCCTCCCATCTCAAGAACCGCTGGCTCGCCAACTTAAGAAGCCGGCTATATTGTCGTTCGTAATAATTCAATTTGGATCATTTAATGTTGACCGGCGTTACAAAATTGAGGCACATTTTCTCCCGTGCTTGTTGTTTGGTACATAAATTTGGTCTTAAAATATATTTATAAGGAAGGTATTTAATGACACCAAGACTGTTACGCGCATTTTGACTACAAAAGTGTGGAATAAACTTTATTATATCTTGAACATACGTGGCCTACTACTAGTATTAATCTAATAGGCGGTCGAGATTTACAAATTCCGAGGCCTGTATTGACTTCTAGAGGGGCCGGGAATGTATCAGGGCAGAGATCGGGCTGAAGTAGACACACCCTGTGACACGATTTTATTATTATACACGCTATTCTTACAAATTTGCTCTTAAGAAAAATTTTCCTATGCAGTCTGCTGAGTTAGGGGCTTCTAATACAGAGTTTTGCCGTTTTGAAACTGCGAAGAAATCATTGGAGCTCATATGTCAAAGTTAGGGGGTGGGCTTCTATTAGAGCATAGGCTACTATTAAGCAGAATACGGTACCCTGAAATGTAGCTACTGTGATTTCAGTGTGGAATGTGTAAGTAATGTAAATGTACATGTATAGTTATGATCAGAGATATTATCCTATTGTGTTCACAATGAAGGCAGCTCATCTTTCACTCAAGTATCTGATGTCATAATCAGATACGTCACACGTTAGCTGACATCACAATCAGAATGATGCCTCTCTATCACAACATCTAAATGTCTGTCACTAAAATATATGAATTGTATGTTTTTGATATCTTTACAAATTAATAAACATTCTGTTGAATATTTTGAAACTAATATGCCTGGGAGCTGTTGCTGCGATGGGCAGCAATAGATCCCAGTCAAATTAGTTTCAAAATGTTCAACAGCTTACATGTTTTATTACATTGAAATATGGATTCTGGGTATTCGTGGTTCAATATATATAAAAATTGATTACATCACACATAAAAAGGGGGTGGGGCTTAGCTAAAAATTGGGGGGGCATAGCTAGAAGTGGATCTGTCCATTAGCACTAAGCTCATTTCTTTTGTGTTACAGAGATTCTTTGTAGCCGGAGATGGCGTTTTCGTAGTAAGAAGGCTTGCCTGGATTACGTGGATGATGGAGCCGTGCTAATCTTCATCATACACCGAGGGAGGATAATCGTTGTCGGGTGGGGGTCTTTATTTTCAATTCCGATAATGTCAGTGATTCAGCTGTACAAATAATGTATGGTTATAAGTTCTGAGATTCCCGGTTATTCATGTTAGTGAAAATGACATCATGCATGTGCTTTTGTTGAATTAAGGAAAACTTAATGGGTTTTATGTCTCATTAAGTGTTTCAGAAATAGCTCTGACAAATACCTGGATAACATTACAGTACAGCTCGGAAAGAACTTACAAGATGTGTCCAGAACAAAAACAAGTTAGTTATTGTAATTTTGAAGACGATGTAAGAAATGTTCTGTTGAATATTTTGAACATAATTTGATTGGAAGATAGTGCTGCTAAGGCAGCATTGTCTTCCAATGCAATTATGTTCAAATATTCAACAGCGCATGTCTGCTAAGTTATTTGTGCGCTGTATTATATGGTTGTGGCCACACAAATTCAGTCAAACAGTTTTCTGGTTTTGACAAGTTTATGATAAAAAAATTATCTTTGAAAAACAGTAAAAATGGAGACTTATTTTACCAAGAATTATATCCCCCGACCGCTAACATAACTGACTGGTTAATTAGTGCTAGGTATTGCTCAATAGTCTCCAGTGAAAAGAGATGGTAACCATGGCGACATTATTCTCCCATTCTAGGATGATTAATCAGACATTGTAATCTTGAATGTTTGCAGTTCTCGATTGATTGTATTGATTAGACCTCCTAAAGACATAGGTGGAATATACCTACTTCATTATATCATAATCTATACATTGAGCTTGCACACATATATTCTTGCAATTGTTAAATACCATTAGAAAACATGTTAATTTGTGACATTTTAGTCTGTGTTAAAATTTTTTATGGAGAGCTGATGTGGCCATCTATCGAAATATTTAATGTTATGTAGAGATATAAGTAATTTTAAATAGTTAATCGCAGTTGAAATCATAAATAATTCATAATAATATGAGTTTTATTGTTAATTTAACTATGCATTTTGTTGGTATTAACTAGGAAATATTAAAACTGGAAGCAATAGTTGATATATGCTATAATCGTGATATAGTAATTTATAAAAGCAATAAATTCCGAGATTTTTATGCAAACCATTATGCAAGATACATTGAGCCTGTATGTAGTGTATCATATAAACTGTCAATATCTAATTGTTATCATGTTTCTTACCGCACTATTTTTACTAATGGTTTTAATAGTGCTAAATAAAAAACTATTTATTATATAATATGATACATGGTGTCACGTTATGCTTTTCCAGTCACTTGTTCTGCTAATTTGTCAAGCATTGTCTTGTCCTGTGTCGCGACTGACTTTCAGGGAAATTTGTGTCCTCCAGATCATGATGCATTTCCTGAAGGCATCTTTAGCAAACAATGTATGTCCCCCTTGGGGTTCCCAAGGACCCTGTGGATTTGGGGGTTAACAGGTCAAGGTCGCTCATTGAAGGAAATGATAGACTTTGATTTCAGCCATATCTGTTTGGCTTTCATGTTAGCGCTAAATTTGGCCAGGATATTTGCTTAGCCATGTTAGCTTGGGCATTCTTTAACCCTTTAATGGTCAAGCTGGACAAAACTAGCTTCTACAGTGGTCTTGAGGAAGGTCAAGCTGGACAAAACTAGCTTCTACAGTGGTCTTGAGGAAGGTCAAGCTGGACAAAACTAGCTTCTACAGTGGTCTTGAGGAAGGTCAAGCTGGACAAAACTAGCTTCTACAGTGGTCTTGAGGAAGGTCAAGCTGGACAAAACTAGCTTCTACAGTGGTCTTGAGGAAGGTCAAGCTGGACAAAACTAGCTTCTACAGTGGTCTTGAGGAAGGTCAAGCTGGACAAAACTAGCTTCTACAGTGGTCTTGAGGAAGGTCAAGCTGGACAAAACTAGCTTCTACAGTGGTCTTGAGGAAGGTCAAGCTGGACAAAACTAGCTTCTACAGTGGTCTTGAGGAAGGTCAAGCTGGACAAAACTAGCTTCTACAGTGGTCTTGAGGAAGGTCAAGCTGGACAAAACTAGCTTCTACAGTGGTCTTGAGGAAGGTCAAGCTGGACAAAACTAGCTTCTACAGTGGTCTTGAGGAAGGTCAAGCTGGACAAAACTAGCTTCTACAGTGGTCTTGAGGAAGGTCAAGCTGGACAAAACTAGCTTCTACAGTGGTCTTGAGGAAGGTCCATTTGCAGGCCAAGTCAAAATTTAAAAAAGTTTACAATTGGAGTGACCGGCTCTGTAACCGAGCCAGTCATTCTAGTGGTAAATTTTCAAGAATAGTCGTCTTGGTCTACAAACAAGCATTAAATAAATATTGTGATTTTCCTACCGAAATTTTACCATTAAAGGTTTGAAGTCAGGGTTTAATCCTTTCCCACTCATATCAGCTAAAAATGGCTTCTGTGGTGATCTTGAGAAATGTCCATTTGTAGACCAAGAGAAGACTTTCTGAAAATATGTCACTGGAATGACATGACTGGCTCGATAACTGAGCCAGTCATTACAGTGCTAAATCTTTAAAAAATAGTCTGCTATTGGTCTACAAATGGACACTTTCTATGAGAAAATTAAAATTTTTTTGAACAATTCGAAGGTTAAAGTATTGGAGCCAGCTGCAGTGGGCAAAGATAGGAAGATTGGTGCAACATTTCATCATAAGCTGCCAGTGTGAGGTGGGGTGGGTGGAACCATATAGTAGTCATTTTGTCTGTGCATCTGTTCATCTCATATACTATTCCACCCATAGTTTCAAGAATTCTTATACATCTCATCAACAAGTCTTATAGGGATGGATCATAGACTAATGGTGGGTCAAGGATCAATATTAGGCCACAGTATGTGATCAATTCTTGAAACTATGATCCAGACAAACAATTGAGGTCACTTTTCACAGTTCATTGAACACCATAGAAAATTCTTATCCTTTGATGTAGTTTCAAAGGTTATTGTATGCAAACTAGATGTATAGATATATTGTAGGATAAATATGTGTCATGTCTCCAAAGTAGGTCAGGATGGCCTACTTTTCATAGTTCACTGAACATCAAAAAATTATTGATTGTGCCTCCGTTATTTTTTGTCCCGACCGTTATTATAAGACTTGAAATATAGTGATCTCACTTAATATATGGAGGAATCAAAACGTAAAGTTGTCATGTATCTAATGTAAGTCAGTATGATCTACTTTTCATGGTTCACTAAGCATCATAGAAAAGCTTGTCCTGGTTGAGATTTTATGAGCTTTGAGTATGACGAGGGTGATATACTGTGCTCAGCGGCTGCAATAGTTTGATAACATCTTGTACCTATCAGTCCTATTTTGTCCACATTCTTATCCTCAACCAGAATCATTAGCTCCTGCACATTCTTGGCTCTCAATGTACCCAGATCAGAATATAGCATGTTTAGCAGTTTTGTGCGGTGGTATCTTCTGCTACCTTTGTAGGTATTAGGTCTGAATACAAAGCTTTGGTGGGAGTGTCTAGTGGAATTCGCAGCATATAACCAAACCTAGACCATCTTTGCTGGGCCACATTTACAGACGGCATATTGCATGTGGTGTATAATGCATCATTGGAGAGTATGATGTCCGGCGAGTGATGTGTGAAAGTACTACGGTGTTTGTGGATTCATGCATCAATCTTATCTTATGTGTTTGGAGCTGACCAGCTGCTGTTACTGTTGCATAGTACCAGTGATACACAGTTTGTATTGTACATGTGTAGGTTATAGGCATATGTGTCACAGTGATCTGTATATCTAGAGTTTTCAGAAAGTGACGAAGGTGTTGTTTCCCGTGCTACAATATGCAGTAATGCAAGAGGAGGTGTATAGCAGTGAGCCGAGAATCTTGCTTTCCTCTCTTTTCCTCCCCACCACGCTGTGGAACGCCTTTGCCACTAACATCGCCTATAAGTGTAGATGAGTAAGTTTTTCTGTGTTTATAAAGTCTATGTCTTTACACTGCTGTAGCCATCTTGTTGTATACAGTAATAAAAGTTAGTGTATGGATGAATCATAAGTTAAATGTGTGTCATGTATCAAAGTCAACATGACACACTTCTCACTGTTAATTGAACACCATGGAATGTTTTGAGACTAGTTTCAAGAGCCTTTCTCTTCTCATTTTTAGCTCACCTAGCCTGAGAGAAGTTTGATTGATCAATTGTTTCGGCGGCCATCTTGAATTTTCCACAAAATGCCTGAAAATCCTTTAAAGCACTACTCATTAACTGCTTGTCAATTTCAACCAGACTGCTGAAAGGATACTAGGTTGACAGGACATGTATGTAACATACTTAGATTGCTCGTTAATTCGCCCTCATTCCTGTCCACACTGTTAGCTCGTTTGTTTCCTGGTTATGTCTGATATCCACTTGTTGCTAGGCCACTGGGACCCGGTCACCTTTCCTGTTGGGATCAATATAAAACAGACTCGTTAGTTCAGAACATAATCTTCCAGGCTACATGTGTACAGAATTTTGATTGTTTAATTTTTCCGGCAGCCATCTTGTTTTTCTAAAAGTTTTTGGGAAATCAGTTAATAGCCTACTCATTACCTCATTAACCACAATGCCAATTTCAAGCAAACTTGGCTGTTAGTACGCTAGTGTTCTATGCTTCAGAACTTGTATACAAAATTTTGATTGGTCAATTGTTTCAGCAGCCATGTTGAATTTTCTGAAAAATGGTGAGAAATTATTTAAAGCGCTACTCCTCATTAACAGCTTGCACGATTTCAACCAGACTTGGCTTGAAGGTATTAGGGTGGTAGGCTTCAGAACTTGTTTACAGAATTTTGACTGCTTAATATTTTTAGTGGCCATCTTGGATTTTCCGAAAGATGATGAGAAATCATTTAAAACGCTACTCTTCCTTAACCGCTTTTGCAATTTCAAAAAAATTTGGCTGGAGTGATCCTATAGCGGTAGCCTCTAGAAAATCTATTACAGACTGATAGCTCACTTGAACCATCTTTGAATTTCTGAAAATTTAAGAACTTTGCTCCTTAATCAATGGCCACGTATTCACCAAAAACCTAGGTTGAAAGATCCTATGACGGTAGGCTTCAACATACCAGGTGAGCGTCACAGGCCCTTGTGTCTCTTGGTGAATACATTAACGACAGTAACCCATACTTTGTGTTTGAATGCATCTTATTGTAAATGTGTGCCCCGTATCAGTTACAAACATATCATGCTTTAATGAACATAAATAAAGAACTTCCACCTATGATCACAAAATTAAGCTAAAGGTGTGAAGTGTATCATCACTAGTCTCTTTCCCTGGTTCCCTCAACATTAACACTAACTCTCAAATTTGTCCAAGAAAATTTAAATTTTCTCAAATATATCCATTTGCAGACGAAAAGAAGACTTTTTGAAAATCTAACACTGGAATGACTGGCTCGATTATCAAATTTGATTGGAAGGATCCTATGGTGGTAGGATCCAGCACTTCAGAATTTTAATTGGTCAATTTTCCTGGTGGCCATATTGGATTTTCTGAAAATTTTCTGATAGTCATTTAAAACACTACTCCAGTATAAATGGCCTGACTTCAACGAAACTTGTGGGGACTATTTCTATGCTGGAAGGCTTCAAGACTTCTAGCGTGAATTCTGATTTGTCAATATTTCTGGCGGCCATCTTAGATTTTCTGAAAATTTCTGGAAATCAGTTAAAAGACTACTCATTAACTGCTCGGCCAATTTCAAGCAAACTCAGTTTGGAGAACCCTAGAGTGGTATGCTTCAGAACTTGTACAAATAACTTTGATTGGTATATTTTGTTGGTGGCCATCTTGAATTTTCCAAAAAATGGCGGGAAATCGTTTGAAATGCTACTCATTATCTTTTGGCGGGAAGGATGCTAGGCTGGTAGGTTTCAGAACATGCATACAGAATTTTGATTGGTAGCCATATTGGATTTGCTGAACCATTTCTGGAAATCAGTTAAAAGCCTACTCATCAACCACTGCCGATTTCAAGCACACTCGGTTGGAAGGACCCTGAAGTGGTATGCTTCAGAACTTTTTAAAAGGTGGGAAATCGTTTAAAATGCTACTCATGAACTGCTTTGGCAGTTGCTACCAGACTGCTGGAAGAATACTAGAGTGGTAGGTTTCAGAACTTGTATACAGAATTTTGATTGGTAAACTTTTCCAGCGACCATCTTAGATTTTCCGAAAATTGTAGGAAATCAGTTAAAAGGCTATTCATTACCCGCTTGGCCAATTTAAACTAAACTCGGCTGGAAGGCCCCTAGACTGGTATCCTTCAAAATTTTGATTGCTTGATACTTTTTGGTGGCCATCTAGGATTTTTCATAAAATGGCCGGGAAATCATTTAAAACATTGCTCATGATCCACTTGGGTAATTTTTATTGGCCAATGGTTTGGCAGCCATCTTTGATTTTCCGAACATTTTCTTGAACCATATAAAAACGGTCCTCCTCATTAATCAATGGCCCAATTTCAACAATGATCGAATGATCCTATGATGGTAGACTTCAACAAATCAAACAATAATTTTGGTTGACAAATTTCTTTGTTGGCCATCTTGGATTTTATTTGGAATTGTTCATCATGTCTGTTTAGATGCCAATGATTCAAATGTTAATGGTCCAAGGGAGTGTCACAACCTTTGGGCCGCTTGTTCAAATATTGTAGCCGATCATGGTATATGTAAGGAATGCGTACTAAAGGTGTTTTGCATATCAAGTAGACCAGCATGACCTACTTTTTATGGGTCACTGAACAGCATGCAAAATTTCATAAATCTGTCCATGTTTTTTGTCTGCACCATAGTTTCATGAGTTGGTTTACAGTAACCAATCTGTGTATGGATGCTTCATAGTGGCATATCAAAGGTAGGTCCGTGCGCTGTACCTCATGATTGACTGAACATCATGGACAATTCTTGACTGGCCTGTGGTTTCAAGAGCCTTTCGCATATTGTACCCAAACATGGTGTATGGATGCATAGTAGGTTCTTTTTCCATTGTAGGTTCTTTTTCGTAGTTATTGCTATTGGTTTTCGGGGTTTTAAAAACCTGGTCGCAACACACTTTGTAAGTTTAATAGGTATTATGTTACCATATGCATACCTGAAATATGTTGGCTCCTTGCAATGAACAATTCTACCACTGTGAGTGGCCTTGTTCTCTGGAATTAGAAACACATCAGAAAAGTCACCATGGCTGCTGCGTCACTGTCACAGATAATGGCACTGTGTTGTACAGTATGTTAAGTACTCAGCTTGAGTATAGACTGTGTGACCTGAGGTGATTCGTCATGGCTCACAAGTGTGCGATTTTGAGTTTGTTCAAGAGTCCATTTGGAGCTTTATTGAAGCAGATGCAGCATTGCATAGTTGGATATTGACTCATGGAAATTTTAGAGCCTCGAATCTGCCGCTTCCTGAAGGATTGGAAAGCAATATTTCCTGTTATACGGCGATTGACAATGTTGGTAGAACCACAGATGACTGAGGTTAAGATTCTGCTATTTCTCCACCAGGAACATATTTTCCTCATTGGTCTCCTTGGTGTCAGACAGGTATATATGTGTGAATTCATTAATTAAGATGTTACCTTTTTGTGTGCTTTTTCAGCTGTTGTAAGCAACTTATCAAGGTGTACATGCATACCTGTGCGTGTGATGACAGATGGGTGTGGGTATGGTTTCGCTGCACGCTTGAAAAGTTGGTTGTTGGTATCTTCTTGAGCAACCCTTCATTAGCACATTTGATAACTTAGGCTAGGGCTTGGTTTGGTTTGAGGTCAACCTCAATCTCAACCATCTGCTCAGTTATCCATTCTCTATGTACTGTATGGGTGGCATGGTCACATTTGATCAATCAATATTCGTATAGTCACTGGTTTATGATTGAGTTAATGTCTGCAGCGTCATGTGCATTATGAATAATGGCGTCCTTGAATCCCTTCCTTTCACTTGGTACTGTATATAGTCCATCTGATTCTAGAATATTGTTGTTGTTTTAACGTAGAGGCCAATGGCTGCATAGATGCTTGGTTACACATGAATGCAGTTAAGGAATTGCCATGCAGTACACGTGCACTTTCTAACACTAGGAACGGATCCGCAAGTCGAGTCCAGCAAGATTTCCAAAACAAGAAATTTAAGTCTGCATACGAATAATTGCCATTTTGATAGTTGTAGTACCTACACAGTTCATCTTATTGTGTCGTGAAGAATCAGTGTGATTTCTCAGCATTTGGGGCACACGTTCACAATGTGGCATTGTGTGGCGTATACCTCTCGCACGTCATGTCTATATTATTAGTATTCTGGCTGATAAACTGTCTTCCAATAGTAGGCAGGTTATACAGATAGTAGGTCTGGTTGAGACTGTTGCGGGGGTACGTTGTTAGCTCACCTGGCCAGAATGGCCAAGTGAGCTTATGCCGTGGTGACCATCCATCGTCTGTCCGGCGTCCTTCCATCTGGCCATCAGTCCATCAACTTTTTCTTTAAACAACTCAAGAACTGCTGGCTCGGTTTCAATCATATTTGGCAGGAAGCATCCTTAGGGCATACAGATCTAAGTTTGTTCAAAGGAAGTCGATCGGCCAATTTTGCTGGTGGCCATCTTGGATTTTGGCCGATTTTTAGAAACCTCTTTAAAAATCTCCGAAACCGCTTGGTGGATCGATTCAAAACTCACAAAATATCATATAGGGCAAGAGCTGAACCAAGTTTGTTCGAAGGAACTTGATTGGCCAAATGGTTTGGCGGCCATTTTGAATGACCTAGTTGTTGTGAAAACTACTGCAGAACCTCTGAACGGATCATGCTGAAATTTTGGGCATATGAGTATGGACTAAGGCCCATTAAAGTTTGTTCATGGGAAGTTGATAGGTAAAAAACATGTTGACTGCCGTATTCAATTTTGTATTTGATGGATTTTGAAGCCGAAATTGGGTTTCTTAACTCAGTCAGCTATCGTATAGCGATGACCCCATCCATCTTCTGTATGGCCGTCCATCCATCTGTCTGTCCATCAACAATGGTGGCTCATGTTGTTATTTCTTGACGGATTGACACCAAACATGGTCACAATGTTAATGTCAGCATCTAATATCTGTGTTTGTGAAAATGAAACTGATGGGACGTCAAATGCCAGAGTTATCACCCCTTAAATATTTGCAGTCTCGCCTTCATAGGGGAAATACAGGTTTGTTCCCACCGTCCACTGATTTATCACCATATCAGATTTTATTGCCAAAGTAGATTAAGCTCCAATTAACAGATTAATCTTTCCATCACTGCCTAAATATTAAAAATATTTTGAAATGTATTTGATTGAAAGTTGTTGCTGCCTTAGGCAGCAATGAAAGTTGTTGCTGCCTTAGGCAGCAGTGACTCAGTCAAATTATTTTCTAAATCAACTCCAGCTCACCCTGCCCCTGCTGATAACTTGGTCATTCAGCCAGATGTGCATGTGTTAAATGGATTGTGTGGTGGTGGGGAACAACCTTCTATAAAGACCACCTACCTGCCTTTAGAGACCATTTTCTTCAGTTGTATTTAAACATCTCGTAACCGTCTGACTGCTGAGCTTTTGCAGACGACATTCCAAAGGTTATATCTCTGAACCTGATAAGTATTTTGAGAGCAATTGACCTGAAGCCGCCAACAACTTTCAGTCGAATTGTTTTCAAAATATGCAACAAGTCAAGAGCTTTTGAAAATTGAAATTACTGGCTGCACTGGTTTGCAGCAGTGAGACAGTTAAGAAACCAGCTGTTAGCACTGATATCATCTATTTTCGCTTAAACATTGTTCCAAATCACTAATGCAAAAAGCAGTCCAGAGATTGTTTTCAGTATCTCGAAGACTAAACCATTTGACTGAAAGTCATTGGAAGTGACACCGATGGATGTAAAACTTAAGTAAGATTAGTTGAAATGCCAATGTTCCAGGTGAGCGATACAGGCCCATTGGGCCTCTTGTATGAAATAAAACATGTTTTGTTGAGCCCACTGAGCGATCCGAATGGCGTCAGAGATCAACCCAGTGTACTAGGCTCCTTCACTGTCCAGGCCTATCTTATTCTATATCTGCGCACACGTGTCCACACCACCCAGGCATGCTTCACTCTCAGACATGCTACTGCTGGGAGGTGTCTGAGTGCAGATATTTGTACGAGAAGAATGAACAGAAGATAGTCGAGATACACGCGCACTAAGTCAGGCATATAATGTGTTAGTGTTTGATAAGTTCCTTGTGAGAAAAGTGGACATTCATTTTGCTTGAGTTCGGAAAGTGACAGAAAGTACAAGGGGATGGAAGCTGACAGTTCGCACATAATTGATATTGAGGGATGATAGTTTCGGCATGTTTCAGATGCATGCTTGCGCATGGGCGTGCATGTGTACGTATGTGTTTGTGTGTGAGCGTGCATGAGTGGTGTGGTGGTTTTGTTTTGGGGTATGTGTTTTTGTGGTTGGGATGGTGAGTGGGTTCAGCAAACTTGTGCAAGAGAGCAAAGAAACTATTTCACCCAAGGTGGTGTGGCTGAGACAAAACAAACACTTAGTACGTGTACATAATATACACTTTATTTAAACAACAACAGACTATGAAATGGTTAACTCAATGATGTGTATTTTATTTTATTTGGACCAATTCAACGTTTAACATTCAGTAATGTCAGCATATTACAAACGGCTTCATGAAGTCCACACTGCATCAAAGAGAACCTTGTAAGATTCTTAACCACACAGTACATGCACACGCATGCATGCACGCACACGCCCTATGCAAAGCGGAGATGACTGGAGATAGTGATCCAAATGGCGTCTGGCATGTAACGGGCACTACGGATGTTAAACCTTTTCAAAGGACATCTAAATCATCATTGGCCTATCCGATTGTATAAAAGCTTTACAGAGTTGTCCAATACCATAACTGCACCCATTCTTCATCATTATGAAAATGATCTCAAATATTTCCATACCTTCACGTGGTTTGAACTTATTTCGAATTAGAAGGCTATTAATGTCTTTCAATGGAAATTCCATTTTGAATGTTGATCTTCATGTTTTACATAACTTGGGCAGTTCGACTTTATTTCTGTGTATACCAAGAATTAGAAGAATGGTAATGCTTTTCGATGGAAATTCAAATCATCAATTAGGCAGGTCTGGTCCGATCTCAAATACCCAAAGGTTTCTGATAGGCCCCTATTGCATGCCATGCCATACCATAACCTCCACGATAACATATCAAATGATACCATTGCAATCCTTATTTTGTGAGAATGGCACATGTGACAGGATATGTTTCCCGATATGTGCCAAACAGTAGATGTCTGTGTGTATGATTACTGTATTCTGCGGCTGTAGTAGTAGAAACATCCTACAGCTGCAATTAGTCCTTCCTCGCTTTTACCCACTGTGTCTTGTCCTCAGCCGAAATCCTTAGCTTCCTCAGGTCCATTTTTGACTTGAGTGTACCGAGTCCTGCTTTCTTGAGGTCACCTCGTAGCACACTTAGCAGATTTATGCAATGGCGTCTTCTTCTGGCTTTGCATTTGCTGGCTTCCTGTAGGGCGAATTCCAAGGCTCTCTGCGTTGGTGTCTCTTCGGACATCCTTAGCACATGGCCATACATTGACCATCTTTGCTGGGCGACATTTACAGACAGCGGCGACGTATTACACATCTTGTATAGTGCATCATTGGAAATTATGCTGTCTGGCCATCAGTGTCCAGTGATGGTGCTTAGGGCTTTGTGGTGGCAGGCATCGACTTTGTCTAGAGCTGTCTTTGGAGCTGCCGAGCTGTTACAGTTATACAGCATCAAGGATACGCAGGTTGCATTGTATAAACGTAGTCCTTTTATCAAGGGCATCTTTGATCTGCGAATCCATAGCTTCCAGAAGGACTGGACAACTATGTTCCCCATGACGCGGCGTGCAGCAATGCCAGCTGTACTGAAAATTGGTGAGCCCAGGATTTTACTTTTCCTCCATGGTTCGCTGCCACGAAGTGGATCGTCATTTTCTTTAGTTTCATGCTTTGTAGATAGGTATATGTGGGTGAACTCTGTTTTGGATTCATTCATAAAAAGATTCTCGATTTTTAGTTTGCTTGCAGCGATTGGGAGAAGTTCATCAAGGGGTTTCCTTTCCTCCTCTAGGAAGTACACATCGTCGGCATATTCCATCTCTAGCGACATCCCCGGTATCGACACTGGGGGGGGGGGGGAGGGTTTGGTCTTGTGGAACTTTTGTGCACAGATTTCAATGCAGTAGCAGGTAATAGGTGAAAAGCACCGGAGATAGACCATCGCCCTGTGGGGGAGCAGATTGATGTCTCAAACTCTACATACTTCACTGACTTGACTCATACTCTCAGCTTGGTGTCTGCAAGGAATAGTTTCACTAGTCGTAGCTCATCTTCATTGCAACTGGCCTGGCATCGTACATCTAGGATCCTTGAGCATTTAATTGTGTCGAAAGCTCGCAACATGTCAATGCCCATTTGTGGAAAGCCAAGTGTTTGGACATGACAACCGACACAAGCATGCTTGCGCCCATACAATGTCTGCACAGCTCCGTCCACGTTTAAAGCCACTTTGACATGATCCGGTGAAGTCACCAATCTTGTCTCAGATGCGGCATAGAGTAACATTGGATAGGATTTTCCGCATGCTGCTGAGGAGCACAATGGGCCACAGATTGGCTGGGGACCAGGTGGCTTCTTCGACGTGGGTAGTGCGATAAGGGTGCCTTGGCCTACAGCGTCGATGATGATGATGATGGTGTTACGGTGGTGCATAAAAGCTGAATGATTAGGTGCGTGATTGGTTTTGAGAAAATGTCACTTGCAGATTTGAATAATTCATTGCTCATGCCATTAGGTTCAGATGCACGTCCATCTTTCAGGGCTTTAAGTGCCTTCTCAACTTCTGCTGTTTTAATTGGTGGTAGTAATGGCCTGGGGTTTCGTGAGAACGGGTGCAACGGCTCGTCATCGTGAACTGTTCCTTGAACCATTCTCGAATCGCCTCGGCTTTTCCTTGGTCAGTCCCGATAAAGTGTCCTTCAGAGTTGTGTACAGTGAGTGGTGGTGTGTAGTCAGTAATTCTCAGGGATCGGACTGCCCGAAACATTCTGTGACAGTCGTCTGTGGCAGTGATTTCATCTGCTAGGGAGTCTGCTTGTTGAATAGCAAGATCTTTTAAGCATTCGCTAATGTGAAGCAGAATGTTATTGCACTCCCGGTGTAATTTGGTGTGGTCTTCACTTTGGCCACTTTGATAGATGCACAGCCATAACACTTTCTGCTCTGCTGACAGTTTTACTACTAGAGGGTCGTCAGTATACCTAGTTCGGTTGTTGCTGGTAGCTGATGATTCCATAGATTTCGGTATTTTGGTTATGTCTTTATTTGGATCGGAGGTGACGTCGATGTTAGCTATCTGCTCCCCGAGGGCTTTTTGTATGACATTTGAGTGTCAGTGTCGCTGATGAGCTTGGGTACGTTGTAGGTGACTCTACCCTCTTGCCTGGTATGGCGTTTATATATTAGGTAGGGACCGTTCATCTGAAGGCGTGCAATGGCTGGCTTATGATCAGAATTGAGGTCAGTACCTCCATAAGGACGAGCATTCCGAAGTAGCGGTTTTGCTTCTGTCTTGCATAGTATGAAGTCTATTTAGTCTATGTCCGGTCCATGTTGTCCGGTGATGGCATGGGTGTTTGAAAGCCGTATTTGTGGCAAATAGTCCATTGGGACTAGGGAATGCCACCAGTGCATCTCCATTGCTGTTGTGTGTGCCCTCTCCATATGATCGCATGCACGAGCAGAGTCCTGGACATTGCAATTCCAGGTTTACCTAACTTGGAGTTGAAATCTCCACACATGAACAGTTGCCACCTAGCTGGAATTGTAATGGCGGATCTTAGTCCTGAATAGAAGGAATCTAATATTGCTGGATTCTCTTTGGCATTTTCGGTGGTTGGGTCATATGTGTTGACATGCAACACTTAGTGGTTGTGTGTTTTCGTGTAGGTATAGCCAGCTCGATGAATGCAACGCGATCATTGACGTATCCAAAACTAATGACATGGTCCAAGGCACTTGGTTCGATTACGAAGCCTAAACCCCGGTATGTGACCTGCTTTTGCTCCATTAGCATTAGCCTATGGCCTATTTGTAGTTGTTGCTCTGAGTGTTTAGCTACTTTAGTCTCTTGAATACATATAATATCGATGTTATAATGTTCACAGTCTGCACCAAAGGTTTGCCTCTGATGTTGCACTCAGACCACGTACATTCCACGTAGCTATGGTAAGCTCCTGGGAAGATCGCATCGTCCGAATATGTCGAACACAGTTTCTTGTTTGAAGAAGGTTAGACATAATCAGAGTTGCCTCTGTATGCGGATGTCAGCCTGCAATATTGATGACTTAGTTTCCCAACAAAGTTGGTAGTTAAGGAGGAGACCGGCATCGGCACCCATAGATATATAAGTTATATTTAACTTTTCCGTGTGAGATGGCATATGCTACAACGAAGAGGACGATGTACGTAGTATCCTACCATAATATGATCAGTAGCGTCAGGTGTGCCAGACTAGTACCTGGTCAGTGTAATCATGATAGCCATTAATTGCTGACCCACCAGCAGTCCACTATTACGCTACAGAATATCGAGACCAAGGGAATGATATGTTTAGATTCATCACACAGTCTGAGAATCATTAAATAACATGACTCTACAGCAGGGAAGATCATCGATGGCTTAGCGAAAACCCCTAATGACGGGTGTGTCAGAACACCTATGACTGTCGAAATAAAGTTACTATTTATAATTTGCTCATTATTGGTATTTTATGTTATGGTGATGACGACTAACACACATGACAATGTCACCGTGCATGAAGGTTTGCTGTTTACAACTGAACAAGTGTGCTAAATATATACACAAACGTGTGTAGAATTACTAGGTATCGTGGAATGTTAGTGACAAAATTCAAATCAAAGGTGCAGTTGTAACATACTCATTATTCCACGATGTCGACG
Organism: Chaetoderma sp. LZ-2023a; assembly: GCA_034401795.1. Taxonomy (NCBI): domain Eukaryota; kingdom Metazoa; phylum Mollusca; class Caudofoveata; order Chaetodermatida; family Chaetodermatidae; genus Chaetoderma; species Chaetoderma sp. LZ-2023a. Next base: position 16,012,065 of record CM067370.1, read on the forward strand.
ATGACAATACACTGTGACAATTATAATATTTATATCTTCAAGAAGTCTGACAAGTATCATAAGTATGTTCCTTAGTGGCGTTGAAACATAAATACAATTATATAACCAATATTATGTTTAAGTTAACAGTTTCAACCTTCAGTTATCATTATCTACATTTTATGTCAACACCGCAGGATGATTGTACAATATTTTGAAAATAGAATGGACGGCGATATGCAGCAGCACACTTCAATCATATTTTAAAAAATAATCCGCATATAAATACATACTCATTTGTCGTGTCAGGGAGGTAGTGCTGAAACGAAGGGATCTGATCTGTCACTTAGGTATCTGAAGTCAGAACCAAGTACGTCACATGTAAGCTGGGAGCTGTTCACAGTCCCAGTCAAATTAGTTTCAAAATAGTATAACAGCTTAGTGTTATTATTACCTTAAAAGTGGCATTTTTGAAATTCAGAGTTCAAAGTATATAAATCGATCACAACACTCGCAAAACGTGGGCGGAGCTTAGCTAGAATAGGGCGGGGCATTGCTAGAATGGATCCCTCCATTGTTAATAACAAGTAATGATGTGATGAATATAAGCTCCAGAGGGCGGTCACTGACCATGAGTGTCCATCAAAGACATTCACTGAACGTGAGTGTCCATCAAAGGGGGGGGGGGGGTCACTGACCCTGAGTGTCCATCAGTACCCATGGTGGCAAGGACATGTCACACAGCCAGGCCTGATAGACAGTCAGTGCGATAAATCGTCAACACAATTAACAATGAAACTATGGCGAGGAACAGACTAAGAGGCAGCTTGGCAATACCACTTGATGATGATGATGATGATGATGATGATGATAGTAGTAGTGGTGGTAATGACGACGCAGGCGACATGATGATGATGATGATGATGATGATGATAGTGGGGGTGACGACAACGACCATGATGATGATGGTGGCGGTAACGACGGCGCAGACAACATGATGATGATGATGATGATGATGTAGATGGTGGTTGCAACGACGACGACGAGGACGACCATGATGACGATGATGGTGGTGGTAACGACAACGCAGACGACATGATGATGATGATGATGATGATGATGATGATGATGATGTTGACGATGATGATGATGATGATTGTAACGACCATGATGATGGCGGTGGTAACGACGACGCAGACGACATGATGATGATGATGATGATGATGATGATGATGATGATGATGATGATGATGTTGACGATGATGATGATGATGATTGTAACGACCATGATGATGATGATGGCGGTGGTAACGACGACGCAGACGACATGATGATAATGATGATGATGATGATGATGATGATGATGATGTTGACGATGATGATGATGATGATGATTGTAACGACCATGATGATGATGATGATGGCGGTGGTAACGACAACGCAGACGACATGATGATGATGATGATGATGATGATGATGATGATGATGATGATGATGATGTTGACGATGATGATGATGATTGTAACGACCATGATGATGATGATGGCGGTGGTAACGACGACGCAGACGACATGGTGATGATGATGATGAAGTAAATAAAATCTCATAGTATTGGAGACAATAAATCGCAGAATATTTGTATTAGTGAATTATTTCAGCTCATCTTGTCAATCTGAATGTTGTCACATTATTGACATAGCCAGTAGGTGGTCATCTTCCCCTTGCCCTGAGGAGGGAAACAATGATAGGCCTATTAAACAACTAATGTAGATGAACTTATTCGCTACATCCTAGGTAAAGTACACCTCATAGCTAACTTTCCAAAACAACAACAGAAACATGGTAGTTAGTAAAGAAATGCTCTGTTGAATATTGTGAACATAATTGGATTGGAAGACATTGCTGCCTTCGGCAGAAATGTTTGCTAATCCATTTATGCTCAAAATATTCGACAGTGCTGGTTTTTTGTTTGTTTTTGAAACACACTATGTTATGTCTGAGCTGTACTGTACTTTCATATCCCACGATTCTACATGCTTCTCAATATAGACACTGACCCTATAGTCAACATTAGTAGTAATCTTATAAACAGAAAGGTTGCGCTAAACGGAAAATGTTAAAGTTGAAAAAAACCAAGCTTCTTATCAAGGTCACAGTGACCGTGACCTTTTTACCACAATGTCATTGTGAGATGCCGTGTAATTACAAGGAAGCATGTCTCCAAGTTTGGGTCCAGTATAATTAACCAAACATGAGATATTAACAGAAAACTTGAACTAAACGGAAAAAGTTAATGTTTAAAAACAAGGTTTTTACTAAGGTCACATTAACCTTTGACCATCTGACCCCAACACCATTGTACGATGCCGCGATGCCCATGCCATTACAAGGAAGCATGTGCCGACGTTTTGGTCCAGTATAATTGAACCAAACTTGAAATAGATAGATATTTATTTGCCACAATAGGCCATAGGCCCTTGAGTGTAACAACTCAGATATATATATATATATATATATATATATATATATATATATATATATATATATATATATATATATATATATATATATATATATATATATATATATATATATATATTCATGGAAAAACCATACAATAATTAATACAGAAGTTTAGTAATAATTTATGATTTAAAGTACATTGATAATTTACCTTTAACAAGCCACCAGCCCACATATGAATAGTAATCGCCCCTAAATACTCCCAACCCCTCCCTTGATCAACCGGCGACAATGCTCAATTCAATGTTGAATATTTTGAAACTAGTTTGACTGTTTACTTTCTCCTAGTACCATTTTCAGGTGTACGAATTGTATTGTAAATAAATTCTGCAGCTTAATGACTGTTGGATATTTGAGTCTGAATTGAAACTAATTTGACTGTGGAAATTGATCGATTTACTTTCTCCTAGTGATATTTTCAAATGGACGAATTGTATGTCATTGATAAATTTGCAGTTTAATGACTGTTGAATATTTTGAAACTAATTTGACTTGTGATAATTTTCAACCTACTTTGTCCTTGTGACATTTTCAAGTGTACGACTGGATATCATTTATAATTTCGCAATTAAAAAAACCCACCAGTTCAATATTTTGATGCTAATTTGGCTGGAAAATCCATAATTTACTTTCTTCTTATGCTATTCTCGTGAACGAATTGTATGTCATTGTTAAATCCGAAATTTAATGAATGTTGAATATAGTGAAAATAATTAGACTGGAGAAAAAGCTCAATTTGTATTCCTCTTGCGTTTAATGAAGGCTTGATATGTATATGCTGCTAATTTCTTTACGATAGTCGGATTTTCATTTTGAAATAACTCGATCAGTTTGTAAACACTGGGTCTTTTGTAGTAATAATGAAATACAATGATAATAGGAGGCTCTGCCTGATCCGAGTGTGCTCGGACTCAAAACTCCCCTGTGACCGATATTTGGACAGACCGACAGATAAGACCCGTTAGTCTGTCGAAATACCTGTCACCGGGGAGAGATGTAACATATTTTATTATTCCCAATACGCCATGAGCCCTTGAGTGTACAGTAACACAATACAGTATACATTCATGATGCGTACCTTATATTTACATAGTTTAAAATTAACGTAGACCCTTCACATATTCAAACAAAAATCCTTAAATCGGGCTATAAATCGGACTCGCACCGAGACTAGTTGATCATTGCTGTACACACACGTACCCGCGCACACACGCACATACCCACGCACGCATGGACGTACATAAATTTTAGCGATAAAACACAAAAATCAAAATTCCAATCATACAGTGTAAGTGTTAAAATCATAGCGCAAATCATTATTTAAAATCCACATTATATACATAATGTTCAAGAGATACATTTAATACGTAACTCAAAAGCATGGTAAACAAAAGCAGATAATTTCATTACGGCTGTCGCATTAGAATTTTGGAGCAATTCTGTTAGCTTATACACGCTAGGTCGTTTATAATAATATGGCTTAATAAGATTTTTGCACAAGTGACTGTACATTGGACATAACAAGATGAAATGATATTCATCTTCTATATCCTCGTTACAAAAAGGCATATTCTTTCAGGAAGCGGGGTTCGTGTTGGCTTGTGAAATATAAACATAAATGTTGAGCTAAACGCATATTGGACGCCGCCGCCACCGCCGCCACCACCGCCGATGGATGACGTGCAGGGTATCACAATGGCTCGATTTACTGGCGGGGCTTAGCTAGAAAGGGGTGGGGGGGTGGGGGGGGGAAGGTGGGGCATAGAAAGAAATAGATCCTGCTAGTATGACTACAGACGAGACAATCTAATTCGTGAATTCAGTTCATCAGTAAATCATATGACGTCATAATGAACTACGTGACGTAATTTGACTGGAAGCTGTGGTTTCAAAATATTCAACAGCTTACCTGCATATTTTTTTTGGAAAATGGGATTCAGAGACTGCAGGGAGCTATTTATCCCAAAACTAGCAAAGCGTGGGTGGAACCTAGCTAGATATTGGCGGGTCATAGTTAAAACTGATTCCTCCATTGCGCTTTGCAATGTATCTATTGCTTGATTGGTTGAATAATGAAACACTGACTTGATTTACAAACCTGATCTGTAAATTCACTTACTTAGGCTGTTAATTATGTTAATTCGTACAGCAGTCCCTACCTTTACGTCAATACTGCCCCTGCACACGACGTCAAAGCCCGGGTATAGGTCCAGTAAGCATTTGGTGGTCTCGCTAATATGTATCTTCATGGCTGAAAAAATGATGAAATTGCAACACATCGAGCTCCTTCTAATAATACAATTAGCTTTAAAATAGTCAACAGAATGTTTTAAATAGTAAACTCATCAAAGACATACAAGTCATACACTTGGTGGACCTTTCTATGTTCATGACGGAGCTAGATACTTCATTCATGGTACATTTTGATTGCGACATCATCATACATGTGACGTGATTGATTTTGAGGTTATATACTTGAGCGACAGATCGTGTCAATCTATTGCATTTAAAGAGGAATACTATGATGCATTTATTTAATCTAATATCAGTTTGTACTCTACATAGCGACGTGCCTTTAGGTGATGAGTCACTGGCCGGTGATTTTGCTACCCGCGTCGCTAGAAGCAATGGTTAATGCGAGCATGAGGTGCTTGTTGTTGTTGTTGTTGTTGTTGTTGTTGTTGTTGGTGGTGTTGTTGCTGTTGGTGTTGTTGTTGTTGTTGTTGATTATGATGATGATGATGATGATGATGATGATGTTGTTGTTGTTGTTGTTGTTGTTGTTGTTGAGACATGATCAGTCGTTGACACGCCATAGCAAATCCCCACGTTCACCACTTTGAACACCCCACTCTCACCCCTGGGGACAGAGCCAAATGTAAATGTCCTCTTGCACTCCATAATCATATGGGCAACTCACCTACCAAATTTGGTTGAAGTCTGTCCACTGGTTTCGGAGAAGTTGCACTACAATCAATTTCTTGACCTTTTGGCCCCTTCCCCATTTTTTTCCTGGGTTCCAGGGAAACATGAATGTCGCCACGCAGTCCGCAATTATATGGGTAACACACATACCATTTTAAAAATACCACACTACAGTTTGAGGGGAGATAGCATGCTGGACAGTTTTAATGAGATTTTACCCTTAGATCCGTCCCTCCCCCCTAATGTTTTGACGCAATCCACAGTTATATCTGTAACCCACGTACCAAATTTGGTTGACTTCTACACAACGGGTTTGGACGAGATAGCGTTACAGACATGCTTTTTAAAAATGATATTTGATCATTGGACCCTTTTTCCAAACGGTGCCTATTTGTGACCTTGACATGGTGTTGGAGTCAAACATAAATGTAAATATCGTTTCGCAATCCGCATTTTAACTTTTGACGCTGCCTTCTGACCTCCAGGGAGCGGAGGCAAATCTACGTGTCGTCTTGCAAAGCCCACTCATATGAGTAACTCACATACCAAATTCGGCTGAATTCCGCCCAAAATTTTGAGTGGAGACAGACTGATGGACAGACGGACGAATGGAGGAAATTTTAACTTCCCTGGGGTTTGTTCAAAACGTGGGGATAACAATTCTGGTTCTAGTTGCGAGATCGTCTTGAAACGTGATGGGAATCTTGTCCGTGGGGTCCTAAGAACGTATGCTAATGTTAGGCTTAACAGCAAAACGCTACAGCAACAGCTGTTAGCAACATCGTTTTCAAAATAGACATTTTCAATAACTCTGGTTCTACTTGAGGGATTTTCTCCGAACTTGGGTGGAAAGTTGACATTTGGGATCCGAAAGACGTCTTCCAATTTTGGTTTCAAAATCTAAAACGCAACAACAACAGCTTTCAGCAACATTGTTTCCAAAATAGACACTTAACGGCAGCGCAATTGAAAACTATGTCAATGACCCGGATATTGGACAAATTTGTTCAATTGTTTAATATTGCTTGCTCCTTAAATTATTATATGCAATGCAACTAGTAACAACATCCGGGCATTTCATGCTCTTAAATTATTATATGCAATGCTATATACTAGTAACAACAGGGATAAATTGTCTGTGTCATCCGGGCATTTCATGTCCTTAAATTATTATATGCAATGCTATATACTAGTAACAACAGGGATAAATTGTCTGTGTCATCCGGGCATTTCATGTTCTTAAATTATTATATGCAATGCTATATACTAGTAACAACAGGGATAAATTGTCTGTGTCATCCGGGCATTTGATGTTCTTAAATTATGATATGCAATGCTATATACTAGTAACAACATGGATACATTGTCTGTGTCATCCGGGCATTTCATGTTCTTAAATTCTCTCGTTAGCCAGCAGTACGTATCTGATCCGCAATGGGGCGCTTATATACAAAATCAACTATGCATTTATTACTAGCTTTCTCTTTCAATCACGTGGTCATGGTGACAATGACTTTCGTAATCCATTTTATTATGAATCTGGGCTTTTTCAAACATAGTTCTGGCATAGCATAAATGTATACAGCCGTTCATATTAATGGGATCAATGTGCATTGTATCCTGGGCATTTGCTGCCAGCTTTACAAAAATCCAAAGTATATAGCGGCCTACACCCTTTAGCTTATGTCTTATATTGCTCTTATATATAAGGATAGTCAATTCTCTGATTGCGAGTCGTTGCGCATAATACCTTCGCTATTTGATTCCATCCGAGACGCGGTATTGACAGTGTCTCCAAACAGGCAGAAGCGAGGCATCTTAGAACCAACAACACCTGCCACAACAGGACCTAGAAGAAGCGTAGCAGAAAAACATATGTTAAAATGGTAACATTATATTTTGCATTATTAATACACCACATGTGACATCATCCTACATGAGACATACATGATTATGGCGTCATATACTTGAGCGACAGATCGACTCATTGCACGGTTGGGGGATTAGTAACAATAACCGCTAACTGGCCTAAAGTATGGCCGTGCTTGTGGAGAAGACAGCATCAATAGTGAATTGCAGAGGCCAGGAAAGCAACAACTGGTCTAAAGATTGTCCATGCGTGTGGACAAAACGACATCAACAATGAATTGCAGAGGTCAGGAAAGTTGCGTATGGACCAGACGACATCAACAATGGGCTGCAGAAGACAAGAAAGCAATAACTTCCTAAAGAATGGCCGTACGTGTGGACCAGACGACATCAACAATGGGCTACAGAGGTCAGGAAAGCATCAACTGTCCTAAAGAATGGTCATGCGTGTGGACCAGACCACATCACCAATGGGCTGTAGAGGTCAAGAAAGCAACAACTGTCCTAAAGAATGGCCGTGTTTGTGGACCAGACGACATCACCAATGGGCTGCAGAGGTAAGGAAAGCAACAACTGTCCTAAAGAATGGCCGTGCGTGTGGACCAGACGACATCAACAATAAGCTACAGAGGTCAGGAAAGCAACAACTGTCCTAAAGAATGGTCATGTGTGTGGACCAGACGACATCACCAATGGGCTGCAGAGGTCAAGAAAGCAACAACTGTCCTAAAGAATGGCCGTGCTTGTGGACCAGACGACATCAACATTGGGCGGCAGAGTTCAGGAAAGCAACAACTGTTTTAAAGAATGGCCGTGCGTGTGGACCAGACGACATCAACAATAGGCTACAGAGGTCAGGAAAGCAACAACTGTCCTAAAGAATGGTCATGCGCGTGGACCAGACGACATCACCAATGGGCTGCAGAGGTCAAGAAAGCAACAACTGTCCTAAAGAATGGCCGTGCGTGTGGACCAGACGACATCAACATTGGGCGGCAGAGTTCAGGAAAGCAACAACTGTTTTAAAGAATGGCCGTGCGTGTGGAGCAGACGACATCAACAATGGGCTGCAGAGGTCAGGAAAGCAACAACTGTCCTAAAGAATGGCCGTGCGTGTGGACCAGACGACATCAACAATGGGCTGCAGAGGTCAGGAAAGCAACAACTGCCCTAAAGAATGACCGTGCGTGTGGACCAGACGACATCAACAATGGGCTGCAGAGGTTATGACGCACGCACACCTAGACCTCTCTCCGCCACACATGGGGATAATAGAGGAATCCAGTTTTTAGCTATGTCACGCCCATCTCTAGGCAAACTCCACCCAGGATTTGACAGTGTCAAGATCAATCGATCGATGAAGGCTCTGCATCTCATTTTCCAGAAACCTATACACGTAATTTCAAAATATTCAACAGCATGTTTATTAAATAGTAAAACCATACAATTCGTACAACAACGCTTAGTCCGTTGTCAATTAAGCGTTCGTGACGAACATATCTACGTCATACACGACGTCATTGATTATGACGTCATCCTACACGGCATGTAGCTGATTATGACCGGGTTATTCATTTACTGGCTGGCGCAGACTATAAGCTACATATAAAGCCTTAAAAATGGCTAAATTATGTTTTGGTAATTTGAAGAGAAGTTGAACACACAAAAATTTACATATTTTTTATCATAAAATTATATAATTTTATTGGCTATATTAATCTGACAACTTTAGTCAACTGCGTAATAGGTTTAATAACAAAAACATTATTTTGGAGCCTATACATCCGGGGAGAAAATACTGAACTCTGATATGCCGCTTTTGAGAGGGTCATGAGCAATCTAGCGAGTATATACGATATCTATGGTCGTGACACCCCGTATGCTGACATCGATGGTTCTCTCAAAGGATTGGGATTTCTAAAAGATGGAACTCAACATGTCACGTGCATTTGATACCAGCAAGACAGCACAGGTTTCTCAATTCCTGCAAGCTGATTGTTCTAATGACGAACTACGCCCAGCGAGACCCATACTGGCAAGCACAAAATTAACCGTTCAAGTCCAATCAGCGTGTTCCGCACGATTTGTAACATCGATAGGATCGCCACAGGGAGATGGTCTATCACCAGTGCTCTTCACATGCTACATCGCTGCAGCTCTAGCATCCGTTCCAGAACATTCACTATGAACACACCCTCAAAGACAAATAAAAGCTACGTAATACCACTAGAGATGAAGTGTGCAGATGATATTGCTTTCAGCAATAAAGAAACGGTTCCCTGGAGTAACTGGTTCAAATAGCTGCAAGCTTGCTCAAAGCTCCACAACGAGGCAGAGACAGTGTTCACACATACCGTATGCTTGTAGACACAAAGGCGCCGAATGATGACGGTACTTCGGGGTGAGGAGAGGTGGAGGATGAGTAGAGTTTGGCGCTCACTCATACGTAGTTCAACATTGTGAATCGTTGTGTAATAGGAAACATTTCTTTTCAGTCCTTCTAGAAGCTATAGATTCGCGACCCTAAAATTCCCACGAAAGGCAAGATGTACATATATGATGCTGCACGAGGTGTCTTCAAAATGCTTTACAAATGCGACTGTTGGGCCCGACCACCTCCAAAGGCCATACTTAACAAACCTAATGCTTGTCATCACAAACACTTGCGGGGGTCATCACGAATCACAGCTGGCCACACAGCCTAATCTCAAGCTCAACACAAACTGCGCAACATGGGACCAATATCTGTGAGAGTATCGTACGTAGTCGTTGGGCACGTTCTTTGAATGTCAGAGAATATCCTTCTTCGAAAGCATTCGAATATTTAGTAGTATATGTCAATGAATACCAATCACGCAGAGGAGGCCATACCACACGCAGAGGTGACCATACCGCACGCCGAGGAGGCCATACCGCATGCAGAGGAGGCCATACCACATGCAGAGGAGGCCATACCACATGCAGAGGAGGCCATACCACATGCAGAGGAGTCCATACCACATGCAGAGGAGGCCATACCGCACACAGAGGAGGCCATACCACATGCAGAGGAGGCCAACCGCACACAGAGAAGCCATACCACATGCAGAGGAGGTCATACCGCACACAGAGGAGGCCATACCACATGCAGAGGAGACCATACCGCACACAGAGGAGGCCATACCACATGCAGAGGAGGCCATACCGAACGCAGAGGAGGCCATACCGCACGCAGAGGAGGCCATACCACATGCAGAGGAGGCCATACCGCACACAGAGGAGGCCATACCACATGCAGAGGAGGCCATACCGCACAGAGGAGGCCATACCGCACGCAGAGGAGGCCATACCGCACGCAGAGGAGGCCATACCACATGCAGAGGAGGCCATACCGCACACAGAGGACGCCATACCACATGCAGAGGAGGCCATACCGCACGCAGAAGAGGCCATACCACTTGCAGAGGAGGCCATACCGCACGCAGAGGAGGCCATACCGCACGCAGAGGAGGCCATACCACATGCAGAGGAGGCCATACCGCACACAGAGGAGGTCATACCACACGCAGAGGTGGCCATACCGCACGCCGAGGAGGCCATACCGCACGCAGAGGAGGCCATACCACATGCAGAGGAGGCCATACCACATGCAGAGGAGGCCATACCACATGCAGAGGAGTCCATACCACATGCAGAGGAGGCCATACCGCACACAGAGGAGGCCATACCACATGCAGAGGAGGCCATACCGCACGCAGAGAAGCCATACCACATGCAGAGGAGGTCATACCGCACACAGAGGAGGCCATACCACATGCAGAGGAGGCCATACCGCACACAGAGGAGGCCATACCACATGCAGAGGAGGCCATACCGAACGCAGAGGAGGCCATATTGCACGCAGAGGAGGCCATACCACATGCAGAGGAGGCCATACCGCACACAGAGGAGGCCATACCACATGCGGAGGAGGCCATACCGCACAGAGGAGGCCATACCGCACACAGAGGAGGCCATACCACATGCAGAGGAGGCCATACCGAACGCAGAGGAGGCCATACCGCACGCAGAGGAGGCCATACCACATGCAGAGGAGGCCATACCGCACACAGAGGAGGCCATACCACATGCAGAGGAGGCCATACCGCACAGAGGAGGCCATACCGCACGCAGAGGAGGCCATACCGCACGCAGAGGAGGCCATACCACATGCAGAGGAGGCCATACCGCACACAGAGGACGCCATACCACATGCAGAGGAGGCCATACCGCACGCAGAAGAGGCCATACCACTTGCAGAGGAGGCCATACCGCACGCAGAGGAGGCCATACCGCACGCAGAGGAGGCCATACCACATGCAGAGGAGGCCATACCGCACACAGAGGAGGTCATACCACACGCAGAGGTGGCCATACCGCACGCCGAGGAGGCCATACCGCACGCAGAGGAGGCCATACCACATGCAGAGGAGGCCATACCACATGCAGAGGAGGCCATACCACATGCAGAGGAGTCCATACCACATGCAGAGGAGGCCATACCGCACACAGAGGAGGCCATACCACATGCAGAGGAGGCCATACCGCACGCAGAGAAGCCATACCACATGCAGAGGAGGTCATACCGCACACAGAGGAGGCCATACCACATGCAGAGGAGGCCATACCGCACACAGAGGAGGCCATACCACATGCAGAGGAGGCCATACCGAACGCAGAGGAGGCCATATTGCACGCAGAGGAGGCCATACCACATGCAGAGGAGGCCATACCGCACACAGAGGAGGCCATACCACATGCGGAGGAGGCCATACCGCACAGAGGAGGCCATACCGCACGCAGAGGAGGCCATACCACACGCAGAGGAGGCCATACCACATGCAGAGGAGGCCATACCGCACACAGAGGAGGCCATACCACATGCAGAGGAGGCCATACCGCATGCAGAGCAGGCCATACCGCACGCAGAGGAGGCCATACCACATGCAGAGGAGGCCATACCGCACAGAGGAGGCCATACCGCACGCAGAGGAGGCCATACCGCACGCAGAGGAGGCCATACCACATGCAGAGGAGGCCATACCGCACACAGAGGACGCCATACCACATGCAGAGGAGGCCATACCGCACGCAGAAGAGGCCATACCACTTGCAGAGGAGGCCATACCGCACGCAGAGGAGGCCATACCGCACGCAGAGGAGGCCATACCACATGCAGAGGAGGCCATACCGCACACAGAGGAGGTCATACCACACGCAGAGGTGGCCATACCGCACGCCGAGGAGGCCATACCGCACGCAGAGGAGGCCATACCACATGCAGAGGAGGCCATACCACATGCAGAGGAGGCCATACCACATGCAGAGGAGTCCATACCACATGCAGAGGAGGCCATACCGCACACAGAGGAGGCCATACCACATGCAGAGGAGGCCATACCGCACGCAGAGAAGCCATACCACATGCAGAGGAGGTCATACCGCACACAGAGGAGGCCATACCACATGCAGAGGAGGCCATACCGCACACAGAGGAGGCCATACCACATGCAGAGGAGGCCATACCGAACGCAGAGGAGGCCATATTGCACGCAGAGGAGGCCATACCACATGCAGAGGAGGCCATACCACATGCAGAGGAGGCCATACCGCACACAGAGGAGGCCATACCACATGCAGAGGAGGCCATACCGCACGCAGAGAAGCCATACCACATGCAGAGGAGGTCATACCGCACACAGAGGAGGCCATACCACATGCAGAGGAGGCCATACCGCACACAGAGGAGGCCATACCACATGCGGAGGAGGCCATACCGCACAGAGGAGGCCATACCGCACGCAGAGGAGGCCATACCACACGCAGAGGAGGCCATACCACATGCAGAGGAGGCCATACCGCACACAGAGGAGGCCATACCACATGCAGAGGAGGCCATACCGCATGCAGAGCAGGCCATACCGCACGCAGAGGAGGCCATACCACATGCAGAGGAGGCCATACCGCACACAGATGAGGTCATACCACATGCAGAGGAGGCCATACCGCACGCAGAGGAGGCCATACCGCACGCAGAGGAGGCCATACCACATGCAGAGGAGACCATACCGCACACAGAGGAGGCCATACCACATGCAGAGGAGGCCATACCGAACGCAGAGGAGGCCATACCGCACGCAGAGGAGGCCATACCACATGCAGAGGAGGCCATACCGCACACAGAGGAGGCCATACCACACACAGAGGAGGCCATAATGCACACAGAGGAGGCCATACCACATGCAGAGGAGGCCATACCACACGCAGAGGAGGCCATACAGCACACAGAGGAGGCCATACAGCATGCAGAGGAGGCCATACCGCATACAGAGGAGGCCATACCGCATACAGAGGAGGCCATACCGCACATAGAGGAGGCCATACCACATGCAGAGGAGGCCGTACCACATGCAGAGGAGGCCATACCGCACGCAGAGGAGGCCATACCGCACACAGAAGAGGCCATACTGCATGCAGAGGAGGCCATACCGCATACAGAGGAGGCCATACCGCATACAGAGGAGGCCATACCGCACACAGAAGAGGCCATACCACATGCAGAGGAGGCCATACCGCACACAGAGGAGGCCATACCACATGCAGAGGAGGCCATACCGCATACAGAGGAGGCCATACCGCATACAGAGGAGGCCATACCGCACACAGAGGAGGCCATACCACATGCAGAGGAGGCCATACCACCAACTTATTAAGTATTGTGCGATAATACCTGAAAACGTAATTTAAGACCACTAAAGACAGAACAGAACTGCAAGGAGCTTAGGATGCGCATGCGTAACGGAAAAGATACAGTGGATAATCTTAAGAACTGACTTAGCATCATCATCACCACCATCATTGTCGTCTCGTCGTCGTCGTCGTCACGATCTCTACTTATTGCATACCTGAGTGTAATCCGATGCGAACCTGTAGATGTTCCTGTGGTCGATGTTTAATGTGGAATGTCTTCACACGTTCAATCACAGCCAAAGACATGTTGCTAATCTCTACCACGTGATCATTGCCATTGCGGAAAGGCAAGCCAGAGACCACCATGTACGCGTCACCAATCGTCTCGACCTGCAGAAAGGAAATGTGACGAAATGTGAGTTTTATCTCTAATGGATGAATCCAATCTGTCATTCAAGTATACGACTCCATATCAATTACATCACATGTATGCTGACGTTACAATTATAATTGACAGGGAATACTCCGTTATGAAGCTGGAATAATCCGTCAAGTGTACGAATTCATGTCTGTGATGGATTTACTATTTAACAAACATAATGTTGAATAATTCGAAACTAATTCGACTGGGCGCTGTTGCTGCCATGGGCAGCAACAGCACCCCAGTCAAATTAGTTTCAAAATATTCAACAGCTCACGTGTATTAGTTACCTTGATATTGGGCTTCTTGGAATTCATGGTTCGATCGAGCCCAACACGGCGGAACTTAGCTAGAAATGGGTAGGGGTTGTGGGTGGGCATAGGTAGAAATTGATTTCCCTATATTAAGTGCGCATTGGTTTGGTCCAGCTCTGTTCTGGTATTTAAAAATTCCATCGGTAAACTGCCAATTCTGTTCTTAGAAAACAGCCGGCCAATGAAATAGCGAGATCCATTTTCTCAAAATTTGAGAGACGACCAGATATATGCAAATGCGCAATTCTACCACGCCCGTCACAGTGAATACTTTATCCCACATGAGAAACTGTATTTTATATCACATAGTGCATTGCAAAATCAATCAAAACGAGAGGTATCATGTTTATGTCATGTGATGCTGTATTAGTTAAATCTATTGCCTGCACTGGCTTGTGGGATTAATACTTAACCAGTAACAAGTCATGTGGTTAGCCCCCATGTATATATGATGGGCAGGAATCGTTATAGTGGGATTTCCATTGTGTTACTAAACTCTCACGGAAGCCTTATTATATTGAGGGCGCGGAAGTGCATTCCCGACCATGACCACAGTGAGTAACCATTGCATATTATACGCATTGTCGCTTAATTAAGTCTCCTCGAAACCGTCAGTATATCAGTGATATTAGATTTAAAACCGTAGCTCTGTTTTGGAAAATGCGATGATGCTGATGGGTGTTCCACGCGTTAGCTGTGGTGTGCCGCCTACACTCATGGCCACACCCTGCTGCGCATATCATTTGTTTGCATGTTCACTTGTCGATGCCGTGGTTTGTCTAATTGATGCTGTTTTCAAGTTATGTGTTCATCGCTATCCGAGTCTCCTCCTCTACGCAAGTGTCTCTTCATGCAACCACAAAGTGCGGACGTGGAAGCAGAGATTATCTACCGGTAATTGGAATCGCTACTGAACATGTTCTTGTCTATGCAGAGGGTACTCCAAGATCAGTCTACTGTACTGACAGAATTGCAGTATGACTTTGTGATGGTCTGATAAACATATGGCATGTTCAATGTGTTTATCGCTATCCGGGCCTCCTTCTCTACACTAGTATCTCTTTATGCAACTCATGTTTAGTCAAAATCATGAAGCATTTCTTTGAAATGCTTGTCTAGTTTGCTTTTGAAGGATTCAACCATTGGTGCCTCTATAGCTGTTGCTGACAGTGAATTCCAATAGGGTACCACTCTGTTAGAGAAAAAGTATTTGCGAATATCGTTAGTGATGCGTTTCATGTTGAGCTTGAACGTATGTCCTCTAGTGTGTGTATTAGTGGAGATTTCGAGGAAGCTGCTTTTGTCAATGTTGTACATATCATTAAGGATTTTGTACTTTTCGATTAAGTCTCGTCGAAATCCTCTGTATTTCAATGACATTAGATTTAAGTTTCTGAGTCTTTCTGTGTAGCTGTAGTCTCTAATTTGTGGTAATAACTTTGTTGACCGACGTTGTACTCTTTCTAATAGCTGGGATTGTCGTTTAAATCTTGGTGACCATGCCGAGTTACAGTATTCAAGAATAGGTCTTACTAAAGATTTGTAGAGTAAAGTAAGTGTAGATGGCTCTATACAGGAAAAGGTTCTTATGATTATTCATACTCTACTATTCGCTTTAGATACGATGTTATTTATGTGTGTATCAAAAGAAAGGTCTGCGTCGATATGCGCTCCCAAATCTTTTTCTAGGTGTGATGTGGATATTGGCTGTATGTACCAGTTGTCATAGAGTACTGGATTCGGGAACGGTTACTGCCAAAATGTAAGACATGCGTTTTACTTGTATTGAAGCCTAGTTGCCATGTCCGGGACCACTCGCATACCTTGTCTATGTTATCTTGGATGTCATTGGTCTCGCATACCTTGTCTATGTTACCTTGGATGTCATTGGTGGATAGGCCCCAGAACACTTCCCTGTGGTACGCCACTGGTTACCTCTGCCCAATCTGATGTTGTAGCATTAATTCTTACTCGTTGTTTTCTATTGGTTAAATAGTCTTCTATCCACTTGGTTACTTTACATTTGATGATGTCCCACTTAAGCACCTCCCTAGTAAGACTAAATAAGATAACTAGAGAGGCGTAGTATAACGATTAGTAAGATCGCGCGGGACATGGGATATTTATTGAAGGGCCACATGTGGCGCGTGCGATTCAATCACATCTCTCGTAATATGCTCCACCATGTTCGATGAAAAATAACGTATACCAATTGAACATTAATCAACAGCAGTGTTGCTTTTTTCTTACCTTGTACACATTGAAATTTCCGATGACGTCATCAAATGTTGTGTATAGGTCGTTTAAGAATGACACTACCTGCAGCACAGCGAGTTTAAAAGACATTAATTAACAGACATATTTCATACGAATAATACTAGGATCAGAAAATATTGAACATTAATTTCATAATGATTAAATATATAAAATGAATAATTCGCCATACGGTGTTAAACGCTGCACTCTCTTAATCTACTTTGAGGCTGTTCCGAATAATTCTTAATGATGCGTATCAAAGGAATATTACGTCCAGGAAGAAAATAGCAGGTGCAATAAGTCAAACCGCTATTAACAACACTAATTTGCGAGGACTGGAGGCTCTTATACTCTTGTCTCGGAACTTGGGTGTTAAGGCGATTTTGGGCTTTGTTTGAGAAATTATGCTACAGTGGGAGCATATTGATGAAACAAGATGTGTGGCGATGATGCTACTCAGAAGAATGCTGTCGTTGCTTTGGTGAACCTATGCACCAGTCCGTCCATTCGTCCACCCATCCGTTTTCTGGAGACATGTAAATCCTTGAGAAGTTCGCTTTTTCGAAGTTCTAAGGGGAGCATATTATAACTACATACTTGCGAGTGCCTAGTGATATAGCAGAATAGATCTCAGAAAAACATAAAAGTAAGAATCTCTGAAATGTACACCATCAATTTTAGTTAATTCGTGTGGTTGTGAGACGGGTGATTGAAAGCTACTCCGTTGAACGAGGATTTTTGTCCTCTGGATGCTGATGTAGTGGTAAGCTACTCGTCTCCCAAACGCTAGACGGAATGTGTCCTAGAATTCACAGGTTCGAACCCCACTCGGGTCGAAAATTGAAAAAGGTAACAATTACATTCCAGATGATTAATGAGCTATATCCTAGTGCCAGTGTGCCGTCAATGACAGGGTTCCTAAAACTAATGCTTGGCAATAATAAAAACTACTACTACTACTACCACCACCACCACCACTACTACTACTGCCACAGCCACAACACCGTAATGAGCCATTCTTGACTTCACATATAAACAAATAGCTACCAATAACCCGGTGCAGTCTACACATATATGATCAATGCCATGTATCACACACTATCTATTGTGCTTACCTGTAAAGGTGTGCTGCCTGATGAAAGTGTTGTGAAGCCAACAATATCGCTGAAGTACAACGTGACACTGTCATATGATTCCGGGGTCACTGATTTGCCTTGTATCAGCTGGGTTGCAATAGACCTATTAATTCGCATAACAATGACCACAATGAGTAACCATTGCATAGTATAAATATTGTCAATTTGTCAAGAGTTCACAAGCAGGCCGGTTTACAACGGTGAAGTATGTGTGGATGTCTCAGAATGCTAGCTTCAGAAAACAATGTTTGAAACTTATTTTGCCTCTTTAAGAAACTACCATGTCTGAAAATAGATATCTTTTGGTCAAATTAACATTATATTTATTGTCAAGAAAAGATAATAACATTTCGGTTAGGAATATTTTAGCTTATAAATATTGACTTTATCTTTAACCTCCTCAACAGAGTACTAGTGTGTAGAAATTCTTTGCAACCGATGGAACATTATGTTGAACATTTTGGACTTAATTTAAAAGGAAGAGGCAGCATCCGCTAACATCGATTTTAGATCCTAAATTTTAATATTAAACATTTATTTAGTATTCAGTATACACATACTTGGGTAGAATCTCGTGCAGGAGTTCTTCTGATCGCTTCTTCTCCTGTATCACTTCTAAGGTGCGCTCCTCAACAATCACCTCCAGATTGTTTGCGTACTGCTCCATGCGGTTCAATAGAGAGTCCAGAATGTTCTTATCCTTGCCTCTGATAAATAGATAGATAGATAGATAGATATATAGATAGATAGATAGATAGATAGTAAATAAATAGATAGATATATGGATAGGTAGACAGGTATGTAGTCTCATTCATAATATGGAATGCAATTTTTACCTTTTTCAATTTTCGACCTGAGTGGGGTTCAAACCCAAATCAAATATACGGCACCTTCTGCCTAGCGTTTGGGAGGCGAGTGCTCTCCCACTAAACCAGTGAGTGAGCGAGCGAGCGAGCGAGCGAGTGAGTAAGGGAGGGTAGGGGTGGGTCGGCGGGCTGGCGGGCTGGCTGGCTGGCTGGCGGTGGGTGAGTGGGTGGGTGGGCAGGCGAGCGAGTAAGGAAGGTTAGGGGTGGGCGGGCGGGCTGACTGGCGGTGGGTGGGTGGGTGCGTGGGCGTGCGTGCGTGCGTGCGTGCGTGCGTGCGTGCGTTACCATGAGTGAGTGAGTGAGTGAGTGAGTGAGTGAGTGAGTGAGTGAGTGAGTGAGTGAGTGAGTGAGTTCATCATGCCTATTGCAATGACTAGATGTCAAGGACACTACTATTGTTTTACATACATTATACTTGTTCCACAGATTCGATGACAGAGAATAGCATCCGCGTGTTTTATTGGAATGGCTGCTGCAACAATAGATAGGTCAATTTCTAGCTATTGCCCGCTCATTTCTAGCTAAGCTCTAACCACACTTTGCCCATGTTGAGATTGATAGAAGCCTGGTAGGACCCTATAGGCGAACCAAGCCAATAACCTGTACTACACTGTAGTCACAGCGCATTGGCATATATTTCATAGGATAGCCTAATGTAGATATCATCTATGTTATTTTTGTCACGTGAGTAAGGAATTCCAACAATGGTGATTAGTGACAAATGGAAACGCCATAAGAAATAATTTCAGGAAATCTGGCCAATGTAATACCATTATATTATTGGAGCCCAATGCGAGGCTCAGAACGCTTACTTTGTTGTTTTCCTTAGCAGTTGCAAAATGGCCTGAAAGTCTGGCCTATCATTCGGATCTTCCTGCCAGGCAGATTTAGCGACGTCATGTAGTTGTGGCATGCCGTTTTGTGGTAATATCGGACGGAATGGAGATCCACCTTCGCTGGCCACTTCCTTCACGATTTCTGTAACAAGCAGTTTATTACTATAACGCATTTTGACTAGCATCATTTATTATTTATCATGACTAATTAAATTATAAATTCACCTTTGGAGGCATAGAAGCTGTTGAATATGTTGAAACTAATTTGACTGGCTGCTGTTCCTATGGCGGCAACAGCGCCCAGTCAAATTTGTTTCAAAATATTCAACAGCATGTTTATTAAATAGTAAAAACAACAATGCATAGTCCGTCACCAATTATGCGTTTGTGACGTACTTATCTACGTCATTCATGACGTCATTAGTTATGACGTCATCCTTCTTACATGTCCCGTAGTTGCTTATGACGTCATATGATGGATGAATAACTGGAAAGGGCCATTCAGACGCTTATTTCCGAACCATTTCGTGTCGGACATGCGTCATTTGATGTATTTTGATTATAACGCCAGATGTTTGAGTGACGGTTCGGATTCTTTATTGTCTTTTAATCTCTAGCCAATCAGGAAACGAGGTGGTATCACATGCTTAACTAGAAGTTGTGGAAACATTTGGTCGAATATTAAATCGGGCCAGCCTTGCGTTCAATAGGGCAAACGTTTTAAAACATTTTGCTAAATCTCCAAATTATGACAATCGACTGTTTTCGGATTAACTACGTCGTAAAATATGTCAACTGAAAAAAGACGAGTTTGCAAACGTAGCACGCTCTGGAAAGCTTTCTCTACTGAATGCAAGGCAGCCTTCATATATTGGAGAATTGCAACACCATTTATCTATTAAAGGCAAATTATATTTCTTTGATGGCGTGAAGAAAAGATTAAAATGTCATACATAGTTTATGCTGCATATTGTATGATCTGATCAGCCAGTGTAAACTGTCATTCATAGTTTATGTTACATATTGTATTCATCTAATCAGCCAGTATAAAATGACATTCATAGTTTATGTTACATATTGTATTCATCTAATCAGACAGTATAAAATGACATTCATAGTTTATGTTACATATTGTATTCTTCTAATCAGCCAGTATAAAATGACATTCATAGTTTATGTTACATATTGTATTCCTCTAATCAGCCAGTATAAAATGACATTCATAGTTTATGTTACATATTGTATGATCTGATCAGCCAGTATAAAATGTCATTCACAGTTTATGCTGCATATTGTATTCATCAAACCAGCCGGTATAAAATGACATTCATAGTCTATGCAGCATATTGTATGATATGATCAGCCAGTATAAAATGTCATTCATAGTTTATGCTGCATATTGTATGATCTGATCAGCCAGTATAAAATGATATTCATAGTTTATGTTACATATTGTATTCATCTAATCAGACAGTATAAAATGACATTCATAGTTTGTGTTACATATTGTATTCATCTAATCAGCCAGTATAAAATGTCATTTATAGTTTATGTTACATATTGTATTCATCTAATCAGCCAGTATAAAATGTCATTCATAGTTTATGTTACATATTGTATTCATCTAATCAGCCAGTAAAAAATGTCATTCATAGTTTATGTTACATATTGTATGATCTGATCAGCCAGTATAAAATGACCTTCATAGTTTATGTTACATATTGTATTCATCTAATTAGCCAGTATAAAATGTCATTCATAGTTTATGTTACATATTGTATGATCTGATCAGCCAGTATAAAATGTCATTCATAGTTTATGTTACATATTGTATTCATCTAATCAGCCAGTATAAAATGTCATTCATAGTTTATGTTACATATTGTATGATCTGATCAGCCAGTATAAAATGACCTTCATAGTTTATGTTACATATTGTATTCATCTAATCAGCCAGTATAAAATGTCATTCATAGTTTATGTTACATATTGTATGATCTAATCAGCCAGTATAAAATGACCTTCATAGTTTATGTTACATATTGTATGATCTGATCAGCCAGTATAAAATGACCTTCATAGTTTATGTTACATATTGTATGATCTGATCAGCCAGTATAAAATGACATTCATAGTTTATGTTACATATTGTATTCATCTAATCAGCCAGTATAAAATGTCATTCATAGTTTATGCTGCATATTGTATTCATCTAATCAGCCAGTATAAAATGACATTCATAGTTTATGTTACATATTGTATTCATCTGATCAGCCGGTATAAAATGTCAGTCATAGTTTATGTTACATATTGTATTCATCTAATCAGCCGGTATAAAATGTCATTCATAGTTTATGTTACATATTGTATTCATCTAATCAGCCAGTATAAAATGACATTCATAGTTTATGTTACATATTGTATTCATCTAATCAGCCAGTATAAAATGACATTCATAGTTTATGTTACATATTGTATTCATCTAATCAGCCAGTAAAAAATGACATTCATAGTTTATGTTACATATTGTATTCATCTAATCAGCCAGTATAAAATGACATTCATAGTTTATGTTACATATTGTATTCATCTAATCAGCCAGTATAAAATGTCATTCATAGTTTATGTTACATATTGTATTCATCTAATCAGCCAGTATAAAATGACATTCATAGTTTATGTTACATATTGTATGATCTGATCAGCCGGTATAAAATGTCATTCATAGTTTATGTTACATATTGTATTCATCTAATCAGCCAGTATAAAATGACATTCATAGTTTATGTTACATATTGTATTCATCTAATCAGCCAGTATAAAATGTCATTCATAGTATATGTTAGATATTGTATGATCTAATCAGCCAGTATAAAATGTCATTCATAGTGTATGCTGCATATTGTATTCATCTAATCAGCCAGTATAAAATGTCATTCATAGTTTATGCTGCATATTGTATTCATCTGATCAGCCAGTATAAAATGTCATACATAGTTTATGCTGCATATTGTATTCATCTAATCAGCCAGTATAAAATGTCATTCATAGTTTATGTTACATATTGTATTCATCTAATCAGCCAGTATAAAATGACATTCATAGTTTATGTTACATATTGTATTCATCTAATCAGCCAGTATAAAATGTCATTCATTGTTTATGCTGCATATTGTATTCATCTAATCAGCCAGTATAAAATGACATTCATAGTTTATGTTACATATTGTATTCATCTAATCAGCCAGTATAAAATGACATTCATAGTTTATGTTACATATTGTATTCGTCTAATCAGCCAGTATAAAATGAGATTCATAGTTTATGTTACATATTGTATGATCTAATCAGCCAGTATAAAATGTCATACATAGTTTATGCTGCATATTGTATTCATCTAATCAGCCAGTATAAAATGTCATTCATAGTTTATGTTACATATTGTATTCATCTAATCAGCCAGTATAAAATGACATTCATAGTTTATGTTACATATTGTATTCATCTGATCAGCCAGTATAAAATGTCATTCATAGTTTAGGTTACATATTGTATTCATCTAATCAGACAGTATAAAATGACATTCATAGTTTATGTTACATATTGTATTCATCTGATCAGCCAGTATAAAATGTCATTCATAGTTTATGTTACATATTGTATTCATCTAATCAGCCAGTATAAAATGACATTCATAGTTTATGTTACATATTGTATTCATCTAATCAGCCAGTATAAAATGACATTCATAGTTTATGTTACATATTGTATTCATCTAATCAGCCAGTATAAAATGACATTCATAGTTTATGTTACATATTGTATGATCTGATCAGCCGGTATAAAATGTCATTCATAGTTTATGCTGCATATTGTATTCATCTATCTAATCAGCCAGTATAAAATGACATTCATAGTTTATGTTACATATTGTATTCATCTAATCAGCCAGTATAAAATGTCATTCATAGTTTATGTTACATATTGTATTCATCTAATCGGCCAGTATAAAATGTCATTCATAGTTTATGTTACATATTGTATTCATCTAATCAGCCAGTATAAAATGTCATTCATAGTTTATGTTACATATTGTATGATCTGATCAGCCAGTATAAAATGACCTTCATAGTTTATGTTACATATTGTATTCATCTAATTAGCCAGTATAAAATGTCATTCATAGTTTATGTTACATATTGTATGATCTGATCTGCCAGTATAAAATGTCATTCATAGTTTATGTTACATATTGTATTCATCAAATCAGCCAGTATAAAATGTCATTCATAGTTTATGTTACATATTGTATGATCTGATCAGCCAGTATAAAATGACCTTCATAGTTTATGTTACATATTGTATTCATCTAATCAGCCAGTATAAAATGTCATTCATAGTTTATGTTACATATTGTATGATCTAATCAGCCAGTATAAAATGACCTTCATAGTTTATGTTACATATTGTATGATCTGATCAGCCAGTATAAAATGACCTTCATAGTTTATGTTACATATTGTATGATCTGATCAGCCAGTATAAAATGACATTCATAGTTTATGTTACATATTGTATTCATCTAATCAGCCAGTATAAAATGACATTCATAGTTTATGTTACATATTGTATGATCTGATCAGCCGGTATAAAATGACATTCATAGTTTATGCTGCATATTGTATTCATCTAATCAGCCAGTATAAAATGACATTCATAGTTTATGTTACATATTGTATTCATCTAATCAGCCAGTATAAAATGTCATTCATAGTTTATGTTACATATTGTATTCATCTAATCAGCCAGTATAAAATGACATTCATAGTTTATGTTACATATTGTATTCATCTAATCAGCCAGTATAAAATGTCATTCATAGTTTATGTTACATATTGTATTCATCTAATCAGCCAGTATAAAATGTCATTCATAGTTTATGTTACATATTGTATTCATCTAATCAGCCAGTATAAAATGTCATTCATAGTTTATGTTACATATTGTATTCATCTAATCGGCCAGTATAAAATGACATTCATAGTTTATGTTACATATTGTATTCATCTAATCAGCCAGTATAAAATGTCATTCATAGTTTATGTTACATATTGTATTCATCTAATCAGCCAGTATAAAATGTCATTCATAGTTTATGTTACATATTGTATTCATCTAATCAGCCAGTATAAAATGACATTCATAGTTTATGCTGCATATTGTATTCATCTAATCAGCCAGTATAAAATGTCATTCATAGTTTATGTTACATATTGTATTCATCTAATCAGCCAGTATAAAATGACATTCATAGTTTATGTTACATATTGTATTCATCTAATCAGCCAGTATAAAATGTCATTCATAGTTTATGTTCCATATTGTATTCATCTAATCAGCCAGTATAAAATGTCATTCATAGTTTATGTTACATATTGTATTCATCTAATCAGCCGGTATAAAATGTCATTCATCGTTTATGTTACATATTGTATTCATCTAATCAGCCAGTATAAAATGTCATTCATAGATTATGTTCCATATTGTATTCATCTAATCAGCCAGTATAAAATGACATTCATAGTTTATGTTACATATTGTATTCATCTAATCAGCCAGTATAAAATGACATTCATAGTTTATGTTACATATTGTATTCATCTAATCAGCCAGTATAAAATGTCATTCATAGTTTATGTTACATATTGTATTCATCTAATCAGCCAGTATAAAATGACATTCATAGTTTATGTTACATATTGTATTCATCTGATCAGCCAGTATAAAATGTCATTCATAGTTTATGTTACATATTGTATGATCTGATCAGCCAGTATAAAATGTCATTCATAGTTTATGTTACATATTGTATTCATCTAATCAGCCAGTATAAAATGACATTCATAGTTTATGTTACATATTGTATGATCTGATCAGCCGGTATAAAATGTCATTCATAGTTTATGTTACATATTGTATTGATCTAATCAGCCAGTATAAAATGTCATTCATGGTTTATGTTACATATTGTATTCATCTAATCAGCCAGTATAAAATGACATTCATAGTTTATGTTACATATTGTATTCATCTAATCAGCCAGTAAAAAATGACATTCATAGTTTATGTTACATATTGTATTCATCTAATCAGCCAGTATAAAATGACATTCATAGTTTATGTTACATATTGTATTCATCTAATCAGCCAGTATAAAATGTCATTCATAGTTTATGTTACATATTGTATTCATCTAATCAGCCAGTATAAAATGACATTCATAGTTTATGTTACATATTGTATGATCTGATCAGCCGGTATAAAATGTCATTCATAGTTTATGTTACATATTGTATTCATCTAATCAGCCAGTATAAAATGACATTCATAGTTTATGTTACATATTGTATTCATCTAATCAGCCAGTATAAAATGACATTCATAGTTTATGTTACATATTGTATTCATCTAATCAGACAGTATAAAATGACATTCATAGTTTATGTTACATATTGTATTCTTCTAATCAGCCAGTATAAAATGACATTCATAGTTTATGTTACATATTGTATTCCTCTAATCAGCCAGTATAAAATGTCATTCACAGTTTATGCTGCATATTGTATTCATCAAACCAGCCGGTATAAAATGACATTCATAGTCTATGCAGCATATTGTATGATATGATCAGCCAGTATAAAATGTCATTCATAGTTTATGCTGCATATTGTATGATCTGATCAGCCAGTATAAAATGATATTCATAGTTTATGTTACATATTGTATTCATCTAATCAGACAGTATAAAATGACATTCATAGTTTGTGTTACATATTGTATTCATCTAATCAGCCAGTATAAAATGTCATTTATAGTTTATGTTACATATTGTATTCATCTAATCAGCCAGTATAAAATGTCATTCATAGTTTATGTTACATATTGTATTCATCTAATCAGCCAGTAAAAAATGTCATTCATAGTTTATGTTACATATTGTATGATCTGATCAGCCAGTATAAAATGACCTTCATAGTTTATGTTACATATTGTATTCATCTAATCAGCCAGTATAAAATGTCATTCATAGTTTATGTTACATATTGTATGATCTAATCAGCCAGTATAAAATGACCTTCATAGTTTATGTTACATATTGTATGATCTGATCAGCCAGTATAAAATGACCTTCATAGTTTATGTTACATATTGTATGATCTGATCAGCCAGTATAAAATGACATTCATAGTTTATGTTACATATTGTATTCATCTAATCAGCCAGTATAAAATGTCATTCATAGTTTATGCTGCATATTGTATTCATCTAATCAGCCAGTATAAAATGACATTCATAGTTTATGTTACATATTGTATTCATCTGATCAGCCGGTATAAAATGTCATTCATAGTTTATGTTACATATTGTATTCATCTAATCAGCCGGTATAAAATGTCATTCATAGTTTATGTTACATATTGTATTCATCTAATCAGCCAGTATAAAATGACATTCATAGTTTATGTTACATATTGTATTCATCTAATCAGCCAGTATAAAATGACATTCATAGTTTATGTTACATATTGTATTCATCTAATCAGCCAGTAAAAAATGACATTCATAGTTTATGTTACATATTGTATTCATCTAATCAGCCAGTATAAAATGACATTCATAGTTTATGTTACATATTGTATTCATCTAATCAGCCAGTATAAAATGTCATTCATAGTTTATGTTACATATTGTATTCATCTAATCAGCCAGTATAAAATGACATTCATAGTTTATGTTACATATTGTATGATCTGATCAGCCGGTATAAAATGTCATTCATAGTTTATGTTACATATTGTATTCATCTAATCAGCCAGTATAAAATGACATTCATAGTTTATGTTACATATTGTATTCATCTAATCAGCCAGTATAAAATGTCATTCATAGTATATGTTAGATATTGTATGATCTAATCAGCCAGTATAAAATGTCATTCATAGTGTATGCTGCATATTGTATTCATCTAATCAGCCAGTATAAAATGTCATTCATAGTTTATGCTGCATATTGTATTCATCTGATCAGCCAGTATAAAATGTCATACATAGTTTATGCTGCATATTGTATTCATCTAATCAGCCAGTATAAAATGTCATTCATAGTTTATGTTACATATTGTATTCATCTAATCAGCCAGTATAAAATGACATTCATAGTTTATGTTACATATTGTATTCATCTAATCAGCCAGTATAAAATGTCATTCATTGTTTATGCTGCATATTGTATTCATCTAATCAGCCAGTATAAAATGACATTCATAGTTTATGTTACATATTGTATTCATCTAATCAGCCAGTATAAAATGACATTCATAGTTTATGTTACATATTGTATTCGTCTAATCAGCCAGTATAAAATGAGATTCATAGTTTATGTTACATATTGTATGATCTAATCAGCCAGTATAAAATGTCATACATAGTTTATGCTGCATATTGTATTCATCTAATCAGCCAGTATAAAATGTCATTCATAGTTTATGTTACATATTGTATTCATCTAATCAGCCAGTATAAAATGACATTCATAGTTTATGTTACATATTGTATTCATCTGATCAGCCAGTATAAAATGTCATTCATAGTTTAGGTTACATATTGTATTCATCTAATCAGACAGTATAAAATGACATTCATAGTTTATGTTACATATTGTATTCATCTGATCAGCCAGTATAAAATGTCATTCATAGTTTATGTTACATATTGTATTCATCTAATCAGCCAGTATAAAATGACATTCATAGTTTATGTTACATATTGTATTCATCTAATCAGCCAGTATAAAATGACATTCATAGTTTATGTTACATATTGTATTCATCTAATCAGCCAGTATAAAATGACATTCATAGTTTATGTTACATATTGTATGATCTGATCAGCCGGTATAAAATGTCATTCATAGTTTATGCTGCATATTGTATTCATCTATCTAATCAGCCAGTATAAAATGACATTCATAGTTTATGTTACATATTGTATTCATCTAATCAGCCAGTATAAAATGTCATTCATAGTTTATGTTACATATTGTATTCATCTAATCGGCCAGTATAAAATGTCATTCATAGTTTATGTTACATATTGTATTCATCTAATCAGCCAGTATAAAATGTCATTCATAGTTTATGTTACATATTGTATGATCTGATCAGCCAGTATAAAATGACCTTCATAGTTTATGTTACATATTGTATTCATCTAATTAGCCAGTATAAAATGTCATTCATAGTTTATGTTACATATTGTATGATCTGATCTGCCAGTATAAAATGTCATTCATAGTTTATGTTACATATTGTATTCATCTAATCAGCCAGTATAAAATGTCATTCATAGTTTATGTTACATATTGTATTCATCTAATCAGCCAGTATAAAATGACATTCATAGTTTATGTTACATATTGTATGATCTGATCAGCCGGTATAAAATGTCATTCATAGTTTATGTTACATATTGTATTCATCTAATCAGCCAGTATAAAATGACATTCATAGTTTATGTTACATATTGTATTCATCTAATCAGCCAGTATAAAATGACATTCATAGTTTATGTTACATATTGTATTCATCTAATCAGACAGTATAAAATGACATTCATAGTTTATGTTACATATTGTATTCTTCTAATCAGCCAGTATAAAATGACATTCATAGTTTATGTTACATATTGTATTCCTCTAATCAGCCAGTATAAAATGTCATTCACAGTTTATGCTGCATATTGTATTCATCAAACCAGCCGGTATAAAATGACATTCATAGTCTATGCAGCATATTGTATGATATGATCAGCCAGTATAAAATGTCATTCATAGTTTATGCTGCATATTGTATGATCTGATCAGCCAGTATAAAATGATATTCATAGTTTATGTTACATATTGTATTCATCTAATCAGACAGTATAAAATGACATTCATAGTTTGTGTTACATATTGTATTCATCTAATCAGCCAGTATAAAATGTCATTTATAGTTTATGTTACATATTGTATTCATCTAATCAGCCAGTATAAAATGTCATTCATAGTTTATGTTACATATTGTATTCATCTAATCAGCCAGTAAAAAATGTCATTCATAGTTTATGTTACATATTGTATGATCTGATCAGCCAGTATAAAATGACCTTCATAGTTTATGTTACATATTGTATTCATCTAATCAGCCAGTATAAAATGTCATTCATAGTTTATGTTACATATTGTATGATCTAATCAGCCAGTATAAAATGACCTTCATAGTTTATGTTACATATTGTATGATCTGATCAGCCAGTATAAAATGACCTTCATAGTTTATGTTACATATTGTATGATCTGATCAGCCAGTATAAAATGACATTCATAGTTTATGTTACATATTGTATTCATCTAATCAGCCAGTATAAAATGTCATTCATAGTTTATGCTGCATATTGTATTCATCTAATCAGCCAGTATAAAATGACATTCATAGTTTATGTTACATATTGTATTCATCTGATCAGCCGGTATAAAATGTCATTCATAGTTTATGTTACATATTGTATTCATCTAATCAGCCGGTATAAAATGTCATTCATAGTTTATGTTACATATTGTATTCATCTAATCAGCCAGTATAAAATGACATTCATAGTTTATGTTACATATTGTATTCATCTAATCAGCCAGTATAAAATGACATTCATAGTTTATGTTACATATTGTATTCATCTAATCAGCCAGTAAAAAATGACATTCATAGTTTATGTTACATATTGTATTCATCTAATCAGCCAGTATAAAATGACATTCATAGTTTATGTTACATATTGTATTCATCTAATCAGCCAGTATAAAATGTCATTCATAGTTTATGTTACATATTGTATTCATCTAATCAGCCAGTATAAAATGACATTCATAGTTTATGTTACATATTGTATGATCTGATCAGCCGGTATAAAATGTCATTCATAGTTTATGTTACATATTGTATTCATCTAATCAGCCAGTATAAAATGACATTCATAGTTTATGTTACATATTGTATTCATCTAATCAGCCAGTATAAAATGTCATTCATAGTATATGTTAGATATTGTATGATCTAATCAGCCAGTATAAAATGTCATTCATAGTGTATGCTGCATATTGTATTCATCTAATCAGCCAGTATAAAATGTCATTCATAGTTTATGCTGCATATTGTATTCATCTGATCAGCCAGTATAAAATGTCATACATAGTTTATGCTGCATATTGTATTCATCTAATCAGCCAGTATAAAATGTCATTCATAGTTTATGTTACATATTGTATTCATCTAATCAGCCAGTATAAAATGACATTCATAGTTTATGTTACATATTGTATTCATCTAATCAGCCAGTATAAAATGTCATTCATTGTTTATGCTGCATATTGTATTCATCTAATCAGCCAGTATAAAATGACATTCATAGTTTATGTTACATATTGTATTCATCTAATCAGCCAGTATAAAATGACATTCATAGTTTATGTTACATATTGTATTCGTCTAATCAGCCAGTATAAAATGAGATTCATAGTTTATGTTACATATTGTATGATCTAATCAGCCAGTATAAAATGTCATACATAGTTTATGCTGCATATTGTATTCATCTAATCAGCCAGTATAAAATGTCATTCATAGTTTATGTTACATATTGTATTCATCTAATCAGCCAGTATAAAATGACATTCATAGTTTATGTTACATATTGTATTCATCTGATCAGCCAGTATAAAATGTCATTCATAGTTTAGGTTACATATTGTATTCATCTAATCAGACAGTATAAAATGACATTCATAGTTTATGTTACATATTGTATTCATCTGATCAGCCAGTATAAAATGTCATTCATAGTTTATGTTACATATTGTATTCATCTAATCAGCCAGTATAAAATGACATTCATAGTTTATGTTACATATTGTATTCATCTAATCAGCCAGTATAAAATGACATTCATAGTTTATGTTACATATTGTATTCATCTAATCAGCCAGTATAAAATGACATTCATAGTTTATGTTACATATTGTATGATCTGATCAGCCGGTATAAAATGTCATTCATAGTTTATGCTGCATATTGTATTCATCTATCTAATCAGCCAGTATAAAATGACATTCATAGTTTATGTTACATATTGTATTCATCTAATCAGCCAGTATAAAATGTCATTCATAGTTTATGTTACATATTGTATTCATCTAATCGGCCAGTATAAAATGTCATTCATAGTTTATGTTACATATTGTATTCATCTAATCAGCCAGTATAAAATGTCATTCATAGTTTATGTTACATATTGTATGATCTGATCAGCCAGTATAAAATGACCTTCATAGTTTATGTTACATATTGTATTCATCTAATTAGCCAGTATAAAATGTCATTCATAGTTTATGTTACATATTGTATGATCTGATCTGCCAGTATAAAATGTCATTCATAGTTTATGTTACATATTGTATTCATCTAATCAGCCAGTATAAAATGTCATTCATAGTTTAT
This sequence comes from Chaetoderma sp. LZ-2023a, assembly GCA_034401795.1. NCBI lineage: Eukaryota > Metazoa > Mollusca > Caudofoveata > Chaetodermatida > Chaetodermatidae > Chaetoderma > Chaetoderma sp. LZ-2023a. The sequence continues at coordinate 16,044,487 of CM067370.1, forward strand.
GTTACATATTGTATGATCTGATCAGCCAGTATAAAATGACCTTCATAGTTTATGTTACATATTGTATTCATCTAATCAGCCAGTATAAAATGTCATTCATAGTTTATGTTACATATTGTATGATCTAATCAGCCAGTATAAAATGACCTTCATAGTTTATGTTACATATTGTATGATCTGATCAGCCAGTATAAAATGACCTTCATAGTTTATGTTACATATTGTATGATCTGATCAGCCAGTATAAAATGACATTCATAGTTTATGTTACATATTGTATTCATCTAATCAGCCAGTATAAAATGTCATTCATAGTTTATGTTACATATTGTATTCATCTAATCAGCCAGTATAAAATGTCATTCATAGTTTATGTTACATATTGTATTCATCTAATCAGCCAGTATAAAATGTCATTCATAGTTTATGTTACATATTGTATTCATCTAATCAGCCAGTATAAAATGACATTCATAGTTTATGTTACATATTGTATTCATCTAATCAGCCAGTATAAAATGTCATTCATAGTTTATGTTACATATTGTATTCATCTAATCAGCCAGTATAAAATGTCATTCATAGTTTATTTTACATATTGTATTCATCTAATCAGCCAGTATAAAATGACATTCATAGTTTATGCTGCATATTGTATTCATCTAATCAGCCAGTATAAAATGTCATTCATAGTTTATGTTACATATTGTATTCATCTAATCAGCCAGTATAAAATGACATTCATAGTTTATGTTACATATTGTATTCATCTAATCAGCCAGTATAAAATGTCATTCATAGTTTATGTTCCATATTGTATTCATCTAATCAGCCAGTATAAAATGTCATTCATAGTTTATGTTACATATTGTATTCATCTAATCAGCCGGTATAAAATGTCATTCATCGTTTATGTTACATATTGTATTCATCTAATCAGCCAGTATAAAATGTCATTCATAGATTATGTTCCATATTGTATTCATCTAATCAGCCAGTATAAAATGACATTCATAGTTTATGTTACATATTGTATTCATCTAATCAGCCAGTATAAAATGACATTCATAGTTTATGTTACATATTGTATTCATCTAATCAGCCAGTATAAAATGTCATTCATAGTTTATGTTACATATTGTATTCATCTAATCAGCCAGTATAAAATGACATTCATAGTTTATGTTACATATTGTATTCATCTGATCAGCCAGTATAAAATGTCATTCATAGTTTATGTTACATATTGTATGATCTGATCAGCCAGTATAAAATGTCATTCATAGTTTATGTTACATATTGTATTCATCTAATCAGCCAGTATAAAATGACATTCATAGTTTATGTTACATATTGTATGATCTGATCAGCCGGTATAAAATGTCATTCATAGTTTATGTTACATATTGTATTGATCTAATCAGCCAGTATAAAATGACATTCATAGTTTATGTTACATATTGTATTCATCTAATCAGCCAGTATAAAATGACATTCATAGTTTATGTCACATATTGTATGATCTGATCAGCCGGTATAAAATGTCATTCATAGTTTATGTTACATATTGTATTCATCTAATCAGCCAGTATAAAATGACATTCATAGTTTATGTTACATATTGTATTCATCTAATCAGCCGGTATAAAATGTCATTCATAGTTTATGTTACATATTGTATGATCTAATCAGCCAGTATAAAATGACATTCATAGTTTATGTTACATATTGTATTCATCTAATCAGCCAGTATAAAATGACATTCATAGTTTATGTTACATATTGTATTCATCTAATCAGCCAGTATAAAATGTCATTCATAGTTTATGTTACATATTGTATTCATCTAATCAGCCAGTATAAAATGTCATTCATAGTTTATGTTACATATTGTATTCATCTAATCAGCCGGTATAAAATGTCATTCATAGTTTATGTTACATATTGTATTCATCTAATCAGCCGGTATAAAATGTCATTCATAGTTTATGTTACATATTGTATTCATCTAATCAGCCAGTATAAAATGACATTCATAGTTTATGTTACATATTGTATTCATCTAATCAGCCAGTATAAAATGACATTCATAATTTATGTTACATATTGTATTCATCTAATCAGCCAGTATAAAATGACATTCATAGTTTATGTTACATATTGTATTCATCTAATCAGCCAGTATAATATGACATTCATAGTTTATGTTACATATTGTATTCATCTAATCAGCCAGTATAAAATGTCATTCATAGTTTATGTTACATATTGTATTCATCTAATCAGCCAGTATAAAATGACATTCATAGTTTATGTTACATATTGTATGATCTGATCAGCCGGTATAAAATGTCATTCATAGTTTATGTTACATATTGTATTCATCTAATCAGCCAGTATAAAATGACATTCATAGTTTATGTTACATATTGTATTCATCTAATCAGCCAGTATAAAATGTCATTCATAGTTTATTCTGCATATTGTATTCATCTAATCAAATGTCATTCATAGTTTATGTTACATATTGTATTCATCTAATCAGCCAGTATAAAATGTCATACATAGTTTATGCTGCATATTGTATTCATCTAATCAGCCAGTATAAAATGTCATTCATAGTTTATGTTACATATTGTATTCATCTAATCAGCCAGTATAAAATGACATTCATAGTTTATGTTACATATTGTATTCATCTAATCAGCCAGTATAAAATGTCATTCATAGTTTATGCTGCATATTGTATTCATCTAATCAGCCAGTATAAAATGACATTCATAGTTTATGTTACATATTGTATTCATCTAATCAGCCAGTATAAAATGACATTCATAGTTTATGTTACATATTGTATGATCTAATCAGCCAGTATAAAATGTCATACATAGTTTATGCTGCATATTGTATTCATCTAATCAGCCGGTATAAAATGTCATTCATAGTTTATGCTGCATATTGTATTCATCTATCTAATCAGCCAGTATAAAATGACATTCATAGTTTATGTTACATATTGTATTCATCTAATCAGCCAGTATAAAATGTCATTCATAGTTTATGTTACATATTGTATTCATCTAATCAGCCAGTATAAAATGTCATACATAGTTTATGTTACATATTGTATTCATCTAATCAGCCAGTATAAAATGACATTCATAGTTTATGTTACATATTGTATTCATCTAATCAGCCAGTATAAAATGACATTCATAGTTTATGTTACATATTGTATTCATCTAATCAGCCAGTATAAAATGACATTCATAGTTTATGTTACATATTGTATGATCTGATCAGCCGGTATAAAATGTCATTCATAGTTTATGCTGCATATTGTATTCATCTATCTAATCAGCCAGTATAAAATGACATTCATAGTTTATGTTACATATTGTATTCATCTAGTCAGCCAGTATAAAATGTCATTCATAGTTTATGTTACATATTGTATTCATCTAATCGGCCAGTATAAAATGTCATTCATAGTTTATGTTACATATTGTATTCATCTAATCAGCCAGTATAAAATGTCATTCATAGTTTATGTTACATATTGTATGATCTGATCAGCCAGTATAAAATGACCTTCATAGTTTATGTTACATATTGTATTCATCTAATTAGCCAGTATAAAATGTCATTCATAGTTTATGTTACATATTGTATGATCTGATCAGCCAGTATAAAATGTCATTCATAGTTTATGTTACATATTGTATTCATCTAATCAGCCAGTATAAAATGTCATTCATAGTTTATGTTACATATTGTATGATCTGATCAGCCAGTATAAAATTACCTTCATAGTTTATGTTACATATTGTATTCATCTAATCAGCCAGTATAAAATGTCATTCATAGTTTATGTTACATATTGTATGATCTAATCAGCCAGTATAAAATGACCTTCATAGTTTATGTTACATATTGTATGATCTGATCAGCCAGTATAAAATGACCTTCATAGTTTATGTTACATATTGTATGATCTGATCAGCCAGTATAAAATGACATTCATAGTTTATGTTACATATTGTATTCATCTAATCAGCCAGTATAAAATGACATTCATAGTTTATGCTGCATATTGTATTCATCTAATCAGCCAGTATAAAATGACATTCATAGTTTATGTTACATATTGTATTCATCTAATCAGCCAGTATAAAATGTCATTCATAGTTTATGTTACATATTGTATTCATCTAATCAGCCAGTATAAAATGACATTCATAGTTTATGTTACATATTGTATTCATCTGATCAGCCAGTATAAAATGTCATTCATAGTTTATGTTACATATTGTATTCATCTAATCAGCCAGTATAAAATGACATTCATAGTTTATGTTACATATTGTATGATCTGATCAGCCAGTATAAAATGTCATTCATAGTTTATGTTACATATTGTATTCATCTAATCAGCCAGTATAAAATGTCATTCATAGTTTATGCTGCATATTGTATTCATCTAATCAGCCAGTATAAAATGACATTCATAGTTTATGTTACATATTGTATTCATCTAATCAGCCAGTATAAAATGTCATTCATAGTTTATGTTACATATTGTATTCATCTAATCAGCCAGTATAAAATGTCATTCATAGTTTATGTTACATATTGTATTCATCTAATCAGCCAGTATAAAATGACATTCATAGTTTATGTTACATATTGTATTCATCTAATCAGCCAGTATAAAATGTCATTCATAGTTTATGTTACATATTGTATTCATCTAATCAGCCAGTATAAAATGTCATTCATAGTTTATGTTACATATTGTATTCATCTAATCAGCCAGTATAAAATGTCATTCATAGTTTATGTTACATATTGTATTCATCTAATCAGCCAGTATAAAATGACATTCATAGTTTATGTTACATATTGTATTCATCTAATCAGCCAGTATAAAATGTCATTCATAGTTTATGTTACATATTGTATTCATCTAATCAGCCAGTATAAAATGTCATTCATAGTTTATGTTACATATTGTATTCATCTAATCAGCCAGTATAAAATGTCATTCATAGTTTATGTTACATATTGTATTCATCTAATCAGCCAGTATAAAATGACATTCATAGTTTATGTTACATATTGTATTCATCTAATCAGCCAGTATAAAATGTCATTCATAGTTTATGTTACATATTGTATTCATCTAATCAGCCAGTATAAAATGTCATTCATAGTTTATGTTACATATTGTATTCATCTAATCAGCCAGTATAAAATGTCATTCATAGTTTATGTTACATATTGTATTCATCTAATCAGCCGGTATAAAATGTCATTCATAGTTTATGTTACATATTGTATTCATCTAATCAGCCAGTATAAAATGTCATTCATAGTTTATGCTGCATATTGTATTCATCTAATCAGCCAGTATAAAATGTCATTCATAGTTTATGTTACATATTGTATTCATCTAATCAGCCAGTATAAAATGTCATTCATAGTTTATGTTACATATTGTATTCATCTAATCAGCCAGTATAAAATGTCATTCATAGTTTATGCTGCATATTGTATTCATCTAATCAGCCAGTATAAAATGTCATTCATAGTTTATGTTACATATTGTATTCATCTAATCAGCCAGTATAAAATGTCATTCATAGTTTATGTTACATATTGTATGATCTGATCAGCCGGTATAAAATGTCATTCATAGTTTATGCTGCATATTGTATTCATCTAATCAGCCAGTATAAAATGTCATTCATAGTTTATGTTACATATTGTATTCATCTAATCAGCCAGTATAAAATGTCATTCATAGTTTATGTTACATATTGTATTCATCTAATCAGCCGGTATAAAATGTCATTCATAGTTTATGTTACATATTGTATTCATCTAATCAGGCAGTATAAAATGACATTCATAGTTTATGTTACATATTGTATGATCTGATCAGCCAGTATAAAATGTCATTCATAGTTTATGTTACATATTGTATTCATCTAATCAGCCGGTATAAAATGTCATTCATAGTTTATGCTGCATATTGTATTCATCTATCTAATCAGCCAGTATAAAATGACATTCATAGTTTATGTTACATATTGTATTCATCTAATCAGCCAGTATAAAATGTCATTCATGGTTTATGTTACATATTGTATTCATCTAATCGGCCAGTATAAAATGTCATTCATAGTTTATGTTACATATTGTATTCATCTATCTAATCAGCCAGTATAAAATGACCTTCATAGTTTATGTTACATATTGTATGATATGATCAGCCAGTATAAAATGACATTCATAGTTTATGTTACATATTGTATTCATCTAATCAGCCAGTATAAAATGTCATTCATGGTTTATGTTACATATTGTATTCATCTAATCAGCCAGTATAAAATGTCATTCATGGTTTATGTTACATATTGTATTCATCTAATCGGCCAGTATAAAATGTCATTCATAGTTTATGTTACATATTGTATTCATCTATCTAATCAGCCAGTATAAAATGACCTTCATAGTTTATGTTACATATTGTATGATATGATCAGCCAGTATAAAATGACATTCATAGTTTATGTTACATATTGTATTCATCTAATCAGCCAGTATAAAATGTCATTCATAGTTTATGTTACATATTGTATTCTTCTAATCAGCCGGTATAAAATGACATTCATAGTTTATGTTACATATTGTATTCATCTAATCAGCCGGTATAAAATGACATTCATAGTTTATGTTACATATTGTATTCATCTAATCAGCCAGAATAAAATGTCATTCATAGTTTATGTTACATATTGTATGATCTGATCAGCCGGTATAAAATGTCATTCATAGTTTATGCTGCATATTGTATTCATCTAATCAGCCAGTATAAAATGACATTCATAGTTTATGTTACATATTGTATTCTTCTAATCAGCCGGTATAAAATGACATTCATAGTTTATGTTACATATTGTATGATCTAATCAGCCAGTATAAAATGACATTCATAGTTTATGTTACATATTGTATTCATCTAATCAGCCGGTATAAAATGTCATTCATAGTTTATGTTACATATTGTATGATCTAATCAGCCAGTATAAAATGACATTCATAGTTTATGTTACATATTGTATGATCTAATCAGCCAGTATAAAATGACATTCATAGTTTATGTTACATATTGTATTCATCTAATCAGGCAGTATAAAATGACATTCATAGTTTATGTTACATATTGTATGATCTAATCAGCCAGTATAAAATGTCATTCATAGTTTATGTTACATATTGTATTCATCTAATCAGGCAGTATAAAATGACATTCATAGTTTATGTTACATATTGTATGATCTAATCAGCCAGTATAAAATGTCATTCATAGTTTATGTTACATATTGTATTCATCTAATCAGCCAGTATAAAATGACATTCATAGTTTATGTTACATATTGTATTCATCTAATCAGCCGGTATAAAATGACATTCATAGTTTATGTTACATATTGTATTCTTCTAATCAGCCGGTATAAAATGACATTCATAGTTTATGTTACATATTGTATTCATCTAATCAGCCGGTATAAAATGACATTCATAGTTTATGTTACATATTGTATGATCTGATCAGCCAGTATAAAATGTCATTCATAGTTTATGTTACATATTGTATTCATCTAATCAGCCAGTATAAAATGACATTCATAGTTTATGTTACATATTGTATTCATCTAATCAGCCGGTATAAAATGTCATTCATAGTTTATGTTACATATTGTATTCATCTAATCAGCCAGTATAAAATGACATTCATAGTTTATGTTACATATTGTATTCATCTAATCAGCCAGTATAAAATGACATTCATAGTTTATGCTGCATATTGTATGATCTATTCAGCCAGTATAAAATGTCATTTATAGTTTATGTTACATATTGTATTCATCTAATCAGCCAGTATAAAATGTCATTCATAGTTTATGTTACATATTGTATTCATCTAATCAGCCAGTATAAAATGTCATTCACAGTTTATGTTCCATATTGTATTCATCTAATCAGCCAGTATAAAATGACATTCATAGTTTATGTTACATATTGTATGATCTGATCAGCCAGTATAAAATGACATTCATAGTTTATGTTACATATTGTATTCTTCTAATCAGCCAGTATAAAATGACATTCATAGTTTATGTTACATATTGTATGATCTGATCAGCCAGTATAAAATGTCATTCATAGTTTATGTTACATATTGTATTCTTCTAATCAGCCAGTATAAAATGTCATTCATAGTTTATGTTACATATTGTATTCATCTAATCAGCCAGTATAAAATGTCATTCATAGTTTATGTTACATATTGTATTCTTCTAATCAGCCAGTATAAAATGACATTCATAGTTTATGTTACATACTGTATTCTTCTAATCAGCCAGTATAAATTGGAGCAGGTGCCGTATATATATGCCAACCATAAGAACTAATTTAAGGAAATCTCGCTACCAATGTAATAAAACTATCGCCTATTAATCAAGCAATGTATATGTGTTCGTAGGCCGTTTATCATATTATATAAGTTATACAAAGAGAAGTACTGAATATAATTTCTCCATCTTCAAGTCAAATTACATTAAAAATAATAAGGTTCAAATATTTTACTCAATAAAGGGGAGATTTATATCTGAAACGATTCCTAGGAATGCCAATAATTTGCGTGCCATATCATCGTCCTTGATCGAGGCGCTATATCTCGCGTACCTTGAGCAGACATGCTGATTCTGGCGGATTCAAAAGGACCACCTCGTGTTATCACCTCCTCCACGATGATGCCGAAGCTGTAGACATCACCTTTCTGTGTGCCGCCTTCAGGCATCTTAGAGCGCAGGAGTTCTGGAGCACGCCACATCAACTCTGGTAAACAACAAAAGTAGTATATATATATATATATATATATATATATATATATATATATATATATATATATATATATATATATATATATATATATATATATATATTCTCATTATCCTCCTGCTTGGCGACGGCGTGAACCAATTTCCTGGATTTCCTCATTAGACAGACAGCTAAAGCGGCGCCTGGAGCGCATTGTCTGATAGCTCCATTTAATAACTAACGACAAAATGTGCTGTACAGTCGGGAATAAATCCTAATGTGTAAGACAACTGATCCTATATCTAATTAACAAATACTATCTATGGTACAGGGGACATGTTAGACAACCGAATCCGTCGCAATGAACGCGAAATGGATAGCGAAAGGGAAGCTTATTTAATTTACTTATCCGATGTTCCCGCACTTTTATAATAGGCATTTGAATCGTCGTTTCTATCTTCTTCGTCACGAAAGCAGCGTAGACCAAAGTCAGTCACTTTCAGCACGAAACGACCGTCCAGCACACAATTTGATGACGTCAATCGACCATGTGTGCGAATCTCAGCGGCATGTAGGTAGGACATTCCCTGAAACAAAGAACTATATCCATGCGCAACGAGACAAGACATTCAAGAATACTAAGTTTTAGAATACGTAAATAAACACGCACGCGGAAACAAATAAACGCAAACACCCACACGTTTAATCAGTCTTAATCTGCGTTTACCTGGCACGCGGGGTGCGGAATGCGGAACAGAAAGCGTGTATGCGGAATGCGGGTAAAATATCGCGTGTACCATTTACCTGCATGCGGTATCATTGCGTTATTTTATTGCATTTTTATTGGTGATATTGCGATATTTCTACCAAATTTCTTTCAAAAGCGACAACACATTTTTTACGCTTTGCTATCTAGCTTATTCTCTTGGTAAATATTACAAATTACAAATATGATAACAGGGAGCCCACTGGAGGCTGTGCCTATTAGCTTGTGGACCCCTGACATAGAATAACGTACAAATTACACATGATTTGACATAAGTAGACATAAGGCATTATGACAATATATTATACATAACTACAGATAAATAATATAAGATTTGACATACAAAATAAAATAAAATAAAAGACAAGACATTTGACAAACATGGTTCACTTGTTTTTTATTGTTTTTCATAATGTGGGTAAACATATTTCACTCATTGGAATGAGCTAGGGGATGAAGGGGGTGGGGGTGGTGGGGGGGGGGGGCTGGAGTGCATCCTGTTTCTACTATTGTTTTTATTATTATTATTATTATTATTATTATTATTACGATCTTTCCATAGAGGAAAGAGAGTAATGTGACCATGTGAGTCTGTGTGCGAGTCTGTTTCTTGGTGTGTCTGTCATGGCTGGGTTTCTTAGAGCTCATTGATAGGATCAAGTTCCGGATCTGTGTATAGCTTTAGGAGTGCTGGTCCAATTTGACTCAGATTTTAACACTGGGGTGGGTGTGGCCATACACCGGTATTCCAGAAAAGCTCTTTGACAGCCCTCGCGGATTGCCAGACAATAGCTTGGTATTGGAACATAGTTGTTCCTTAACACGTAATGTGGAATGTTAGGATTGTGTATGTGGAAGTTTTACAGCATCGCTGGGCCCAATGTGAGCATGAACAGGTTGTCGTCGTCGTCGTCGTCGTCGTCGTCGTCGTCGTCGTCGCCGCCGCCGCCGTTGTTGCTGTTGCTGTTATTATTATTATTATTATTATTATTATTATTATTATTATTATTAATATTATTATTATTATTATTATTATTATTATTATTATTATTATTATTATTATTATTATTATATGTAGACTCGTCAGAACACACATTCATATTATGAGTGGGTAGAAATGTTCTTCCTTTTTTGGTTATGAGATCAAAAAGTCAGACACTAAGGTAATGGAGGTCATCTAGTGCATACTGGAATACATCTTTTCATTGATAATGCTGTAATGCAGAAAAATAGAATCACCAAATCTGTAACATACATCGATACTGTGGTGGTCTAAATAGTTGAAGTTTGTTTCAGTCAAAAATTCAATGTCGATGTCATCTACGGTAGGTTCATTTAACGATCTGGCAGCTGCAAGTCGCCAGACAACAATATCAGTGAATAAAAAGCTGCACACTCGCTGAATATTCCGAAAAGCCACCCGACCGAGAGTTGTTAGTGGCTTAGCCACCCACAACCCCTGGTTAAATCCTCTTTAAAACATCCAGCAAGAGGAGCTATGGCCATTGGGATGTGTTGTCTGTAAGACACATCAGCTAGACGTTCACATAAAATATATAATAAAATAAAGTAAATTAAATATGATTATGGTTATTGATACGGTAGAGATAACAATGGCCAACATGATTCTAGTAACAAACTGCTTTGGTTATGACGTAAGTAATCTTCTGCACACATTTGGAATAGAAGACATTGCTGCCTTATGCAGCAATGTCTCCCAAAATTCTACTAGGTCCAGAATATTCAGCAGTACCTTTTATTTTATGTAGAAGATATGTCAAACCGGAGTGTAGAGGCAAGGCAAGAACAGTAATATCAATATTGTTAACAGGTGGTTCTTCATAATGAATTGCTTGTAATTGCTGTGGTGTCCGAGCACATCAAGGTGCAGTAACTAATGTATGAGTGAGGTCCAATTACTCGATTTAGTACTTATTAATGAACATTTGTTTAATAATATGTTTGTAGGAATTTTGACTAATGATCTGTGTACGTGTGTTCGTGTCTGTATTATTCCACAGTTTTGTAGCTTGAATGGAAGATTTTTGTTTTGAGATTTCCATCTATTGTATTCTGTGTGAAAGTTGTGTCTAGATCTGGTGTTGTATGCGTGTATTTCAGTGTTTAGGTTAAAGAGAGAAGACAGTGAATTTGGTAGATTACGTTTGAAAAAATCTTTTATTATTGTATATAATTGGAGATTCCCAATATCTTCTAGTTTTAATACATTTTCTGTTTTGTAAACGTTTTGGGCCTCTCCTGTATGTGGAAAAAGTTTAATGTTTGCTTTTGAAGTGATCTTAGTCTTGCCAGTCTGATTTTATATGTATTAGTCCAAATAGTGTTGCAATAAGTAATTGGTGGGAGTATTAACGTGCAATATTGTGTTTTTTGTATGTTAGGTGGTAAGTATGACTTAAGTCGTGGCATGATCCCAATGTTTCTTGCCACGTTAGATGTTACAATCTCTACATGTTTCTCCCAGGTTAGATCTGTAGCCAGGTAGACACCTAAAAATTGAGCAATCTCAGCCTCCTGTATTTCCTGATTATCAATGTACAGTTTTGGCAAGTCATTTTTCTTGAGTTTTCTAGATTTTGTAAATAGCATGTAATTAGTTTTTCCGACATTCAGTGCTAATTTATTTACTTTAAACCAATTTATTACTTTTTCCATTTCTTCATTTACATTTTTATATAGTGTTTCTATATTCTTGTTGTGGCAAAAAGCGTTGGTGTCATCTGCAAACAGTATTAATGAAAGGTGCTGACAAACATTGGGTAAATCATTCATATATATTGAAAACAGGAGAGGTCCAAGTATTGATCCCTGCGAGACACCACAGACTAGCTTCATTGTATTGTACGCACTGTACTCTATTTGATCAAAAACTTGTTATCCAATTTAGGGCAATTCCTCTCATTCCCTGATAAGATAGATTTATTATTATAATTTTATGATCAATTGTGTCAAAAGCCTTAGAAAGATTAAGAAATATGCCAAGAATATGTTTTTTGTTTTCTAGAGAATTTGTTATTTTCTCCAACAGAGCCAGCATTGTGGATTGATCTTGTCTAAAACCATATTACGCTTTATAGAGAATAGAATATTTATCTAAGAAATTTATCAGTCTATTGTAGAAAAGTCTTTTTAGAAGTTTAGAAAATAGTGGAAGTACTAAGACGGGCCGGTAATTAGTGAAGTCAGAAGAGTCCTTGGCTTTATATATAGGTGTCACCCGTGATACTTTCAGTCGAGATGGGAATACACCCTGCACCAGGGAAAGGTTACAAATGTGGTTCAGTGGGATTAATATTTGTGAGAGACATTTTTTTAAATGTTCCATTTAAAATTATCAATGCCTGCACTTTTGTTCAGGTTGATTTGCATTAAGATTTTAGAAATTTCATCTGTGTTAGTAGGATTTAGGAAAACTGAGGATTGATAGCGGCCTGTCAGATAATCTTCTATATTTGTATTAGAGGTATTCCTAATTTTTTCTGATAGGCTGGGTCCAATGTTGATAAAATATTCATTACATTTATTTGCTATATCTTGGTTGGCGGTTAAAACTTTGTCATTATATATAAATCTTGATGTCTCTGATTTCGTGTTTTGTTTATTCAGTAGAGACTTTATTAACCTCCACGTTTCTTTGATGTTGTCTTTCTGATTGCTGAATTTATTATGGTAATGATTGATTTTGGCTCTCCGGATTACTTGGTTTAGTCTGTTGCGATATTGTTTATATTGAGATTCATTGTACTCTGTAGGGTGCTTGATAAATGTTAAGTATAGTGTGTTTTTCTTATGACAAGCAGCTATCAATCCCCTAGTTATCCATGGTTTAGTCGGGGTTCGTTTAAATTGTTTAGCTGTTTTAGTGGAACGGCGCAATCATATACATCTGTGCACACAGTATGGAATGTGTTGTAGGCATCGTCACATGACTGACAATCAAGAATCCAGTTCCAGTTTATAGCAGACATAGCGTTCTTAAATTTTTCAATATTTTCTATTCCAAAGTCCCTACACATTAGATTTTCTTTTATAAATGATTTTTGTTTAGTTTCTGTTTTTTCCAGGTAGTAAATAGGCAAGTGACCAGACAGGTCTGCAACAAAGATACCTAATTGAGTTTCCATTCAACAATGCAGTTTGTGAAGATATTGCCAAGGATGGTCGCAGTTGTTTCTGCAATTCTAGTCGGTTTTGTTATGAGTAGATAGACGTCATATGAGCCAATTAAGTTTAGTAGATTTTGTGCATAAAAGCAGTTTTGTTTTAGTAGATCAATGTTTAAATCTCCCATAATGTGTCCTATCTTATTTTCCTTTTGAATAGTTTGCAAAATGTTATCGAAAGCTTTAATAAAATTATCATTATCCGTTTCTGGGGCTCTATAAATAACACCAACAATTTTGCTTTTTGATTTACTTCTGGGTATTTCAATAAAAAGGCCTTCGATATCTGCTTCCATCATGCACAGATCCTCTCTTATAGTATATTGAATGGTATCCTTTACATAGATGCCTACACCACCTCCCCTTATGGTTGTGTGTTGTGCTGGTCTATGCTTTTCAATGAAGTTATAGTGCTGTCTATCAATTAAGCTAAGTGGTAAGTCTGGTTTCAGCCACGTCTCAGTAACACTGATTAGATCAAATTCATGAGAGCTTGCATCTAGAAACATGCCTAGTTTATCGTTATTCTTCAGAAGAGATCTGATATTAATATGAAGTTGAGAGAATGTGATGTTTCATTTACATTCTTAATTAAATTATCATTAATTTCCTTTTGAAGAAGCACATTCTGGTGTTAGATATTTAATTTCTTCATTATCAACATCATCGTGAGATATAATATTTTGGTAGGATTTTTTAAGCTTAAACAGATTAAAAAGTGTGTCTTGGTGGGTATATTGATACATGTGGTTATATCGTTCATTTATGTCCAGGATAGCTAACGTGAAATCAGTGTCATCATCATAGTGATTATAGGGAAATAAAAATCTTTATTGCAGTTAATGCACCACCATGGCATCTCTGAGTTTTCTAGTTCTGCATATTCAGCAGTGGTAAGCTTTGAGCAGCGTAAGTGTATCCAGACACCACAGCAATCACATAGTATGGCATATTGGTTACATCTAACTGGTTTTCTACAGGAAGAACAAGGGAATTTGATGGGCCTAGGATTGGGGGGAAATGGATGAGTGAGGTATAAGTGTAATTGTGGGTAGAATAATTATTATACGATTCACTATTGAAATCTTAGGGAAGTGGACAAGTAAGAAAATGGCTACCGGAAGGTTTCCTCAGCTTGGCAGAAAACATGTAGTTTAGGATGGCTGGGAGCAATTTAGATTTTTCATAATATCTAACTGGTGGCTTCAGAGCAGCAGATATACTGGTATGGGTAATGGTCTGGCTGTATATATAGCTAATTATTCAGGATGGCAGTTTAATATTTTTATACCGGCATGACAGAGCATAAATAACTAGGATAAAAATAATTTTTTTTAAAGATAAGGGAAGAATAGTAGACAGTTAGGTCCTCTGATGGAAGCGAAAATGAAATCAGTAGCTTATAGCTATATGAGCACTTATAATTATCATCAGTGGCAAAATGTTTATATACGGAGGCGAGAGATGTAGATCCAAAATGGGCGGATACTGACGACCAGATTCAAAATGATACCTTGACTTAATCTAACAACATGTAATTATAATATTACTGATTTACTAATTTTTTCGACAAATTAGGTCTTATAATTTTAGACGATGCATCAGCTTTAACTACTTGGATTAGCCTTTCGTTGCTAGGTTACATGTGTTCTATCCCGCAACGGAAGTTTTTCCGTCTGAAAAAATCGCTACACCAAGCGATCAGGTTTGTTTTCTGCATCACGCTGTTCCACATTCCGCATACCGCTTACCGCCTGCAGGTAAATGGATGAAGGAAAATAGTAAAGAGCGATCTGAAGTATATTCCGTGTTCGGTTTCCGCAACCTGCTTTCCGCATTCCGCGTGCCAGGTAAACGCAGCTTTATTATACTATGGCACAGGCTATATTTGCAAGAAATGATGCTTATACTTACTCTGGCGAGATCCTGCAGGAAGGATAAACGGAAGGACAAGTCTAGCGTGAGGCTGTCATTTGCCAAGACGTCCTGAAAAACCACGAAACACGTTATAAACACTAAACAGCCATTGGCGTGATGTTACACGAACGACAAGATCAAGTTCTCTTTATTTCTTCCACTCCATGCAATGGAATATGGTGGTAAACCATCATTTTCGGCGGTGATGTAATAATTGTATTATTAATTTTTATTACTGGTTTTACTGGGTTGCATCTCTAACTATGCACGGACATTGTCCGATTCAATGCAATTATAAATAATTTCTTTGGTGTTCCATGAAGACTTCAAAGTGTATGCTCACCTAGTCGAAAAGTTCAAACGGGTATGCTCACTTGAAGATAAAGACATGTGTGCTTACCTGAAGACTTCAACGTTTGTGCTTACCTGAATACCTCAATGCGTGTGCTTACCACGAAGACTTCAATGTTTAGTGTATGTTCGCATCATGACTTCAAAGTGTATATGCATGTTTACCAAAAAACTTCAAAGTGCATACGTATGCTCACCTGAAGACTTCAAAGTGTAATGTATGTTTACCTGAAGACTTCAAAGTGTATCTTTACCTGAAGTCTTTCAAAGTGTGTGTGGCTACCTGAAGACTCCCACGTGTGTGCTTACCTGAAGACTCCCCTTTCGGCAATACTCTGTAATTATTGCAATATTCTGTGGGTCCACGGATGCGCCGACGAATCTCACCAAATTCTCGTGTTGCAATTCCCGCATCTCAATAAAGAAATAGTAGACCTACATGTCAAATCTTACTGTCAATAGAATTAATTAGCTTCGTCGGCACCGAGATTCTAGAGGAATCATTCAATTATGCAGGCTTAATTTCAGTATTAAATCCCGAAATCTATACATCTCACATACACGCAGCTTCATCGCCCCTCCGCCACCCCTGCAGCACCCCCACCCCATCCCAAATGCAGCGACCACACGCGCGCACTCATGCATGCACGGACGCAAGTACGAGCTCGCATACGAGGACACATCAATAATTTCCCAAATAGCCATGTAATTATGAACAAAAGACTAGTATGTTGGTCGCTACCGACAGCCGCTCTCCTAATACAGATTATTTACAATGGTAAATGTACTTCCGAATCTTTTAAACGGATTTCTGATAGATTTATACTAGATGATACCTTTTATTGGAATTCTTACTTAATTCCACATATAAAGATAAGTTCGCAAAATGTTGAAATATGAAAATAGAGCCCACATCCTGACAAAATTTGAATTAGGCCCCATTGAATAAACTATAATATATACACAATATATCTTATGCGAAATTGCCTTGTAACATGATTTTTAAATTCCTTTTTGTATTTACAGAATTCTGAAGTAATCAATGTTGAATATTTAAAGATGTTAATTGTAAAATTATCAACTTACAAATTTCAGAGACATTAGTAAATCACGTGAGAGGACAATCTGTTTCTTCGTACACGTTTTCACGGCAACCATCACACCCTACAAAGTAAACACCATTGGTTGTCGTCTTATCTACTAACAAAACACAAACCAAACACCATTAGTAGTCGTCTTATGAACACACAAAGCACAAACAAACACCATTAATAGTCGTCTTATCAACACTGAAAACAACAACAACAACAACAACAACAACAACAACAACACCAACAACAACAACAACACCACCAGCAACAACAACAACAACAGGAAGAAGGGCAATGCCAATGACAATCTGAAAAGTTCTCCAAATATGATGCCATTTAATTGTTCTCTGTTGAAAGATATTGATCTCGGTTCAATGTTACCAATGGCTACAGGGTCGTAAATTTCCAGATGACGGCATCAAGCTATATTTTACAACTTATTCGAATTATAAAATCTGGTCAACTGAATTTGCTAACAATAACACAATGTAGAATACATGTGGGTTATTCCTGTCTCGCAAGATCTCCTTCGATACGAGACAAGAATCTCGTATCAAATAGGTGGCCATTGGTGTAGTAATTTCCAAATTGGGGGATAAAGCGAATCAAATGGTGAAAGGTTACAAGAGCTACTCTGCTCATACTAGACAATCCCGTAAAATGAGATGATATAAAGCCCATAGTCTTTCTGTTTGAAGATTAGTTAACAATAGTTCATTAGAATTGGTCGTAAGGGGTGAGTGGATTCTTAAATCTAACATAACGATATGATTGGTACAGAATGTCGGTATATAGTCTTACCTTGTGCATCCCTATAGTCGTGAACATCTGGTTGTCAGGGATGATGGTCTGCGCGCGCGAATGTGTGGAAAAGTCACAGGACTGAAAGTTCAACAGATTCAACATTGCTTAAGAAACCACATTGCTTAATGGACCACAAGATAGTGCTTTCTTGTGGCAAGTCTAGAGTCTTTGACCGACCACCTGTCTCATAGAGCTACCATCTACCGGATAACGCAGATTACAGGGCCGATAAATGCAATATTGGCCCAGTACCCGCCCCGTACCCAGCATTATTAGGGTTAGTCTAAAAACTATTTCATTTTCAAACTGACTTGTGTCAAGTGGCGACTGTTGGTGGCTAATCAGGTGAAGATTTACGACAGGTTCCAGACTACACTCTCTCATGAATGATGAATTTGTAAGAAAACCATTTAGGAAATTACGGATTCTTATTTCTAATAAATGGCACATAGACTAATATATTAAGACGAAGCATACTACAGTGGGTAGAAATATTATCACACAAGTAGAAATATTACCACTCGAGTAGAAATATTATCACTCAAGTAGAAATATTATCACTCAAGTAGAAATATTACCACTCAAGTAGAAGTATTACCACTCGAGTAGAAATATTACCACACGAGTAGAAGTATTACCACTCGAGTAGAAGTATTACCACACGAGTAGAAGTATTACCACTCGAGTAGAAGTATTACCACTCGAGTAGAAATATTACCACTCGAGTAGATGTATTACCACTCGAGTAGAAGTATTACCACACGAGTAGAAGTATTACCACTCGAGTAGAAGTATTACCACTCGAGTAGAAATATTACCACTCAGGTAGAAATATTACCACTCGAGTAGAAGTATTACCACTCGAGTAGAATATTACCACACGAGTAGAAGTATTACCACTCGAGTAGAAGTATTACCACTTGAGTAGAAGTATTACCACTCGTGTAGAAATATTACCACTCGAGTAGAAGTATTGCCGCTCGAGTAAAAGTATTACCACTCGAGTAGAAATATTACCACTCAGGTAGAAATATTACCACTCGAGTAGAAGTATTACCACTCGAGTAGAATATTACCACACGAGTAGAAGTATTACCACTCGAGTAGAAGTATTACCACTCGAGTAGAAGTATTACCACACGAGTCGAAGTATTATCACACGAGTAGAAGTATTACCACTCGAGTAGAAATATTACCACTCAAGTATAAATATTACCACTCGAGTAGAAGTATTACCACTCGAGTAGAGGTATTACCACTCGAGTAGAAATATTACCACACGAGTAGAAGTATTACCACTCGAGTAGAAGTATTACCACTCGAGTAGAAAAATTACCACTCAGGTAGAAATATTACCACTCGAGTAGAAATATTACCACTCAGGTAGAAATATTACCACTCGAGTAGAAGTATTACCACTCGAGTAGAATATTACCATACGAGTAGAAGTATTACCACTCGAGTAGAAGTATTACCACTCGAGTAGAAGTATTACCACTCGTGTAGAAATATTACCACTCGAGTAGAAGTATTGCCGCTCGAGTAAAAGTATTACCACACGAGTAGAAATATTACCACTCGAGTAGAAATATTACCACACGAGTAGAAGTATTACCACTCGAGTAGAATATTACCACACGAGTAGAAGTATTACCACTCGAGTAGAAGTATTACCACTCGAGTAGAAGTATTACCACTCGAGTAGAAGTATTACCACTCGAGTAGAAATATTACCGCTTGAGTAGAAATATTACCACACGAGTAGAAGTATTATCACTCGAGTAGAAGTATTATCACTCGAGTAGAAGTATTACCACTCGAGTAGAAGTATTACCACTCGAGTAGAAGTATTACTACACGAGTAGAAGTATTATCACACGAGTAGAAGTATTACCACTCGAGTAGAAGTATTACAACTCGTGTAGAAATATTACCACTCATGTAGAAATATTACCACCACTCGAGTAGAAGTATTACTACACGAGTAGAAGTATTATCACACGAGTAGAAGTATTACCACTCGAGTAGAAGTATTACAACTCGTGTAGAAATATTACCACTCATGTAGAAATATTACCACCACTCGAGTAGAAGTATTACCACTCGAGTAGAAGTATTATCACACGAGTAGAAGTATTACCACTCGAGTAGAAGTATTACCACTCGAGTAGAAATATTACCACACGAGTAGAAATATTACCACTCGAGTAGAAATATTACCACACGAGTAGAAGTATTACCACACGAGTAGAAGTATTACCACTCGAGTAGAAATATTACCACACGAGTAGAAGTATTACCACTCGAGTAGAAGTATTACCACTCGAGTAGAAATATTATCACTCAAGTAGAAATATTACCAATCGAGTAGAAGTATTACCACTCGAGTAGAAATATTATCACACAAGTAGAAATATTACCACTCAAGTAGAAATATTACCACTCGAGTAGAAGTATTACCACTCGAGTAGAAGTATTACCACTCGAGTAGAAGTATTACCACTCGAGTAAAAATATTATCACACAAGTAGAAATATTACCACTCGAATAGAAGTATTACCACTTGAGTAGAAATATTACCACACGAGTAGAAATATTACCACTCGAGTAGAAATATTACCACTCGAGTAGAAATATTACCACACGAGTAGAAGTATTACCACTCGAGTAGAAGTATTACCACTCAAGTAGAAATATTATCACACAAGTAGAAATATTACCACTCGAGTAGAAGTTTTACCACTTGAGTAGAAATATTACCACACGAGTAGAAATATTACCACTCGAGTAGAAATATTACCACTCGAGTAGAAATATTACCACACGAGTAGAAGTATTACCACACGAGTAGAAGTATTACCACTCGAGTAGAAGTATTACCACTCGAGTAGAAATATTACCACACGAGTAGAAGTATTACCATTCGAGTAGAAGTATTACCGCTCGAGTAGAAATATTACCACTCGAGTAGAAATATTACCACACGAGTAGAAATAGTAACACACGAGTAGAAGCATTACCACTCGAGTATAAATATTACCACTCGAGTAGAAGTATTACCACTCGAGTAGAAGTATAACCACTCGAGTAGAAATATTACCACTCGAGTAGAAGTATTACCACTTGAGTAGAAATATTACCACTCGAGTAGAAATATTACCACACGAGTAGAAATATTACCACATGAGTAGACATATTATCACAAGTAGAAATATTGCCACTCGAGTGATGATATTTCTACTTGAGCGATAATGTTTCTTCTTGAGTGATAATATTTCTACTCAAGTAGAAACTATCTCTACTATATAGTTGCGAATTATGAGGCAGCTTTGTCACAAAATTAAAGTAAAATATTACGCCAACTAATCGATCGACCGACCAGCAATCTGATTTATACTAGTAAAAAGCCTATAAAAACCACATGACACTCGAAATCATATTACTGTGCAATATCTGCGAGATGTAAGTAACATGCATTATATTTATATGTGAATACCATTTCTATGCCACAGACTAGAGACGATAAATGAAATGTAATACACTGGGAATTCGGGTTGATCTAGGATCTCAATTTCAAACTACTATCCAGGTAAGCTGTTAAATATTTTGAAACTAATTTAACAGACGCCTGTTGCTGCCATTGATAAGCTGTGTCAGATCCCAGTCAAATTAGTTTCTTATTAAATTGTAATATAGTTTTCCAATTTGGCCGGTCGGGTTCAAATGGTGAAAGGGGCCGTGCATATTTACTCACCAGAGTCGTGCATATTTACTCACCAGAGTCGTGAATATTTACTCACCAGAGTAGTGAATATTTACTCACCAGAGTCGTAAATATTTACTCACCAGAGTCGGATTAGATGTGCGATTGGTGTTTGGTCCAGATAAAATCTTTATATCAGCAAAGTTAAGTCGCCATGACATATTCTGTAGCTCAGTCTCCCATCGAACACGTCTGACAGTTAAAATACGAAAAGAAAGCAAATAGAGTATACTGTATATACATGAATATATGTTCGCGTATGTTAGTGTATTAATCTATCTGGAAAGAATTCCACATAGTCTCTTGGACGAATGTGACTGCTTACCAGCCATCTTTAGAATATGCTGACAATTTCTATGCTCAAACATCACAGGCAAACTTCACTTCTGTATAACTACGTAGGGTCGTGTCCATGTACATGCGAACATATCTAAAATCACGACAACTATCTCAATTGCATCAACCAATATCTGGCAGCCAGGGTCCACATCTACCAAGCTCGAAATTCATTCTGCTGCTATATTCTGCTATATCTATATGAATGTATAAATTAATATTTCTGTCTACCAAGCAACCATACATGTTCACTGCGGATGTTATAACTATTCAGTGCAAATAGTGTGTACTTTGGTGACGGATGGTAAACTGTTCCGATTCAAGATCTCTCGGAATGATTGAGTAGAATAATTGACCAGATGTGCTGGTAAATGTGTTATATGTCCAGCCGTGAATAGTGCTGTAAAGACGTGTAGTGATACATACTGTATATTAAAGCATCACTAATTAGCCTATGCACATTGATTCAAATCTGAGAAGTCGTCACTGGTAAATAAGGCACAAAATATAGGCTATAGTGTAGCGTAGGAACCTATTTCTTAAAGACTTTCCACTTAATCAAGTTTCTACGGTAACTTTACAATTTCAACTAATCGAATTTGAATTACCATAGAAGTTGCTCTCCTGAGACACTTTCTTACCTAAGATTTTGCGTTGCCAACATAGGCCCTATAGGGGTGGGGGTGGGTAGGGTGTGTCTGCCAGATGTTTTAGTTTTCATCACCACAGGTTCTCAGTTCTACTTCTGATCGATAAGTCATTGAATTGTTGATAAGCGCACTTTAATCGTCATTAGAAATTAAATTTACGGAACAATTGCAACCCGGGTGCTAATATTGGATACGTCTAGAAATATGATTACCTCGGCCATTACGTAATCAAATTTCTCGATGCATTAACGCTTAATCCACTAACCTAGCTACAACTATCCCTCCCATCGTGCCATTCACCAGGAAATTAATGTCTGCTCCATTCCGCCACGTTAGCCATAATGTTTTTTACATTTCCTGTTGAAATATCAGTAAAGATTGTACGCTTTTCCATTCGTTTTCAACGAGTTGGCGGATTGAGTGATAAGAGAGAACATTTAGACGGAGTTGTTGAACGCTGGGTCATTTTTAGGGAGTAACAGCGGTCACCAGCACGCACCCACAATGAGAATAGACCCTGATAACGCAGCTTACTGGGCCGATGCTGGGCCGATACCGGGCCGATACTTTCAGTATCGGCTCGGTATCGGCCCAGCATCGGCCCAGTAAGCTGCATTATCTGGGGAGCAATTGACAGACACGGAAGCAGCATAAGTTATCCTTTAATTGTCTACTTGTAGGCCAAGAGAAGACCATTTTTTGAAAATTAACTACTTGAATGATTGCCTCTGTTACCGAGCCAGTCATTCTAGTGGAAAAATGTTCAAAAGTAGCTTTCTTTTTGCAATCAAATGACATTTCTTAAGACCACTCGAGAGGCCGTTTTGGCCGGCTTCCTCATGGACGGGTAACGGCGGAGCGCAGATGCAGCAATAAGGGGCGTTGTTTTAAAAAAGCTACACTTATAGGACACATTGCAGAGATATCGTGGTGTATTTTATTGCGAAATATTTCTATGGTGTCATTGGCATATTTGGAACTCACTTATAAACCAGGAATCCAGCCAGCATGAGGAGGAGAACACCGGTAAACACGGAGATCGTCGTAATCAAAGCTATTGGTAACTCGGCTGAAAGAACAAAGGATGTCAGTGATTAAATGGAACAGGTTTGTCACTCAAGTATATATGACGTCATAATGAACAAAATTCACTTGTTAGCTGACGTCACAATCAAATGATTTAGCTCCGGTTTGAAGAGGCCAACGTCCGGCAGTAACCGTCTCAATTGTATGTCGTTGGTGAAGTTTCACCTGGACAATGTCCATTGCATTGCTTCTTTAATCACATTAAGATTAGGTTAGGATTTTAGCAGTATAAGGTTTCAGATCGAAATATAACACTGCAATTCTGTAATGTGGCTTCAAACGTGTGATCAATATGGCACCAATACCTGGAGGTCGGCAGATCGGTGCATCGCCCTTGAATCCACAGCGGGGAGTGTTAGGTGTTGGCGTTTTGCGGCCACCAGGCCAGTGAATCTCCATGCCAGGAATAGGTGAATATGGTGGGTCGTCCATACCCAAAGCCTGGGCCACAATCTGCAATAGTAGCGAGATCACCGGTACAATTTCATTTGATATGTCACATGATACATTTAACGTGCGCATCCTTAATGATCATGCGTACTATATGCATGCCACGTGGTACATTTGTTGCACGCATCACTAATTATCATGCTTACTTACTATTTGAAAACCAAGCAATCAATTAAAACTCGTTGTTGTTAAATTGTTTTGAGAATATTCAACAATCATTCATATCTACCTACTTTGAGTGTTTCGCAATAACTTTCACGTCATATGCATTCTAAGTATTGCAAAAACATATATCACCCTTGACACCCAAGTGCCGCCGTTTCACAGCTGATCAAATGGAGTCATTTCGTGCCCACTTTGAGTGTAGTCAACTATTATAGATTTGATGAACAAATCGTGGCCAGAGCTTAACTAAACATGGTACAGTAATGAACTAATCGTGGCCAGAGCTTAACTAAACATGGTACAGGAATGAACTAATCGTAGCCAGAGCTTAACTAAACATGGTAAGGAATTGAAGATTTTTCTGCATGGGTTCATCAACCAGATCAACTATATGATTACCTGACCTGTAGGCTTAAGGTGTATCCTTGGATACCTGTACTATATGATTACCTGAACTGTAGGCTTAAGGTGTATCCTTGGATACCTGTACTATATGATTACCTGAACTGTAGGCTTAAGGTGTATGGTTACCTGGAAATCTCCCGTGACTGGATCCATGTCTTTTATTGCATATATTGTCGCCCGGTCACCATTTGTATCGATTCTCAAATATTCAGCAATACCTTATAATAATAATAATAATAATAATAATAATAATAATAATAATAATAATAATAATAATAATAATAATAATAATAATAACCATTAATATAGGTAGAGGCAAAATAACATTCCTAATGTTTGGATCCTTGGGATGACAAACTTAGAAAGCGAACATTAGTGAGCGTAAGCAATAATATTAGACAGGTCATTGGAACAAATATGTTGTATATAGCAATTATTAGGCTTACCTTGAAACGATCGGTTCCAGTTTCTCTGACTGAAACCGAGACCGTCCGTGTAGCTAAGGCCAGCATCCAAGCTCCTGTTCACACCGATGCCATAATATATTACGGCTTCGTAAAAGGCGGCAACGAAAAAATTCACCTAAAGAGTATGGCGAGATGGTTAGAACCGTTCTATATAGCCAGCTAACGACTGACAGCATAACATCAACAGCAACAGCAGAGAGGGATAGAAAAAGTAAGAGACAGGAGAGAACATATCATTCAAGGAGCTAACTAATAGAAGTTTAAAATAGGCAGTAACAGTACCCAGTCAGATTAGTTTCAAATTATTCAACAGCATTTGAGTATGACATCATATATTTGAGTGACAGGTCGAATCCCTCCATTACTTCTATCCTATCCTCTTGTTAATTCTGGTGGATTATGCACGGACTATTATTCATAAATTAATGGATACTGAGGATAGCGCCGCCATTCAGATGAAATTTAAGCATTCGTGACAACGATCCAATGTATTCATATGGAACATGTCCATGTTTACCCACACACAATTACAGAAAAACACATTTGGGAAGCGGATAGACAAGCATTGGCAGCACCAAGATAACATCTACAACTTTGAGGCCAAGATTGCTGCTTCGATACGCACCATGCAGGTAGCTGTAGATACAGATGACGGCGCTTAGTAGTAGGGTCGGAGTCAAAATGATACCACCTCCCTCAACTGGCAGCCGTTCGGCGATCCGTGGCCCCCACCACCCTCTCAATCCCTGGGGCATTAGGGTTGCTGAGACATATGGTTGGTGCATGCCTCTAGATGGAGATGGGAGCTATGCCCCAAGGGATTGAGAGGGCGGTGGGGGCCAACACGGATCGCCGAACAGCTACCAGTTGAGGGAGGTAGTATCATTTTAATTCCGACCCTACTACTACCACATATACTAGGTTCTTAACGCCCATTTAGAGACACGCATCCACAGTGATATACACCACTGATCGCCTTGTGATCAGCCACACATAATAGAGTCTGAACGCCCATTTAGAGACAAGCATCCACAGTGATAAACACCACTGATCGCCTTGTGATCAACCACACATAATAGGGTCTGAACGCCCATTTAGAGACAAGCATCCACAGTGATATGCATCACTGATCGCCTTGTGATCAACCACACATAATAGGGTCTGAACGCCCATTTAGAGACAAGCATCCACAGTGATATACACCACTGATCGCCTTGTGATCAACCACACATAATAGGGTTTGAACGCCATTTTAGAGACAGGCATCCACAGTGATATACACCATGATTACTGTTGCACAGCTTCGCGCTGTTGCAAAGCAATTCGGCCTTAGAGTAGCCTCTAAGGTCAAGAAAGCCGACCTGCTCCAAATGATCAGACAGGCCCGTGCCGAGGAGTCACAGAAGCGTCTCTTCCAAGCAATGAAGACGGGAAGGTTTCCAGCACTTACCAAAGATGATGCTTTGAATCCCCACAAAAAGGCGCAGTCCACCGAGGAGCGAGAGCTTATAGAAGTACAGCTCCTGCACGAGAGCTTGCCACACGGTTCTACAGCAAGACAGTGACAGTACCTGATGTCCGCAAGACCTCGCTGGATCAGCTGGACAAGGTAGAGTTCTTCGCCAAGATCGGGATTCGCGTGTATGAACCAACTTAAGAGGGAACCTGGCACTTGATCAGGCAAGCGGCTCACTACCGTGACACCATGACCATCGGAGTGTGGGACCACCACACCTTCTACATCAAGAACATCTCCAAGCTGGCACATACACTAGTCTGCAGTCACTGCCAGTAGAGGTTTACAAAGGCATGCAATCTTCAATGCCATGCTGATCACTGTAAGGCGGCAAAACAACAATCATGTGTCCTGGCAAGAAGGTTGAGGCGCCACAGTCTGCATATGAGAAAGCTTTCTATCCGCCCCAACCATCCAGTTCAGTGGTTACTCATTGGATCGAGTATGAGTCAAGAAACTGAGGCGTACACATGCACCATGTAGTGTGGGCACGGTGGCGAGCATTGGATTGAGGGCGCTCCTGTAGATGGTTATGATCCAACCACCAGCACCGTTTACCAGTTTAATGGCTGTCACTGGCATGGGTGTCCACAACACTAGCGAGGTGAGGATGCTGAACAAAGATACCACAAGACAGTCCTGAGAGAGGAGAAGCTGAGAGCATCTGGATGCACGCTTGTGGTACAGTGGGAGTGCTGTATAAATCGCTGTCCAAGTGTCCCTAAACGAGTTCGGACTGTCCCATGCCCACACTTCATAGTTTATGACTTCGAAGCACTCATAGATGGTATCAAAACTCATCCTACGGAGACTCTCACGATCGAGAGTACTCACATACCTATCTCTGTGTCAGTTGGCTGCTCCTTAGATGGCGCCACAAGTGAGCCCACTAACCTCTGCAATCCTGACCCCAAAGAACTGATCAGAGAGTTCATGCTGGTGATCCAACGGCGAGCATATCTAATCCGGACAAGGGTTAGGGCACAGTACATACCGACAAACCTGGACAAGCTCCCAAAGCGACTGATCAATGAGTGGTGTGACCAAGTGCCTGTACTGGGGTTCAACTCTAGGCAGTATGACCTGAACCTCATCAAGAAGTACTTTGTCGATAAGCTGACTGACAGTACAGGTACAGTGAAAGTCGCCAAGAAGGCTAGTCAGACCATGTTCCTCATAGCACCTGAGCTACGGTTTCTCGATGTGCTGAACTACCTCGACCCAGGAGTCTCGTATGAGGTATTGGTCAAAGCTTACGGGTGTAAACAGCAGAAGAGCTGGTTCCCATATGAATGGTTTGACAGACATGAGAAGCTCAACTATCCAGAGCTTCCTGACTACTCAGCATGGACATCTAAGCTCATGGGTGGCCACCTCTTGATGTGATCAGAGTGGGAACAGTGTAACCAGACATTCAGCGAGCATGGAATGCGGACATTCGCCGACTGGTTGCGATACTACAACAACCTGGACGTCAGTCCATTCATCAAAGCCCTAGAGCGGATGCGGGAGTTCTACACAGAACGAGAAATAGACATCCTCAAAGATGCGGTGTCTCTCCGAGGTGTATCACTGCAGTACCTTCTACGTACGTGGAACTGCTCAGCACATGCCAGATGTTAGCCTCTATTCACTGGGCAAGGAAGCCTACGAGATGCTGAAGGGTGCTGTTGTTGGAGGTCCCAGAATCATGTTCACCAGATACCATGAGGTCGGTATGACTTGAATCCGCCAGAGTGAGCGTGTCTGCCAACGCAAATGCTCTGTACCTGTCAACAATGGCCAAAGAGATGCCATGTGGTAAGGAGACAGTGCGCCATTGGTCGAGTGCTAGTGGTGCAGCTAGCTTTAAGGAGGCTCTCCTAGAAAACAGCTGGGTTGGTTTTGCTGAGGTGGATATAGAGGTCCCCAAGGCTCTGTGGGCAAAGTTCGAGGAAATGCCTCCTCTCTTCTATAACCGCGAGATCCCGGTAGAGGCAATCTCTTCTGAGATGCTGGCATATCTAGGACAAACAGGTAGGAAGCCTCCCACCACCAAGAAGCTGGTCGGTGCCCTCTCTGGCAAGAAGCGGCTGCTTTATGCACCGACACTCAAGTGGTATATAAGCCATGGCCTGGAGAACACTGCTGTATACCGCACCATAGACTATGAGGCCAAGCGCCCATTCGAGTAGTTCATGGAGAAGGTTACGGAGGCCCGCCACTCGGGAGATGTAGATAAGCTCTTGGCAGATCTCTTCAAACTCCTCGGCAACAGTGCCAATGGGAAACTCATCGAGGCCCTAGAACGTCATAGCAACACCAGCTTCATGAAGGATGAACGCGTGGTAGAAAAGGCCCTGCATAGTGCATGGTTCGAACATCTCGATGAGATTGGTGAGTCATATGAGCTCCAGAGTTGCAGGCAGAGAATCACTATTCGAAGGCCCTTCCAGGTGGGGATAGCCGTTTATGAGCTCGCGAAGCTGCGAATGCTGGAGTTCTACTATGACTTCCTCGATCGCTACGTAGCTCGTGACAGCTTTGAGTACCTGCAGATGGACACTGACTCCGTGTATATCGCTATAGCAGGCTCCAACGTCGACAACATCATTCACCCTGAGATGCGAGCAGAATACCAGGCTCATGAGCGGGATTGGCTAGCTTGGGAAAAATGGTCTGGATGGACTCCGGGACTGTTCAAGCTTGAGTTCTAGGGCTCTCGTGGTATTGCTCTCTGCTCCAAATGCTACTAAGTGGAGAGCAAAGCAGCAGAATGAGGTCTCTTGGCAGAGGTTCTACAGCACCCTACATGGCGGGGTGGACAGAGCTAAAAACTGAGGTGTATGCATGTGCAACTTACTATGATAAGTGCCATGTGCTGCCAGATGGTGTCCATATCAAGCCCATCCAGTATCATGTTAGCACGCTAGGTGGTGGTAGCTGTGTGTCTGCATGGACTAGCTTAAGCTCTTCTATGACAAATGGTCGCTTAAGCACTCCGTGCTGGCATGCCAGGTAGTACAGTGTAGGCCGCCCCTCCACCTCCACATACCTGTCAAGCCTATGAACATTTATCGACCAGTTAGGGTCTGTTACACGCCGTCGACCACCTTCCAGCTCACCAGGCTCATACAGGTACCGAACCAGAGCACCAGGTGGTAGGCACTCCTCTCCCTTGTTCGCTCCTCTAGGGCTGTGACTGGCAATAGCAGAGTGTCTGTTAGCCTCTACCGGCTTCTTCCCAATTAGCCTAGTAACCGCGGCATTGGATCTCTCCACCACAGCATGCAGCCCTCTCACACATACTCTAGAACGTTCATTCGGCGCAGCCATTTCCTGGGTGTATTGGTGTGGGAACAGTCTCTCTGCCAGTGTCCGATTCCACTGCTCGACGATAGCCTGGGAACGGTGATTCCCTACCTCGCTTTGCCTAACTGCCACACCATGTTTCTGCATGAGGGCTGCAGTCTCACCTCTGAACTCCTTACCCTCATCCACCTGCAACAATTCCGACCACTGGAGGGGATTTTCCGAAGCCTCGTAGACACCCTGGAATGCCTGAGCCACCTGGCCAGCTGACTTGTCTGTGAGCGGGACTGCAGCCTTGTACCTGCTGGCGACATCGACGATGGTGAGGGCATACTTGTAGGTCTTACGACCAACCGAGTCGTGTGGAAGGAATAGAACATCTGCCTGGTGAACTCTATTCAGGACAGTTTCATCAAAATGGGCATGCCTGATGTGCCGTGGACGAGGTCTGTATATCTGCCACATCGCCTGGCAGCTGAGCCACTGGCTCAGGTCTGTATATCTGCCACATCGCCTGGCAGCTGAGCCACTGGCTAACTGTCTCCAATGTGAAGTTGTGGCCCTTACGACGTGCAGCCTCGAGTAGTTGAGGGGGCTCATGATAATATCCACCAGGCTGATAGTAGAGTTCCTCAAGAAAGACGCCCACTCCCGGCCTGTCACACACAGCCTGGGGAACTCTAAACAGATGAACAGACAGCTGTCATTCATTTGACCATCACTGAAGACCTCCTCAAACACCTCCATACACCGGCGTCTAGTCTCTGCTGGATCCTCAATGAACAGTTTATCGATCAGCCCTCTGAGGTTAAGTGTTTTGACCAGGTCGTACAGAGATGCCATCCTTATATAGCACGGCTTAAATGTTCGGCAGCCCAGATGGCCGTGAGTGCTATGGCAACATATGGTAGCAAAGGGCCTGCGACTCCGAAGAATGCACCTACTCCTGAGGCGATGGCTGGTATGGCTTCAGAAATCTTCTCCACACCATGGAGAGCATTGTTGGCGATCTTGCAGACCGTCTCGTCCAGCCTTCGTTGTGAACAGAGCGATCAGAGCCCCAACTGCTGCCAGTGGCCCAATAGAACCTTTCACTCTGTGTACTAGCTTGCGGGATTCAGGCTCTACATCATCATACTCACCACCGACATTGTAGTCTGCATCATAATCCTCCTCATCATAGTTCTCCTCATAGTCCTCGTCATCTATATCCTCGACTGGATCTTCATAAGCATATGGTTCATACATCGCTCTGGGATGGTATCCACAATCTTGAATGTGGGTGTGTTTGCCTTAGCGAACTGGGGACTCAGCTTCGCCAGCAAGAAGGTGGCAAAGGTCGAGCGTGAGTGTCATAACCAGGCGATGGAGAAGCTGTCTAAGGAGAAGTTTGTGTACAGCAAAGCACTCGAGCATATGCGCCAGAGGGAGGTACGCTGACGACAACTCCGGGATCAGGCCAACCAGAGCATCAAAGAGGCAGATGAGAGTCTCGATGAGTACTACAAAGCTGTAAAAATATCTGAGCCAACGCTCGACTATGAAGGATCGACAGGTCAGAAGACAGCAGAGCTTATAGTATTGGTGGCAGCTGCAGCTGTGACGACAGGAGTCATGCTCTATGCACGCTCAAGTTGAATACCTGATGTGTTCGACATGCATACCTTAGCATAGCCAAAGTTAAGTACCGTTACACCTAATGAGCGAGTCCCAGCTATGAGGTTTCCGATGTTGAAGCTGAGCTGCAGAAGCACATATGACTTAGTTCTCTGTCTGTAGAGTTGGCAATCAGCCAGCTCGCGTACCTCACCAAGAACATTGGTCCCAGCAACCACAAGCTTGAAGTCGTCTAGCTTATCCACCTGCTGGATGGCTCCTCCCATCTGAACCAGGACCACAACAGCGACACAGTCTGACACAATGTCAGCTGTACCCGTTGGTTAGCTGTGGCTTGGACCTGCTGGTGTTCTCGCTCCACATGCACGATCCGCTGTTTGGAACCCGTTTACTTCAGCTCCTTGTCATTCTCATCATGCCAGACATGAAGTTTTGGAGCATTCACCATCACATCTGCGAGCTGCTCAGTGTACACACGGAGGAACAGCCTATCCTGCATGGTAGCCGGATTCAGCCGGATTCACGTATGTGTTCTCGAGGAGGGTTAAGAGTGCCGACACCTGCCTGTAGTTCGAATTCCGTGAACCCCTCATTGCACCCCACAGCGTAGTACCCCTTTCCCTTCGCATAGAAGGTTGGTCCATGAGCCAGCGGACCTAGGAATCGGTACTCATCGTTCACATAGGTGGTGTCCATGGTGCTGTTGCTCTGCATGATCTCCCACCTGTTCAGAACCTGCAGAAGCTCTACCGTCTGTTCTGTTGTGCTCTGAAGCTTGAACTCGAGTGTCATGCTCTTGATCTCGTGGATCTGTGCCGCGATTGCAAAGTCAATGTACTTCCCAACAGTGGACAACGGGTTTTCATCGTGCATACAACCGTCAGGCAGTCCTTCCAAGGATCAGTGTGGTGCGATGTCGTGGGTTCAATGGCCCCCATCTGGATGTTGCACATACTGCAGCATATTTAAGGTCTGGGTATATAGAGGTTTTAAACGGCTGCCTTGTTCAGTAAAGTTCTCCAGCAGATTGTCTATAGGCAGCAGGACAAGTCGCCACGAAAGTCAGCACGACAGCCATAGCATGCACTGCCCCACTGTGACAGGGTCCGATGACTGCTTCGTGACATCAACATTATCCACGAGCGAGCCATGGTCACACCTCCATCTGATGTGGAGATACTGGCCACCATAGAAGAAGGAGCGCCAGCACGTAGTACAAAAGAACTCCTGACTCGGATACTCTACCAGAAGTTTGACAGCACCCATGGCAGGGCACTCAACCTACATGTGGCCCAAACCAACAGGCCTGTTATTCTAGCTCTCCAAAGGGCGAGGGTTGAACCCAAAGATCTACTAATGGTCGGGAAGTGGGATGCCGTATTTAGCCTCCATAGCCAGGAAGAGCAAGATATACTGGATAGCTTCCAGTCTGGAGCAAATAACTACCTCAGGGAGGAGGTCAGTGTCGCTGTAGCGGAGAGCCACAACACCGGTCATGCAGAAGGTACTCAGGAGGGGCTCACTGTTGGCCGCAAGGAGGCTGTTGAGCACATCTTCAATGAAAGAGGGCGCAGGAGATTGGCCAGTAATCTACCAGCATTTCTGAAATTCCCAGATAACTACCAGGATTACCTCCTCAAATCCGCTCGCAAGTCAGATGCTCGTCGCGCATGGGCAAAGTGGATCTTCCGTGAGAAGTTCCAGAAGACAAGTCCTACCTTCTGACCCTCAGTGGATAGAGTTTCAGCGACAGGCTTCTGACGAAAAACAGGCTTCTGACGAAACTGACTAAGTCCCTCAAGATTCTGACGAAGTTCCTCAAGCTTCTGACGAAGGTCCTCAAGCATCTGACGAAGTAGCGGACACCTCGGACGAAGTTCCTCAGCCTTCTGATGAATGAAAAGAAAGTTGTGGCAGCTGCGACATATAGTGTGCTGCCTACATCCCCTGTCTCAAGATCCGTGACCCCCAGAATCACGGATTGCCGATCGGTCTCCCCCCACCCAGAGGAAGGAGGTATTACTGTGACTCTGCCCTGTCCCCTCCTGGTGGCATTTAGAAAAATTATTTGCCCTCGAGGTATCTCCAGCATACTATAGCATACACCTACCTATGGTAATCACAGTCTGTTAGCGATGACACATGGAGCAGGCTAGTTTCCTGGCTGGATTCAGCTTATAGGTGAAGGTCTCTGCCTTTTCCAGCGATAGCTTGAAGTGTGAAAGCTCACCTGTATCCTTGTTGCTGAAGATGAAGTGGTACAGATCAGCTACCCTCTGGACACCTGCGATAAAGTCCCCTTTGGTCTCCTTGAGGGTTAGCAAGCAGGGCACGTCCACACTTGGGGCTGAAGCATAACAACCAGGCTTTGTGGCAGATGTCCAGTGAGATCTTGCAGGTGTACTTCTGAAAGAGGATGAAGACAGTTATCTTTGTGTGCCGGATGCACCTGGTGATATTGCTGAGGTAGGTGACTGTCTTCTGGTCCATTGCAGGGTCATCGATAACTAGAACAAGTGGTTCTTTCAGTCTGGCTGCCAGCAGCTTCTCCATCAGTGCTTGCAGGTTCTGCAATTGGGTGATTGGGCCATTGTACCATTGATCATTACTGGAAACCACCTCAGCGGCGTAGTCAGACACCAGAAGGATGTATTGAGAGTGTAGATGTTCGGCCAGGAGAGCCCGCAGCAAGATGTTTCCCCCGTGTCCTGATGGGGCAATGATCAGCACCACCTGGCCAGCATCGGCCGGCCTACTGTCGGATGGTACAGACATGCGTGTTGAGGATGGTTAGCACTTTGTCAGCGGTGGCCTCGTCTATATCTGGGAGACTAAACGGCAGTACTTCCTGCACCAACTCTTTCGCCTGCAGAGCGAGGAATCCTGCGCCTCCGATGGATATGAAGGATGCGATGGAGGTATCAAGCATGAAATCTCAGTACCAGCTGAGAAGATAGTGTAGAGGGCCTGTGTCAGCACCCACAGTGTCTAGTACATCCAGTATCTGTATGATACATGCACGGGAAGCCATGACTATCCTGTGGTCTTAAACGGCAAACCAAAGAACCCTGACTTCTTCACCTCTGGTAGCTGGATGCTGGCGGTAACACCTTTTTTGCCATCGACAGTGATATTGATCAGGCCGATGGTGCCTATCTTGATATTCTCTCCATCCTGTTGGAATGAGCTCCGCGATTTCAGGAGATCCTTAACCAGGTCCTGTGCAAAGGACTCAGCCATAACCTTGATGGCTCCCGCCTCAGCGACTCCGAGCATACCTCACATCGTCGCCGTCTCCTTGATGCCAATCCACTTGTTAATGGCCAATTGTCCTACTGTGTCAGTGTTCCCGATGAGCAACAGTGTCCTCTGAACCGAGGCGTGCCTCGCTCAAGTGAGCAAGATCGCCGAGCTCTTTGCTTTCTAGGTATGTGAGTGACAGAGTCATAGTGCTATATACAGACGGCTTAAACCTACTACTAGCCCTAGAACCGCAGCCTCCATTAGTGTAACACGGTCACCCATGATCTTGGTGGCGTCAATGTAGAAGGTACCACTGATGGCGATCTTTGGGATGGGGTGAGTTATTCCGAGATAGTGCTCGGCCATCCCACTCACCACTGTAGCGAGGACAGCCTCAGCAAAGGATCCAGGCATAACCTTGATGACTGCAGCCTCATCGTCGTCATGGTCGAAGTCAAGGAGGGCCTCAGCAAAGGCCTCAGCAATAACCTTGATGACTCCAGCCTCATCGTCCTCATCGTCCTCATCGTCCTCATCGTCGAAGTCTAGGAAGGAGATAGGGGCAACAGTGTCCTCTGAACCGAGGCGTACCTCGCCCAAGTGAGCAAGATTGGCTAGCTCTTTGCTTTCTAGCGCTTTGAGTGACAGGGTCATAGTACTATATACAGACGGCTTAAACCTACTAGTCATACCCCCCAGTGAAATAGTTGGGCATAGGAGGACCACGCAGTCGGCCAAGGGAATAGATAGCAGTGCTCAGGGGACTGGCCCTCTCTGCAGGGGCATGCCTTGTGGGCGGTCCACTATTCCCGTGAATTGGTAATCCTCAATCCGCATGCTCGACTATGGGCTACACACCACCCTCTGGCATGCCATGCCTCATATGCCGCAGGGGTCTCGTAATCCATCTCTCACTATTCAGAGGGGCTAAACGTAGGCAACGATGATCTCAGCCATTGCACTCGTTGCTAGCCCTAGAACCGCGGCCTCCATTAGTGTAACACTTTCACCCATGATCTTGGCGGCGGCAGTGTAGGAGGCACCACTGATGGCAATCTTTGGGATGGGGTGAGTTATTCCGAGACAGTGCTCGGCCACCCCACTCACCACTGTAGCGAGGAGAGGAAGAACGTCATTTCCACCTGTTATCTTCACCATGGCCACATTCGCTGCCATGTTACTAGCGACATGGACTGCCAGAGGTTTTGCTTTGGTCAGTAACTTCTGTGTCTTGGTTCGCAGCAGGTTCTCCACCTTCTGAAGACTCGCCTGGCTCTCGGGCAGTTGCTTCATGATCTGTACCGTTGACGTCATTGTTTTAGCACTGAGTATACAACGCGGTTAAACGTCTGTGTCCCCTGTCGAGAGAGCTAATAAGATCTTCCCAGTCTGCATCTGCCAGGTGTCTGGGTTGGTACTCAGGAATATTCATCTCTCTATTGAGACATCTTAAACATGTCCAGGCTCACGCTATGCGAGAAGTACTATGAGGTGTTCCGGAGGGAGTTGAAGGACTACAAGAAGAAGACACCAGATGAGCTCGCTCAGCTCTCTGGTGCTGAGCTGACAGAGGAGCTGACAGCTGTGAAGCTCTATCTAGGATTTGCTAAGGCCACAGATCTGCTTCCTCGAATATCTTATCATGGGCGGGAGCATCATTGAGCAGCTCCTGCGAGCTAAAGGTTTCTACAAGGATCGGGAGTATCTGTCAGATGTGTTCCAGCAGTTGCAGACTGCCATGGCCTCACCTGACTCGGAGCTGAACAAAGGCTCTGCGATACTACAAGCTGGAAAAGGGATGCATTGCGGAACCATCCGGCCCTTTGATGTGCATGTTGGCAGCGTGTATAGTGGCAGTAGGGAATGCCAAGCTGGTTCAGTGTCTCACCGTGGTCCCCACTGCTACTGTAGAGAGTCAGGATATTCTTATAGCTGATTTGCTAGCGGCGGAGTAGGCTGATCCCGAGCGCCATGATAGCTAGGCCTGATACCACTCGTAGAGCTGCCACGGGAAGTGGTGTCATGTTGACTGGCTGCAGTGTCGGGGTCGGAACGCCTTTATGTGTAGCTGCCATGGGAAGTGTCATGTCGACTGGCTGCAGTGTCAGGGTCGGAACAACTGCATGTGCTGCCATGCCTGTACTATGCATAGGTGCGTTGATATCAGTGTTGAAGCCGAAGTGGACACTGGGGGAACTTCCCTCGACTATCATGTTGTTATAGCCCCTGACGTGGAGGTCCTCGATGTTCGCGATCATGTTGCTCGGAATCAACTATAGGTGTGGTGAAATAGCAAAGTCAAGTTTGCGACGGGCCTTCTGCAACCCCTGCTGGAACTTAGCAATAAGACTACTGGGGTCTGCCACGATGATCATATCCTCAACAAGACTGATGATCATGGCCTGGGCCTCTGCTCCGCTGACACCATCTATGGAATGACGCAGCTTGGTCTGTGCTGTAAGGAGGCAGTAGCACTGTGCTTCCAGGGACTGGTTGATCTGAACGATCCCTGCTGGTGTGAGGCCTGAGGTGGTGTGAGGGACAAAGTACTTCCACACATCTGGATAGTCCTACCGCAAGCCAGTGATGTGCATATTTTGCACCAGCACTCTATGGTCGGAGTCTGGATCGAACGAGAATGTCGCTGTCTTCCGATGGCCTACTCGTCAGGGTGTTCGATATGGGAATCCTGAGTAGTCACGTTTCGGGTCACCGTACATAACCCTTAGACCGCTGTTGTCACCACCATGCCACCGATAGTCTGGGTGAGCGCTGAACTCTCTCTGTAGTCTGCTGACCGCTGAGACACTATGACTGTTGAGCTGTGGGTCGAAGTCGTTTGTATCAGGGAGACTTGCACTCAGCTCATGGAGGATTCGTCGCACCGTGAAGTACACATGGAATCTGCGACAGCTGGCGATCAGCACAGCCTCAGGAGTACCAGAATAGGAGTGAAGCAGGGTGGAACGTACTCCACATCCTGCCGTGGCACACCACCGGGCAAAGTTCAGCTGCTGATTCCAGTATGAGAGGCTTGGAGCAACCATCCAAGTATGAGCTTGCTTCGCATCCTTGATGGTGATGGGGAAGTTGGTCAGCGGTTGTGGGTTGACGGAGAAGCTGGTTCATGACTGTCCATCCACTGTGATGGAGAATGGTATTAGTTCTGGTATATCAGACAACAGACCTCTCAGGCCAGTCAAGGGTATACCCAGAACGGGTGGTTGGCTCCAGATGACTGTTGTGAGCTTCAGTGGGAAGGCTATCCATACTGGTGTCCTTAAAGCACACTATTTGTAGTCGTCTCCACCCCAGAGACCCGCGAGGTGACCTCGCCGTAACTTCTCGTTTTTAGCTCCTCCATATCAACCCGGCCATTGGTGCCTTTGAGGTATTGCTGTCGCACTTTAGGTTTCTCCGTGCAGTACAGGGCTTGGACCTTCACTATATGGTGGTACTCTTCATTGGTGACCTGTCCATCCTCGAGAGCTTTGCTGACAGACTCGTCGATAGTCCATAGCATACCCTGTGCCAGTGTCACATACTTAGCATGCTTCTCCAGCCTCCTTGTTATCTGCCGCTGCCCCACCACCAAGCCAGTGGCCAAGACAGCGGTAACTGGTGTCACGCCACCCAGCGGGATGGCGACGATGACACCCACCCCTGTAGCAAGAGTGGCCACAGCTGCCACACCAGCACTGGCTCCAATCACACCCGCAGCAGTGGTTGTACGTGCAAGGACATTGTAGGCTGTCTTATATCGCCTGCACGTTCTGCTGTACTTTTCTGACTCATGGACGAGATTCTTCCTGATGGCATCTATCTGCTGGAGTCGCCAGCCATGGATGGTACCGCCCTCGTCAGCAGTCAAGGAGGGGTATAGTTCTGGTTTCTTCCACCACTCTGATTTTGCCATAGTATATCTGAAGATTAAACCTGCATATCTGAAGATTAAACCTGCATCACCTGCAGAATCTGCTCATGAGTCATAGAAGGGTTCATTTTGGAGAGCCTGGCGAACCGTGCCACCTTTTTAGTGTCGAGACATACGTCTCTTATAAAGTGGTCATCCAGCCCTATGTCGGGTGCCAGTAGCTTTCTGAGACATGACATCTGGAACATCACCTTAAGATCAAGATAGTAGGTCTGCCACTGGATGGCTTTCTTGGTCTTATACTTCTCTTCCCACTGTATGTCATCTGGCCCATCCTCGTCTGTGAAGATATCTGGCTCATCGTCGTATGTGGTGCTTCCTGAGATACCATCATCCACATGATGCACACTATCTACAGTGCTTCCTGAGATACCTGGCTCATCGTCGTATGTGAAGACATCTAGCTGTCCTGCGTCCCGCTTACTCTCCTCCAGGAGGGCCTGCCAGTGCGAAAATGGCTCATCGAGGTATGTGAAGACATCTGGCTCACCGTCGTATGTGAAGACATCTGACTCATCGTCGGGGGTTGCAGAAGGCCTGTTGCAAACGATGACCTCTGTCAAGACTCCGGCATCCCGCTTACTCTCCTCCAGGAGGGCCTGCCAGTATCAAGAACCTTCACTGTTCCTTCGCCTCCTTGCCTTGCTGGCAGCCTGTTG
This sequence comes from Chaetoderma sp. LZ-2023a, assembly GCA_034401795.1. Lineage (NCBI taxonomy): Eukaryota > Metazoa > Mollusca > Caudofoveata > Chaetodermatida > Chaetodermatidae > Chaetoderma > Chaetoderma sp. LZ-2023a. The sequence goes on from CM067370.1 coordinate 16,084,071, forward strand.
ATACCAGCTCTCCCACTGTAGTCGCTCTCCTTCTTGTTGACAGATATGTTGCTGTGCGAGCATCTGTTCATTTAAGGCCTTTATCTGTGCAGGGATCATTCATGGGCAACCCTCTATCAGGCTCATCATCTCGGCAAAGGTCAGATATTCCTGGTTTGATGTCATGTTGTCGTCAGGTCAATGAGTAATAAGAGTGTAAACTCTAAATGGGCGTCAGATATCACATCTGTGGTGGCATATATGTTAATGGAGGGGCTGTCAAACAGGTGATTTACAGGTGTGAACAGGCTAGGACTGATAGCTTTCCATGGGTTGCTGTTGGCACCTGGGAGATACTCTATCATGTCCCGGCCGACTTCTACCAGTGAGCTGCTGTGTGCACTGTGCGGGGGTTGATGCAGCACATCGGCGTGTATGTATGTTGTGCCCCATTGGGGCACCTCAAAGAGGACCCATTCTACATGATACTGTACCACCTGTCTCCCCTCTAGAGAGGGTGAGATTATGTTCTCACCACCGGAGAGCAGCAGTCGGACAATCAGCATGGTTATATCTCCTGTTTAAACCACTTCTATAGCATGCTATGGAACCAATATTTGCTCACTCGTCTGGTCTTGCTGACAAGGTAGAAGAGAGCGATGGCGAGTCATTCTCCCTACAGTACAAAGCAAACTCAAAGGCATTCTCCCTCCACTGCATTGGTGGTGATGGGGTGGAGCTGCTCACAGACCTCAAGGATGTGTCGAAGGAGTGCCTGGGTCGCAACATAGATGGCCACAAGATTGTGTTTTGGTACGATTTCCCGAAGAGGAGGTACATCCTCGAGCCGTTGATTAAGGTCTCGGATACAGAGGTGGCAGACATCAACACCCTAAATGACGACCTCGGCTTTCATCTGGTCAAACCCTATTCGAGCAATGCCACACCGATGACACATGATGGTCTGCTATTGGGCCTGGCAAAAAACCTGCAGTTCATGTTTGAGAAGAATGAAGTGTGGTACCACGCTGGACCTGGTTGTAACTGGCAAACATGGTTGCCACTATATAGGCCTCCCGCAGTCATTGACATAGAGGTTACTCCCCTCTCCACTGTTGTAAAAAGGGATAGGACAGTTCGAAAGCTCTACAATCGGGGATCATGCTTCCTCACCTACATAGGTGAAGGTGTCTACCTGACGAGGGTGGGTTACCGGATCAGGGTCACAGGTGGAAAGCTCCTGCTGTGTCGTCCATTCGATGGACCAGAATAAGCTGTTAACCTCCAGGAGAACATCCTATGGATAGATGGTGTGTCACATGTCTCCAAGGCCAAGGGTGCTGTTAAACTGCTTCAGCGAGTCGGACTCACTAGCCCGCAAATGACTCATATAGTCCTAGAGCTACGTTTCTTAGCTGGGGGCATAGTGAAGCAGCTAGCCATGCCCCTGAGTGGATGAAGATCACTATCGATCTGGATGGAACACGGCTCGATCTGGCACAGATATTTCTCGAGGGGTTCACTCTGTTCAGTTTAACGCTTCATATATAGCCATGATTCTCATCATGCTGCTCGTGCTGGCGTCTACAGCAGTGGCACAGGGCGCTGAGACTGCCACGATATTGGATGCCAAGTGGGCCCACTTCCGGGATGACCCCCAGTACAATCCTTGGGTCGACCCCTTGCGGAGAAACATTTACGACCACTTTCACCCCACGTGAAGAGATCGATTCTGTCTGCCACTTCTATGGTGTGGAGATGGTAGGACGTGGTTGTCTGCTGGAGACACCTGCTCAGCACCAGATTCTCTGCACAACATGTGAACATGCCGGAGTCTGCCGTGGTGCAAATGCTAAGCACTTTAACATCCTACCAGGTGAGCATTGTCAAGGTAGATGTCAGACACTATGGGTGGTCCCACCATGCCGATGCGACTCTGGCAGAGACTACGTATTTGTCTGAGCACACACAGAATAGAGGGAGAGAGGCTGGCCACTGGCCAGTATCCTGACGAGGTTCTCCCGGACATGGGGTCCACACAGGAGTTTTATATCCGCCACAACCTTCCATGTCCGGGAGAACAGCAGCTCCCATCTCCATCTAGAGGCATACACCAACCACGAAATCACATGTATCAACAACCCTATTACCCAGCTAGAGCGTGTCGAAGAAGCCTTGGATCTGGCCCTCAGTCACAGAGCCGGGTGGTGAGATCTTGCCGCGTCGTTTCCGTTGCGCCAGGGCACGTGTCTGGTGAATGGCCTCATAGGCGGCGTGCTGGTTGGGCGCCTCGCGGATCAGCGTGGCAAGTGTGGTGAGCTCGTCGATGCGGGGCTGGTTTTCAGCCAGGAACCCGGGGTTGCATTCCATGGGAATGTAGTTGATCTCAAAGACCTTCCAGGGGATGACACGCAGCAGGTAGTGGCAGTTAGGCACGACTGGGGCCAGGGTGTCTATAATGCTGTGGTCGAAGAGGTTGCTGCGGCCGTCCGTGAAGCATGGGTCAACGTGCTGCGTCAGGTACTCACGTCGGTCCATGAAGTGCATCATCTTGTCGAACGTCTTGGAGGGGCAGCTGCCGAAGTCCACCGGGTCGACTATCTTGGCGTCAGGCACCACCCCGAAGTACCTGAACTGCACCGGCCAGGCCTCATAGTCCGGCTCACCGTCCGAATTTGACTACCGGCGACAGCTCGAGGCCCGACCAGACCTGCGGCAGGTAGTAGCGGGTTATGTCTCCCTTGGGGCGCCATCTGTAGGGGGCCTTGAACTCCAAAAGTACCACCACTGTCTGGACTTCGTACTCCTTGTCATCGACCTCCAGGTTGGTGTACAGGATTTGCCACCCTTCGTCAGAGTCGCGTTGATGCACCAGGTTGAGTAGACAGTGGCCGTCGGGGCTGTTGGCATGTCCCCGGTAGCCCAGCCACCCAGCATCGACATAGATGTCGGTGCCCAGCGCGCGTCCCGCAGTCGATCTCGAGCAGGCACGCGCTGATAGCCTCAAAGAGAGTCCCCCACCAGCACACCACGCTGCCACCGCTCCAGGTTTGGACCCCGCACTTCTGGCCCAGAACCTCCTCGAAGCTCGAGTAGGGGTTCCACCCCATGATGGCAACCAGTTTGGAGCCGTCTACCGTTGTTGCCTTGTTCTGCAGCCATTCTAGGCTGCGCTGTCATGGGGCGTCCACAAACAGTTGGATAAACTGATCATGGTTCTGTTCCATCTTGGTCTGGATAGCGTCTGTATATCACTGTGGATGCTTGTCTCTAAATGGGCGTTCAGCCCCTATTATGTGTGGTTGATCATAAGGCGATCAGTGGTGTATATCACTGTGGATGCGTGTCTCTAAATGGGCTTTCAGACCCTATTATGTGTGGTAGTAGTATGGTCGGAATTAAAATGATGCTACCTCCATCAACTGGCAGCTGTTCAGCGATCCGTGGTGGCCCCCACCGCCCTCTCAATCCCTTGGGGCATAGCTCCCATCTCCATCTAGAGACATACACCAACCACATGTCTCAACAACCCTAATGCCCCAGGGATTGAGAGGGCGGTGGGGGCCACGGATCGCCAAATGGCTGCCAGTTGAGGGAGGTGGTATCATTTTGACTCCGACCCTACTACTCGCTTCTAGGCGAATCATACGTCCAGAAACAACTTATAGTGACATATGTTATGGTAATAATGGCACGTGTAATGATTTTAGTTTCCATTACTAAATATTCGGACGCTAGAGTCCCAGTTTCTCAATTGAAGAAATCCAATTCTCAGGCAATGGACCTTTCAAGTTTATCCATCAATGATATGACGTCATAATCAACTACGTGATGTGTAGGCTGACGTCTAATCAATTACCTCATGAATGACATAGACATGTTCGTCACGAATGGTTAATGGATGATGTACTATGCGTTGTTGTATAATAAACATGCTGTTGAATATTTTGGGACTAATTTGACTGGACGCTGCTATTTCGATAGGCAGCAAGCAACAGCACCCAGTCAAATTAGTTTCAAAATATTCAACAGCTTACCTATATAGTTTTCTGGAAATTGAGATTCAGAGAGTGCAGGGATCGATTGATCCCAACATGGACAAAGCGTGTGTGGAGCTTAGCTACAGATGGAGAGGGCATAGTTAAAACTTGATTCCATCAGTTCAAGGCAACCACATAGGTAAGATGTCGACGATTTTGAAACAGATTTAACAGGAACCTGCTACTGCCATAGGCAACAGCAGCTTCCTGTGAAATTAGTTTCAAAATAGTCAATGTATTATTTCATACATTGTGAACGATCCATCGCATTGGGGTCTTTCTGGTTCCAAGGGTTAATTAACCCTTGAACCCTCGAATTTTTTTCTGGACATTTCAATTTTCTCATAGAAAATGTAAATTTGCAGACTAAGAGAAGACTATTTTTGAAAATTTACTACTGGAATGACTGGCTCGGTTATCGAGCCAGTCATTCCAGTGGTAAATCTTCAAAAATAGTTTTCTCTTGGTCTACAAATGGATATTTCTGAAGACCACTGCAAAAGCCGTTTTTGGCTGAAAAGAGGGAGATAACTCATGAACCATAACGGTAGATCCAAGAACCAGCTTATATTGCTACAGTCCACTCTTTGACCACGTATGCTAGATTCTAGTTCACATTGATTTCACGGAATCCACGTTGAGTGACAAAATATTGAAGTTACCGAAGTATACTGGATGCCCGGCTTGATGAGACGTTAACAGATGAGTCCAGTTTTACCTAGCCCCGCCCATCCCTAGCTAAGCTCCGGCCACGCGTTGTACGTATTCGGATCGATCGAACCCAGAACTCCATGAATATCAATTTCCAGAAAACTATACATGTAAGCTGTTGAATATTTTGAAACTAATTTGACTGGTTGCGGTTGCTGCCTATGGGTGCCGTTGCGACCTACTCTAGGCTTGCGCGATTTTTCGATCTAATCGTGAAGTTCGATTTATTTTTAAAATCGCGATTTTTTACGATGTAACTGAGGGAAAATCGGAAAATCGTCACAAATTTCATGTTTATCTAAAATTTGTAGGTGTGTGGTTTTCTGTCGCATTTTATCAGTACATCAGTAATTATAATCGATTCACACCTGTGTTCATTGTGTTTATATCCCGCCGTGCCATGCACATTAATTACTATTACTATTAATTACTAATCACAACACAAAGCGCTAAGATAAACAAGCTAACAATAGCTAGGTAACGCCTTTGTCATTGAGAAAACCAGTTAGTTACTCCGTCGAATCGTCATATAATTTTCTTTCTGTCGCTGCAGACCCCGGGTCTGTCGTCAAATACCAAGTATATACTTAGTTGCAGAGTGTTAGGCAATAATCAGTGAACGTAGCCTAATTCTTTTTAATTCTAGAGTTAGCAATTTCAATTAATAGGCTTAACAGGGTCAGGCGGTGTAATAATTTTTCCTTTTTGATTCGGTTGTCATGTTTAATTAAAGAAAATAAAGCAGCAGTATTCCAGATTGCTGTATTTTGAACTGTGCGTTCTGTTGATTACTCTTAAATGTAAATCGTATATTCTGAAAGCAAACATAAACTGCACTGTAGGACCATAGAAATGAACTATGTATAAAATTTCTATGCAGCTACTCGAAGCTACCGTCCTATGTATGTGGATTGCGCAGTATCTATACGCAATATTTAGGCGGTCTTAATTAGTAATTTCACTCACGCGATGATGGATATAAGGTATACATTAAGCATAGACGTAAGATGGTAAGAGGGTGAAACAGGGGCCGATAATTTGAGGGAGCCCATCGGGGTGGGTCATATAGGGGGTGTCCCCCTCCCTGGAAGCAGGGGTTCCGGGGGTCTTACCCGGGCACATTTTGAAATTAGATGTTCTGAGAAGTGTTTTCCTGCATTCTGAGTGATAATTGCGCATCAGTATTGTGCTTTGAGATTATGGCTTTTTTTAACTTTCATATTGCCATTGGTAATATGAAAGTTAAAAAGTCATAATCTGAAAGCATAATACAGATGCTTAGTTATCACTCAGAATGTAGGGAAATACTTCTCAGAACATCTAATTCTCCCAACCTGGACACCTTGAATCGCGGTACCGTGCGTGCGTGCGTGCGTGCGTGCGTGCGTGCGTGCGTGCGTGCGTGCGTGCGTGCGTGCGTGCGTGCGTGCGTGTAAATCAAACTAGTTCATAGAGGTATACCATTTGAACCATGCTATTGCGATCTAAGCAATAAGAAACTCTTCATATGAAAACAACAAATGTTAATCATTAATGAGACGAGCATTGTCGAGCAATAATCAGTTATTTACAGAACTCGGCGAACAAATAAAGTGCCATGGTTCTACATGCTAAGTACGCGATTGTCATGATTTTACTAGGAAATTGGAATGTCGCACCTGCAGTCATCGAGCTGTATACATTCTATAGAAGTAAGAAGTAGTGATGTTATCGGCGCGAGACAAGATTCCAGAAGTTATCAACAGCTGTTCTGATATCAGATGATTGATTTGTTTCTCTGCCTGAACTGCAAGGACCATGGGGGTCTCTAAGTCGAGCCTGTGGCATTGTACTTCGTAATGAGTTCTTCACAAATTTAAGAGTAGAGATGGAACGTTCGTACGAGCATGATGAAACAGGTAGAGTGAGTATTAGCTTATAAGCACGTCCAACGTTTTGGATACAACCTTAGCATCCCACTCTCGACCATGTATTCATAAATGGATTGAACACAGCTTTGGTTAACTTGCGGCGGAGCTATTTTGAGTGTCTGACAGAAGAGACTGTATTCCAGATGTATATCTTCTTTGTTCAAATCGCTGAGATAAAATGTTTACAATGTCCTAAGTTTTGGAAGTTTTGCAGTTGATGATCGGATTGTATATTTAGAAATTGGGAAAATTTAGTTTTGGCTGGGGGTGGGGGGAGCCCGGGCTCCCCCGTGCACCTTGGGCTGCACACTGAGGTGAAAGCTAAGGTTCTTTGTAGGCATCTCTCTTTCACTAGTCTACAAAGGCACGCTTTGATAGATCAAAGGCAACCTCTCCAGTCTGCAAATTATGCTGCAAAGAACCAGAGACTAGAATACACTTCATCATACACTGTGAGGCCATTGAGGGAACCAGACTGCCATATGTTAACCGTCTACACGAAATCCTGAAGAAAGAAGTACCAGACATCCCCTATAATGATGAGGTCATGCTCCAGCTCATTATCGACTGTAGACACACATCACTCCCAGACACACTATTAAACATGCTGAGCTCTCAGAACATACAACTACGCATAGAGTTAATCTCCCGAGATTTGATCTACTTCCTATACAACGATAGGCTGAAGCTGCTGAACGTGGATACAGCTCCACATGCGAAACTAACACAGCGAACGAAAGGACAACGCGCTAAACTACTCCGTAAAAAACTTTCATTGAAGAGATCGTTGCGTTTTATAGTCACAGTATAGTTAGTTCTCATTCTGACAAAGAGGGAACTTCCAACACAAGGACAAGGCATGAAATTGCGTTCTACTTTCGTGGTTTTTTTACCATTTATTTCAACTTTTTCTAGAAATTCCAATTTCCAGTTATCGTGACTTGTCACATTACCCGGTTTATACTCTTGGGAATTTGGACCTACGATTTAATCGAAAATTACGATTTTTAAAATTATACAATCGATCGCGATGTTTCAAAACAAAAATCTACTCCCTCCCCATCTCTCTCTCTCCCTCCCTCCCGTTCTCCATCCTTCCCTCCCCTCTCGTTCTCTCTCCCTCCCCCATGCCCTCCCACACACACGCACGTACGCACGCACGCACGCACGCACGCACGCACGCACGCACGCACGCACCCTCCTTCCCTCCCTCCCTCCCTCCCTCTCTCTCTCTCTCTCTCTCTCTCTCTCTCTCTCTCTCTCTCTCTCTCTCATGCGTGTACTACATGTTTATACACGTTGATTAGATACATGTACATACAGTTATATTATTTAGTATACTACTTTACATTTTTGATTGCTATCGACTTATTTAGTATAAAGAGGGCTGAATTAAGTTGTTAGAACTTGTGCCGAATCCATTTGTACACACGAAACAATAAAATATGCTTTAAGTATTAGTTTCAAAATAATCCTTATTAAATAGTAAAGACAATTCGTACAACTTCACAGACTATTAATTAAGCGTTAGTGACGGACTTAATTACGTCATTCATGAATTTATTATGACGTCAGCCTACATGTGAAGTAGTTGATTATGACGTGATATGATTAATCTCTAAAGTGGATTCATCAATCGACAATGGGGCTTAGTGGCGAAGTAGGTGAGTGGTGTGCGCGTGGTGATGGGTAATATGGCCACACATAGTGATAGCTGAAACTAATCACTGGTCTATATATCAATAATAAGCACTTACTTCTTCCTCTTGGCTATACTCAAAGTTATACATAGACTTGGATTTCTTCTTCACTGTCTCCGTGAAGTTCTTCCACTCTGGCCCATAAGGAATGTTTAAAGCGACTCTAAGTAAAGCCTCAAAAGCTTTCTTTGCATCCGGGTCCTTTGAATCACCACGCCTCCAGTCATGACTGCCCCAGTAATTACCAGGAAATGGAAACAGTTCCACGTCCATAAAGACAAAGTCGCCATTTATGAATCCCAGTTTAAGTGCTTTTAGCATGAATTCTCTCAGATGATCTCCAGGTACGATAAGAATAATTACTGAAATTGAATCACAATTGCGCTGACATTATTATCGTAATATCAGGCCAATAAGGCCCCTAAGTAAATTCTGCGAGACAATGCACTCATCATAGAGCACGTATGGGCGTTACACCAACGTTACACCGCACGTCTTTGATTGAATATTCGGAATAGTCTAATTCTGCTTTAACTCCCTAATCAAAATATTTGCTTATTTGGCGACCTGTATGTCCATTTGCAGGCCAAGACAAGACTATTTTAAAGATTTGACCAGTGCAATGACGGGGTTACCGAGTCAGTCATTCAGCAGTAAATTAAACAGTCTTATCTTGTCCCGTGCATGGCCATTCATCAATCCCACAGCAAGGACCGGTTTTGGATAGTTTAGCGAAGACAGGTTTAAAGGACCACGTTACGAACCACACATCGTGGTCATACATACAAATGGTCTGCCACGGGTGGTTTATAATAAAGAATGTCTATCGTGGTCACTAAATGTTGACCAGTCAAACAATAATCTCAGTGTCCTAATTAAAAGGCACCCACATACAAGAAAGCGGTGAAATATATTTTCCTCCTGAAAATTGTGAAAATGAGATGCTCTGAGAAGACAGCTGACATTTCTGGCTGATAAACAACGTCTTTATTTTAACTTATTCCAAACTGCGAAATGCGAAGGTAACGAACCTATGTGGTCTCAAAGTACGACGACGACGACGACGACGACGACGAAGAAGAAGAAGAAGAAGAAGAAGAAGAAGACGACGAAGTAGAAGATGACGATGTGATAATGTTAATACTGGCGACGTACTTCTTGAGACTTTGGCGGCTTGTATGAGCAGTTCTGTGGCATTGTAACCTTGTTGGCTAAAGTAATAAAGCACATGCGCATAGATATCCTGCGTCATCAGTCCTTCAGCCAAACTCTGTTGAAGCACATTGGAATGGATGTCATTGACGTCATATATAATAGTCATATCCTTCCACCCGAAATGTATGAAGACGCTACCAAATATAGATCTCATTCTACACTGGCAATACGCTAGTCGTGTTAAAGTAGGGAAGTTAGTCTTGTTCAGGAACCTACGCGCGTCTCCAACACCTGCAGAGCATAAGCATAATTATTACACAATTTTCCATGAAATTGGCGATTCTTCTTTATGATTCAGATATTTCATAACACGAAATATCATGGTTCATAATGGATCACTCATTACGGATAAATAAAATCTGTCACTCAAATATATGTTGTCATAATGAATTAACTCTCATGTAGGGTGAAGTCAAAATCAAAGAATGACATAGTTTTTTGAATATTTTGAAACTGAGTTGACTGGGCGCTGTTGCTACCATAGGCAGCGAAGCCACCAGTCAAGTTAGTTTTACAATATTCAACAGGTTAGCTGTTGCTACCATGACATTGACATTCTTAGAATTCAGGATTCAAAGTATATAAAGCGATCACAACACGCGCAAAGCGAGGATAGAGTTTAGCTAGAGGTGTGCTGGACATAGGTAGAAATTAATTGATCTATTAGGAAATATAAACAAACGTAATTACTGGAGATAATCTGTCACCCAATTAAGTGACGTCATGATCGAATACGTCATATGTTAATCATAATCTTTATTTAAGGAGGGTATACATCGTCAGTAAACTGATCTTCCCGAGGCCCTCACACACACACACACACACACACACACACACACACACACACACACACACACACACGCGCGCGCGCGCGCACACACACACACACACAAGCACGCACGCAACCACGCACGCACGCACGCACGCACGCACATATATAACTATTTACAAATATACAAAATGTACAATATTATAACACAAGTAAAATGACTGTTAAATTAGATAATTAACATATTTGTTCATTTTCGATAGATATTACTAAAACAGTATTGCAGAATAATTACCTCGTCGAATGTCGATGTTCGAATCACCGTTCACGCATACATACGCGCAAGGTCGTACACATTCATTCACACATACACACATACACAGCTATTTAGAAATAAACAAAATATGCAATATTAGAACACAAGTAAAAAGGTGAAATCACATTGCCCATATATCACTATAATTTAGTAATATATTCATGTATATTTGATTTGAATGTCAGCAGAGTAGAAGACTGAGTAATCGTTTCAGGCAGAGAATTCCACAGTTGCGCTGCAGTGTATTTGAAGCTTTTTCTGCCATATTCCGTTTTAATCCTCGGAAGCTGTAGGTGATTGCGTGTTTTGGAACGTAAATTTCTAGTGTGCGCCACCCCAACGGAAGTGAACATGTCTTTCATGTAACCAGGGGCCAGACCATTTCTAGATTTATGTGTCATAATACCCATTTTAATTTGCATTCTTTTAGTTAAATTTGTCCAGTTTAATGTTTCATATAGTTGTGCAGATCGTGTCCTGTAAGGCATGTCTAATATCACCCTAGCATCCCGTTTTTGTAGTTTTCTAAACTATCCAATAATGTAGGTGAAGACGGGCAAAATACAAGACTACAATAATCAATGTGTGAAAGGATATATGACTTATAGAACAGATTTCGTTGCTCAATGCTAAGATAATGTGTATTTTTCCGTAGAATATAAATCAAGGACGAAATCTTTTTACAAAGTTTGCCTATATGTTCTTTCCATGCAAGCGTATTGTCTATGTATACTCCTAAAAGTTTGTCAGATTCCACAACATTTAAGCTTCCACGATTTGTAGGGATTATAACATTATTATTTACTTGTTTCAATTTATGCTTAGTTCCTAACATCAAAAACTTAGTTTTGTCCGTATTTAACAACATTTTATTATTTACACACCATTCTTCTACCGACTTCATACCGTTAATTAGATTTTCTTGAATTTCAGCGACATTTGAGCTAGCAGCATGCATAGTTGTATCATCAGCATACATATCCATAAGATTGTTGACACACATGGGTAAATCATTAACATATAAAATGAACAGAAGTGGCCCTAAAACTGAGCCTTGTGGTACTCCTATATCGATGGGCAGTGGTTTAGAATTCTTTCCAGAAATTGAAACGTATTGCTGTCTGCCATTTAAATATGAAGAAAACCACTTTAATGTATTATAGCTGAATTTGTAAATACTTAATTTTTGTAATAGGATGTCATGATTGACAAGATCAAAGGCCTTTTTAAAGTCAATCATAATAGAACCAATAAGGTCGCCATTATCTATCGAAAAGCGCCATCTTTCTACTAGATTTAACAAAGCAGTTTCACATGAATGGTTAGGTCTGAAGCCTGATTGCGACTCCACTAATAAATTACACTTGGTTATAAATTTATAAATATGATCATGTATGTGTCGTTCAATAACCTTAGAGATAATGGGTAATATAGAGATAGGCCTACAATTGCCAACATTGGTTTTTGAATCAGATTTATGTAGAGGCTTTACTTTTGCACATTTCCACATTTTGGGGAATTCTCCCGTAGCTATGCTTTTGTTTATAAAAAGTGTAATGGAGGGTGCAATTATTGATGCTGCTGCTTTGAGGAAGTGTGCGTTCAATTCATCATAACCAGATGACTTATTTGTTTTTAAGTTGCTAAGTTCTCTGGACACATATTCAACGGTTATATATGGAATTCGAAACTCTAAATTTTCTGAAACTTTATTAAAAACATGATCTGATAGCTTATCAAATGCCATTGGCCTTTGTTTTATCATGGAGTGTGTCAGTTTTGACGCGATTGTACTGAAATATATATTAAAATGTTCAGATTGCATTTGTGGGTTTTGAATTTCACTTCCATTATCATCACAGATTATTGAAGGTAATTTGTTTGCCTTGGGATTTATGTTTTTTAGAATTTTCCATATATTAGCCGGATTATTTTTTCCTGCTTCTAATTTATTTGCAAAATAATCTCGTTTAGATGCTTTAATCAAATACGCAACTCTTTGCTTTAACATTTTAAAATTCAACATGTTTCCTACGTTTTTATGATAATCCCTTTCTTTCATTGTTTTTAAAATTTCGCTGTTCATCCATCCCGGTTGACATACACGTTTAACTCTGCGTTCAATGACAGGAGCGTGTTTATTTATAATGTTGATGAATTTTGCATACCATTGATCAAGCGCTTGATCAGGACTACCCAAATAACCTACAGAACGCCAATCACATACAGACAGGTCACTAAGAAACTTAGCTTCATTAAAGCTTTTGATGCTCCTGTATTTAATAAGTTGGTGTGAATTTTGAGTTTTGAATGGTTTACATTTGCGTGCAGCGAATATTGGATAATGGTCACTTAGTGCCAAAGAGCCGACATGTGACGATTGAATTTTGTCTTTATCTGTGACATACACATGGTCAATCAGTTTTGATGTTTTCTCAGTAACTCTGGTTGGCTTACGTATAAGTTGCTCTAAATGAAAAAGTTCAATTAAAGACTGCCATTTATGATTATCTGCTTTAATAAGGTCGAAATTAAAATCTCCTACAAGTATAATATCTGAGTTTTCGGAATATACCTTTTCTAACATAGCTTCAAATTCATCAATCCAGATAGCGGGTGAATCAGGGGGTCTATAGACACATCCCAATAGGAAAGGCTTGGTCTTAAAGGGTCTAATTTCAATCCATATAGTTTCCAGATCATCGGTTTCAAAATTTAGTTTCCTCACATATGAATAGTTATCAGCTATATATAGTACAATTCCACCACCGTCCCGTTCTTTTCTGTCCTTTCTTTCATTAACATAGCCTTCAATTTCAATGGAGTTATTTGGGATTGTTGATGAGAGAAATGTTTCAGTGGTACAGAAAACTTCAAATTCTTTTTCACGCTTCTCCATAATCAGTTTTAACTGGTCAATCTTAGGCACCAGCTGCTGTACATTTAAATGAGCAATCCTAATTCCTTTAGAATTAATATTGAAAGATTGGATTTATTATTATTATTATTATTATTATTATTATTATTATTATTATTATTATTAATAGTACGATCGCCGCCGCCCCCACCACCATCACCACCACCAACAACACCACCATAGCAACCACCCCCGCCACCACCACCACCGCTACTACCACCACCAACACCATCATCACCACCGCCACTATCATCATCATCATCATCATCATCATCATCAACAACAGCAGCAGCAGCAGCAGCAGCGGCAGCAGCAGCAGCAGCAGCACCGTCAATTACGCGATCATCATCATCATCATCACCATTGGTATGATCATTATCATTGCCATGATCGTCATCATTATCATGATAATCATCATCATCATCATCATCATCATCATCATCATCATCATCATCATCATCATCATCATCATTGTCATGATCGTCATCATTGTCATGATCGTCATCATCGTCATAGTTGTCATGATCGTCATCATCGTCGTTGTCTTCATCATATAGTATATTATTAGCGTGTATGCCGCATCTTGGCAAGATACCACTATTACTCGTATTGTTACTGAGTAGTTGATATCTATTACTGAGCAACAGATTAGAAAAATTATGATACTCAATACAATGTTTGGACCATCACTACATACCATACATACTGAATTGACATCACGTTTACTCGAGGAGCTTACTGCGGGAAGACCATACAGTTTTACATTCATATCAATGTCATTAGTCATAGTCCCGTTAGTAACTGCATCCAAACTGTTCAAACACGTAGTTTTGCCTATATTGTATTTAAAATGTTTGTTTGGCTCTACTTCTTGGCCACGTTCCTAATATACTGGACACGAGTTTAATTTGTGACAGGATCCCATACAACTCCGGCAACGGACAGGCTGAGCATGCCGACACTTGGTATACCTGTGGTTGGGGTCCCCGCAAAATTTACACGACGGCGACCTGACGATTGGAACATAGTCATTCAGACACTTAACAAGAACTGATGATCCACGACTGTTTATGTGCAGCTTATCTGCGTGATATAACGCGTTGTCTATGGAACCAGGCCTATATGATGAATAAAAGTAATCTGCGGACCTGATCATTGATAAGTTTAGAAAATGTTCTCTCACCTCAAGATGCTTATTGAATGAGCGGATGAAGTCCTGTCGATACTTTGCATCACCACGGGGACATAGCTCGCATATACGTATTTTGCATTCTGGTACTAGCGTTTATAGATCCATAATTAAATTGTCCATGGATATAAGGGCATCAGCTAATGATCCGTCAGAATTATTTGTACCTGCCATAATAATTATGTCTTTGTACGTATGTAAGTCGGAACTAAGTAGTTTGGAGTGAATATCCTCTATCTTCGCTCCTCTGAGGCATATAACCTCAACCGAATCTTGAAGGCCATTGGTGTTCACGGCTTTTATTATAGAACTCCCAATTATCAATGTCTTTTTAGGAAGTGTTTTGCTTACTAGCGGGACGCGTGTTGTAGTGGAGTTCTCATTTACCTGCGGGATACGTTCATGTAACTGATCTGGTGCAGGTCCATTAACCACTCGCGCGTAGCTTATTTGTTTGGAAGTCTTTGGTTTAGGAAGCCTTGGCGCTGGCATAGGTTGGTACGCGATAGATCGTGGATATGATGATGAAGGTCTATTATTAACTTTAGATTCATCAAGAGTTCCATTCACGGTAGCTTCCATGGCAGCATGTTGGGTGGTACATTGCAAAACAATATCAGCAACGACCATCTCAGTCATAACCCCGACTTCTGTCATTGGTTTTGTCTCTGGGCATGTCATCACACCAATTTCATTTGTCATTTTAATACATATAGATTGTAAGTCACTGGCAAGCCGCTTATTTTCTTCATGGAGCTCCTTGATTATGGCTTCCTTGCTCAGAAGCAGTTCATTAAGCATAAAGATTTGCTTAAATAGGTCTTGCTGACTGGGTTGGTTGTAACTGAACAAATCTTGCTGCGTGAGCTGGTTAAGGCTAGATCTTCGTTGATTACGCGCAGCAGGTGTGCTGGCATATTCTGGACTGAAGAGCTGCTTAGGAAACGTAGTAGTTTCCGATGACAAATACAGTTAATCTTCGCGTAGGGTCAGACCAGAACAGTTTTCATTTAAAATGTCGAATTGTTCATTTTGATTTTGAGCGACATCTGCAATACGGGTGTCATTATTATCATTATTACTTTTGTCACCATTGTCATCATCACGCTTATCGAATTTATTTTCATCAAATATCATGCGCGACAAATGTAAAAGATCTGTTGCAATCCAGTAGCGACAATTCTCCCCTTGTACATGTATGACGGATGTGGTTGGGTAGACTGTAACTGTTACATTACCCTCGACATTTTCAGAAACAAGACGCTTAATACGGAATATTAATCCATTGTCCTCCTTATTAGTTGACTCACCATAGAATTGCTCAAATGTAGAAATCCATTTGGTTATTGAATTAGAATTCTTCACTTTTACGGTTACTGAGTATATGTTGTACTTAATTAAGTAGTTTTCATTTTCTTCATAACGAACTGTTTCTATCGCCACACTACTGTTTAGACTGTCCGCACTTGAATCTCCAGCTATTAGAGGCATTGCATAAAATGTAGCATCACCAGGCATGACACAGTAGCATTACGGATTATATAAGAAAAGATGGCGGCGATGATATTATGTATGAGTCACTTTAAAAACGGTAATTGGGTAATTAGCCGACGTGACAATCCAAATAATGAAGTTCCGTCACGGAAATCATGACAAGACCGTCAATAAAGCATACGAGGTGTATATCAGCCAGTCAAATTAGTTTAAAAAAATCAAACAGCTTACCTGTATAGTTACCTTGAAATTTAGATTCTGGGAAGTCAGGCTACAGAGTTTCAAATCGATCACAACATGCGCAAAGTGAGCGCAGATTATCTAGAAATGGGCGTGGTATGGCTCGAATGGACGTGGCATAGCTCGAAATGGGCGTGGCATGGCTCGACATGAATCCATGTTAGACTCAAGAGAGCCCAAGATTACGCAATATATTAATTAGGCCACATAACAGGGGTTGGTAATTGACGCCGTCATAAGCAATGCCATAATTTAATCCAAGCCCAAATTATTACTGATAAGTGGTGAAATGGGAGATACAGTCCCACGAGAAGAGAGAATTTGTCAAGAATGTTCCGGAAATCTTATCTAGTCACGAAAGCAAGCTATAGTATATAGTTCAGCAGACACGTCTATTAGAAATGGCATCTTGATTTGAAAGCATCTATCCACCCAGCAACATATGAGTGACTGTAAATTACTTAACACGATCGTAACGCAAAGCCATCTCCCATCTTTGAGAATAACATGTAAGCAATCGAAACTGTTCACTACGACAACAAGTCTCAGAGAAATCAAGAGTAATCAGAAATTACAGACGTCGCAAAGTTCTGTAATATTATAAAAGTTATAGAATTTCCACGACAAATTTTGTGGAATCCCAATATATAGCCACTGTCTTGTACCAAAATGTGAGCCAAATCAGACCCCCGTCTTGTCAACAGCTTTTGCATTCGGTGACTGATCTAGGCTGGATGTGTTGCCACACTGCCATGTAAGAAAATCCGTAAATCGCCACACCAATTCCACCAAACAGTAAAGCACGCTCTAATACACGGGCACATCAGATCCTTGACTTAGGCGAATACAGGCCTACCAACAATCTGATATGTAAGATGGCATCGTTCAGTGAACAGAACCGGTATCGATGACCAATGGGATATATAAGAAGCTTTGATAACAGGTCTGTCTTCCAGGATCGAGAGCTGACTCGATCTCCGGCGATCAATGATCAACAATCTTGTTGGCGCCCAACAGATTTAGCCAAACATTATATGCTTGATCAAGCAAAGCAATCAAAAGAATAATTAAACCACTCCTCAGTTTGACATCGTCCTTGGTAAATCAAAGCATCATTATTATATTCTAACCATTGCCATGTCTACCGATGTGTAGTGTGTGAAAATCCCTCTAGTAATAAGGCCATATGTATAATTTGAAGTTGTTGTTTGTTTGGCTTTCTCTCTGCGAGATGTGTACGTCAGTAGTTAGGATTATACTCATGCATCTGGTCTGGTTATAGTTGCTTGGTCGTTGCTGAGTATCGCCGTGGGTGGGCTGGATCGCGCCAGAGATTTCGTTAAGTGAGCCAGTTATTCACTCACAAATCTATAAGTGATATCATGATCACGTGGCCAGGCAGTGTCTAAACTGCTCTCTCTTGGAGGCTGTTACTGAGGTCAATATACTGATTTTGACTATTGGGTCTAACAATGTGACATGGGAACTCAGCACCGGTTTCCCCGAGCCCGGTACAGAAGCTAGATTGTGATGATTAAAGAAATGCTTGCTTTCATATTGTTGGTTGTTTGTGTCTACAACACATATTTCGACCATTAAGCTCACTGAATTGTGAGAAATTTAGGTAACAAAAAAAGGATGGGTAAGTGAATTAGGCCAAATTCTAAAGCCTGTATATTTGAGGCATTCTACGCCCAGTTATGTAACCAGGGAAGTTTCATGTTGCCACTAAAATAGAACTATTGGAGATTAGACCGGGAATCTCCTTATGTTTTATCCTCTTGGTTGAACATCAAAGCGCAGCGACAAAGGACTTCCGCGCACCTTGAAATAAGCAGTGATGTTAACTGGCACTATGGTATGGCTTCGGGAAAACCTTGATAGCGATCTTTGAGATAAACCATATAAATATTGCGTACACCTCCTTTGTCGATGTGCTTTGATGACATCAAAGCGCATCGGCAAGGGAATTGCACATATGTTGAAATGAGCAGTGATAAACAACCATAACCAGGTGTTTCATCCTCTGGACTGAATGACCACTGTAGAGACATGCTTGGCTACCTTTTCACGTATTGTTGCATTATAAATATTGCTTCAAAGAACTAATGGGATGAAGAACTATAAGCGGTCCAGGCCCATGAAACCAGATGGTATATTCCGTCATGCGACATATAGCGTTCAATGTAGCTCCGGTGCCACGCTGCTCCCTTAATTCCTCCTCGGAATTCGACGAGCACACGAGGTACTCGCCTGCTCGGTGCTGGTTAGCTAGTTGGGGTGGCGAGAGGAGCATGCGGGCGACGAGCGACCACAGAGACCGACCATGAAGGTCAGTGGAACGTTCACGTTCCAGTGGGGCCGGGCGACCATTGCCGCCTGTGGTGAACACCACCATATCATCCCGACTATTGGTGTAACCGGCTTGTCTCTACATGTTGGGTTATTATTTTACCTAATTTGGAATTTGCATTACTGCCAGCGAGTCGAAAGCTGGCTTTTGGCAAAAAGGTATTGCTGAGTTAACAAGTATGAATCGTTACACGCAGTATAAAGGAGTGACGTCTTAGCGCCGTCTGTATCGTATCTCGCCAAATTATTATTTATAATAATAATGCTGGGCCGCTGTCACAAGGAAATGCCTACTATGTTATAGCAGAGGAGGAGTTACGGCCAAGACAGCATTCCTTATCGAGAATAATGCCTAAGTGTGTTTAATCTACATTGGAATTATTTAGTGAGGGATGCACGCTGTTTTACATGGAGGCGAAGCGCCGGCTTCAACAGAATCTGGTACTGTCGCCAATTGAGCTAGTCGCTTGTTTAGTCGATGCCGCATTATTTTGACGGTCCTTATTGAGGAGCTAGCCTAACCTTCAATTATTAACACATATGGGTTTATGCCTTAAACGGCTTACACCTACTTAACTTTAGGGGTAGGTTTCCTTCCTGGCAGATGAGCCCAGGTAGCCATCACAGCACATATTCATTGGACTACTACCTCAGGACGACGGTGCGCACATGTTGCCGGGTGACGAATCCGAAGCCGATGGGTGATTTCTAACCATGTGTCAGCACAACCACGAGTAACAAGACATGGACAGAAAACTCACAAAAGCATTGTGCAAGCAACGTATCTAGTTATGGCGAAGGCTGAAGAAGCAGGTGGCGGACATTGGTGACCTTCCAAGAAGGCGTGGAGAGCTGATTGGCTTCTCCCAGTCACCATGGAGTTAGTCCGTGAATTGTGTATTCAGCCATCGCCAAGCATGTCGAGAACGAACCATATGAGATTCATTCTCTTGAGCTAACATTTAAACTGTGTTAGGCATTAGGCTTATATCAATGCCCCGCTGTCAACTGCTAGGACGTACCTACTATAATTATTGTTGGCGCAGTGAACCCTACTTTGGCTTAAAGACTAGCTAATGGTACCGGTCAAGGTACAGGGGAAGTGTGTGAAGCATCGCCGTTTCGATTCTCGTAATCGAGAAACCTCTGCGATTTATTGGGTCGACGCTAACCAAACCGGCAGAGTGGACTACCAGACAATTAGTTGGCCATGTGGCCAGAGAGTCGTAGAAGAGACAGCCACTCTAGAACTAATTTAGGAGGCCTTAAAGTTGGCAGCCAATTATGGAAAAGCCGGTCTGTTTATGTAACTTGGCAGCAGCGCCGGGAAAGTGGTTTTACAATAAAACACCACTCCTTCATTTGAGCAGTCGTCCCTATCTACTCTATCCAACAAAATAGCTGAGCTTAATACTAGTTAGGATTATTCGCAGTAATTCGAGCCCATGGGCGCAGGCACGAGAGACGACTCTAGTGAAAAAGTCTTGCAGTATTTAAGAAAGTAAGTGTTGCAGTTAGTGAAGCTGTATAAGTTTAGGCGTCTGCGCGGTTTTAAGAAAATTAATATAACTATCTAACCTCGCGAAAAAGTAACAGTATCTAAAAACGGCGCTTCGCCGCTTTACAGTTTCAAAAACATAATAAAGTCAAGCTGACCTACTGCGCTTACTTGTAATCAGCGCTACAGAAAATAATATAACTACAGTACAATAAAAATGGGCGTCTATTGCTCATCAGCGCAATGTTAGTTTCCACAGCACAATAAGTCTTGTTGGCCCATGTTAGTCATCAGCGCATGTTGACATCTGTTGGCGAAGTTTGTTGTTGGTGCCTGTTAGTCATCAGTCCATGGTGGCGTCTGTTGGCAGGTGAGGTTCTTTGGAATCATTGCAGTGTTTCGAAGTCGTTGGCGCTTCATAGTCATTGGCACCAACTAAAACACAAGTAGTATAACAGTCTAATTTTCTGCGGAGTTGAAGCACACGAAACTTGGTGCGGAAGTGAAGTTGCCTCTATAGGCCAAATAGGCTGAGTTAAAGTTTTACAGCACAAGACGATCCGTGTCGCTTAGCTCAGCGACGCTGAAGGCAATGTTCACAGTCAGAAACAAAAGTTCAAAACATGATGATGCGCTAGATACGTGCTAATTTTAATCTCCACTGGTTGGCATGGGATGGCATGTTTGGCGAGACATCAATACAGGCCAATCGTTTCACATATTGATTTTGGTTGTTAAAGGGCAAAACGGCCCAGGAATTCAACCTTCTTTTGAAAGATATGGCACCTCTAGGGTTTGAGCTTTAAGTTAGCGTTACGAAACCGCTCCAACACATCGTCCATATTGGCCAAGGTTTGCTCAAACGAAGAGCCAAAAACAATTATGTCGTCCAGATAGCATAAGCAGATTTGTCATTGTAATTTGGTCAATACCTTGCTAGTGTTGCAAACCCATAAAGGACACCGTGTGTGTGTGTGGTGTCATATTGGTCAGCCGTTTTGCTAATGAGAACGTTGGTTCAGTGGAGGCTGCAGCGCCAACCACTGCTGTTATACACAGGAAAGGGGGGGGGGTGTTGTTGTAGCATTGGCGGGAACAGCCGTTGCTGAAGAAGCAGCAGGTGTCGGTACTTTTGGCGCAGTGTGTGTCGCAGGTACCGGTGTGGGCGAAACCATAGGTGTGTGTGGGTGAGGGTGAGTGGATTAAGTCGTGTCTGGTGATCTTGTTACTTCTGATTGTTGTTGGCCGATGGCCTGTATTTAGCCAGGCCAAGCAGATGGGCACTGAGTTGACTCTTTGTCCGGTGTCCGGTATGGCCTGGTGGGGGCAGCTTAGAGGGGCCGGTTAGTGGTGCGTCTGTTGTTCTGTGCAGCTACTGTGGCGGATAACGTGGTCAGAAGGTTGGTAAGAGACGCCATCTGTGATGTTATCTCCTCCAACCATGCATTAGTCTTTTCGGGGGTAGCCATTGGTGTTGTTATGGCCAGGGCCATTGTTGGTGTCCCCACGATGGGACTGACCCTGCCTCTGCCTTTGGAGGCCTGTTGTTGATTTTGTCCACGATCTGGTGGGTGTTGCTGGTGGACCAGTGTTTCTGTGGGTGCTGCTGATGGTGACATGGTGGATGAAGGGTGTGTAGATGTGGTGTACTCTACCTCATTGTGACTGGGTGGGTTTGGCATGGCACGTTCTTCCCCCACTCTAGGAGGTTTTCAATGCGAACGGTTGATGCAGTGTGGGACTGCAAACTGCTATATTCCATAAAGAACAACTTCTCTTTTAAGGCAGGCTCTGTGCTTCGGGTGTTGATAAAAGTGTCTAGCTGGAGGTGAGTGACTCCATCCATGTTGGTATTAGGATATGCCCATGTTACGAGGCACCGTATCCTGCTGGAGAGTTCTGGAAGAGTTTCATTGGGCCACCTACGCAGGTTTTTCAGCTGTATCCAACTCGTCTCTCACAAGGCGGTGTCACGAAAACGCTCAGATAAGGTGCACTCTAGCGCGGTGTAGGTGGGCGAGATTTCTGATCCAAGGTCGTCCAAGCCCTACAGTGCCTTACCCGACAGCTTGGCAGCCATGTGCTCCACCAATTGGTTCAGCTGATAATTTCAAATTAGCACCGCTAATTCTCCCAGTCATCTTCCCCACTGAATTCGGGGAGGGGGGGGGGAATAGGGGTGGGGGAAAGAATGACTCGTGTGGTGCTGTGAAAGGGGGGTAATTGGTACAAAGTCTGGCGGTACAGCGGGATGAATGGGCTTGAATGCAAAGGAAGCTGGTGAGTGCATGGGATGGCGTGCTGGTGCGTACAATCTATTGTGCACTTATTCTGGTTGGCACCGTGAACGATATTGGAGTGGTGTATCAGACCTATCATATTCATGGGACGGCATGTTTCATAACATCCCCTAGTGGGCTCTGCCGGTTTGTACGTAGGTATGGGTCTGTGGATAGGCACTACGTCGTGTCGTAGCTGATCGCTTATCCTGTGTGGTGGTTCATTTGGGTGTTGAGTTGGGCGTGCTTGATACGGCGGGGTCCAGATGATCATGGACGATAAGCGGTGTGTGGTGGTGCCATTGTATGTGTTGGCGCTGTTGTGCATGTTGGCGCATGACTTCGCGTAATGCACGGTTTTAAAATAGGTCTGCATCCCTTGATTCATAACATGGCAATGGAGTCAGGCAGATAACTGGTTACAGCGTGTGCTGTCTGCCCATCTAAGTATTCCCTGTCGTGTTCGGGGAAATACTCGCTAAGGTGGCACGGCGGTGGCAATAGTCGTGATGGATGACAGGGAAGGGGTTCTTCACTTTGAGTCCCACATCGGGTGCCACTTGTAGCTCTGGTGCCGTGCTGCTCCCACAATTCCTCCACGGAATCCGACGAGCACGCGAGTTATTTGCCGGTGCTGGTTAGCCTCAGCGACAGAAAGAGGAGTATATGGGCAACCGGCAATCACAGAAACTCGGAGGCCGGTGGAACGTTGATGTTCCAGTGGGGCCGGTCGACCATTGTCGCCTGTGGTGAACACCACCGTATCATCCTGACTTTTGATGTAGCCAGTGTGTCTGCATGGTGGGTTATTGCGTGGCCGCTCGAGCGGTCACGCATATATGTGCTTGTGTCTAGAATTGCCCATAGGTGCGGCCATTTTGCGCAAGGGATTGTGGTCTCCAACCGCTAACTAGAGAGAGAGAGAGAGAGAGAGAGAGAGAGAGAGAGAGAGAGAGAGAGAGAGAGAGAGAGAGATTTCGCGCGTCTTTATTTTTAGATTGTAACCATAGATTTAGGATATATATTGGCTAGATCGCTCATTCGCATACGCTCACTATGGGGGCTGGCGGACTGACTGACTGCCATCTGACGCAGACGATTAGCTGTGTATATAGCCTTCAAAAGTAAGTAAATCTTGTATTGGTAATTGGAATAGAAATTCTGCTTAAATAGCATGCAGAATACGGAACTACAAAACTACGGTAAAAAAAGAATTTGGGGAAATACGGTAATACGGAGAGACGTTAGGAATTACAGAAATGTGTTAAAACCTAACTCATACATTGCTGAAATTCCACATATTTCTGTACATATAAATATATGATAACTTCTATTCATTTTGGAAACTGCTGCCGTAAGCCGTTCCTGCACACGTATAGACAACATTCAGCATTATTGCTAACATAATCTACACAAATCTTTCTTGTACTGGCCGTGAAACAACTAGGCCTTTGAAACCAGCAAGATAATGGTTAAAGCGAGTTTTTCAATATCTCAGTTTCCTCGAAACCCGACACCGTTTGGTATAGAAGACCTCAAAAATAAATTAACACGTTTTCAAAACAAGGTAGAATTTATCTTTTTCTTTGCTAATATAGTAAATTATATACATGTATGAGCTGTACTGTAAAACCGCCGAATCGATGGTATAGAACATCTAAAAAAATAAAATAACATGTTTGCAAACCAAGACAGAATTTCTGTTTTTGTTTTGTGGGTATATTAACTTATTTATGAGCTGTAAAACGTAGCCTAAGCGTTCGAATCACTGGTAATAAGTGAGCACACATTTTAGCAAGAGCGGTCAAATATTGTAGGTCAGCTGATACATATTTTGAAACTAAGTTGAGTGGATGCTGTTGCTGCTTACGGCTGCAACATCAACCAGTCAAATTAGTTTCTAAATATTAAACAGCATGTTTATTAAATAGCAAACACATACAGTTCTTACAAGATGTTGGACTATTAAGAGTTAAAGACTGGCCAAATACAAGCATTTATGACGTAATGGGTATGATGTCAGCATGCATGTCACTTAGTTGGTTATGACGTCATATGACGTTATATAATCGATTGATAAACTTGGAAAGGTCCATTGAAGATGGACTATGAGTTGTAAGAATTGCATGTCTACTATTTAATACATATTCTGTTGAATATTTTGAAACTAATTTGACTGGGTGCTGTTGCTGCCATAGGCAGCAACATCACCCAGTTAAATTAGTTTCAAAATATTCAACGGGTTACCTGTATAGATTTCAGGAAATTGATAGTTATGGCATCCATGGATCGGTCGATCCCAACACTGCGAAGTGTGGGTGGAGGATAGCTAGAAGTGGGCGGGGCATAGCCAAAACGGGAAAGGTCCATTGCCTATAGGCGCTGCCATTTTGCGCAATGGATTGTGAGCAATGTCAAGTTGCATGCCAGGAGGGGACAGTTTTTGATAATTTACCACTGGAATGACTCTCGAGACACTCATTCCAGATTCTGGTGGCAAATCTGCAAAAAACAGCCTTCTCTTGGCCTGCAAAAGGACATTCAATGTCTAAATATTTTAACATTCTTTACCAAATTTAGACAGTAAATGTTTAATATATTATGACGTCAATACCAGGTACTGTGTCTGTTTCATTTTTCCCTTATGTATTATAGCATAAAACACTAGGCTAAATATTCGAGATAGTCCATTGTTATGTCTTGTAGAGCGTCGGGGCAATGATTTTAATATCGTAGACACATTTTACTAGTCACAATATGTGTGGTAAATTTTCAAAGTAAAACATTTATAATAATATTGTAGAGCATGAAAAAGTAGACAAAATTCGCTAAAAATAATGTATGTATGACTTTCATTAGTAATTTATTGTCCTTAATCCTTCACTGGGAAAAGAACTCTGCATGTAATTATTTGGCACTATGGATAGATAACTGATGTTCTGAATTTCCAGTCAAAACGGCTGTCAATAACATTGCAGCAGATGGTTTAGATACAGAAATCAACAGAAAGGGTATGAATGTGCTAAGTTAGTAATGTCTGCAATGTGTTCAGTCCAAAAATTCCACCCATATGGTTAGATATGTATTTGAATATGCTAATGGAGTATTGAGTTTAAAACGTTTTCCATGAAGTAATCTAATTCGTTGTACACAATTTCATACTGAAAATCAGCTGAAATTTTAGCCAATTCACATTCTTCACTGCCCTATTGTCTGTAGGTTATACTCGGCTCCAGACTTTCATCCACATAGACTTGAGTTTGATTATGCTAGCTATATAAAAAGATTTCTAGATGAAGCAATTTCATAGTATGCAAATCCATACTGAAAACTTGTGAAAATTGTATCTGATTCATGCTTTTCAGTGCCCTACTGTCTGTAATATATTCGGCCCAAGTATTTCAGACACATACTATTGCCAATTCAAAAGAAATTCTATAGCGAAGTAATTTGTCAGATCCACGGCTTTCAGTATGCTACTGTCTGCAATAGATTCTGTCCCAGAATTCCACTGATGTGTTTAGATAGGTATATAAATGCACTTTTAAAATGTCGAGTTTAAAAATAGTCTACCATAGAGTAATCTCGCAATATGTAATTTAGTTGCGTCCAACAGTTATCAGATGTCAAAAATGTACTATTTTAAGTACCAATATCTGCATAATCTGTTTTCACTCTGCTTTCAAACGTATTTACATATATAACTCTTTATAGTGTTGTACGGAATATTGCACGATTCTACCACCAAGTAATTTCATAGTATGTAGTTATATAATCGACATATGCCACGGTTGTAAGATAGTTGGTTCACATTCATCACATTCACCACATTCCGATAGCTGTTGATATGTCCTGGCATATTGCATGTAATAGCTTCGACCCCAAAATGACAGCCATATGTTTACATATCTATATGAATACGTTAATGAAGTATTGAGTTTAAAAGATTTATACCATGAAGTAATTTCGTAGTACACAATTTAATCTAAAAGCTCCGACGGCAGCTCTAGACAAATTCGATGCCTGCCACCGCAAACACCTATGCACCATCACTGGGCACCGATGGCCAGACAGCATAATTTCCACAGATGCACTATGCAAGATGTGGAATACGTCGCCGCTGTCTGTAAAAATTACCCAGCAAAGATGGTCCATGTTTGGCCATGTTCTAAGGATGCCAAAAGAGACACGTGCACAGAAAGCCTTCGAATTCGTCCTACTCGGAGCCAGCAAATACAAAGCCAGGAGATGACGCCACTGCATAAATCTGCTACGCGTGCTACGAGGTGACCTCAAGAAAGCAGGACTTTTTTACACCCAATTCAAAAAATCGACTTGAGGAAGCTAAGGACTTCGGCTGAGGATAAGACACATTTGGGAAAAGCGAAGAAGAACTGATTGCAGCTGTAGGATATTTCTGCTACTACAGCCACAGAATACAGTAATCATACACAATTTTTACCATGAAGTAATTTCGTAGTACACAATTTCATACCGAAAATTTGCTAAATCTCCGGTGATTCACAGTTTAATGTATGTATATATTGCATTACAAATAGATGTGCGGAAAACCACCATGGTCTATATTGTACCAATAGTATTCTATTACAAGTCAATTGTGTGTGGAATGACATTAGTCTATATTATACCACATACAATGCTACAGGTTTATATTATCACTGTTAGGCAGCGGGTCGAACAACACCAGTCTATACGTTTGCACTACATACACTATGAAAAATTATGACTGTATATAATACGACCCATATCTTTACTTTTCGGAATCGCTGTGACCCATCTGTTTAAACAGCAATCTAAGTAAAAAGTAAATTCAGCCAAAATTTCCTCTCAGCTGTAAACAATATGATATCATATCATCGCTAGCTATATTCATAATTAAATCAAATTCTACAATGAAATAGTGCCATAGTTCGTAATTCCATACAAAGAATTGGCTTAAATTTTGACAGATCAGTGATTTTCAGTACCATACTGTCTGCAATAGTTGAGGCCCCTATTCCGTTCTAAATTCATACATATGGTCGGATCGGTATATGAATACGCTAATAAAGTATCAAGCTTAAAAATGTCTACCATGAAGTAATTTCATAGTACACAATTCCATGGCAAAAATCTGCACAAGTTTTGGCAGATCCACGGTTTTCGGTAGGCTACTGTCTGTAATAGGTTCGTCCCCAAAATGTCAGATAGATATAAGAATAAGCAAATAAAATATTGATTTCTAACAATTCCACCATAAAATAATTTTATAATACACAACTTAGTAACGACCAAAAGTTGTCAGATGCTAATAACTTACGTACCGATATCTATGTACTCTGTTTGTAACCACTTTTCGAACATCTAGCCATACAGAACTCAATATCTATTATTATGTACTAGTGCTGTACGAAATATTGCACGATTCTAATATCAAATAATATCATAATTCCCAAGTATGTCCATGGGGTTAATTATTCGCAATATGTCCCCAATTAAAGATAGTTGGTTCACATTAGTCACAATCGGATAGATGTCAGTATGTCCTGGCATATCGCTTGTAATAGGTTCGGCCCCAGAATTTCACCCATATGTTTAGCTAGATATATATGAATGCGCTAATAAAATATAGAATTTTAACAATTTCTACAATGGAGTAATTTCGAAACATGCAATTTAGTCACAACTTACAGTTTTCAATTTACTATATATTCTGTATCAGAATCTCTGTACTCGGTTTATAACCAGGCTTTCGAACATAATACCATCTAGAACTCACTAGATATTGCACGATTCTATTATCAAATATTTCTTGTAATATTGTGAAAATCTTTCTATATATCCTATACTTTAGCTCCGGGTGGAATCTGAATTATCAAACAAAACCCCCAGAATTTACACATATCGTCAACAAGATGGATGGAAAGATGGCCGGACGGCCCCAAAATATAATCTGCTTCTTCCAATAGCCCATAGCTAATCCTATCCATGGCTGATGTCATTACAGCCATCTTAAACATATGACACTACCAAGAAACTATCATTATCACGATCGCAATCACCATCAGCACCACATGGCACAGGTAAGAAACTGTAAATGATAGTAAGAACCAATGTAACATTGAATCTTAATATAACAAGATAAAGACACTTCTCTCTGTCCTGCAAAAATGTTGTCAATTTATCACATTGTCTAATGGCTATGTCTTTATGGTGCATTGACTTTAACTCGAATCCCATGTCTTCTTATTGCGTGCCCGCTCCAGCGGGCACGCTTCTATTTATTGCTGGCTAGAATTGCCTATAGGCGCGGACATTTCGCGCAGGGGATTGTGGGGCTGTGTCTCACGAGATCTCCATTGATACGAGATCTAATAGTTCTCAGCGCGAAGACACGGCTCTATTTTTAGATTGCTGGATATCTCATAATTATTATCTTCATGCACGTGATTCATGGCGAGTTCTCTTATTTGTTCGGGTCCGACTGTAATAGAGTTTGCGCGCCGATGACCGCTTAATTATTTTAATAAACAGCCAACGGAACTTATATGCCCACTTTAGCACTCTATCAAACTGACCACAAATGGCATCTTGCGGTGATCGTGAGAAATGTCCATTTGCATTAGCTACTCACCGGAGAACTTGTTTTGAAAGTTTACCACTGGAATGACTGGTTGGATAACCTAGAATTCCAGTAGTAAATTGCAAAAGCAAAACCACAATGGTCTCTTGAACGGCAATTAGACATAGGACATTTTCTATGATAATGGATTTTTCTGTATATGACGTCATAATTATTTAGGTCCGATGTAGCTGGACGTCACAATCAAAATGTGTAATGAATGGCGTATCTAGCTCCACCAGGAACATTGAATAGCCAGTCAAGTATGCGAATTGCACGTCTTTACTATTTAATCAACATGCTGTTGAATATTTTGAAACTAATTTAACTAGACGCTGTTCGAATTGTATGTCTTTGCTATTTATTCAACAGTCATTTTCTATGATAATGGCTGGGTCCGATCTAAAACTGAAGGATATGACGTCAAAATCAATTACTTCATGTACAGGCTGACGTCACAATCCAAAATGTGTAAATGAATGGCGTATCGAGCTCAGTCATGAACATTGAATAGTCCGGCAAGTGTACGAATTGTATGTCTTTACTGTTTAATCAACATAGTGTTGAATATTTTGAAACTAATTTGACCTGGCATTGTTGCGGCCAGAGGCAGCACACCTCTAAAAACACCCAGTCAAATTAGTTTCAATATAGTCATCAGCTTACCTGTATAGTTACCTTGAAATTGGAAGTCTGGGAATTCATTACTCAGCATATATATATATATATATATATATATACATCGATTCCAATACGCAAAAAGGGGTGGAGCTTAGCTAGAAATAGGCGTGGCACACCTAGAAATGGATCTCTCTATTGAAATTGTCATAAGCAAATTGAGCATTACATGGCTAATACCACTTGGTAATGCGTGGCCCACACACTATGGACCACTTGTATTAAGAGACCACCCATATTCATAGGTCACATATTTTAACAAGGCCAATCATAGATTGTTGCCCTGAATACAATGTACTCGTCCTCTGACAGAGGGAGGATAATTAATACCACTTGCTAATGGACATTTTCATGTCTATCGATCATATTACGTCATATGATGTCATAATCAACGACGTGACGTATAGGATGACCTCATAATCATGACGTCATGACTGACTCAATTTAGTCCGTCTTAAATGCTTAGTAGTCCGACACGTTGTACGAATTGTATGTCTTTGCTATTTACAAAACATGCTGGTGAATATTTTGAAACTAATTTGACTCGGCGATGTTACTGCCACAAGCAGCAACAGCACCCCGTCAAATTGGGTTAAAAAAAGTCAACACCTTACCTGTATAGTTTTCTGGAAATTGATAGTCAAGAAGCTCAGAGATCCATCGATATCAACACGAGCGCGGTATTAATGTATTAATATACCGTCCGGATTCAGTGGCCTATGGAAGTCATTTCAAGCAACCGCCATCAAGATGTGACTTACTTCACTTGGGCGGAATTGTGTGTTTTTCTAACAAAATCCTTTAGAATGTTTAACACCGAAATTTCAATATATCAGGTAAAGACAACTATACGAATATCTTTTTAATACTTTGACTGGCAGCCCACCCCACCCTACCCACCTATCTGTTGCTATCATAGACCTGCATTAAGTATTGCAGCGACAACGGCTGCCCATGTAAGCCTATCATCTTCTCTTAATGCATTTTAACCCTTTCATGAGGAGGCCGCCAAAACCGTCCTCTACAGTGATCTTGAGGATGTTACTTTGCAGGTCAAGAGATCGTTTTTGAAAATTCACCACTGAAATGACTGGCTCGACGCATTCATAGATATTTTAAATAATCACGCTCCTATTATCGAACGTAGAGTCAAACGTTTCTGCCAGCCTGGGTGGATAAACGATGACATTTTAAAAGCAATTAAAGACAGAGATTACTATAAAAGGGTTAAGAACATGATTAAATACAAAGAGTTTAAACATAAAGTAATGTCGTTAATTGAACGTGCTAAGCAAAACTACTTCAGCACAGCGTTGGTTGAAAATAAAAAGAATCCTTCGAATATATGGAACATTATGAAAAGCATCAATCCAAAAGCGAACAAAATGCCATTGGTTTTGCACGATATTGACGGAAATGAAATTAGAGACATGGAAAAACACTGCGAAATGTTTAATCAATATTTCACTACTGTTGCCGTTAATCTAGCAAATTCCATAAATACACACTCCCACGCAATATCAAATGACCTTAAAACGTACGTTAGAAATAAAGTCCCAAGCGAAATTAAATTCAAAATCCCGAGAATAACAGTAAATTACGTCTACGATGAACTTAGCCGCCTAAAAACAAATAAGTCTGCCGGTTTTGACGGGCTGAATGCACATTTCCTCAAATTAGCAGCACCAGTCATAGCGCCATCAATAACACGTATTATTAATATAAGCATCGATAAGGGCGTGTTTCCGACAGTGTGGAAGTGCGCAAAGGTAAAACCGTTATTCAAATCAGACAACAAAGGAGATATTAATAATTATAGACCCATATCTATTTTACCGATTCTGTCCAAAATTATTGAACGACATGTTCACAATCATTTGTACAAATTCCTAAGTAATTATGATTTACTGAATGACGCGCAGTCAGGATTCAGGCCGAAACATTCATGCGAGACTGCATTACTTAAATTAGTAGAAAAATGGCGATTTGCAATAGATAATGGCGAGTTTGTAGGCGCTATTTTAATAGATTTTAAGAAAGCATTCGACTTAGTTAATCATAGTATATTGTTAGAAAAGTTAGGCATTTATAAATTTGATTCATTAACGCTAAAGTGGTTTTCATCTTATTTAGAAAATAGATATCAGTATGTGGCCATTTCTGATAAGGTGTCTGATCATTTACCGGTAAGTGTAGGTGTACCGCAAGGTTCGGTGTTGGGACCACTCTTGTTTATATTATATGTAAACGATCTTCATATGGGTGTAAATAGTAACATTGACATGTATTGTGATGATACGACTATGCACTGTAATTTTGACAGTTTGCCAAAGATAAAAGAACAACTAACTTATGATATGGCTTTGATACAGAATTGGTGTCAAAATAATAAAATGGTTGTAAATACGGAGAAAACTAAACTATTAATCATAAGCAGTGCAAACAAACGAAAGCAGATTAACCATGAAGAAATGAAGATACCGATGTATAATGGCGAGTTAGAAATAGTAAACGAAGCAAAACTTTTAGGCTTATATATTAATGACAACCTTTCATGGCAACAGCACATTAGCAAAATTTGTAACAAGATCGCTTCACTTATTTATATGCTAAAGAAAAATAAGAAATATATGAATGTTGGAGAACGAAACCTGTTTTATAAGGCATATATCCTCTCCCATATAGATTACTGTTGTCTTGTGTATTATGCCGGTACGCCTACATTGCTAAATAAGCTTGAAAAATTACAAAAACGTGCAGCTAGAATAATATTAGAAGTACCCTATAGGACCCCATCACAAGAAATGTACGAAACATTGAACTGGACAACATTAACTCGGAGAATGTCAATTAAGACCAATATCATGACATATAAATCATTAAACGGCCTTGCACCTATCTACATGAAAGACATGTTTACGTTGGTAGAAGACACGCATTCTCGACATTTACGGTCGAAGACGAACAGTCTATTAAAGCCCCCAAAAATAAGAACAGATTACGGGAGGTACAGTTTCACATACATGGCAACGCAAATGTGGAATTCTGTACCAATAAATACTAAGCATTCGTCAACACTTAGGTCATTCACATCAAACATACAAGATAGATGAACATCTAATAATAATAATAAAAATAATAATAATAATAATAATAATAATAACAATAATAATAATAATAATAATAATAATAATAATAATAATAATAATCATCTGTTCTTCTTCGTTTCATTGCCACATCCGCCTTCGAGACAAAGTTTTGGTCATCTGAAGAGACGAAAACGCTTTGGGATTCACAATGGTCTTAGACACGTGCCAGGCTTTCCTTTGGGACAATTATAATACGATAATTAAGGGCTAGGATGAAAGAAAAAAAAAAAAATGACTTACTATTACAATCGCTACTACTACTACTGCTACTGCTACTGCTACTGCTACTACTGCTACTGCTGCTACTACCACCGCTGCCGGCGCCGCTGCCGCCGCCGCCAAACGCCGCCGCCGTTGTTGCTGCTGCTACTACTACCACTGCTACTACTACTGCTACTACTACTGCTACTACTACTACTACTACTACTACTACTACTACTACTACTACTACTACTACTACTACTACCACTACTACTACTACTACTACCGAATCATAGAATTATGAATATTACACACATGTAATTATTACTGTACTGCAAATACTCTACCACCACAGTCGTTATGTACATTTATATAAAGTGAACTTGAACATGTATGATTTAATAAATATTCTGTTTAATATTTTGGGGCTAATATGGCTGGAGGCAGATGCTGCCTTAGGTAGCTACAGCGTCCGGTCAAATTAGTTTCCCAAAATATTTTTAACAGCTTACCTGTTACCTTGAAGACTCGCAACTAGTATAAGTCTGCCTGTCTACCTCCCTTCATGTTTGCCTGCCTGCCTGCCTTACTGTATGCCTGCCTGCCCGCCCGCCTGCGTGTCTCAGCGAGTGCGTGCATGCGTGCGTGTAAGTGCAATTATTGTACACATGTCTATTTGTACATACCTGGCGTGTATATAATTATATATTATTGTACATAGTGTATATATGTTTTGAGGGCCTCGGGAACATCAGGCCACTGACGATGTACCCTCTTGAAATAAAGATTATTATTATTATTATTATTAGTAACTCTTCAAAACAGTCGTCTATTGGCCTGAAAATAGGCACTCAATAACCAAATATTGTTTTCCCTCATATTCTTGACTCAATTTAGGTAATACAGGGTTAATAAATTATGAGGACGACGATGATGTACCATGTCTGTTTAACCTTTCCCGTATTGTATCATAGTATGATTCACATTTGTTGCATTCGAGATAGGGTAAAAATTACAGACTTGCTACAGACAGTCTTGAGGCGTACTATGTGTGTGGTAAATTTCAAAAGAAAACATGCATAATAATATTGTAGAGGGCGAAAAAGTAGACAGAGTTCGCTAACAATAATGGATCCATCTAAAAATAAAGGCTTGGCTTCTTCGAAACTACACCTCTAATGTAATGACCGGTCATCTTCTTACGTTATCACAACGACTAGACTGTTAGACAGACTCAACTTCGGATACCAGACAGACCGGGACCAAGTCTATCTCCGTAGCAGACTGTAAAAGCAACACTGGATCGTGAAATCGCTACGTCAATGGCTACTCAATAGGCCCCTACATACGAGATACATTTCTCGATCTCGTATCGAAAGAGAACTCGCGGGATACGAATGAATAATGGATGTGTGATTATCTGTAGTATCCGTTTGTCTTTAATCCATCCGTGGGAATAAATCCATGTAGGGCCAATGCAATTATGTGGCAGTATTGATAGACTACCAATGTTCCAAATTTCCAGTCAAAACTTCTGTCAATAATATTGTAGCAGATTGTTGAATACAGAAATCAACCGAAAGTGTAGGCCTATGCATGTGCTATGTTCAGAAGCTCTACAGGAAATTCGGCCACAGAATTTCAACCATATAGTTAGATAGGTATACCAATACGCTAGTGAATTAATGGATTGAGGGTAAAAAATTTTTTACCATGAAGTAATTTCGTAGTGCACAATTTCATACCGAAAATTTGCTAAATCTCCGGTGATTCACAGTTTTCAGTGCCTATTGTCTGTAGTATGTTTAGCCCCATAATTTCACCTACATAGATTTGAGCCTTAATATACTAGGTATATTCCGAATCTAACAAATTCTAGATGAAATAATTTTATTAGGCAAAAATCGGCTTAAATGTTGGGGTTTTCGTGCTTTTCGGTGCCCTACTGTCTGCATGTAATATGGTCAGCTCCAGAACTTCGCTCACATAGACGTAGAGGGATTTGAATACGATAGTTATATTGGGAATTTAAAAAAATTTGACCATGAAGTAATTTCGTAGTATACGATTTCATCGCGTAAATTCGTTTCAATTTTGGCAGATCTGCGGGTTTTCAATGCCCTACTATTACCTGTCTGCAATATGTTTGGCCACATAATTTCACCGATATGGTTAGATAGCGATATGAACACGCTAATGAATCTTGAGTTTTCTACCATGTAGTAATTTCGGAATATTCAATTTAGTAGCCACGGACAGTTGTCAAATGCCAACAATTTACTATATTCGGTATCAGAATGTCTGTTCTCGATTTGTAATAATTTTTTTGATATATGGATGTATAGAACTCAATATGAGCTAGTGCTTTTGCACAATTCTACCATCAAGTAATCTCATCGTAGGTAGTTACATATTCGCCGTATGGCCCCATTATAATATGGTTGGTTCACATTCACCACATTCAGATAGGTGTCGGTATGTCCTGGCATATCGCTCATAATGGGTTCGGTCCCAGAACGTCACCCATATGTTTAGATAGGTATAGGCATACGCTTACGGAGTAGTGAGATTTAAAACTATCTACCATGAAATAATTTCGGCTCAAATTTAGGCCGATTCATGGTTTTCGTTGCACCCAGTCAAATTAGTTTCAAAATAGTCATCAGCTTACCTGTATAGTTACCTTGAAATTGGAAGTCTGGGAATTCATTATTCAGCGTATATATATACATCGATTCCAATACGCAAAAAGGGGTGGAGCTTAGCTAGAAATAGGCGTGGCATACCTAGAAATGGATCTCTCTATTGAAATTGTAATGAGCAAATTGAGCATTACATGGCTAATACCACTTGGTAATGCGTGGCCCACACAATATGGACCACTTGTATTAAGAGACCACCCATATTTATAGTTCACATATTTTAACAAGTCCAGTCCTAGATTGTAGACCCTTGCCATCATCCTCTGACGGAGCGCGGGTAATTAATACCACTTGTTAATGGGCCTTTTCAGGTTGTCTATCCATCATGTTACGTCGTAATTAATTAAGTGACGCATAGGATAACGTCATAATAATGACGTCATGACTGACTCGATTTAGTTCATCTTAAATGCTTAATAATCTGACACGTTGTACGAATTGTATGTTTTTGTTATTTAATAAAAATGCTGTTGAATATTTTGAAAATAATTTGACTGGCCGCTGTTGCTGCCATAGGCAGCAACAGGACCCAGCCAATTTAGTGTCAAAATATTCCACGGCTTACCTGTATAGTTTTCTTGAAACTTATCGTCTATTAGTTCAGAAATCCATAGATCCCAACTCGAGAGTGGTATGGGTGGAGTTTAGCTAGAGATGGGCTAAACTGGAAAGGTTCATTGTATTAATAAACAACCACAGTTTTCAGTGCCCTATTGTCTGTAGTATGTTCAGCCCCATAATTTACCCCACATAGACTTGAGCTTTAATAAGCTAGTTATATTCCGAATATAACAAATTCTAGATGAAGTAATTTTAATACGCAAAATTTAGCTTAGATGATGGTGTATTCGTGGTTTTGGGTGCCCTACTTTCCGTAATATGGTCGGTTCCAGAACTTCGCTCACATAGACGTATAGGAGTTTGAATATGCTAGTTACATTGGGAATTTAAAAGAATTCGAACGTGAAGTATTTTCGTAGTATGCAATTTCATCGCATACATCTGTTCCAATGTTGGCAGAGCTGTGGTTTTCAATACCCTACCGTCTGCAATATGTGTGGCTACATAATTTCACCCATATTGTTAGATGGGGATATAAATACGCTAATGAATCTTGAGATTTTTATCCACGTAGTAATTTCGTAATATTCAATTTAGTAGTCACGGACAGTTGTCAAATGCCAACAATTTACTATATTCAGTATTAGAATCTCAGTTTGTAATCAATTTTTTACATATAGCTGTGCTTTTGCACGATCCTACCATCAAGTAATTTGGTAATATGTTGTTACATATTCGCCATATGGTCCCATTGTTATATGGTTAGTTCACATTCACCACATTCAGATAGGTGTCGATATGTCCTGACATATCGCTCATAATGGGTTCGGCCCAGAATATCACCCATATGTTTAGAGAGGTATAGGCATAAGCTTACGACGTAGTGAGATTTAAACATTTTGTAACGTAAATAAGCTCAAACTTAGGATAATTCATGGTTTTCATTGCAATATGTTCACACCCAGAATTTCACCCTCAAATACTTATAGGAAATATGCTAGTTGTATTCCGAATTAAAAAAACCCTCTACAGGAACGTAATTTCATAGTACACAATTCAATACCGAAAATTGGCGCAAATTCTGTCAGATCAACGATTTTCTGAACCACACTGTTTGCAATAGGTTCGACCCCAGAAGTTCACCCATATGGTTAGATACGTATATGAATGCGCTAATAAAGTATCAAAGGTTTAAAAAAATGTTTACTATACAGTAATTTCGTCATATGCAATTTAGTAGTGGCACACCATTGTCAAATTCCAATAATGTACTATATTCGGTACCGGATTATCTCTACATGTCTTGTAGCCGGTTTTTGAACATAAGGCCATGTAGAACTCACCATGTTCTCGTGCTGTGCGAAATACTGTAATAATTCTACCACCAAATATTTATTATAGTAATGTGAAAATATTTCTATATATCCCATATTATTAGCCGCGTGTACTGGTAGAACCTGACTTATCAGGCTAATACCCTAACATTTGCACATATGGTCAACAAGATCGTCATCATTGCAACGGTTGAGGCCAATTTTGGCCTTTTTGTCTAGCAAAAATATTTGATTTAATAGTTTGTCACTGTTTCCAGTAAAGATATCGTTTAATAGGTGACATAGATATGATAGCTAAATGAAACAGATCACGATGTTTCCCACTGGGTCTTCAGTCAGAATGTTTTCTGCTATATCATTTTCGTTGGAGAAAACTAGGTTCACGGTATTGGTTCTATCCTAGCCACTTAACTTTGTTGAAAAGGTTATCTGTCGGTACAGATCGGGGTCCTGTATTGCATCAAAAATATACTTGCTTTGTGCATTTCACTAGCATTGCAGTGTATATTTCACCAATATATTTCCGGGTAATAAGCTCTTCACGTCTGTTTAAGAAGGTATCAAGATTTAGGTTTAAAATATTCTTTACAGTGTTTCTTTAATATGTTGAATGGGTGTCAGGGTCTGTACTGCGTCTTGCGCTGATATTCCTTCTTTTGTGTTTATTGTATGCCTTTATATAACTTCATTTTTTCATGAAACAGTTGAGTTTATTCTCAGAATTATAATAACCTCCGGGCACGCTATTTACGATTGATGCCTTGCATCAATATGTGTACTTGTTGTGTATAGTGACTGTACCAGTTCTACATGTATAATTTATTTTGTGTTCTATGTAGGGGCCCACGGTCTAGACATAGTCACTGTCTTTGGTGGAGAACCTGTTGTGCTACTGCAAATTGTATATTATATATAAAATGAATTTGAAGCTCAACTTGAATTATAACCACCTCCGGCCACGCTATCCACCATTGATGCCTTGCATCAATATGTGTACTTGTTATTTTACTTAATTTGGAATTGTATTTCTGCCAGCGAGCCGTTGTTCTTTATGGCATATGCTGAGTTAACATGTATGAATCATTCATAACACGCAATATAAAGAAGTGACGTGTTTGCGCCGTCTCTGTCATATCTCGCCAAAGATAACTAACTTATACTTATTTATACGGTAGAAACCCTGTGAGGGAGGAGTCCAAGCGCGGCTAACTAGTTTAATATAAACTAATACCCCACGTGGGCCAATAAATTGGTGTTGTGAGAGGAAAGTGCCGCGCGTGGGCCTCCGTCACTGGAAAGTGCTGCTACGCCTAGTACAGTCTATTATTGGTAACTCCCCCAGCTTTTTACACTGGTACCCATTTATACTCCTGGGTGGAGCGAGGCAACGAGGAGTGAAGGGGATTACCTCTGTTTCTAATGATCGGCAGTTGGCCGAACAGAGACAGGATCCCGGGGTCGCCTGTTTCACAGCTCTGCTCGTTACTGAGCTATCGCCTCCTCTTGAAGAATACTGGTGGTGGGGTGGGGGTGTGGTGGTGGTGGTGGTGCGTGTGAATACTTCCAGAGCGAGTCCTTTTACACTGCATGGTGACCAATCAACAGTCACCATAGCAAAGCTCAACCAATCATCGCGCACTTCGTGGCAGGGATAGCATGGGGCGAACACGTGTTTATGACGTCACGCTACCTTCACCCTACCAGCACATGCGCGATGGCAATCTAACCAACTTAGAAAGAAGTAATAAGACCAATTCCCATTTGACTGATATCGCTGCTAATCCAGAACCGATTTCAAATCTGGAGAGATTCGTTTTTCTCACCAAGAAACAGTTGAGTTTATTCTCAGAATTATAATAACCTCCGGGCACGCTATTTACGATTGATGCCTTGCATCAATATGTGTACTTGTTGTGTATAGTGACTGTACCAGTTCTACATGTATAATTTATTTTGTGTTCTATGTAGGGGCCCACGGTCTAGACATAGTCACTGTCTTTGGTGGAGAACCTGTTGTGCTACTGCAAATTGTATATTATATATAAAATGAATTTGAAGCTCAACTTGAATTATAACCACCTCCGGCCACGCTATCCACCATTGATGCCTTGCATCAATATGTGTACTTGTTATTTTACTTAATTTGGAATTGTATTTCTGCCAGCGAGCCGTTGTTCTTTATGGCATATGCTGAGTTAACATGTATGAATCATTCATAACACGCAATATAAAGAAGTGACGTGTTTGCGCCGTCTCTGTCATATCTCGCCAAAGATAACTAACTTATACTTATTTATACGGTAGAAACCCTGTGAGGGAGGAGTCCAAGCGCGGCTAACTAGTTTAATATAAACTAATACCCCACGTGGGCCAATAAATTGGTGTTGTGAGAGGAAAGTGCCGCGCGTGGGCCTCCGTCACTGGAAAGTGCTGCTACGCCTAGTACAGTCTATTATTGGTAACTCCCCCAGCTTTTTACACTGGTACCCATTTATACTCCTGGGTGGAGCGAGGCAACGAGGAGTGAAGGGGATTACCTCTGTTTCTAATGATCGGCAGTTGGCCGAACAGAGACAGGATCCCGGGGTCGCCTGTTTCACAGCTCTGCTCGTTACTGAGCTATCGCCTCCTCTTGAAGAATACTGGTGGTGGGGTGGGGGTGTGGTGGTGGTGGTGGTGCGTGTGAATACTTCCAGAGCGAGTCCTTTTACACTGCATGGTGACCAATCAACAGTCACCATAGCAAAGCTCAACCAATCATCGCGCACTTCGTGGCAGGGATAGCATGGGGCGAACACGTGTTTATGACGTCACGCTACCTTCACCCTACCAGCACATGCGCGATGGCAATCTAACCAACTTAGAAAGAAGTAATAAGACCAATTCCCATTTGACTGATATCGCTGCTAATCCGGAACCGATTTCAAATCTGGAGAGATTCGTTTTTCTCACCAAGATAGGTAGAAAGGGCCAAGTATTAGGAATTCCCCCAAAATACCGGCAACAATATACAAAGGAATGCCATTTCCCATACTCTCTGCATAGCGTGGGCGAGTATCTCGTATTGGCGGGTATGAGCAGTAGGCGTTCTCATGGTCTATTTATTTGGGCTCTTCTGTGGAACCAACGGGGATGGGCCGGAGCATTCTAGACAGGGTCGTTCCGTACCTGGTAACCTGGGTCCGGTTCATACCCAACTGGGCGAAGCTCCCTCCCGTATGCGCTGACCTATAAAACCAACGGAGTTGGGGGCTGGAGCATCTCAAAACTGGGTCATTCCGTACCAGGGTAACACGGGCCAGTTCGTACCTTATTGAGTGATCCACGCTACATCAACTCACTGTTTGACGGAATCTATTGAAGACCATCATGTTCTTTAAAAGAATTGGTGGACTGTAGGAAAGGAGTGAAAACATGGATCGTTGTGCATGGGATCTAGTGAGTGAGTGAGCGAGTGAGCGAGCGAGTGAGTGAGTGAGCGAGCGAATGGGTTGGTGGGCGGGTGGCTGGGTGGGTAGGTGGGTGGGTGGGTGGGTGGGTGGGCGGGCGGGCGGGCGGGCGGGCGGGCGAGCGAGCGAGCGAGCGAGCGAGCGAGAGAGCGAGAGCGAGAGCGAGAGAGCGAGAGAGAGAGAGAGAGAGAGAGAGAGAGAGAGAGAGAGAGAGAGAGAGAGAGAGAGAGAGAGAGAGAGATTTGTGAATTTACGGAAGGTGAAGGGGTAGAGTCATCTTGCCCCATACACGAAGTCACTGACTGTAGACCTGGTTCCGCGTGGAATTGTCTGGCAACACGCTCACATAAAACTAAAGTGATGAAATAGTCTAGCTGAATTCCACCGGAACACTTCGCCTACCGGTCGTTCTTCCGGTATACTCCGTTGTTGTTCAAACGAGAAATTGCTTCAAAATAGCATAGTTAATATTTTCCACTTGTAGATGCTTAAATTGTGTGTCTCAATGCAATGAAAGGGAATAGTTTTTAACATATTCAGTCTATATAAATAAATATAATCTTTGGTTGTGAAGTTGAATTAATGGATATGTGTCTCTAATTCAATTTCACAACTTTGAAAATTATATTAATTAATACAGAATCAAATCATGTTTTATTTAGTTTCATGACATCGAACCTTTAGAAGTACATACTTTTAGCAATTTTATTTTCTCAAGCATTCCAATGTGAATGTGGGCCTATATGTCGTTTTTGCAGAACCCATATCATGCAAGATGACCACCAGATACATCATCCAATACGCCCGCTGTATAGAAGTGCTGAAGGATCATACGATTATTCCAGACAAGTTTTGGCAGGGCTGTTATGTATTCCTATCTATTTCACGGGCATTACGGAACTCTTTGTGTAGATGTTCTGAAGCCAAGAAAGTTGGACTGAAATAAGACAGTACTCAAGAAGGGTTCTTCTAACCAAGTTTGGTTAGCATCGGGAGATTTTAAAAGGAGGTGTAACGTTTTGAAACATTTCAGAAAAATCTCGGAAATCCAAGATGGCTACCGAAGAAAGTAGCCCATTTGAATTCCTATACAGAGTTTCCGAACGTTAGACCATATGTTGATTCCAGCCGAACTTTCTTGAAATCTCAAAGGTTGATGGATGAACGACGGATGATAATGGACAGATGACAGACAGATAGACTGACAGAAAACAGACGGGCTCTCTGCGATATGCTCCAGTGAGCTAATAATGTATAGGTCTATATTTCCACCTATATTGAAACTTACATGCTTTGATGTAGATCCCGATTTTAGATTATTCTCTCAATATATATCCGAATCAAATGTGGCCGTTTAATAACAGTGACTGATTGGCTTAGAAATAGGTTAACTATGCTGGAGGAGGGTTATTGTCTGTCTATAGCTAGCGGCTAATGTAGCCATAACGCTACAGTCATGATTATCCTAGCCTGGTAATTGCACATGGATGCTCTTCATGGCACATGATACTTAAATGAACCGCTGAAGTAATTATAATTCTTCTACCATTCGAAGGAATATGAGGCACTGAATATACGCCAGGGGTGGATTTTCTAAAGCTTTTAAAGCCAAAAAACCCTTATTTGAGCAAATTTTCATAGCAGCCAAGTTTTAACGCTATTAAACTTTACAAAGTCCCAGATTCGGATAATGATTGCATATTGGTATAGCCCTCAGATATAGGTCAGATTGATTTAAGCTGGTTATTTTCCATCCCCTTTGAAACTGATTATATCCTGGAATGTCATAGATTGCGTGGACTGCAAGACATTGGAGCCGATATATCTTGCAGTCGTTATGCTAATGCACACCATATATTATCATGTTCTGCCTCAATAATACTAGAAGTAAAGACCGTTCCTGTTAGGATACATTCGAAGAAATCTCGAAATCATCATCAATAATTCATAACCAATCACTAGTAGTCTCACAGTGCATTGAGTCCGTCTTCGATGCAATTAACATCGAAGTCAAAGGTACTCAATTTCACAAACACACACATGCTAGGCGCGGATGAATACGAAACTAATAGAATTGCAGCATGTCTCTGTTATATGTAACGACAACTCCCAGGCAGATTAGTTTTAAAATATTCAGTAAAAAACGTATTATATCATAACATATGTTCCGCGTTTGCTCATCCTGTTCGGAGTGTTATGTAATGGGGATAGCTGGATGCATATGTATGGTTTATTAAATGTTCACATTTTCTTCGGCGTGTTCGAGATGGTGGCAATAGAAAGGTAGACATTCATAATTAGAGGCAGCGTATTCCAATGCGATGCTGTTGACGCGTAGAAATATACTCATCGTGGTGAACTCATTAGATGAGTAAACCACTTGAAATATTAAGTACCGTGCATGAATCAAGTTTTAGCTATGCACCGCCCATTTATAGCTAAGCTCCGCCCACGCTTCGCCAATATTGGGATCGCTCGAACTGAATTCCCTGAATCTCAATTTCCAGAAAACTATGCAGGTAAGCTGTTGAATATTTTGAAACTAATTTGACTGGGTGCTGTTGCTGCATATGGCAGCGTCTACGCCCAGTCAAATTAGCTTCAAAATATTCAACAGCTTAACTGCATAGTTTTCTGGATTAGTACATAGTAAAGACATGGAGTTCGTACAACTTGACGGACTATTAAGCGTTTATGACTGACTTATTATAACTGCCACTCATGGCGTAATTAACAAAGACGTATCGCTCGACCGTCCGCCCTGTTATATGCCAGGGCATGGGGCAAAGAATATTTTCTCGCTAGGACAAAGCGGAAGCCAAAGAAAATATGCGTCTGGGTGGTGGGGGAGGGGTGGGAGCGGACGATTTTAGGATCGAGGCTCTCAGATAGCATATCATGAATTTCCATGATAGTGGATACAGTGACGTGATTCGTCAAATGACACGAGTACTACTATATTCATACCAGACAGTAACCTAGGTAACCTAAACAGAGGTGATATAAAAGCTCATAGTCCAAGTAATAGCAAAATAGCCCTTCTTTAAATTTCAAAATGGTTACATATGAAATGCGGATAAAAATTTGTGGGAATTGTGTAAATACTTATAGGCCTATCACGCGTGTCATTTGGGTGGATCGGGTTGATTTTAATGTCTGCACCAAGGTGGTTACACGTGTGCTAAGATGAAACCAAACGCAACACAATCCAGATGCACTACCGCACGCCCAGACACATAGTCTCACACGGTCATATATTGCAACACACACGTACATAATCACACACACTGAGACACAATCGCAAGCGTAATCACTCATAGTGAGACTCATTCTGCAATTTGAACTTTTGAATGAACATGTTTTAAATTTTGTTCTCGAGTCCCCACCGACTGGAAATTCGACTAACCAATGGTAAGGGCTGCTCGTGTCACGCGATTTGCAAGCCTAAACCCAGACGTACCGGGAAGTGACTGATAGCTTCTCGGTGCCACTCATCGCCTGAGAATGAACATGTTTTAAAATTTGTTCTCGAGTCCCCGCCGACTCGAAATCCAACTAACCATTGGTAAGGGCTGTTCGTGTCATGTGATTTTCAAGCCTAAACCCAGTCTTTCCAAAGAACAGAACGATTAGTTGTTATATATTGCTATCAAGTCAGCCTAGTTTCCTAGGTATAGCAATGCGA
The DNA here is from genome assembly GCA_034401795.1 of Chaetoderma sp. LZ-2023a. Lineage (NCBI taxonomy): Eukaryota > Metazoa > Mollusca > Caudofoveata > Chaetodermatida > Chaetodermatidae > Chaetoderma > Chaetoderma sp. LZ-2023a. The sequence goes on from CM067370.1 coordinate 16,129,061, forward strand.
CAGCGGCGCAAGATGATTAGGAACCGATAGCTAGTACTCGTGTTCTCCTGGCAGTTAAACTAGATAGCACATTGCGGAGATATGATTGGGACAGCCGGTTTTATAAATCACTGTCGCCTCGCTACAGCGTGCGACAGGAACCGACATCGATGCGACCAGGAAATGACTTATCCCCTCTCTTTTACACTCGTCCATTGTGTATGAACTTGTTAAAAAATTTGTCTGTTGTTCTCGAGTCGCCGGTGACTGGAAATCGCACTAACCAATGACAATGTGCTGCTCGTGTCATGTGATTTTGCAAGCCTAACCGCTGAAATGCTATATATCACGATCATGTCGGCGTAGTTTGCTAGGCATAGCAAATGAGATAGTTACATCGCGATACAATCGTTTTCGCCTCTCAGTTGAGTTGCTTCGTATCACCACACTGCGTTATCAGTCTTAGACTTACCTGTGATAACAGGGATGTTCCAATAAGCAGCGAGACGGGCAGTGGGTTCTAAAGCATGTGTACATCCGGGTCCGATTAAAGCTGCTATCTGCTCATGGTAAAACAGATCAGCACTAATACCTAAGAGAGAGAAATAAAACAAAATGACAAAGTTTACTTTTTAAAAGGTGTCTTTCGTTTCATGCACATGCTCAAGGAAACGGTGGTTTAAGATGGTCAAATACAGTACATTAAGCACACACAGAACACAGTTAGAAAGAAGCATAATATCAAGAGTTTGAAACTCCCCAAAAGCCTGCGTTGTTGAAGTTCGATGGCTTATGCGTTACAGATGATGTGTGAGAATTGTCTGTGAGAGGCTTAATTATGGCAGTGCTTACCTAACCGGGAAGATCTTAGGTGAGATGCCAACCAAGGGGACATGAAGAACTGTTTTCGACCAGATATGTTTTGTTTGACTAAATGCTAAAGAAGTTCAGCCTGAAAGAAAGAGTAGCCTGGGATTGGTGATACTGAGCCAAAATGCTCAAATACATCAATGCTGTCGCAAGCTTAAAGGAAGGGAAACGGAAAATAACAAATGATGTTTCTTGGTAATTTCATACAATATTAAATAAACTACCACCGGAAAAAATGGAATGAATCGGGATTATTTGGGAAAAGAATTTACTAAATCTAGGCGCTCTTAACTTGGAACCAATTAGTGACGTCGCTGGTGCTTCGCACTCCGCCGTGTGCCAACTGTGTGCACAGGTATAACGCATACGCGAATAAAAAAAAGAAGCAAATATGAATATGGTTTAGTAAGCGGTATGAAAAGTATTCTCTATAGGCGCCTATGTATAGCGATTAACTCACCACTGTTAATTCACCATTGTAAGTCACTGTTTCTGGTGGAAGCAACGAGTTTTGGTCAAAATGATTTCAAAATACACTACTAGTTTCGAAGGTCGCAACATGATGCCTATTGAGTATTTTGAAATTCGTGTAACTGAATTTAGATCCTGTCTTTGGGAACAACAGCTTTCCGTCAAATTGTTTTAAGAATAGACAGTATTTTACCTGTAGGAAGTAGTGGCTAATCAGTTTAACGCGAATATAACGGAAATTTTATGACAAGCTGTAGCGGGTATTATTTGTAACGTGGCATACTCATAGTGCCCACCATCACACGTGCCACAAATTGCTTCCCACCAGAGTGACATAAATGGTATTTATTTGCTTCTTTCAAATTATTCCGATTTATTTCTGTTTTCTACTGGTGGTTCTAGGTTGATTATTATCTAAATCTATCATTCAAGAGCATGTGTATAGTTCCCTGATCATTTCCTTATCAATTCTTGTTATCTTTCTGACAAAGCTACATAGTAGTAATGTTATGGTATCGCACTTGTTTCTGGTTAGGGAACTGGCATGTAGCGATGTCTAGGAGGGCATGATTGAGATCCCAGAAACAGATCCTTGAACTTGCTTAGTAATAGATTACTCCTAATTGCTGCTCCATAAAATCACGTGACTGATATCAGTTAATTGGTTGGCTTAGATAATAGTTTCTGATTCAGTATTGCTACCCCATCCCACCCCCACCATCAGTGCCAAGTTTGTCCTTAAACAAGTTGTTTTCACACTTCACCGCGTGGACAATACCGTCTGGTATCAGCTGTGCGCACAATTAGGAATTGTTTTATTGTTTTATCACTCCTGTACATTAGTCCTCGTATTGTAAGATGGTTACATGGTGTATAAACACTGGCCGCTTAAAAATATTACAGATGTATAATAATTAAGCAAAGCATTGCCAGTAATAGGTCTGTGGTATTAAATTCCCGATAAATATAGAATCTGAAATAGTGTTTGCTTAGGACGTTCAAGCGCATCGGGGTACTGCGCTGACACAACAGAACTAATAGTAATATCTTCAATAGAATCATAAAAGCTACATAATGATAGGCAATCAAACCTGTCCTAATCAGGGGATGTATTACGGGATGTTCACTACTTTATTCCGGAAATTCTGCGATTTAACTAACTCGTTCCACTTTGAATAACAGCAGCAAATGTTAACACGAGAACGGCTCCGTTAACGTTATAAAACGAACGCAAACTGATGTGTTAAAAGCGAGCGCGTGCGCTAGACTTTACTGATTGCATCATAGATCGTTTTGTCGATCACACACATCAGATCCGGCAGAAACACGCGATTTCCGTGCCCCATCCATTGTAGAGCAAGGCACAAGGAGATGAGTGGGTTCAGCCGGAGAAGCATTACAATGCAGTGGTACAGTCTTCAAATGCCGGATTCCAGTTTAACCATCAATCATATGACGTCATGATCAATTACATCATGAATGACGTAGCTAAATTGGTCACGAACGCTTAATTTATGACGGACTAAGCATTGTTGTACGAATTGTATGTGTTTATTATTTAATAAACATTCTGTTTGAATATTTTGAAACTAATTTGACTGGGCGCTGTTCCGGCCATATGCAGCTTCACCACCAAGTCAAATTAGTTTCAAAATATTCAGCAGCTTACCTGTATACTCTTCTAGAAATTGATAGTCAGGGAATTCATGGATCGATGGTTCCCAACGCGTGCGAAGTGTGGGTGGAGCTTAGCTAAAGATGGGCGGTGTATAGCTAAACCTGGATTCATCCATTTAATTCGAGCCATAGAACGACAGGCGGAGAGTGCTGCCTTGACGCCATTTAGATAAAGTCAGCGTTGTCATGACAAATGTGTAGCTAATGCCATGATTGCCGGGAAGCATTACTCTGAAGCTATTCTTGATTACCTGTGCACATACAAAGGCATCAGTTCGATTTGCTTCAAGTACGTTTGGGGGGCCGAGTGTCAAAGAGATGAAGTTAAAGTCTGTGTTTCAACTATAGCTTTTCATGTGTAAGCGCCACAGGCTTGGCTGGCACTACTTTCTTGGTGAATTCTCTGTCCAGAATACGGCTACGTCCAATAGACGCCTTCGTTAGTTTCTTATTGACCAATGGGTTCTCTCCTTTCATTACAGTTCTAGCTCGTGCGTTCTTTGGCGCCTTTAGTTCTGAATAGTCAGCTCCTCTTTGCGGCGTTTTAGAGGCATCTACTGCTGGCCAAAAGAGTGGCTCGTGTTTGACCATAGAACACGTTTTTGAACAGTGACCAATCATGGTCTAAATGACAAAGCTCATGCTGATTGTGTAGTTTAATGTCGTTACTAGTGATGGTTTTGAAGTTAGATGTTCGAAATTGAACGGATTTTAATATCTTGACGACGCCTCGTGAAGACAGATGAAACATGTACTGTAAACCTCTATCTGTACACTGATGACTGCTGATCTTACCAGTGAAGTTTCTCACTCTACAACCGCTGATCGTTCTTAGGCCACACTAGCTTTGCCCAGTCACGTGAATTACATCAATGACGTCATGAGTTACCGATGGTCAATTTACTAGCCTATTCCAACCTACTGACATTCCGTATTCGCCAGGAATGAACAAATTGTTTGTCATTCTTGGGCTACACTAGATTTGCCCAATCATGTGACCTACATCAATGAGGTCATGAGTTAACCCCAAGTCGATTCTGACCACAGACCTTAATCGGAGTCTTGAGATGACCGTCATGACGTTTGATTCATTTTATTGATGATGTGATCCTACGATGCCCCGACCACAACTGCTATTATCGCCTGAGGTTTGACACCTTCGCCTGGGCATTTGCGACATTACTGTTTGACGTCAGATCTTTAACTTTCCTCAAGCTGTTGAGATAATTCATCATCTTGTGATACCATTAACATCCATCATCGGTTGTTAAGTGAAATTCTACATTGACCCAAACCAGGTCGACAGTGTGGACATGTGGCAGCCTCATATCTCTCTGACAGATCATCCTTCATTACTGTGTCTTGGTTGCCTGTCAATCATAATGTATAATCAGTACTGACAGTGCAATCCAAGAGCTCATTAGATCATCGGAGTCAATGATAATGCATGTTCTGATATGAATAAGATTAAACTATTTATTTTCTTGTCTGTTGTCTCGCTCATCAAAGTAGATCTAGGATATCGTTGATATAGTTTCTTCGTTAACATTGTTCGCTTCGATACGTGGTGATCATCGTTGATCAAGGAACCCATGATACGTACTCATGCTCTTGCTGCTTTGATCGGGAATATGATTGGAAGGAATTATACGCTTACAATCTTTAAACCTATAACTCAAGAAATAAGTAACGGTCAAACAGGATCCGTGCAATACTTTACAGGTTAGCTTTTATTTATGTAACAATTATGATTTTGAAAGTTATCTTGTAAAGTTTTAATCTATATTATAAGCATTGTTCTCTTGATGACTTCTTATCCATCGAACCTATAGCTGACATCTCTATCTTATCATCACTATCGTCGCTGTATTTCGAGTGTATGCTTATGTCTTTGTTGTTGTTGTTGTTGTTGTTGTTGTTGTTGTTGTTGTTGTTGTTGTTGTTGTTGTTGTATTTGTGTACATTATTTACTAAATAGCAGTTTTGAAAACAAACCGTTGGAATGTTTGTTTTTCACTGCTGTCTTTGTTTACTCAAGATTTAGGACTTTAATCCAATTCATACGTCATAAAGCTATGACCTTTGACCTGAAAGTTGATAATTGATAGTATAGCTGATATCGTAGGGTGGTCAGTCATTCACGCCTAATCAGTCGGATGTGAATGAACGATCTATCTCTGCGCTGACAGGCAGAATATGATCAAACATGGTATCCAAGAATTTGATCAAACTCCGTACTCCATTTATCCTGTCCCACTGGGACTAATGCAACAAGAATCCTTTCGATAGGGTATCTCTCTATAGCTAGAGCAAGGCTCCCGCTGCATGTAGGTGCAGTCATCCATGGTTGGTCGTGGTTGACTGTAACTATATTGTAACTATCTTGCAATTATCATGCAACTATCCAGTGATTATCCGCAGCTTACCCACCTAGGGTAGCCAGATTGTATCAGAATGGTGAGTGAAACAGTTAAGAATATTAGAACGTCTATACAATATATTTGCTTTCTATGCCATCATACGACGTGACGCTGTCATAATTTGCAGGAGTTGAAAAGAACAGCTTTTTTTTTTAATTCCTTTCTAGAAAATCAAGGAGTCGGACGAGTCGGCTCGAATCGCTCGAATTGCCGAGTATGATTGCCGACTCTACTGAGTTCCAGTCGTTTATTTTCTCGATAAAGGGATGTTTGACATATTTGGAAACCCAACGCATTTATATTGTCGTACACATGTTCACTATCAAATTTCATTCAAAATGGACCGTTCGAGTTTTAGCTATGCCCCGCCCATCTCTAGCAAAGCTTCACCCACACCTCGCTCGTGTTGGGATTGATCGATCTCTGAAATCCCTGACTATCAATTTCCAAAAAACTATACAAGTAAGCTGTTGAATATTTTGAAACTAATTTGACGGGGTGCTGTTGCTGCCTATGGCGGCAACAGCACCCAGTCAAATTAGTTTCAAAATATTCAACAGCATCTTTATTAAATAGTAAAGACATAATTCGTACGACAACGCTTAAGCCGTAACGCATCAATTATGCGTTCGTGACGTATTTATCTGCGTCATTCATGACGTCATTCATTATGACGTCATTTTACAGGTCACGTACTTGAGTATGACGCAATGTGATGGATCGATAAACTTGCAAGGTCCATTCGCGTAACACTGGCGTGAAGCGCACATGCACCCGCACCCACACACGTGCACATTCACCCGCACCCACACACGGTCACATGCATACACAGATACTGGCACCCTAACATTCATAGCCACACATACAGGCACAAGAGTACGTTATGCGCTTACCTGTCGCATTGTTCTTTAAGCTGCACGTGCTACCATAAGAGAACTCTAGCTTCACCAGTCTATAGCTGTCATTGAGAATCTCAGCATTAACTTTATCAAAGCCCATGTCAATAGCTGGACCAACCCGCTCTAAATCATAGGGTGATCCGAACCCACTCAGTCCTAGCACTCCTACTTTGATGTCAATTGGTACAGCAGCACATGGCGTCAAAATGAATAAAATGTTCGCCACGATGACTTTAGCCGCCATAGCCACACGATTTGTACCTTGTAACTTTAAGATCCGCCCCGTGACACAACGTTGTATCTCAAGATGCCATGAAAATGAAGCTTTCTCGTGCTAGACCTGGAAACAAGAGAATACAGATTATAGGTGTTTAGTAATTTTCAAACCACCTGTCTATAAGGGACAGCTATTTTCTGGGCCACACGGAGCCGATTCTTCACTCTGATGAGTAATAATACCACTTACCTTACACAAGCCACATCTTGTGGTCACAAAAGCTGCTTCATATAATAATTAACTTAGAGTAAGTCACTCTAAAGTATAGATCATAAATAAGTTAACATGTTCCCAAGACAAAAACAGAAATGTGTTAGTTAGTAAAAAATGTTCTGGTTAAATATTTTGAACGATAATTGGATTGGAAGAGATTGCTGCCGTATGTTCAAAATGCGCAATAGTCCGTTTTATTTTGTTTTGGAAATATGCAGTACGATTCTTCAAGAGAGAGAACTAGGATAAAACTCAGGAAAAATTTCTTGTCCGTACGTGCTTGCCAGATTCAGTAGTTTAGCGATCGACTAGACAAACATTGGTCAACCCAGGACAAACATTGATCAATACAGGACGTTTTGTACGACGATCAGTGTCAATTCAGCGGAAGCGGCGACACAGAGCTGAGCATAGTGGTTCGAAGCTAGCGCTCAGAATCATTTCAAAACTTTCTTTAGTTATTTCTGAGTTGTACTGGGCTAGTGGTTACTTTTAAGCTGCCAATGTCCAGTATTGATCAGTATTACAGCATTTGGTCAGCAGGAATAACAAATTATGTTCCCTAAACCTATCTCTTGCTAAGTGAACCACAACCTGAGATCGTATATAGCGGCTGAGAGCGAAATGCTTAATCAGCAACCATATATACTACTGCGAAAAGTAATAATTTACTAGAGATTGTTAATTTTCGCACCAATGCTGTTTAGATAATCACAACATGTCTGGAATGTCTCATCTAGCGATGGTGAATACATTGTTCAGACAGATAATTATATCCGCACTCCAAGGTAGGAAAACAAACCAGAGCTTCTTTCACCATAATCCGGCGTGCGTAGTATAACGGGTTAGAATAATTATCACACACGGTCCCATTCTGTTTGGTAAACGTTGTGATAATTTACCATTCTGTTTATTATTCACAGGCCTGTGGTGTAAAATGGACCCAACTCACTCAATTAGCTAAGAGAATATTATTTCGAAATGAGGTGTTAATCGATACTCGTGTAGGGCCTACTAGTAATTTGCTGCGATGAAGGCGTGACAAGGTATTCCGATTCATACCGCGTTACTTTTCTAAGGAGACATTATTGAGAAATGAGCCGCTAATATGCGATCGCGCATTGAGTAATTTGCCCTGTTGATAGAAATCTATTGCGCACTGTTAATTTGGTAGCGCGTGGTAACATAACGTTTGGTCAGTTTGAATGTATATATGATAAGCGTTGAATGCGTGCCGAGTTAGATCTAGTTAGTGAGCAACAGACGGTCGTGTCTGATGAGTGGGAACTAGATGACCCTGTCCAGCGAGTTGGCACTCGACGGGCGTGTCTGATGAGTGGGCACTAGACGCGCGTGTCCGATGAGTGGGCACTGGACGTGCGTCTTTGATGAGTGGGCACTAGACGTGCGTGTCTGATGAGTGTGCACTAGACGTGCGTGTCTGATAAGTGGGCACTATACATGCGTGTCTGATAAGTGGGCACTATACGTGCGTGTCTGATGAGTGGGCACTAGACGGGCGTGTCTGATGAGTGGGCACTAGACGTGCGTGTCTGATGAGTGAGCACTAGACGTGCGTGTCTGATGAGTGGGCGTTAGACGCGCATGTCTGATGAGTGGGCACTAGGTGGGCATGTCTGATGAGTGGGCACTAGACGTGCGTGTCTGATGAGTGGGCACTAGACGTGCGTCTCTGATGAGTGAGTACTAGACGTGCGTGTCTGATGAGTGGGCACTAGACATGCGTGTCTGATGAGTGGGCACTAGACGTGCGTGTCTGATGAGTGGGCACTAGGTGAGCGTGTCTGATGAGTGGGCACTAGACGTGCGTGTCTGATGAGTGGGCACTAGACGTGCGTGTCTGATGAGTGGGCACTAGACGTGCGTGTCTGATGAGTGGGTACTAGGTGAGCGTGTCTGATGAGTGGGCACTAGACGTGCGTGTCTGATGAGTGGGCACTAGACGTGCGTGTCTGATGAGTGGGCACTAGGTGAGCGTGTCTGATGAGTGGGCACTAGACGTGCGTGTCTGATGAGTGGGCACTAGCCGTGCGTCTCTGATGAGTGAGCACTACACGTGCGAGCATGATGAGTGGGCACTAGGTGGGCGCTTTTAAAATGCTTCTTTCACCATAAGCAGGTGTGCGCACGCAGCGTAGTATGGAACGGGCACCCATATTATATATACGAGTTAAGCATATCGTATATGTTATACGCCCTAAAGAGGGAGACGAGGAGGAGGACGATGAGAAGGAGGAGGGGGGTGGGGTGGGGTGGGGGTGGTGTGAGGAGGAGGAGGAGGAGAATTTTGCTACTGTGTGCCACTGAAATATGAGGTTTGAAAAAGACAGCTCGGATAAAGAGTTATTAAATAGCAATTTCTTTAGTGATTTGTTGACTGTTGCATATGAAGAAAGTTTTTCATGAGCTACTTAGTCAAAATAGTTTCAAATATATCCGCTCTGCTAAAAGGAGAAAAAAAGATAGATGGATACAATATATAAAGGTTAAGAAATACGTACATAGATAAGAATAACCTTACAAAAACAAGTCAAAGTCATTTTCGCGGTGCACTCCTGGCAACATATCCTTGATGCCAAAACATCTTCTTCTTCTTCTTCATCTTTTCGATCGCTGGTATCACACTTGTAGAGCCGTTCTCAAGACAAAATCTGTGGTTTTCTGCAGTTCTTCCACAGGCCCATACCGCTTTTCAAGAAAGGAGGTTGACAAAGGCCAGATCTCTTCTCTCAGCAGCTGATACGTACTGCAACATTGAAGTATGTGCTCTGTGGTCTGTTCTGGTTCTCCACAAGGACAAGCGGGCGATGTCGTAAGGTGGAACCGCCTGTACATGTGTTGGTTTAATCTGTTGTGTCCAGCTCTGAGACGAAAAATGGTCACTTGCTCTGGCCTCGAGAGATGATGGTAGGCCTCTTATGATTGAGGTGTTCTATAGAGTGACTTGATGATAGTCTTCATCTCTGTATGGGTAACCATATTTTCTGTCTGATTCTCTTCTGCACCCACCTTTGCCATCTTGTCTGCTTCCTAATTTCCTTGGACTCCACAGTGTGAGGGGATCCACTGCAATGCTATTTGATGGTTTGTAGTGCTTCTTCAGGTTGTGGCAGCTTACCTTTAGTGATAGCCTCAAGGACGGAGCGGGCATCAGATAAAAAGACAATCTATGCAATAGGGTCTGCTGTTCTGCTGATAGTATTAGCTACATGAACCAGTGCTTCGACTTCAGCTCTGTAGTTTGTGCAGTGTTTGCCTGTCGGTATTGTAGCTGACTCATGTTGTCTATTTGGATGCTGTATGTGCAGTCCGGCACTTCCGCTTCTAATTGCGTCTTTGGCTGATCCATCTGTGTAGATCCTTATCCAAAACATCTTAGTACAGATCAAGGCCTCTAGGAAAATGCCTGTTACTATGTGCAACTCTCATTAATTAATCTTATTTACAATTAGTTAGATAATAACCCTAATTAATAGGGTACTATTTCGACAGATGGGGAAATCACAGATAAATACACTTCAACCGTTCTTGAAATAACCAAATAAGTCAAACATATTAACCTAGCCACATTGGTTGAGAAGTTAATACTTTTTCATTTTAATTAGACTAATTAATATATTTATCTAATTAAAATAGCTAACGAAAGATATTATTAATTTGCATATTCTCTTAGAATATGACAATGAATTATGTGTAGTTGAAAATGTTGCTTACCTCAAAACACTTTCATATATCTGTATGTTTTGTGTCATTAATCTATGTCAATTAGCTTGATTAGTGAATGGCTAATGGACCGTTCCATTTTAGCCATCCCTGCCAATCTCTATCTAAGCTCCACCCACACCGCGCTCGTGTCAGTGGGATCGATCTGTCTCTGAACTTCATGATCATCAATTTCCAGAAAACTATACTGTTAAGCTATTGAATATTTTGGAACTAATTTGACTGGACGATGTTGCTGCCTATGGCAGCAACAACGTCCAGTCAAATTAGTTTCAAAATATTCAGCAGCATGTTTATTATAAATAGTAGACATACAATTCGTACAACGTGTCGGACTATTAAGAGCTAAAGACGGGCCCAAGTAGAATCATTTATGACGTAATGATTATGACATCATTCTACACTCCGCTTAGCTGATTATGACATCATATGACGTCAGATGATAGATGGATACTCTGGAAAGGTGAATTAAATCGCGAACTTATTCTGAGAATGCGATGAGCTGTGATTTCAAATACATGCTTCGTTAGAAATTGTTGCCTACTTATTTGGCTACATTTAATTATTTTATTGGAGGCAAATTCCGTTTATTTCCAATTTGGAAGTGTGACTTAATTGTGTTATTAATAATTAATAGTTAGTCTAGACCTTCTATGATGATCCAGCCTGAAGCAGTGGCCACAGTAGACAGGTGTTTTCTTAATGACAGTAAATTACAAGTTTGTCTTCAAGACATAGTTGATCATTCACACAAATTGCCGATGATAATAACGATATTTTAAAAGACACGCTGGATGGTAAACATACTACGCATTGAACAAATATGATTGTTGTCGAAGTAGAAGGATCATTAAGACGTAATTTTAAACTGGCCGCGAGAACGATCTTTATAAGATATTTCAAAACGTCATATAACGGCATATGTTCGACAAAAACAAGAGTATACACCAAAATCCTAGTTTCCTTTGAAAAGCACAGAACATTTATTAGAGGTCAAATCATCACAAAGTATATGCGCTTTATGATCCCAGGAAAGAAGCGTCAGTCATAAATTAAAGTGACATTCAGCCAGTCCCAGAACCATCAGAATGTGACAGTGAAATGCCAACTGATGTACTAACACAGTCTCTCATCGGTTGTTGCCTGGCGATTGATGTACTACATACTGTGCATCAGTGATGTCTACACAATGTTGGCTGTGACATGTTACATCACAAAGAAGGTAGGCCCAGGACATACAGTTCTGTAACTTGATGAGACAAAATACTCTATGGCAATTGAAATAACAAGCCATATATCTTAAGAGTTTTCTCATCTTATCATTCGTCTTGACAGATTTCATATCATTTGCCTTTATGGTTAGAATTGGTAAGTGCGTGAAGTTCTCAGGATTCTAAGAATCTCTGCAGATTGTGGTGTGTTTGGTGACGCAATTATGGCTTCAATAAAGAGCGGAAAGTATTACCACAGAAATATCCGAGCTCACAAGGCGGTTGCTGAAGCATTGCAGGGAATAGTATTGAAAGACGTACCAATAGATGCAAATACACACCCTGGGCTTCAATTGCAAGTCAAAGCGGTTCGTAAAGCCTTTGAAGAAATTAGTGATAGGATATCTCAATTTGTTAAAACCCTGCATTCCAAATCAATTCAATTCCTACAAGAACTGGACGAGTTCAGAAAAAGGCTGTGAAGAATTAAGAATGTTCAAATTCTACATTGCGTATTTAGTGATTGTCGAAATTCTTCTCGCATTCATACGAGCTGAAAGAGCAGGGAAATGGCACCTCCATAAAGCGGATCTTTTTCTAAAATCCTACCTCATTTCTATTCACATGATCGGTACAATTATTCAAGTTCTTGAACTCTTTATCTGACTGGAACAGTTGATTGCACGAGCCCCAGAAATCCATGAACAGTTAATAAATTTTTTCACTTTATAGTTTCTAGTTCGAAAGAAAGATTTGTACAGGTATCTACCTACCCCCGTGTTTTTCCTCTCCCATAGTATATCCCCATAGCGGCGCCTATGTGTTGGCCCTACCAATACTTCAGCCCCACCACCAGGTCCAAGTACGTTCCTACAACCTTGAAATTAGCCTTAGACATGAGGAGGAATCAACACTCAAAAACCTCTGGCGGGATACTAATGTTTTCCAAGTCTGTGGAAACTGTCCACAGATGTATCCACACTAACCACTATATAACACGAGTATTGGCGCAGACATCCAACACAGTTGGGATTGGGACTACTATAAGCAAACTCAAAGAACTAGGCTCTGTTCACATTACAATGATGAGAAGGATGTTAGAAATACATCATCACTAATTTCAAATTCAGACAACCTTTTTTACTTGATGAAATCCCACCACTTTCAAACCTGAAATCAGGAGAACTCGCAAATAGTGAAATAGAACATCGCAGTGATGATTGGACGGAAGTGCTTGATTCATGTTATCTGTTCTCAATTGAACGCTGGTGAACTATTCTATGAACTCATAAAAAGACAAAACCTTAAAAGAGTTGACATTGGCTGTATTCGACTGGGACTTTACCGTAAAGTAAATTTACTCGCGAAGTTGCCAAAATGTGCTCTACGCAAACGTACCAGTACCAGTCGAATGAAAACACCCTAGCAATATGGAAGGTTCAGAAATCGACTAAATCGCCTAAATTTTACTATCTTGAAAAGAAATCCACCTTTCAGCGTTGCTTTTAGACATGGTGGATGATGAATAATGGTAGAATTCGCATCACAAGTTCCGCATTTTCGAATATTTCATCACGTGACATACTTCACGAAATATGCCACACGGGTTGGCCCTGACTTGTTTCGTGCTCTATATTTATATTAGGAAGTACCAGTCGAATAAAAAATATACTTTATGGGGCCAATTTACTCTAACCTTTCACCCAGTCGAATACAGACTGTATGTACAAGAAGAAAATAGAAGAAAATCTGATATATTCAATCCTACCTCTGGCAGGAAGCACAAGTCAGTGTGTTTGATTTTCAAGACGTACTCTCGCATGAACTAGCAAACATTCTTCTTTCAATTGCAATAAGTGATGGACGCCTTTGAAAGACACAGAAGTCAGTGCTGGTAAATCTGTTGAAGGAATCAATCACAGATAATTCAGATGCTACATTTGATAGTGCTTGACTGGATGGTCATTGTCAAAGCCTCCCGTGCGATAGCATTCTCGTGGTGTATCTTTGAGGAATATGCGTCTGAGATGTAAAAACTAAAAACTAACATCCGCAGAGAGAATCTATGCTGTAACAGCTATGATCACAGTAATTCAATTAAAGAAGGTGAGCAACTTATGCAAGCCACTATGTGAAAATACAAGATTCATTATAAACATAAGTATGCCATCAATACCTTTTCCAACGCAGTGTGACGGGTTTATTAGTTATCGCAATACTAAAGCATCATTGACAAATTTCTTCCAAGAGCAATGGATATCCATACGGTCAGCACTTGTACCAATTCTTATGATGTATATATCACGTTGTAGTAGACATGATGGCACGTTGATCACAGCGTCCAGTGAATCAAATAGTCCCGCCTAGTATGGTCGCATGATGAAGCAGATTCGCGGCTGCTCCTTCACGAACATGATAACATTAAGCAAGGGTATGTCAGCACATCACTTGATAAACCTGACCTGTACTGGGTGGTATTGTGCATGGAATATGCTTCAATCTTCCGCAGAACCATCGAGTTCTAAAAAGGAGTTGCGAACAGACCAGGCTCTACTGATGTACACAGGGTTGTGAAGGCCTCATGTCCAGCTTTCACAAATACACTACTGAGGAAAAATTATATTCAATGCACATCAACATGTGTATGTGGTCCGGAGACATGAAGTCATTGTGTAGTTCGTGAAGAATAAGTGCGACTGTTTTTCCTCTTCATATTCATAAACATTATTGTCATCTGTTTGCTAGATGGTGGTTCGAGGAATAATGGACCATTCCACTTTTAGCCATGCCCGCCCATTTCTAGCGAAGCTCTACCCACATCTCGCTCGTGTTGGGATCGATCGATCTCTGGACTCTCTAACTATTAATTCCCAGAAAACTATACAGGTATGGAACTAATTTAGAACTGCCTATGGCAGCAACAGCGTCCAGTCAAATTAGTTTCAAAATATTCAACAGCATGTTTATTAAATAGTAGAGCCATAGAATGTGTGTCATGTTCCCCGATGCCCTCACATTAGCCTGGATTGTTGTTTAAGCTTTATGGAACTCCCTTGTGAACCCCCATTATTTCACTGATCTTTCCTGTTCTCTATGATATTACACATCCGTCCACAGTCGTCAATGCACAGTGGTATGATCATATCGAAGTTGTTAGTATTGGCCTCTATGTAATTTCGTGCGATTTCTTTGTTAAAAGTAAACTTTCACTTGATTTTATGTCTCAAGATTGTGAATTATGATACAAATATGACGGCAACCTTTTTGTCCCCTGGATGACCTTTTACCATGGCAATCCGTCCGTCGTTCATCCATCTGCATGTCTTGCTGTAAACAATATTGGCCAGTTCCTACATTTGTAGATGGATTGCAAGAAAATTCGGCAGATATGCTCCAGTTGTCAATATCTGTAACACTTGCAAAAATTAAGACGATACTCCTTCACAAACCAGAGTTATTGCCCTTGTTACATTTCAAATGTATTAAACTTTATGGGCAAATACACTTTTGCCAACACATTTTGCTATTAGACACGGATTAAATTAAAAAGTTAGAAAGTGCTAGCATTCACAGGATATGCCAAAATGGTGAGGTTCGATTGGATATATTAAAGCATTTAAGAGTTACAGGCCATTGCGTTTATATCTCAATCAGCATCCTCAAGGTCTTTCACTACAGATGGGTGTAATTGTTCATACGTATTAGATTTGTTGATGCAGCTATAACTCAAACAGCCGCATACTTATGTGCATGAAATATTGTTATTCCATCGGCTACATTTTCCTGTGCGTCCTCGTTTGCATCCACACTTTACCAAATGCATTATTGCCTCTGGAGATGGTGGATTCAAACATCGAACTGGAGGAAAATGACACGTTTCTGTATCGAAGGTCCAACTGTAGTCAGCTGGAAATGAGAGCCATGAGTGATTTCACCCGTTTCTCTCCAAGTCATTACTATGTAATGTGCCCGACGATTATGTAAGTTTAAAGACCCAGTAGTTGGCGGTAAATTATCTCCTTCAGCTGCACGGGTTGAGTACAAAACCAGCGAAGGTCGTTTACTTTGGTATGGCTCATAGACATGTAAAGTAAGCATAGTGAGGGATCATAGCCTTTTCATAAGCTAACAACAGTGTTCCACGTGATGCAAATATGGATCGTGGAATCAAACCAAATTCATAATCTCCGATACAGTCCTTCCTCGCTCTTCTCTGATTTTAAGGAGCTTATCTGCTGCTCTTACTCCTATCGTTGCATTTGAATTTTTAAATGTACCGAGCTTTCTTTTCTTCATAGGGTCCCACACAGAACGGTTTCCCTCTATCACACGTTCTTGAACAAATTGTTCAAATTTCTTATACGGGCTAGCTTTCCTCCTGTGATTTCATGGTGCTGTGTTCTTTTACCATTACTGTCATTAGATCTTCTATTATTATGCATTCGTTTTCTAGCTCACGTACTAACCTTGACAGCTCAGGTGCAATCAAAAAGAATTTATCTAAGGCTTTTTCATTTTGGGTTAGTCCCACTATTCCTCCGATAACCTTGAGTGTGCAATTTTCTTGTTTAATTCCGTGATCAGGAGCTATTAATGTGAATCCAACACACTCTTTCATCACACCTCCCTTCATGAATTCAGACCAGATCTCCGGATGCTGGTTTTGCACATCCTGCATTGTTGGCATATACAATAGAACCAGGCGAGCATAGTTAAGGTGATTATGGGCAAAGAAATATTTGATAAGCTCTCCAGATGCAGTGGAAAATCATTTTGCTGGTGCGTCCTAAAAATTGACGGGTTGTCTCAAACTGTTTCATGTAATTGAGAATCTCTGGATTTGAACGTAGTGATCGTTACTGCAACAACATTGCCGAGATAACGAAATTCGTTTGTAGTATTGCTGGCATCTCGCTGCTATGCCTCTGCCGTGTGAATAGATGATTCTTTCAGGCATGTCCGTTCTTCAGATTCTCTTGCCATGGCATGCTGAAAGTAAAGGCTCTATGGAGCAATTAAAGTACCAGTGTGTGCTTATAGTGCTGTGTTTCCCCATTGAGATTTTGCGTTACCGTTGTATGTGAATAGAGTCCAGCCTCTACCCGAGCGTGATCAATTTCGCTCTCCCCTCCACATATTTTCCCAAATGCAGCTAGTGCCCAAAACACAACATGAAGTTCACCTGGATGAAAAAGAAACTGTATGATGATATCTTCTCTATTAACCCACAACTTCATTGCCATATCGTAGAACTGAGGATCAAGAGAAATTACAGTGACTGAATTGCCTTTCATTATACGAACCATAATATCACGCACTTGCATGGGACCTGTGTGACTTGTACTATAGTCTGTAGCGGGTAATCTAATTATACAAAGGCGCTAGTAGGTCAACCTTGGTCAGACCTTTATTAGAGGAAAGCAAAGAATTAAATGTGGCCCATGTTCCCACAACGTTGGGTTTATCTTCTATTATTATGCCATCTTCGAAGTTTAAGCAGCCAATTATTCATGCCAGATCAGTCTTCTTGTTCATGTCTGTTACGGAGTGAAGTGTACTCAGTTTACATACAGCCTTCCTCTTTTTGGGGTCTGGAACATTACATTTAACATCTCATAGCCACTGACATTATCTAATGCTTGGAATTTTTATGAACGGCCAATCTGAATTGGTAACAATACAGGTGCTCTGTCGTAGTATATAGCTATTGCCGTGCCATGGAGAGTGTTCATACCACAGGGGGTTGCTTCTAGAAAATCTATGTTGTCTAATCCAAAACAAACAAACATATCTTGAACCAATCATGGAGGTAGTTATGTTTCACCCAAGGAGTTCATTTGCTTTCGAACAACATTTGCAATGTCAGTTTCTATTTCTATAGCCATTTTATAAGGAGGTGATTTGGATCTTTTATTTCTGTGCACATCTAGAGCTAAGCCGACGCTGATGGGAGTTTCAAAGGGCTGTCAAAAGGCACTATCCTCATTCTTGCCGATCGGGTTTGTATGCCACCACAAAGTGTTGTGCTAGCAAGGATCCACTTTGATTTATCGATTTATCCCTCCGTGTAGTTTTAACTCGACCAGTGCCTTGGATTGCATGCTTACAAACGGTGTTGAGCAATGCTGCTGACTCGTACTCTGTAAATATTATATGAAACTTCCATGTGGAAGAAGTAGTGATAGCTCTCCTAAGGAATTTATCTACTTTCAACAAAACTCGTAAATCATCTTTAAGATCTTCAGCCATCAGGGCACTTACTATCAGAGTGACTTTACACTTTTCCGAAAGAACCTGTTCAGGTTTTGTTTTATCTGGACGTTTATTGAAGTGAATGTCATGAATGTTATCTAGATTCAGTTGTTACAGATATTTCTTGTACAGAGGATTCTCAGGTAGAGGAACCCCATTTCCTTCTAGTAAAGTTATATATGATTGGTGAATATCATTCATATTTAATACAATATCCATAAGAAGATTATTCAGTTTAGTCTCAAATACGTTAATTATTTAAAGAATGTCCTTCGCCTTCGAGGAGTGCGACACAGCTTCAACCCATAAGATACCCTCCTGAATATTGATAGCATCCTCTGGGCCATCAAAGGGGCAACGCAGCAGGAGCTTTCCTCGAGTGACCCCAATCCTATGACCCACTACAACTAGGGTTTTGCCCAGTCCTATATATGTCAGGGAAGATGTCCCCCAGTTATAAAGCTTCCAGATCGTACCATCCTTCTTCACAATGGTGGAGAGTAGGGTGACCTCCAGGTCAATAACTGCTGGAGGTCGATATAGTGGCACCCCTGTTCGACAGTTACCACCAGGTCCAGCACGATATCAAACCACGTTCTTTTCGAAGACTACCTGCTGCTGTTTCACCAGGGTCAATACAACACCATCATTTGACATCATTGGAGCATGCTTCACTGTCGGTTCTAAGGCATGAAAGCTGATGTCAGCATCCAATGTCGTCAACCTTGTCTAGTGACTGTTCTATCAGGGCGTGGAGGATGAACTTATTCTTCTGGAAGTCATAGCGGAACACTATTTTGTCCCATTCCTCTCTCGACCCAGCCGTTCCTTCAAGACATCCTTTAGGTCAGTGAGCAGCTCTACACCATCTCCATCGACGGGATGGAGGGAAAATGTTTTGGATTCTGCTCCATATTGGAGGACAAACGACTTGCCATTGCTTTCCTTAACCTTGGCAGCATCAACGTCGTACACGTCTACGAGATCGACCAGACCAGTCGAGTGAGCAAATATAGGCTCGATTGTATATCTGTATAGGGGGTTTGAATGGAGTGCATAGCTATGCCGATTGTCCGACTGCTACTCCAAAATAGGGAGAATGTCATCAGACCATCTCTAGTTGGTAGACATGCAGTTCAGTATCACATAGAATGGGTTCTCTTCAAGGCAGCTCAGCATTCCACCACATACATACACGCCGATGTGTTACATCCACCACCGGGAAGTACTTACCACAGCTCACAGCTCACTGAAGTAGGTTTAGACGTGATCTTCCAGGAGCCACAAGTAAACTGTGGAAAACGAGCAGCCCCACCATGTTCACCCACATAAATCACCTGTTTGACGGCTTCACCATTAGTCTATATGCCAGCATGGATGGTCTGTCGGATACCCAATTAGAGCGTATGCTGTTGCTACTTATCTCCATCATGACATCATATCAGACATATCAAGCATTCGCTGAGATGTTGAAAAAGCAGCCACACACCTTCTGTGGGATGGTAGATATAGCGGTACAGGAAATGCATTGTAAACAAGAAGGTGAGCGACTGCAGTGGGTGAGCTGGTATGAACAGAATGCCTGAGAGGCAAGGAGACGAAGGGGACGAAGGGACTACAACTCTGTCTAAGAATGGCCGAGCCTCATCCGGCAGAAGGAGGGCATCGTAGGGCTAAACTTGTATGATTTCTCGGATGATGAGTGTGATGAGTCTGTAGAAGTCTTGCAGTGGAAAGAGGAGAAGTATAAATCCAAGAAATTCCACCAACGGGGAGCATACTATCAGAATGTCAAGGTGAAGTTCCAGATGTGACAGCCACGAAAGCAACTGGCCCCTGACATAATGCTGGATGAGGGGTGTTTGTGGGAGGTATGTCTCCACACCAACAAGCTTGTTCGGTTTGCCAGGCTCTCCAAGATGAATCCTACAATGACTCATCAACAGATCCTACAGGTGATGGCACGAGAGCTTAAGAACTAGGTATACAACAGCTAAATCGGAGTGGCAAAAGCAGCCTGAACTATATCCCGCATTAGCACTTGAGGAGGGTGGTACAGTACACGACGGGCGACTCCAGCAGATTGACACCAATAGACAGAATCTTGTTCATGAGAAAGTACAGCAGAACATGCATACGATATAAAATAATTTACAACAGTCTAGCATGCACAACCACAGCTGCAGGTGTGATTGGAGTCAGTGCTGGTGTGGCCGCATTTGCCACCCTCACTACAGGGGTGGGTGCTATCATCGCTATCCCGCTGTGTGGCGTGACCCTTGCCGCTACTATCCTGGTCACCAGCTTGGCAGTTGGACAGCGTCAGATCACCAGGAAGCTGAAGAATCATGCTAAGTATGTAACACTAGCACAGAGCAGCCTACGGGCTATCGACGAGTCTGTTAGCAAAGCTCTCGAGGATGGGCAGGTCAGTGATGAGGGGTACAACCATATATTGAAGCTCCAAACCCTGTACCGCACAGAGAAACTCAAAGTGCGCCAGCAATAACTCAAAGGCTCCAGCGGGCGGGTGGACATGGAGGAGTTAAAAAACGATCGAGAGCTGGACTATGTGGTCTCCTGGATGACATACCGGACCTAAGCCAGATCTCCATTACAGTCGATGGGCGGTCCCGCATCATCTTCTCCTTCAATCTGCGACCACTGACCAACCTCGCAATCAACATCAAGGATGCGAAGAAAGCTCTTACCTGGATGGCAGGCCAAAATCTCTCGTCCTGGAACCAACAGCTGAACTTTGTCATGTGGTGTGCCACAATTGACGCGGGTTTGCTGCACTCCTAATCTGGTACCCCCAAAGTTGTGTTCATTGCCAGCTGCCTCAAATTCCATGTGTACTACACGGTGAGATGAATACTCCATGAGCTGGGTGCGAGCCTACCTGATATGAATGACTTCGAACCACAGTCTGTCGGCACCGCTAGCTACAGCCTCTCAGCAGCCAGTATACTCTAGTGAGAGTTCAATGCCCACTCACACTATGGTTTCCATTGTGGAGACAACAGCCATCTAGGTGTTATGTATGGTGACCCGAGACGAGACTACTCAGGCTTCCCCTATCAAACACCCCAAAAAATCGGCCATCGGAAGACAGCGACGTTCTCATTCAATCCAGACTCAGAGCATGGGGCACTGGTGCAGAATATGCATATCACCGGAATCAGGCAGGACCACCCAGATGCCTGGAAATACTTTATCCCACACACGACCTCAGCGCTTACACCAGCGGGGATCGCTCAAATCAACCAGTCCTTAGAAGCATTATATTATTGTCTCCTGACAGCCCAGACCGAGCTGCGCCACCCTATGGATGGGGTGAGCGGCAATGAGGTGCAGGCTATGTTCAGCAGTCTCGTCGAGGATATGATCATCATTGCAGACCCTAACAGCCTCATTGCCAAGTTCCAGCAAGCCTTACAGAAGGCCTCCGTAAGTTCGACTTCACTATATCGCCACACCTACGACGTATTCCGAGCAATATGATTGTGAATGTCGAGGATCTAAAGGTCAGGGGCTACAATAACATGATAGTCGAGGGGACTTCCCCAGGTGTGCACTTTGGGTTTATCACTGACATCAACGCAACTGTGCATGTCGTCCCGACGCCCATGACGCCTAGGTCCCCGTGGTATCCTATGAGGGCCAGTGCTACCGTCGTTCTGACTGTAGTTCTGACCACTGGAACAGCAGTAGTGCTGGATGACAAATGGCAATCTGTGCTGACATCCACCATCCCACATGCCAGTGCTAGCAGGACTAGCTTTATGAGTGCTGTCAGGTCTGGCTATTGATGTGCTTGTCACCAGTCTTCTCCACCACTAGTAGATCCTGCTCGTACAGCAATAGATCATCCTGACTCTCCAGTGTGGGAGTAATGGCAAATGAGGTTGCCTTTACTAGCTTGACCTGCCAGACAGCCCCCAAACACGCTGTCGGCATACATACCCAAGAACAGTATCGTTCGGCGGTACAGCCTTTTTCCAGCTTGTAGTAGTGTAGAGCCTTATTCAACTCAGAGTCAGGTGATGCCATGGCTGCCTGCAACTGCTGGAACACGTCTGACAGATACTCCCGATCCTTGTATAATCCCTTAGTATGCAGGAGCTGCTCTGCGATACTGCCTTCCATAATGAGGTATTCGACGAAGCAGATCTGCCCCTTACCAAATCCCAGGTAGAGCTTCACAGCTGTCAGCTCCTCTGCTACCTCAGCATTAGAGAGCTGGGCGAGCTCATCTGGTGACTTCTTCTTATAGTCTTTCAATTCGGTGTGGAAGACGTCATAGAACCTAGTACATAGTACTAGTAGGCCCATGGTTTAAGCCACTATATATAGTGCTATGGATATTTCTGAGTACCAATCTAAGCAGCTGACAGATGCAGACCGGTTAGAGCGGCTTAACTCTCTTGAGGTAGAACGTACATGTTTAAACGTGTTGTACACTCAGCGCTTAAAAGATGACGTCAACGGTACAGATTGTAAAGCAAATCCCGAAGAGCCAGGCGAGTCTCCAGAAGGTTGAGAAGCTACTCAAAAGCAAAACCCAGAAGTTAAGACCGTGGCCATTCATGTCGCCAGTAATGTGGCCACGAATGTGGCCATGGTGAAGATGACAGGTGGTAATGAGGTTATTCCTTCCGCTGGAGCCACTGTCCTCACTATAGTGGTGAGTACGGTTGTCGACCACTGTCTAGGAATACCACATCCCATCCCAAAGATCGCCATCGCTGGCGTCTCCCACACTGTTGCCACCAAGATCATGGGCGAATGTATCCCTCTAATGGAAGGCACTGTTCCAGGGGTAGCGACGAAATCATCGGTGCCTATGTCTAGCTTTAAGATGCTATATATAACGGAAGCTTGGCAGGTCCATGCCACAACAGTCGCTTATGAGGCATGGCGGGCTATGCCAGAGTCGGTAGCACATAGTCGACCACACGGACTGAGGGAGGGCCAGTATCCTGAGCACTGCTACCTATTTCCTTAACCCACCACATGGTCTACCTATGCCCACCTGTTTCCTCGGTTCCCGCTGGATATGACTAGGTTTAAGACATATGTATACACAAACAATGTCTGTATCACTCACTGACCTAGAGAGCCACGAGCTGGGTGATCTCGCTCACTTGGGCGAGGCACGCCTCGGTTCAGATGAGACTGTTGCCCCCCATCTCCTTCCAAGACTTCGATGAGAAGGGAGAACCTCAAGAGATCCGAGGTACCATCCCAGCCAGAGATCTCATCGGAAACACTGACATGGTAGGACAATCAGCCATCAACAAGGCCAAGACTGTATACAAGGGAATGGGCATCAAAGACAGGGCAGTGATGCTCGGTATGCTCGGAATCGATGAGGCTTGTGCCATCAAGGTCATGGCCGAGTCCTACGCACAGGACCTGGCTAAGGATCTCCTGAAACCACGGAGCTCATTCCAACAAGATGGGGAGAACCTCAAGGCAGGCACCATCGGCCTGAGCCATGGTGGATGGCCAAGCGAATGCAACAGCAAAGCTCCAACTACCCAAGGTGAAGAAGTCAGGATTCTTTGGCCTGCCGTTTAAGATCACGTAATAAGCATGGCTGCTCGAGCTTGCATCATACGAATACTTGAGGTGCTAGACACTGCGGGCACTGACACAGGCCCTCTGTGTTACCTTCTCAGCTGTTGTTGGGATTTCATGCTTGATGCCTCTATCGCATCCTTCATATCCGTCGGCAGTAAAACGCTACCAACACAGCAGGCAAAAGAGTTTATACAGGAAGTACTGCCATTTAATCTCCCAGATATAGACGAGGCTATGGCTGAAGAACGTGCAACATGTCAGTGCCATACAGCAGTAGACCAAATGATGCCGGTCACGTTGTGCTGATCATTGACCTGCCAGCACACGGGAAAACATCTTGCTGCGGGCTCTGATCGCCAAACATCTTCAGTCCCGATACATCCTCCTGGTATCCGACTCTGCCGCTGAGGATGTCGACAATAACGATCAGTGTTATAATGGTCCAATCACCAAGACGCACAACCTGCAAGCACTGATGGAGAAGCTGCCTGTGGCTCGGCTAACTGAATCACTTGTTCTAGTTATCGACGACCCTGCGATGGACCAGAAGACAGTCACATACCTCAGCAACATCACCCGTCGCATTCGACACACCAAGATCACTGTCTTCAGAAGTACACTCATGAGATATCGCCAGACATCCGGCACAATTCGAGGCTCCTGTACTTTAGCTCGAAGAGTGGACGTTCCCTGCTTGAGACAATACATTACAGCCTGACCCTCAAGGAGACCAAGCAAGACTTCATCGCAGGTGTGCAGAAGGTCGCAGATCTATACCTCTTCATCTTCAACAACAAGGAGACAGGGGAGCTGTCCCGCTTCAATCCTTCTCTGGAGAAAGCAGAAAACCTCAGCTACAAGCTGGATCCTGCCAGGAAGCTAAAGCGAAAGTGTTAGCCCAGAAATCGGATCCGTGACAGTAGTAGTAGTAGTAGTAGTAGTAGTAGTAGTAGTAGTAGTAGTAGTAGTAGTAGTAGTAGTAGTAGTAGTAGTAGTAGTAGTAGTAATAGTGGTGGGGACGCCTTTTCAGGGTCAAGGAACTTCGTCAGAAGCTTGAGGGACTTCGATAGATGCCTGAGGAACTTCGTCAGAATCTTGAGAAACTTCATGAGCTTCTTGAGAATATTTCTGAACTCTATCCACCGAGAACCAGATGCCTCAACTCTATTCTTTTGAAACTTCTCGAGGAAGACTCATTTCCGCCATGCCCTCTTAGCATTTGCCGTGAGGCAAATTTTGATGAGGTAGTCCTGGTAGTTCTTGGTGGGGAATATTCTAGATGCTGCCTCATCTCTGACCAGCCACTCGCACCCTCTACCTTGGGTGTGACCAGTGGCATGTCCAGCCTCATGGCCCTCAGTCACGGCTGAACTGATCTCCTCTCGGAAGTAATCTGTGGCCCCAGCCTGTATAGCATCCAACATCCGGTGTTCATCATCAGTGTGGAGGCTGAATACACCAGCCCATGTCCCAACCATTAGTAGATATTTGGGATCAACCTTAGCCTTCTGGAGAGCTTGAATTACAGGACTCTTAGTGATTGTCCTGGGGAGATCTAGTGATCTGTCCTCGGTGCTGTCAAGCTTTCGGTAGAGTATCCGAGTCAGGAGTTCCTATGTACTGTGGGCCGGCGTGGTCTCCTCTATGGCAGTCAGTCTTTCTGCATCAGATGGAGGTGGGACCTTGGTTCACTCATGGATAATGTTGACATCATGAAGTAGTCATTGTACCCTGTCAATCGGAGGCTGTTCTGTTTTTTTCTTGGAAGGTGGCACTGGTTTCTACCCTCCAAAGACGATCTGCTCGAGAACTTTACCAACCATCGTCGTTTAAAACCTGTATATGCAGACATTTAAACATGCAGCAGTATGTACAGCATCCAAATGGGGCAGTTGAACCTGCGGCCTCGCACCACACTGATCCTCGGAAGGACTGTCTGACAGTCATTCAACCTAGTATCCATGATGCAAATCCTCTATTCACAGTGGGGAGGTTCATCGACTTTGCCTTGCTCGGGACAGATCCATGAAATTAGGAGCATGAAGCTCAAGTTTAAGCTAAAGAGCATGGCGGCCAAGGAGGTAGACCTCCCACAGAGCATAACTCCAGCAGCTATCCCAGCTACCACTGCTGCTACAGCAGCCACTACTACTATGGCCTCGGCCATCTTCTAATCTCCTGATGCCTCATAATCGAGCGTCGGCTCGGAGAGTTTTACAGCCTCGTAGTACTAATCGAGACTCTCATCGGCCACGTGGATGTTCTGGGTGGCTTGAGCCTTTTTTGCTATCGGCGTGCCTCCAATTGGTGCATATGCTCAAGTGCCTTCCTGTACTCAAACTTCTCCTTAGACAGCTTTTCCGTCGCCTGGTTATGAAGTTTTCTCTCTACCTCCGCCACCTTATGGTCAGTGAAGCTGAGACCACAGTTCGCCAATGCAAACACGCCTGCATTCAAGATTGCAGATTCAATGTCTATACAGGTGATTTAAATTCACCATATAGTCAGCAGGGACTACAAGCAATGTATGAACCGGAAGCGTTCGAGGATCCAGTTGAGGACTACGATGAGGACAACGATGAGGAGTATGATGAGGATGACTATGATGAAGACAAGGACAATGATGAGGATGCCTATGATGAGGACGCCTATGGTGGTGATGATGTAGATCCAGAATCCAGCTGACTAATCCACCGAGCCAAGGAAATTTATCGTACCTATGTAAAGGGCTCCCTTGGCCCGCTGGTAGCAGTTGGGGCTCTGCTTGCTCTGTTCACGATGAAGGCTGAAGAGACGGTCCACAAAATCGCCAACAATGCTCTCCATGGTGTTGAGAAGATCTCTGAGGGCATTCCAGGCATTGCCTCGGGGGTAGGTACATTCTTTGGCATTGCCGGTCCATGGCTCCCATATGTTGCGATAGCACTCACAGTTATCTGGGCTGCCGAACATTTAAGACGTGCTATATAAGATGATCTCTGTAGGACCTGATCAAGTCCCTTAACTGGCAAGCCGTTGTCAATAAGCTTCCTTTCAGTGACGGTGCCAGCACTGCAGAGATTAGACAGCAGGGTTCACAGGTATTCAAAGAGGTGTTCAGCCATGGGGACCGCTGCCGGATGAACGATGGTCGTCTGTTAATTTGTCTAGAGTTTGCCCGAGCTGTACAGGAGAGGAGAGGAGTCGACATCAGCAATGAAGTCCGAGAGTTCATCTGTGGTCTCCGCTTCCTCTCTTGAAGATCTTTATTACCTGCCTGGCGGCTATTACCACGAGCCTCACAAGCTGCTCGAGGCTGCACGTCGCAACAGTCATAGATTCGCCTTGGAGATGGTTAGCCAGTGGCTCACCAGGCAGGTGATGTGGCAGATCTACAGACCACGTCCACGGCACATTTGGTATGCACACATCGAAGAACCTGTCCCAAACAGAGCCCACCAGGCTGATGTGTTGTTCCTTCCGCATGATTGGATCTGTTCCAGAGGAACATGCAGGACCTACAAGTATGCCCTCACCATCGTTGATATCGCCAGTAGATACAAGGCGGCAGTGCCTTTCATGGATAATTCTCTGGGTCAGATGGCTGCCAGGTTCCAGGGTATCTATGAGGACCCGCAAAATTCCCTCCAGTGGCCAGAGTCGTTGCAAGTGGATGATGGTAAGGAGTTTAGAGGTGAAAGTGTGGCCCTCATGCGAAAACATGGTGTGGCGATCAGACGAGGCGAGGTCACCTAGGGCAGAGAGGCTGTTCCCACATCAGTATGCTCAGGAGATGGCTGTCCCCGCGGGCGGTCATTCCAGGATATTGGTGAGAGAGTTGCCCATTGTGGTGGAGAGATCCAATGCTGCGGTTACTAGGCTGATAGGACAGAAGCCTGTCAATGCCATTCAGCGATCCTCTGTGGCCCAACAGCCAGAACGACTATGCTCTGTTCAAGAGCTGTGCTCGGAGAACAGACTTCCATCCGATTCCCTGGTTCAGTATTTGTATGAGCCTGGGGAGTTGGAGGGTGGACGTAGGCGGGCGACTGACCCCAACTGGTTGATAGATGTACACAAGATTGACAGGTATGTGGATACGGCTGGACAGCCTACCCTGTACTACCTGGCACGCCAGCACGGAGTCCTAGGTGGCCATTTGTACGAGAGGAGCTCCAGCTTATCCTACAGACACCCAGCTACCTCCACCGGGAGTGCTTACATCGAGTAGACATTCTCCAGATAGTGTCCACACCGAGCCTTGACTGTTCGTTGATGTCACATAATGCTCATACGTTACCCAGCAGCTCTTCGAAATCCATTGGAGTGATGGCATCCGTGTGACCATAAGCCAGGGTGTGAATACCATCGAGAGCGATCCATCACTTTGTGTCTGAGGGGCTGAGGCTTATTTTGGTCTGGTGAACCCTGTAGAGGTGGTGACCCTCACTTCGCAGCATGTTCATGCCATGGTGGAAGACCTTTCGCTCGAAGAGGCATTCCTTGTACTGCCTATGGCGAATCTGTCTAACCACAGCCCTGCGCAACCCTTTGTCTTCTTGACTTCCTGCTCATCCGACCGCTTGATGGAGTACATCTTTGGACACATGCCAACAAACTCCTGGATTGGCACCCCAGCATACTCATCCTTCATCTTGCCCAGGACCTTCTTGTTGGCAGTACTGTGAAGCGGGTGTGTTACTGTGTAGTCGCTTGTGTCACAGAGGTCACTCATCACAGTCATATCAGCATAGACATAATCAGTATGAACCTCCAGCACCAGGCTGTCGGTGTCTGTGTACAGGAGCTCACAGTGGGCACCATATATTCGCTTCAGCTCATTGTAGTAGAAGCCGTGCATGAGGTGCTTCGAGAGGTCCAGGATGGACATTCCCACATAGACAGGGCGGTTCAGCAGCAGGCTCATCCTGTACATGTAGAGAGACGCTAGATCTTCATCGAACACCTTTGCCCAGGAGAAGTTGGGCTTGGCTATTAGGCGACACAGCTTGTCCTCCTCGGATGACCAGACCAGCTTGACATCCTCTCACTTGCACACGTTCTCCATGGTCTTACCAAAGACAGCATTGTTCATCAGCTTGTAGAGATCCTTCTCAAAGTCGCTGTTGGCCTTCTTATGGAGCTCTGTGTTGAGTCGGATGTAAGGCTCCATCCACGACAACTGATTGAAGCGTATAACCCTGTGCACCTTCTTCAACCTCATACCCAGGCTGAGGTAGAGCTGCAGGTTGTGGTAGTATAGGACATAGCGCTCTTTGTCTCTCAGGTTAGGCACCAGTTTTTCTGCTGCCGTCTCCGCTATCGACTCGCCCAATGCACACTAATACTCAGAGAGCTACTCTCCCTTCACCTTCATCTATTCAGGCGCCAGCGGGTAGGTATTGTGCATGTCATGCAGATCTTGTGGGTACTCAAGTTCAACCTCTAGGATGTAACCCTTTTCATCATCATCATCGGGATGTTGTGTAATCTCTTTGACATAATGTCCTCCACTCACTAAAACCCCTTCCACCCCACCCCCACCATGTCTGTAGGTGTTGTCTCATTACCCAGCCATAGAGATTGTCAGCCTCCGGATACATGATGTGGCTTGTCGGCTGTTGTGGATTATAGCCAGCTATGTATGGGTTGTTTGCCTTAGCATAGCGTTTGCTGATACACCACCCCTGAGTCGTTTCTCTATGAAGAGATTCATGACATAGTCAGTGAGGAGCTCCAGCTCCACACCTGTCATCTTTAAAAGTGCATCCCAGCTCAACCCCGCGTTTGTGTAATAGTGTGCTGGGTCCAGACGATACTGCTGGAGGCATGTGATGTGGACGTTCTCAAAGACATCTGCAAGGAGCAGTGTCAGACCACAGATAGAGGTCATGATAGTCTCCCATGGTCTGGCAGCCGAACTGGGCCCAGGCAGCCTGTACATGGTTGTAGTCGCTGTCAGATATTCCCTTGCCAAAGAGTTTACTGTAGAAAGCAGCTTGCAGTGGGAGAGAGGTCTCATTGAAATGGTGCCAACCATCCATGTGCTTATAGGGGTATACACCCTTGCCGAGCTAGGTTCATACTGATTTGTAAGTGGGAACGTTGGAGAACTAACTACCAGCTTGTCAAGTGATGCTGGGAGGAACTGGGCCGACTCGATGAACCACAGCTGAAGTAGGCTGAAGGAGATGCACTTCTCCATATTGTTGGGGATGCAGTTGATCATGGCCTGCATGATAATGTGAGAATCATACCCACGCAGGTTGTGGAACACGACCGGGATGGTGGTTGTCCTAGGGTTTAGGTGCAGCTTTAGATTACATCCATTCTCTGCTGCCTGTGACACTGTCCCCATATAATGGTCTGTCGCATACATCCCCGCAGTTTTATGAGCTCGCCAGTCCTATCTAGTCATCTCCATCGGCCTAGGGTGGGCAAGTATCTTCTCCTCTTCCTGTGCCAGTCGATTCAGGAAGTGTTTAGCTGCATCTTCTCCTCGACACAGCACTGGTGGTTCACTGACACCGACACAGCAGCCCACAATGTATGAGAACCCACATGCTCTTAGCCGGATTCGCCTCTGGCCCATCAATCTGGGTTGTTAGTGCGTCAAAGTCGGCATAGATGATGAATAGCACCTTGAGTTGCTTGTGGTAGTTGGTGAAGTGTAGCATCTTCCTGTCCTCTGTAGGTATTCTTATGCGCAATGATCTGCCACTGAGCCGCAACACTCCGGTTTGTGCTTCATAAGGTCTTCACGAGAATAACAGTGGAGACACCACTCGCAGAAGTGCTTTCTACCTTTACACTGACTTTGATCATAGAGCAGACGATTCAGGTCCTTAATCCAGGTATCGTGTTGCTTATCACCGTTCTCGATAAGCAGCACATTTGTCTGTGGAATTACAGGATCAGGCTCACTCGGCTGCATTGGATAGAGACCCTTGTCATGCCCGAATACATTAATGGCCAGGCCATTCTGCCGACCAACACCCTTAAGCTGGTGGAGAGGGGTTGGAGAGTCTACACCGCTGAAGTCAAGGGTGTCTCAGTGCCCTAAATACTTCGATGTCTGCTGGAGATTACTGTCTACAGGATAAGCAGCAGCCAAGCGAGACCAGCGAAGACAGTGGTCATCATTGTTCTGGACATTATCCATGACATGTTTTCGCTTAATCGAAGTGGGGAGATCAATGTAGGACCCACCACCTAGTGGTTGTTATCTGGCGATGTTGAGGTACAATGCATCAACCTGGTCGACTGCCCAGCCAGATCCCTCGCGGGTGTAGTTCTCAAGGCCTTGCATCACCTTGGCTTTGGCCTCCTTCACAGCCTCGCTAATATCGCTTGCCAGGATGGCATGCTGCTTAGACCAGAACAGGGGATCTGTGGTGACCTCTGTCCCGTCATTCTTCTCCTTGTGGACGGCGATCTTAAGAGCAAGGCAGAACTTCACCCCCTTCAGGTCGAGGACCTATTCCACCAAATTTCTCTTGATCATGTCCAGGTTTTTATCCAGGAAAGCTGTTGATTCTTTTCCCCCATGTCCAGGAAGTTCCCATCCCCGCAGATAGTTCTGGATTGGATGTGGGACCTTCACAAATCCTGGGGAGTATGTCCCTCATTTCCTGGAATAAAGCATCAAGAAAACTCTCGATCTCCTCATATGTGAACTTGGGTGGGGTTTCTAGCTCTGGGTGGTGGGGGTGGGGGTGGGGGGGATGGAGCTCCTTGGAAAGGAGAGTTGGGGTTGGCTTCTCGGGAGTGGTTGGTAGGGTCCTGCATGGGGCTGGGGTTGGCTTCTCGGGAGTGGCTGGTAGCTTCCTGCGTGGGTTGGGTTTGTCTTCTCAGGAAGGGGAGCTGCCAGGTTCTCGGCATAAGTGGTATGGCTAATAAGCCCCTGCTGCAACAATCTCGCCAAATTTTGAAGTACTTCATCAATGCCCATAGCAGATATTTACCTATACGGTTGCGTTTCTCTAATAGGGGGATTTTGATGGTATCACCTGCTGATGGGGCTGGCCTAGGGGCCAGACAGACAGACCACTGACAGACATACAGAACACTGACAGACAGACAGACCACTGACAGACTCTTCACAAAACAAGTTGGCCAGGTGTGCTCTACTATCTGGCAATACTGTTTACATTTACTAATAATACATAGCGAGACTTGAACCGGCGATTTTTAAGTGCAGTTCAACATATAAACAAATAATGCTATAGCCATCTCGGCCATGCATGCATTAATAAAAAACATAACATAGATTTAGCTGATAACCTGTTATGCATTATCTGTGATGTGAAACCTAAGGAAAAAATCTGTACACATATCGGCTGTAATATCCTTGTCTAGGTTTATATCTTTTGTAACAGTATTGTCGCTTGTATGTGTTTTATGACGATAGTATTAATTTAGTGTGTGTAATTTTTTATGTGATTGGAAGTAATATTTCACTGTTTACATTTACTAATAATACATAGCGAGATTTGAACCAGCGATTTCCAGCTAATCAAGTCGTCTAGCGTTGTATAGGCTGATAAATAAAAATATATTATTTGACAAATATTTAATAACTTTAGCCTACTCCAATGTGTTACGTTATGCCAGTAGAAGGACCCATTTCTAGCTATGCCCCGCCCATTTCTAGCTAAGCTCCGCCCATGTCCCGCGCATTGAGATCGATTTAGATACTTGGAATCCGAGTTCCCAGAATCGCAAGTTCATGGTATCTAATACTAACTATACATGTAGGCATAAACCGTTTTGAAATATTTTGAAACCAATTTGACCAAGGGCTGTTACTGCCTATGTCAGTAACAGGGCCCAGTCGAATTAGTTTCAAAGTATGCAGCAGAATGTTAATTCGTTCACTTGACGGACCTCTCGATGTTCATGACGAAGCTATATACGTCATTAATTATACATTTTAATTATGACGTCAGCCTACAAGAGTAACAGCGCCCAGTCGAATTAGTTTCAAAATATGTAGCAGACTTTTTTTAATTCGTACACTTGACGGACCTCTCGTTGCTCATGACGGAGCTATATACGTCATTAATTATACATTTTGATTGTAACGTCAGCCTACAAGCGACTTACTATTGACTATGAATTCATACACTGGAGGGACTGACCGGATCCATCCATTGCTCAAGAATATTTATGCATACATACCGAGTTTTAGAAGTGGACGTGTAAAGCGCTTGTTTATCTGTGATAGATCACCCGACCACATGGTGCTCAACGTCAAAGATATAAATTTCCTCATCGTATTCAACAGTGCAAATTATTTCCTGTTCGCGAACAGGTTCCGGTCACAGAACTTTGTTTTACATCTTGATCAGTTAATTGAGCCAAAACCAGGTTGAAGAACGAATAAAATGGGTCGTGTGCCACGCTTATTTCTACGCCACATGTAACACAAAATAGAAAAGCAACCTGTACCCACCTAATCGATATTGAACAAGGCTATACTAACGAAACATTTTACGGCACTACAAGATCTGGTGGTTAGAGCAGGCTCCATGCATTGTGCGTTTGATAACTGATGCTGTTTAGTTAGCCCTGGTGCTGTCTTATAGCGATATGAGTTAGCCTGCTTTATCTCATGAAAACCAGAATCTGTGCGACTCTGAATGAATTACTTCAGAAAGATCTTTGAGAAGCTGAGTAATAATTTGCTTTAGATGGTTTAGATGCTTAGAATATAGACCTAATTAATATTTCCACAAGATCATTAGGAAACC
This sequence comes from Chaetoderma sp. LZ-2023a, assembly GCA_034401795.1. NCBI lineage: Eukaryota > Metazoa > Mollusca > Caudofoveata > Chaetodermatida > Chaetodermatidae > Chaetoderma > Chaetoderma sp. LZ-2023a. The sequence goes on from CM067370.1 coordinate 16,162,391, forward strand.
AATTTAATTGGATGCTGCTGCTTTCATGCGAAGCAATATGTTGCCGTCAGATTAGAAACGCTAATGTCTATTATTGACACTTTACGCCTAAACGAGATTGCGTAGGAAATCCCGGTTCACTGTGTGACACACAAATATGTACCTCGCATAATTCTAATCTTAATACAGATTATCAATTCATTTTGTGCCTCAGCGTCGTACATACTCGTATATGCACTTTATTTAATTACGCAGAACATATTTTATTTTTCCGTTACACTAAAATCTTAAAGCTGGATTTGTGTTCGATTTTTGTGTCATAAGGCACGCTGTCATTACACTTGTAATTCACCTTTCCATTTTTAGCTATGCCCCGCCCATCACTAGCTAAGCTCCACCCACACCTCGCCGTGTTGGGATTGATCGATCCCCAAATGCCCTAGCTATCAATTTCCTGAAAACTATACAGGGAAGCTGTTGAATATTTTGTAACTAATTTGACTGGGTGCTGTTGCTGCCTATGGCAGCAACAGCGCCCAGTCAAATTAGTTTCAAATTATTCAACAGAATATTTATTTAAAAGCAAACAATTTGTACAACAACGCATAGACCGTCATCAAATATGCGTTCGTGACGTACTTATCGACGTCATTCATGACGCCATTCATTATGATGTCATTGTACACACCACGCAGTTCATTATGACGTCATATGATGGGTGGGTACTCTGAAAAGGTGAATTACCATAACTGCTGGTAGTTGCAGATCGATGTGTTGAATGTCCTAGCACTGGTAGTTGGCAGCCCAACTGCAGCAACTAGGTTGGCCCTTGCTGTTGTTATATTTGCAATGACAGTATTGCTACTTGAAGTTGTTAGCACTTATAGCCTACATAGTAGGAATAACTGTTCTGGTAGTCGTAGTTGGCAAATTTGCATACATGGTAAATTTGTAGTTTGTATGCTTACTGGTACTAGCAGCAGATCGCGCCACAATATGTATATTGGAATGGGGTCGGTCCGTAAAGGAGGTAAAACACCTTGTCATCTCTAAATACATCTCTATCGAAGGGAACAAAACCAGAAATACGGAGTCCAGGCTGAATGTTTGATAGTCCTGTCCATCAACATCTACAATATCATAAATGATCGTCATGTTTCCTGGATTATTGATAAACCACTTCGTTCATTAAATATGTTATTAACCATTTGTGCTATATAATACTTGTTTCTACCCGGGGCACAACGTGACATGACCTACAAGAAAAATAACAGTTACTAGAATGGCACAAAGTGATGTCTACAGTATTCAACATCATATGGAATTAATATTGCAGAGGCATTCACGGCCGAAAACATTAAATAATTAAGATTACAAAAAGTTATTTACAGCATCTAATAATAGATTTTTGCTGCAAAATGTTTCCGATGGCTTCTTCAAACCAAATTTAAACAACATGGTGAGCGATATGGAAGACCACTACACTGTGTTGTAACAATCATTGCAATTTGGCAATTATAGAGTGAGTAAAGGTCAACGTCACATTGTGCCCATGGCACACAATGCCCCGGTCTCTCCTACTCGTCGGTCTTGTTTTTAATGGATGAAGCCAGTTTTAACTATGCCACGCCCATCTCCAGCTAAGCTCCACCCACCTGTTGCCTGTGTGTGAATCGATTGATGCCTGCATTCCCTGAATCTCCATTAACAGAACACTATAGGCCTACAGATAAGCTCTTGAATATTTTGAAACTAATTTGACTGGGTGCGGTCGCTGCCTGTTAGTTTCAAAATACGCAGCAGAATGTTTAAATAGTAAAGACATACAATTCGTACAACTTGACGGACTATTAAGCATTTATAACGGACTTAATTACATCATTCATGACGTAATTGTTTGTGACGCCGGCCTACACGTATGACGTCATATTAGTGATCGATAGACTGGATTTGTCTAATTTAAAGCTGTACTGTAAGGAGTACATTGTACCGCGTTGTAGCGACATAGGCAGCTTGGACAGAACTGTTTTACATTTGACACACCGACCGACTGATTAATAGATTGACGGGCCCGAATGAATAAAATAACGAATCACAGCCAAACTGGCATTTGCTAGTTGTTAGTCGACACCAAAAGGTTTCAATTCAATTTCTCTTAAAACAAATACTAAAAAAAGGTTTGAATCCACCTTTGTTTATCATGCATAATCTATACTTGTCCAACATACGTTAATATCGTATCCTGGGTCCAAGTGCAGGGTATTGCATTTAAATGCAAATGCAAATGTTTGTAATTGACTCAAATGCAAATGAAAGTGAAAATGCAGCTTAGCGCCATTGCATTTAGATGCAAATGCAAATGTTTGCAGCTTATTCAAATGCAAGTGTAAATGCAAATGCATTTGAATATTTGGGCACACGTCTGGTACTGAAATATCTGTTGGTAGTGAGTATATTTGGGGAAAACATTTTGCAGACCAGAAGACTGTTTTTGAAATTTTGCCACTGGAATGACTGGTTCGCTTATTGAACCAGTCATTGCAGCATAAAGTTTTCAAAAATAGTCTTCTTTTTATCTGCACATGCAACTTTACCATGAAAAAATAATACACATTTCACCATTAAAGGGTAAACCATTAAAGCATTGAATTTTCAGATTCCTAAATATTATGTTGACTATTTTGAACGGTAATTTCATTGATAGTCATTGCGCCTATGGAAGCAACATTTGTCAGTCAAATTACTTTCAAAATAATTAATCAAATATCATGTTCAATATTTTGAAAGGAATTTGATTGATAGCTGCTACTGCACCTATGGCAGCAACAGGTTCCAGTCAAAATACATTCAAAATAGTTATTAGCTTATGCAATATTTGTGTGAATTTAACAAATATTCTGTTGAATATTTTGAAGATAATTTGACTGACATCTGTGGGTAAAAGTTTCCAGTAAAATTTGTTTTAAAATGTGCATCAGCTTATTCAAGACCTGGAGTAATTATAGCACTTCATGATTCAAATGTTTAAATGTTCACTCTCTCTCTGAGACCAGCTTCCTCTCACATGGCTGAGTATCTGTGTATAGTCAGACCGAACGACAGGCACTTCTAATCACAATGGGCGAAAAGTAAACTAACCCATGTCACACAGAATTATCAGCATCTATTATGTATTTATCGTGGTAAATGTCCATATGCAATCCAACAACATAACTTTTGAAGATTTACTATCGGAATAACTGACTCGATTACCAAGCCAGTCATTTCAGTCATAAATCTTCAAATGTCTTCTCTTGTAATGAAAATGTCCATTCAATAAGCCACTCTTGACAACTAAATGATTAAGAGATTTCTGAATGAATTAAGTTCATAACCTTATAGACTGAGCAAGTGGAGATATATTACTAAGATCACACTAATTACTTTGAAAGCATCTTGACACTTATAGAGCACTTGTTGAATATATTGTACAGTCAAAAGTGCTCGAGTGACAACCTGTGTTTTGGGGCCAAGCGATTGTGGTTCTTTACGACAGATGATTGTATGAATATCGTTCATTCTCCTGAAAATCAACATGTTCATTATCGCAGCAACAACGGTTAGTCCAATTGTTATACTAAACATTTGGTGGCCAAACCGGCCAAAATCAGCCTTTGCCATGGTCTTTAGAAAGGCCCGTTTTCAGGCACAGAGAAGAAAATCACTGTGCCAATCAATCCAGGTGTCTTTTATGTAAGGAAGATTATTTTAGAAAGAAATTAACTAAACCTTGTTGGCGTGTATATCAACTGACTTAAGCTAAACTAATTTCAAAATATGCATGATTTTGATGGCAGGGAGCTACATGATAAGAAATTCAGAGTGAACAGAGTTAATAAGTAAAAGAGAATTAAGTTTATAATTTCTAGCAACAGAAATGCCATTTGTATGATTTAAGAAATACTTTGGTTGAATATTTTGAAATTAGTTTGACTGGGAGCTGTTGCTGCTATTTGCAGCAGCAGGTTCCAACCAATTTTGAACGAAATCCAAAATGAGAAACTAGTGTCTTTGAGAAATAGTGACTTCGAAAAAAATTCAAATGCATTTTAAAGCTCGAATGCAAATGCAAACGTGTTCATGCAAATGCAGGTGCAACTGCAAATACATGAGATTCAAATGCGAGTGCAAATGCAAATGTATCAGAAAATTCATAATTGCATTTAAATGCAAATGCAAGTGCAAATGCATTCAAATGCAAATGCATTTGCACTTGTACCCAAGCCTGATCCTGTCACGTCACTACAGTAGCAGCTAATTAGCCACATAATGCATAGACCTTTCAAGTTTAGCTATGCCCCGCCCAGCTATAGCTAAGCTCCACTCACACCTCGCTCGTGCTGGGATCGATCGATCTCTGAACTTCCTATACAGGTAAGCCGTTGCATATTTTGAAACTAATTTGACTGGGGGCTGTTTCTGCCTATGGCAGCAACAGCGCCCAGTCAAATTAGTTTCAAAATATTCAACAGCATGTTTCTTCAAAAGCAAAACATACAATTGGGACTATTAAGTGTTAAAGTTAAAGACCGGCTTAATCGAATCATTAATGACGTATGATTATGACGCCAGCATACATGTCGCGTGGTTGATTATGACGTCATATGATTGAGTGAGGAAATGGATTCATGAATTAGCCACCTATGCGCGTGTAATAACCCACATCAACCATGCGATTAACCACCCGATGCATATACCATATGCACATACATATATGTAGTTAATATTTAATAGGCAAACAAGTGCACTCACTCGGAGATTGCAGACCCTCACACCCTCGTTTTTGTCACATTGTACAGTTTTTGGATGTCAGAATTTTCAGATTTTTCCATCACAATACGCCCCCCCCCCCTACCAACCCCACCCCCGTGCTACTTAAGCAAAAACTAAGGTTAGCACCATCAACTCGCATATAATATCGATTCTACACAGACACTGCCGGGGCTTCAACATAAGCTTCATTTATCTTTTTAGTACACCAACAACAGGAAACCAATTCAGAGCTGGCTTTCCAGTTAACGTGAATGAACGATAACATGCGTTGATACGGCTATACCCGTTATCCGGGAAAGATGTAATACGTGACTGGCGTCGTTGTCCTTATGGAGCTCTTATTCATGCGTGTACTTGTAGATCATCTGAATGTCTATGATACTTGATATTTAAACCGTGACCATGTGCGAAAACCGAGCTTGTAACTTTAGCAAGCCTAGCTATGCCGTCGCTATGCTAGCATTTTAGCATCGTATGATTTCATAGGCCTTCCATTATTGCCATCGCGTGGCGGCTAATTAGAAGAAAGGCGATAGGGGTCCATTCTTTCACACCTTTTTCTTTTGTTCTTTTCCATTGTTCTCTATTTTGTTACTTTGACACCATATTTTCTTTGGACCCATATCTCCACTGTTTTGATTGGATATTAGATGTAGCCTATATCCATAAATCCCTCCCCGTCATTAAATCATGTGCCTCATGACATCCAATGAGGGGACCGTACGTGCCGCCCCCCCACCCCCCACCCCGCACCCAATCGTTAAATCACGTGCCTCCTGTCATCAAATGAGGAGAGCTTAAGGGTAATTAGCGTAATGATTGTCAATGGTTAATGTGTAGCGTAAATATGATTGACAGGTTACATGTCTGGCGTCGTCTTTTCCTGGGAACTCATTCAATCACGAATCCCCGCCCCTCGTTAAATCACGTGCCTCCTGGCATCCAATGAGGTGAGCTTACGGGTAATTAATGTAATGACGCTTGACAATGGTTAACGAGGGTAATTAAGTATCGATCTCTTCGAGCCAGGGAAAATTAACTAGGTGCACTTTAAAACAACTCAGACCGCATGTAGCAATCATCAGAGTCGTAGCAAGTTAAACGAAACAATGTTCAATCAAGTTAGATTAATAACTACCTATTACATTTTTAATGTGTCGCAAATGGCCACGCAATGTTGGGAACAAATTCTAGCCTAAGTTGACTCAGGGTTTGGACAGGTTACAGGCTATGGTTCTTTCAGTTTTCAATTAAAATTGCCCCCATAAGCAGTAACATCGCCCAGTCAAATTAGTTTCAAAATATTCAACAGCTTACACGTATAGTTTTCTGGAAATTGCAAGTCAGGGAGTTCAGAGATCGAGCGATCTCAGCACGATCGAGGTGTTGGTGGAGCTTAGTTAGAGATGGGCGGGGCATAGCTAAAATGTAACACTTCAGGTCTATTCCAAACATTAACCGCTTTCCTGTTTGCATAACCTCAAATTGTGATGAGGAGATTTTGTCCTTGAAAAAGGGTCTAAGAGCTCTAACATAGTATTTTATATCTCAAACTTCCACATAATTCCTCTACCAATCAGCTCTCTCTCTCACACATGTACACACGCCCCCACACCCGCATGTACGCATGCACGCATGCCTGTACCTATGCACGCACACCTGTACATACGCACACACACACACACACACACACTATGACGAAACGTCTAACATGATGCATAATGCATGACTATAACAACTAGTAAATTTGTGATACGGTTTTGTTAAGATTATTTTAAATTGTAACATATTCCACTTATATTTACATTTTTTCCCCTCAGATTTGTAGTTACATATTTCGATTCTGTTATGAAGAGCGTCTACGGACTGGGAGAGGATTATCTTCGGGAATTGCCCGTATAATGACTGGTTAGGTTATCTAGCAAGTGATTTCATGGTTAAAGGTCTGTGGCTGGTCTTCTCTTGGTCTGCAAATGCAACACGATTGAATTGTGGGTGGAGCGTAGCTAGACCTGGCTGGGGCATGGCTAAAAACAGAAAGATCCATTAGCATGCTGCAGGCAATCAGATATTCCATTATGATCGCTTAATAGACTGTTAAGTTGTACAAATTTGCTATTATTTACATTACTATTTAATAAACATTATGTAGAATACTTTAAAAGTAAGTTGACTGAGCGTTCTTGCAGGTATAAGCGGTAACATCGCAGAGTCAAATTAGTTTCAAAATATTCAACCTGCATAGTTTTCTGGAAATCGCTAGTCACGTGTATTACCGATATTAAAAATTGGAATATTCGCTAACACAGTCTCAACAAGTTTCAAGCTTATTGAAGTAAAACTCACAGGTCACCATAACAATGTATGTTCCAGTCATGAAACAACCCTGTAATGACTCAAGTAGGCATACACGAGCATAGCATTCACTCAAGGCAATATTGGCAACAGCTGGGTTAGTAGATGTTTCTCTATTTGCTAATGCCCACATACACCAACACCTAAACATTGTTATGAATAACGATCATATAGACCTTTAATTTGTGATGGGTCTTTAGCCGCCTGCATCATTGCTTAATTCAGAACTTTTTTCGATAACATTTCCTATATACAGTACAGCTCAGGGGTAAGATAACATGTCTATCAACGTGAACAGAAAACATGTTAATAAGAACTGTTCTATTCTATATTTTCGGCGTAATTTGATTTGAATACAATTGCTGCCTTAGGCAACAATGTCTTTCAATCCAGTTATGTTAAAAATATTCGTCTGTACATTTTCTTATCTTTTGTAAACATGTTAGGTTATTTCCGTGTTGGACTGTACTAAACATTTATTCCTAAGCTGAACAAAACAAGCGTTATCAATTTTTCTTACAGAGCTTTAAGTTTTGTTGGGGGTTATTAGCCACGTGGGTTGTGTGTACAGCTCGAGTACACGAATATATAAATTAATGCATAAATGATAAAATAACTTAGTTACAGATATGCATAGTATTATAATTGAATTGAATTGTAATAGCTGTAGACTGTTCAGAGGTGTGGGGCCAGGGTGGGTCGGGGCATGCTCAACAATGGAGACAAATCCCTGGTGCGCAGATGCTAGTTTGGCAGTATGACCTGTCCAGTTATATTGAAATTGGGATTCTGAAAATTCAGGGTTCAAAGTATAGAAAGTGACTCCCAAGGTGCGCGAGGCATGGCTGAGCTTAGCTAGAAATTTACATGGCATAGCTAGAAATGGACGGAGCATAGCTAGAAGTAGGCGGGGGCATAGCTAAATGCATCCCCCTATAACATGAAATGATCCGGATGTTATAAAGGTATATTACTCCATTCCATTCCACTTTATACAATAAGCATTGTTTTTTTTCCGAAACAATGTTGCTGCAAAGCTTTTCTTTCTAAGACAGCAACGGTTTCCAGCAACATTGTTTTCATGCTGTGATCAAGGCGTTCGTGTTACTTTATCCCTTTAATGGCTAAATTTGATCAAGAAAATTAAAATATTTGTTTATTGAATGTTCATTTACACGCCGAGACAAGGATATTTTTACTGTCTCAGTTATCGAACCAGCCATTCCAATGGTAAATTTTCAAAAATATTCTTGTCTCAGCCTACAAATGGACATTCACCAAGACCACTGTATAAGCTGGTTTTATCCTTCTTCACCATGAACGGGTTAACAATGACCGCTTTGACAGTATTGCAATGTGGTTAAAGAATACAATGGCGACTTGCAAATCTTATCATTGCTCACAGTAGCAGCAGCAGCAGCAACTTTCAGTCGAAAATGGTTCGATTGAAAAAATACAAATACACAAATACAATTGGATATATATATTTTTTAATTTAAAAAAACCTATACATTGGTATGCATACATTTGCATGTGTGTGCGTGTGCGCATGAGGGCACGTGTGCATACATGTGTGTGCACGTGCAGGCGTGCGGGAAGGTGGGCGTGTGTGCGTGCATGTGTGCACCAAACCCCACAGTGACAATACTAGGTATGCCGCTAGAGATGGAATACGCCGACGATGTGGACTTCATAAACAAGGAAAAGAAACCCCTTGACGAACTTCTCCCAATAGCTGCAAGCAAGCTCAAAATTGATAATCTGTTTATGAATGAATCCAAAACAGAGTTCACCCACATATACCTATCTACAAAGCATAAAACTAAAGAAAATGATGATCCACTTCGTGCCGGTGAACCATGAAGGAAAAGTAGAATCCTGGGCTCACTGCAATGCTTTGCAGTGCTGCTGACCTTGCTGCACGCTGCATCATGGGGAACATAGCTTTCCAGTCCTTCTGGAAGCTATGAATTCGTAGCGTAATGATGCCCTTGGTAAAAGACTATGTTTATACAATGCAACCTGCTTATCCTTTATGCTGTATAACTGTAACAGCTGGACCACTCCAAAGGCACCTCTAGACAAACTCGATACCTGCCACCGCAAACACCTACACACCATTCATTGGACACCGATGGCCAGACAGTTTAATTTCCAATGATGCACTGTACAAGATGTGTAATACGTCGTCGCTGTCTGTAAAAGTCGGCCAGTAAAGATGCTCAATGTTTGGCCATGTGCTATGGATGCTAGAAGAGGCACCAGCATAGAGAGCTTTGGAATACAAAGCCAGGAGAGGATGTCATTGCATACCTCTGCTCAGCATGCTACGATGTGACCTCAAGAAATCAGGACTCGGTATACTCAAGTCAAGAATGGACCTGAGGAAGCTAAGGATTTCGGCTGAGAACAAGACACAATGGGCAAAAGCGAAGAAGGACTGAGATAGGCATAAATAGGCACACTGACACCAGGCACACCTGGCTAATGACCCATCCCAAATTAAAACACTATATGATCGTTATTCATAACAATGTTTGGGGTGGGTTGTGGGGGGGGGCATTAGCCAATAGAGAAACGTGTGGTTCTATTAGTCCTGCTGTTGCCAATATTGCCTTGGACGAATGCTAAGCTCATGTATTCAATTTCCAGAAAACTATATGGGTAAGTTGTTGAATAGTTTGAAACTAATTTGGCTGGGCGATGTTACTGCTTATGCCGGCAACAACGCCCAGTCAATTTACTTTCAAAGTATTCTACATAATATTTATTAAATAGTAAAGACATACAATTCGTACAACTTGATGGTCTACTAAATGCTCATAATGGAATATCCGATTGCCTGCACTGTGCTAATGGATCTTTCCATTTTTAGCTATGCCCCGCCCAGCTCTAGCTAAACTTCCCCCACAACTCGATCGTGTTGCATTTGCAGACCAAGAGAAGACCAGCCACGGACTTTTAACCATGAAATGACTTGCTAGATAACCTAACCAGTCATTACAGTGGCTATTCCTGAAACTAATCCTCTCCCGGTCCGCAGACGCTCTCCAAAACAGAATCGAAATATGTATATACAAATCTGAGTGCAAAAAAGTGTAAATATAAGTGGAATATGTTACAATTAAAAATAATCCTAACGAAACCGTATCACAAATCTACTAGCTATTATGGTCATGCATTATACATCACGTTAGACGTTTCGTCATAGTGCGTGCGTGTGTGCGTACATACAGTCGTGTATGTGCATGGGCATGCGTGAGATAGATAGAGAGAGAGAGAGAGAGAGAGAGAGAGAGGGAGCGAGAGAGGGAGAGAGAGAGAGAGAGAGAGAGAGAGAGAGAGAGAGGGAGAGAGAGAGAGAGCCGATATGTAGATGTGGACGTTTGCGATATAAAATACTGAGGTAGAGCTCTTAGACCCTTTTTCAAGGACAAAATCTTTTTATCACAATTTCAGCTTATGCAAACAGGAATGCGGCTAATGTTGGGAATATACCTGAACTGGCCCATCTCTAGTTAAGCTCCACCCACACCTCGATCGTGTTGGGATCGATCCTCCCTGACTAGCAATTTCCAGAAAAATATAAGTGTAAGCTGTTGGATATTTTGAAACTAATTTGACTGGGCGATGTTACTGCTTATGGAGGCAATTTTAATTGAAAACTGAAAGAACCATCGCCTATAACCCGTCCAAACCATGAGTAAACTCAGGCTGGAATTTGTTCCCAATAGTGCGTGGCCATTCGAGGCACATTAAAAATGTAATAGGTAGTTATTAATCTAACTCGGTTGAACATTGATTCGTTGAACTTTGTATACTCTGATGATTGCTACATGTGGTCGGAGCTGGTTTAAAGCGCAACTAGTTAATATAAATGAATTAGAGTGATAACTAATCGATTGTCAATACGTGATAGGTTGACCATTTAGAATTAATCTCTCTTGATTGAATAAGTTCCCAGAGCCGGAAAAGACTAGTCCAGACATGCAACCGGTCAATAACCATTACACAATACATTAATCCTTGCAAGTTTGTCCTGGCTCGAAGAGGTCGTCACTTAATTACGCTCATTAACCCTTGTCAGGCATCATTATGCTAATTACTCTTTAGCTCACCTCATTGTATGCCAGAAGGCACGTGATTTAACGAGGGGGCGGGGCTTCGTGATTGAATGAGTTCCCAGGAAAAGACGAGGCCAGATATGTAACCTGTCAATCACACTTACGCTATGCATTAACCTTGGCAATCATTATGCTAACCTCATTGAATGACAGGAGGCACGTGATTTAACGAGGGGCTGCGGGGCATCGTGATTGAATGAGCTCTCAGAGGCTTGAAAAGACGAGTCCAGACATGTAACCTGTCAATCATCCTTACGCTATGAATTAACCCTTGTCAATCATTGCTCTAATTACCCTTAAGCTCACTTCATTCGATGACAGGAGTCACGTGATTTAATGAGGGGAACATCCAATCAAAAGAGTGGAGATAGGTGTCCATCAAAGGAAAAACCGACACAAAAGGCGGTAGAGATCAAAGAAAAAGGTGCTAAATAACAAAAGAGAGAACCAAGATAAAGAACAAAAGAAAAAGGTGTGAAAAAATGGACCTCTAACGTCTCTCTTCTACTCGCGTATATAATTTATGTAAGATAAGGTAAGATTGATTTGCAGAACACAGGCTAAAAAGCCTCTATGTTCCGTTTTGTGTTAGGCTGCTATAGAGTTAGGCTCTTTTGATAGTTAAATCTTATTTCTTGGTTTGTCCAGTATTTGTCTAATCTGTTCTTGAATATGTTTAAATTTTCGGATGTTGCAATGTGATCAGATAGTGAATTCCAAGCATCGATTATTCTATTGGTAAAGTAATATTTTCTGAAATCATGTGAAAAGCGACGTTTCTTTAGTTTATATGTGTGTCCTCTTGCTATTGAATTGTTTAATGTGAAAAGATGTTTTGTTAGATGTGTGTCGTAATAACCGTGTATGATTTTATATAATTCAATCATATCTCCCCGGTGTCGTCTGTATTTTAGAGTTGGGAGATTTAGTCTCTTTAGCCTGTCAGGGTAGCTCAGCCCCTTCAATGGCGGAATCTGTCTGGTTGCCCTCCTTTGAACATTTTCGATAGTATTGGTATCTTTTTCTTTGTATGGGCACCAGCCACTGTTAGCATATTCAAGGTGAGGGCGTACTAATGCTTTGTACAGTAAGGTGAAATTGTCATTATTTAGGCATGTGTAGGTTCTACGAATTATTCCCATTATCCTGTTGGCTTTATTTACCTGTTCCTGTATATGTTTTCGAAAGTTAAGTTGTCTGTCTATAAATATGCCTATGTCTTTTTCAAACTCAACAGATTCAAGTGGTATTGGGAGACCATCCTCTCCGTGTAGGTGATAGGATTTGTTTTCAGCAATTTGTTAGCTTTTTATTTCCAGAACTCTACATTAGTTTGGATGGAATTTTAGTAGCCATGTAGAAGCTCGGTCGGTTATGGAGTCAAGATCATCCTGTATTATTTTACTGTCTGTTTTGTCTTGAATTTCTTTCTAAATCTTTGCGTCGTCTGCGAATAAGTAGATTTCAGAACTGACATTATCCGGTAGGTCATTTATATAAATAACAAACAGGACAGGGCCTATCATACTACCCTGTGGTACCCCACTGGATATATCTTGCCATGCAGAAAATTTGTTATTAATCCGGACTCTCTGTTTACGATTTTTTAAGAATTCCCTTATCCATTGGCACATTGTATCACTAAATCCATATGCCTTCAAATTGATCACGAGCCATTCATGTGGGACCCTATCGAATGCCTTCATTAGGTCCATAAATACTACGTTTATTTCACTATTGTTGTCCAAAATTGTTGTCCAGTGGTTTAAAACATTTAATAATTGCAGTGTTGTTGACCTCCCGGAAATAAAACCAAATTGTTTATTAGTGAGTAGATCATTTGACGTTATGTGCTTTAATATCTTATCCCGAATGAGCTTTTCCATGAGTTTGCAAACTATACACTTGTAAGGCTTATTGGTCTGTAGTTGCCTGGGTCCTTTTTATCTCCCTTTTTAAAAATTGGTGTAACCGTTGCCAGTTTCCAATGGGTAGGTACACATCCTGAGACAAATGATTTGTTGAATATGATGTTAAGTGGTTTAGGTAGTACTTCTCTTAATTCAAATATGAGGCGAGGATGTACCTCATCAGGTCCAGGTGATTTAGAAATGTTTATTGATTCCATAATTTTAAGTGTTTCGCTGAGGCTGGAGGTAGTGTCACTAGAGAGAGAGAGAGAGAGAGAGAGAGAGAGAGAGAGAGAGAGAGAGAGAGAGAGAGAGAGAGAGAGAGAAAGAGAGAGAGAGAGAGAGAGAGAGAGAGAGAGAGAGAGTTGTGTAGTTTCGCCTAGTAAGGTGTGGAAGCATATTAGTATCTTCATCAATGAAAACAGTAGTATAGAAATTTGCTAATACGTCTGCCTTGTCAATATCATTTTGTACTTTCAGGACTGTACCATTTGCTTCAACCTCAAGTTCAGGTATTCTGGAGGTGAGTCTTCTTGTACAGTTGACATGATACCAAAGCCTTTTGGGATTCGTTTTTACACTTTCGGCTATTTCTTTTTCTTTTTCTCATTTAGCATTTCTTGTGAGTGTCTTAAGTTTGTTTCGCAGGTATATATATTTAAGCCTATCTTTGTCTGTTCTGGTTTTCATATAGTTCGTCCAACCTCTATTTTTAGCTTTTATTAGTTTAAGAATTTCTGATGTGATGGCTGCTTTCTTTCCCTTGTTTTATGGCTTGCATCTGGGGATATGCACTATTTCTGCTAACTTTAGTTTGTTAGAAAAAGTGGAATACATGTCTTCAACATCTTTATCTTCTAACATTTTTTCCCAATCAAGATTTAGTTCATATTTCATTGTCCCATAGTTCCCTTTGTCGTAGTTTAATTTTTCTATTTCAGTTGTCACTGTATCATTTGCACATTGGAGATTACATGTGATCACAACGTGGTCACTGCTTCCCAGAACGCTATCGTATGCAATATCTGACACAAGATTTTCATCGTTGCAGAGAATTAGATCCAGTGTATGTGGGGTGTCAGTGCCTCTAACTCTAGTGTTCTTCCCCATTAGAATACGTAAACAGTTCTGTGTTGTTCAATAGGGTTGCTTTGTGCCATTCTGCTAGAGAGCTGAACATTTTATTAAACTCATAAACTAGGTTGTTTTCACGTGTGTTTTGGGGGCGTGGCAGCAGGGATGATACATACACTTGAGTGTTTGGTGCTAGTGATTTGGCTCTTTCAATGAGTGCATCATGTTCATTGATCATGCTGTCTGCGTTGCGCTTATCAATGTCATTACTTCCAACATGTATGATGACAATATCGTATGTATTGGGTGAGAGAAACAGTTCAAGTCTTTCCGCAATTTCACTGATTCTGGCCCCACCGTAGGATCTGACTGTGATGTCATGCTCTTCTGTTGACATACATCTACCACTAAGTTTCCTGAGTGTCGAGCTTCCAATGATTAGAACTTTCCGGGTTGTTGCAGTTTGAGTGTTGGATTGCAGGGATGGTTGTCTATTATGATTTTGCCACTCTACATTGCTATAATTGCTCTGAAAGACCGGTTTGTTATAAACTCGGCCACCCTTGTTTGCATTACTCTGGCTATTACGCACAACCTGTCTATAGCTTCTGCTACCTGGTTTGGTATATTTGTCATCTGTATTGTTTATGTAGTGAAGTTGAGGAATCGGCGTGTGCCTGTTCGGTCCTGAATTACTGTGTGAAATAGTGTTGAATGTTTGTTTATTTTGGAAAGTGTTGTCCCTGTGTCCTCACAGCTGATTGGTATGCGGTGGTGCACTTTGGGCTTGAATATTACCTAGAGGGTCATAGTTTGTGTGAAATGAACATTGGTTTTCCTGAATGGATGGTAATGTTAAGTCTAATTGGTGACAGTTGTTTACCAATGCGAGACTTGTTTGGACCAGTTTATCTTGTGTTGTCCTGATATTATCATTGACACTTGAATGGTTAGGTTTGACTTGGGGTGCACATGCTATCGCTGAGGGTCGGTTGATGTCTATGTCAGTGACATTAGTACCTAGTTTCTGTCTAGAATTTACAGAATATTGTGATGACATATCATTCGGTGCCTGCAAGGTTTGGAATTCTTTTCTGAGCTGTCTAAGGTCTTCCTTGAGCATTTTCATTTCATTAATGACAGCACCTAAAGACTCAGTTTTGTGTTTTATTCCATCAATCTCATCATCCTTATTAACAGCACCTGCATCTGTGAGTCTACTCTGTTGTTGTAGCGCATCAGAATTAGTAGTTGTCAATTTGTGGCTCCTATTGCTTGTTGCAATATCACCTATTTAGGCTTGGGTCCACTCTAGCTGAACACTGCTTTCCTTAACTGGCCTAGCCGGGTATTCACAATTGAATGTTGTAGTGTACCATGCAAGAAAGTCTTTAATGTGCTTGGCGACTTGGCAACAGTCTTGACATGTATATTTACGCTTGGTGTATGCTAGGGTCGAGAGCATGTAAGGTGGGAGGTCTGTACACATATAATGCACCCAATATTTACAGATGTCACATTTTATCATGTACTCATAATCTGGTTTACTACATTTACATTTTGCTTTGGGCCTAGCCCCTGCATTTGTATCTGCGATAGTTGTGTCCTCAGTAGTGGTGTTTGTAGTAGTTGTTGGTGTGGCTTCAACATGATTGTGTGTAGCAGTTGTAGGTGGTGTACTATTTGTGGTTGTAACAGTAATGGGTGTGACTTCAACATCAGTTTTCGTAGTAGTAGCTTTCTGTATGATATCGGAGAGAATGACAGTATCGTCCGATTCACTAATGGTCATTGTACCCATAGAAGTTGTTATTGATGTGATAGATTTGTTCTGCCTTCTCGTTCCTTGATCTTTGGCTGGCGAGGGTGGAAGAACGGGAATGGTGGTTAGTTTTGTGTTTTTAGCTGCTTCAGAAGCTTTTTCCTTTCTGAACGTTTCTCTTCTTTCTTCTACCCGTATGGTATTGCATTCTTTGCACAACCATAAGTCACTGACACAAAAAGTAGTGGGCTTGCCTGCTGTTTGACAGTCGGTGCATGCAAGCATATTGGCAACTTACAACTTGATGTTCACTTTAGAAATGTACATCAAATGAATAGTGTGTTAGTGACATGTCAGTTTAGTGTCTGTATTATGGTGATTTGCTGTTTAGTGTTGTGTTGTCCATAGATGATTTGTTTATTTTATTTTATGGCTAATTTATTTATTTTTAATTATTTTTGAATTATTCTTTTGATTATTTTTTTAATTACGTTTTTCATTATTATTAATTATTCAGTAAGATTATTTATTAATTTTTATAATATTAATCTGTAAAATTATTTGATCATAGACGAATTTTGCCAGGTAACACTGATGTCGTTATGGCGTTGCTATGAAAAATAAGCACGGAAACTGGTGACAACTTGGAGAAAACAATTTAACTGGCCAATTCTTTCTACTTTCACGGGCTACACATGATGATTAATTGAATACAATACAGAACTATATAAATTGTTATTATAATCTGCGAAATTTTATATTTTAATGAGATTTTTAAGCGACAGAAATCTTGACGTTCCTCTGGGTCTGTATAAAACACGAGTATTTTATGTCGCGCAATATTATGCGACGTTGCGCTAAGGCGTTGCTGTTTGTATCGTTAATACGCACCGGATAACATTGACATCACTGAGCTAAAACATAAGAAAACTTCGACCAAACTGCAGACAGTAACATTAAATCTTAGTGGATACGATTGTTGGCACAGCGTGGATACCGCGGTTCAAGGTGAAGCTATTTACACTAAAACCCCATTCAGACCGCATGCGTGCAACACGCGCGACGCTCAAATCAGTAGGAACATTCATACCGCAAGCGAGCGGCGCGTGTGACACCAGTGTCTCCGCGTGAAACATTTTTTGTAGTTAAATTGATTTTAACACGTCGTGCACCGTAGTTACGCTCTTTACCTAGCATATCAGCCATATAGATAGATATTTATTTGCCACAATAGGCCATAGGCCCTTGAGTGTAACAACTCAAATACATATATATATATATATATATATATATATAATATATATATATATATATATATATATATATATATATATATATATATAATATATATATATATATATATATATATATATATATATATATATATATATATATATATATATATATATATATATATATATATATATATATATATATATATATATATATATATATATATATATATATATATATATATATATATATATATATATATATATATATATATACACCTGTGCAAAAGTTAAGCACCAGCAAAAACAATAGAACGTAGAAACATGATGGTACAACTAGGCTGCCATACTTTTTGTCCCCGCGTTAGCTGACATAATTCCAAGTACGAAATGCACATGCATGCATGACTTCACGCCGCTTGATGTCCGTGTGTGGCGGGAAACAGCACACGTGTTCAGTTATGTAAAAGTCCAGTTTGAGGTGTAGAACATTACATACAGATTTAGGCGACAAGATTAGGAATTTTGTGTTCATGACCGTGGTTTATTTGTACAGAGAGAATTAGCTCTTGATTGTGAACCGCTATGGCAAGACGAAGGTTAAGTGATCGTGTGAAATGGCATATCATAGGCATGCATACCACTGGTATGTCATGCAGAGAGATTGGCAGACAGCTGAACATTAACCATACTGTAATCAGTCGTTTGATTGCAAAACATGGGCAAACTAACGAGGTGAAGGACAGGCCTAGATCTGGAAGACCGAAGAAGACTACTGCCCGTGATGATCGAGCCCTAGTACGCCTTGTTAGGCGATCTCCATTCACCAACAGCAGAGTGCTCAGCCAGCAATGGGAAACGCGCAATAGAGTGTCAATGTCTACCGTCAAAAGGAGACTGTATGCTGCTGGCATGAAAGCTAGGAGACCTGTCAGACGTCCTCTCCTCACTGCACACCACAAAGAGGAGCGTCTGAGGTGGTGCAACGAAAGAAGACACTGGAACATGAGATCCTGGAGACGGGTACACTGGTCCGATGGAAGTCGGTTCCTGCTTCATGCCACAGATGGTCGAACTCGTGTATGGAAGTCCAGACGCACGGCGTACGACCAACGTAACATCATGGAAGAAGTTCCATTTGGTGGAGGTTCCGTTATGATATGGGGGTGCATCTCATTTGATTGTAAGCTGGATCTGTTGACTGTACCTGGAACACTAAATGGACAAAGATATCAAGATTCCATACTGGATAGAGTTGTGGTCCCTCATTTTGTAAATCATGCACCTGGAACCCACCCTATATTCATGGATGACAACGCCCGACCACATCGTGCTAGAGCTGTGCATGAATACCTCCGCCAGAATGCCATCGAAACCCTACCATGGCCAGCAAGGAGCCCTGACATGAACCCTATTGAGCATATCTGGGACATTCTGGGAAACATGGTGAGAAGGAGGGATCCTCCTGTGCAGAACCTACAGGAATTAACAGACGCACTCCATCTTGAATGGCAACGAATACCACAATGGCGTATCAGTCGGTTGGTGACCAGCATGAGACGTCGTGTCCAGGCCGTCATCCAGGCACAAGGTGGATATACCGGGTATTAATAATGACAGTCTCAAACTCGTGCACAGATGTTAAACTTCGTTTTCAGACACCATTAATGACAATCTAGCCACGTGTGTCAACTGTAGGGCAATAGTTGTCAGTTGTGTCAACGTAACCATATTCAGGCCTCGTTTTCAAGTTCAAACAAAAACTTTCCCCACCATCATAATCAGCATTCCTCTAGTTGTATTATTACCTCTTGCACTAAGATGGATGGGTACATAAATGTTTATGCTATTGCTTTCTTCATAGCACATGAATATACCCTCGCATGTGCGTAAAAATAGGGTGGTGCTTAACTTTTGCACAGGTGTATATATATATATTTGAGTTGCAGAACTTATTTATAATACAATTCGTACACCTGAAAATGGTACTAGGCGAAAGTAAACAGTCAAACTAGTTTCAAAATATTCAACAGTTATCAAATAGTGACTCTATCAATTGTATACAATTCGTACACATGCTATAAAGAGAAGTGAACATTTTCTCCGATTGATCTGGGGAGGGGTTGGGAGTCTTTAGGGGCGCTTAGTATTCAAATGTGGTCTGGTGGCTTGTTAAAGGTAAATTATCAATGTACTTTAAATCATAAATTATTACTAAACTTCTGTATTAATTATCGTATGGTTTTTCATTTTGAAATAACTCGATCAGTTTGTAAACACTTGGTCTTTTGTAGTAATAATGAAATACAATGATAATAGGAGGCCCTGATCCGAGTGTGCTCGGACTCAAAACTCCCCTGTGACCGATATTTGGACAGACCGACGGATAAGACCCATTAGTCTGTCGAAATACCTGTCACCGGGGAGAGATGTAATATAGTCTATTATTCCCAATAAGCCACGAGCCCTTGAGTGTGCAGTAACACAATACAGTATACATTCATGATGCGTATCTTATATTTACATAATTTAAAATTAACGTGGACCCTTCATATATTTAAATAAAAATCCTTAAATCGGACAATAAATCGGACTCGGACCGAGACTAGTTTGATCATTGCTGTACACACACGCGCGTACGTACGTACATGGAAATTGAAGCCGCACGTTGCCAGTGTGTCAATAAAAAAAAAAAATACATATACTGCCAGAGCCGTGCTGGAGTCAGAGTACAATAGGTTTAAAGCCTAGGATTGAATTGTGGCGGGTGCATCCACAGATAGTCCCATATGAATCGTCAGTGTGTCAGTATATCGGACATGTGAAAACTGGTCGGCCAATCCTTGACTTTTAGTCTTGGTGCGGTGGTCCAGTGGAAAGATGCCTGGTTGCTGATGCTATGCGGAGTTGCAGAATGGCGGTTCGATCCCCCGACCGGGATATGGTGATCAACAAATTAAACTAATGGGTGCATCAGTGTCGGCTAAGTTAGCACATGGAAATTGAAGCCGCATGTTGCCAGTGCGTCAATAAAATAAAAAAAATATAATAAAAAAAAATACGTACGTACATACATACATACATACATATAAACATACACCCATACATATAAAAATACATTGCATGTTACGCGCGCACGCAGGCTCACACGCATGCACGTGCATACGCATACATACATGCACGCACGCACGCACGCACTCACATACACAGTAGTAGTAGTAGTAGTAGTAGTAGTAGTAGTAGTAGTAGTAGTAGTAGTAGTGGTAGTAGTAGTAGTAGGAGTAGGAGGTAGTAGAAGAAGCTGCTAGGGCTGCCCCGCACTTAATTGCTGCTTACAAAATTCTAAATGCCATTTTCCCACATCAAGACCTGGATGCAACCCCACACTTCACTACCATAGCTCAGAATAGGCAAAATTAGTTTTTCGAACAGGCTACATAAATGACCCGGCGTTAAGCCTACAAATTTATTACAATCTTTCTTTAGAGCAAAATTGCTTTCTGTGCCTGCTCAGCTAGACATTTCTGAGCTAAAGAAAACGACCCTGTTGTGGTAAATACTATTCCTAAATATTTAATCTTGTGGACAACTTCAATTTCGTTTGTCCCATACCAGAACGTGTCCCTCTGACATAAACGTCCTCCTCCCCTAAAGACTACTGCCTTTGTTTTCTCCGTATTTACTACTAGACGCAATCTCTTGCAATAATCAAGCAAAATATCTAATCCTTTCTGTATACCTGCTATAGTTTCTGACATAATTATATCATCTGCGTATAAAATTAAAAACAATTTAAGTAATGTTATCTCTACGCCGTCCACCCATCCCTTAACAAATTCTTCTAAATCATTTACATAAATTGCAAACAGAAATGGTGACAGGCTCTCCCCTTGGCGCACACCAGTATTGCATTCAAAATTGTCGGGTAGTTCTGAATTCACTCTTACACATGTTTTAATGCCCTTATACATCGACATAATAATGTTAATTATGTTGCCCCCTAACGCCCAGTTTTAACAATTTATACCACAGACAATCTCTCACTACATGGTCAAAAGCTTTACTAAAGTCAACCAAGACGCAATATAATTTCTTTCCTTTATCCAATACATGAGAAATCAGACCACTTAAAACAAAAATATGATCAGCTGTGCTGAATCCCGCTCTAAACCCGGCTTGCGCTTCTATGTATATCCCATTAATTTCGGTCCATTTATTTAGTCTATTGTTTAAAACCTTGGTAAACAGTTTACCCAACGTGCTAAGTAATGTGATCCCTCTATAATTATTTACATCATCTAGAGAACCCTTTCTATGAAGTGGTGTCAATATACCTCCACTTCTAAAAATAATATTAAATAACACTAAAATATGAGGAATTAATTCATCTATCGCATTAATATAGAATTCATTGATAAGCATATATGGTCCTCCACTTTTGTTGATCTTTAAGTGCTTTATTGCCGTGACAATTTCCTCATCTGATATTTCCGAATTTAATTCGTTGACGATTATCTGTACATCATCCGTCTCATTAGAGTAATCCAGAACATAATTTTTAACACCTGGATCAACTTGATAAAATTCATTATCCGGATTAGTAATAACTTTAAAAAAATTGGAAAATTCACTTATGGATATGCTACCAAGTTTCTTATTGACAGTTGTTTTCAAGAGTTTCCAGTACATTTTTGAATGTGTATAGCGAGCATTTCTTAAAGACCTGGTCATTGTAAAGCTTTCTGCGACATTAAATAATTTAACACAGTTTTTAAAAACAGTTCTTGCGGCTATCATATTAATGCGAGCTACCTCGGTTTTTTCTTTTCGGTACCGGTTTAAGGCAACAAGGAAAAGCTTTCTTTTGATTTCTGGTGAATAATGTGGAAGTTTATTTCTTCGAACTAATTTCCTGCCATTTCTATTAGTCTTTAGAAATAAATTATCCGCTGCTTTCTTTATCGCCAGTATGAACACATTGACCGCTTCTTCTACTATGTTTTCGTTTAAAATATTTGATTCTTCTAATAATCTAGTCAAGTATCTCTTGAACCTCTTCTGATAAGATGTTATCTCTGTATTGTCTTATACGTTCTGCTTTCCAAATGTATTTCTGATTGCTCAACCGCCCCATTTACTGATTAGCAATGTACTCTGTATGTGGTGTATTGCAGTATGCCATACTACATTTAATCACTGCATGATCAGATAGTTTGTTGGGGGCTTCTACTTCTAATTATTTTATGAGGTGAATTTTATTTGCGGTGCATAGGACATAATCTACTACACTCGCCCCTCTCGCAGTTACACACGTTATATCACCAACCTCTCTATCTTTGCCCACTCTCCCATTCAATATTCGTAATCCAACTTCTTTGCAAAACTCTAGTAATTTGTGTCCATTTTCATTTGCCCTCCATGTGTCTCGAGAAAAGTGGGAAAGTTTGATATCTTCGTCATAGTCTTCACTTAGGGGTACATGTTCGAAACTATCGTTCTCAATAAAATCGGACAATGTTCAATATTAGTTCTAGCGTTAAACCTCCGCATATTAAAAAGCTACAATAATTATTTTCACATTTCATTTTTGTTATAAAAGCTGCTAGTCTATCAAATACGGCAATCTCTACTTCGCTTCTCTGGGTGACCCTTTTGGTAATACGTAGCACAGGCCAAGATATATTTCATCATTTAAACCAAAGACATCTTTATGCAATTGTAGCCACACTGTCATCACCTTCTGTTTTTTCTAACGTTACCCCACTCGAGATAGCATCTCTCCAGTGAACAAGTAACCCACCCGAATCCCGCTTCGTTCTTCTATTCCTTACCCGGTTTAACGCAATGTGTTTAAACCCTGTTATATTGTAGTTATATAATTCGGAGGCCCAGCTTTCAGGTAATAATATGATATCACAGTTAGCCGTTAAATTCTCAAATATGCAGGAGTTCATTTTCTTATGTTGTTTTGTTATAAAACCATTTGCGTTCCATGACACTATTTGCAACACTTTGTGACAGAGCTTAGTAATTGTGGCAGTAGCCGTAGTAGTAGCGGCCCATATAGTAACAATATTGGTAACATTAGTGGTTGCCGTAGCAGCAGCAATGGCCAAAGCAGTATCAGGGACAGGTGCAGTAGCAGTCGCAGTAGCAGTACCAGTAACACTGTTAGCAGAGGTGGTGGTGGTTGTAGTAGTGATAGCCGTAGTAGCAGTTGCAGTATTAACAGTGGCTGTTGTAGTAGTGGCAGCGGTAGTAGCAGTGGTAGTAGTGACAGCAGTAGTGGCAGTTGCAGTAGTGGCAGTGGCAGTTGTAGTTGTGGCAACGGTAGTAGCAGTTGCGGTAGTGACAGTAACCTTATTGATAGCGGTAGTAACAGTTGCAGTAATGGCGAAAATAATTCCACTTTGATAATGTTGCCAAAATTACAATACGTTGGGTCGTGTACGCGCTTGGTCTGAATGCTATTTTCTTATGACGGACGCGTCTGGATGAATTTGTCGTACCACACTCACCGACGCATGCTGTCTGAATGGTCCTTTAAGCGTCATTAAAAGCATCAGAGCATCATTTTATAAATGAGCAATACCAATCTTTATAGCCTACTACTGGTCTCAAATGTAAAAAATATTCATATATAATTTTAATAGGTGATTTTAATTAAGCATATATCTTGATACAATACAGGGGCCAGGATAGACCCAATCCCGTGGATATGATGGATATATCAAATACACCACGATGACGTGGCTGTTTCCCATTGGGTCTTAAGTCAGAATGTTTTCTACCATACCCTTTTCGCTTGAGATAACTAAGTCCAAACCGGCCTCAAACGTGTCGTAATAATGATGACCTTAAATAACCACATGTGCAAATTTTAGTGTATTTGCTGGATAAGTCAGCTTCTACCCGTAAATGGAGCTAGACATATGGGATATATAGACAAATTTCCACTTTATTATAAGAAATATTTGATGGTAGAATTGGGAAACAGCACGAAAACATAGAGAGCTCTACATGGCCATGTCTTTGAAAACCTGGTTACAAACTGTATACAGAGATTCTGGTACAGAATATAGTAAATTATTAGCAGTTGACAACACGGTTAGTTGTTAGTAAATTGTGTATTATGAACTTACTTCATGGCAGACTTTTAAACTCGATACTTATTAGCATATTCATGTACCTATGGAACCATATGGGTGAAATTCTGGGGCCAAACCAATTACAGACAGTAGGGTGCTGAAACCCATGGATCCTCCAAGATTCCAGCCAATTTTCGGCATGGAATTGCATACTACGAAATTACATGATGGTCAAATTTTGTTAAATTCGGAAAATCAATATTGTGGTTGAAATTCTGGGGGCGTAGCATATTGCAGACAATAGGGCATGAAAACTACGAACCAGGCACAATTTGAGCCCATTTCCGATGCGAAATTATTTCATGGGAGAAAATTTTTTAACACAATACTTCATTAGCGTATTATTTATCCATTTAACCAGGGTGAAGTTCTGAGGCCAGACCTATTACGAGCAATATACCAGGACATATTATGTTATGGTAGAATCATGCAATATTTCGCACAGCACTAGTACACTTTGAGTTCTATATGGGCCTATGTTCACAAACTGGCTACACTCCAAGTACAGAGATTATTGTACCGAATATAGTACACTATTGGCATTTGACAAGTCTCGGTCGCTACTAAATTGCCTATTACAAAATTATTTCATGGGAGAATTTTTATAACTCAATACTTTATTAGTCTATTCATATACATATATCTAACCATATGAGTGAAATTCTGGGGCCAAACCTATTACAGACAGTATGGTACAGAAAACCGTGGATTTTTTAATTTGTAATATAAGTATGGGTGGGTTGGTGGGTGGGCTTTTGGGTGAGTGGGTGGGCTTTGGGTGGTTTGGTGGGTAGATGGGTGGATGGTGAGTTGGTGGATACGATGAGCTTGTGTGTGAGTCAGTGTGGAGGGGGGGGGGGCGGGTTTAGCCAGCATTATGTATGTAATGATGATGATATTCTTGACTGTATGTGAACATTTTAGAGATTTTGCTTGATAATTCAGCTTCTATCCGTACATGGAGCTCCAAAATATGGGATACATGGACAGATATTCACATTATTATAGGAATCGTGCAATATTTCGTACAGCACTAGTACATAGTGAGTTGTACATAGCTATGTGTTCGGAAAGCTGGTTACAAACTCTATACAGAGATTCTACAGAACATAGTAAATTATTGGCATTTGAAATCTGTTGGTCGCTAGTAAATTGCTTATGAAATTACTCCATGATAGACTTTTTAAGACTCAGAAATTTATTAGAATATTAAGGTACCCATCTAATCGTATGGGTGAAATTCTGGGACTGAACTAATTAGAGACAGTAGGGTACTGAAAACCACGGATCTGCCAAGATTTGAGGCAATTTTCGGTATGGAGTTGCACACTATGAAATTACATGATGGTAGAATTTTGATAAATTCGGAAAATCACTAGCGTATTCAATCTCCTATAAGTTTTTTTGTGGGGTGAAATTATGGGGCTGAACATATTGCAGATATTGTAATAGGTCACCGAAGACCGTGAATCAGACAAAATTTTAGCCTGTTTTCTGGTAGATTTTTTAAACTCACTACTTCATTAGCGTATTTATATGCGCATCTGATGACATTCTGAGGCCGGACCTATAACGAGCAATATGCCAGAACATATCGACATATATCCAAACGTGATGAATGTGAACCAACTATCTTACACTGGTGGTAGGTGGATGTGGGTGGGTGGGTGGGTGGGTGGGTGGGATGGGGTGGCAAATGGGGGGAAAGAATCAAATCAATGTCAGTTTGACTTGTGACCCAATCCCATCGTTATTAATTGACAATACAATGTTTAAAAAAGGGGCCATATGGCGAATAAGAAAATAATACTATGGAATTAAATGTTGATAGAATTGTGCAATATTTCATACATCACTAATACATTTTGAGCTCTATACGACCCTATGTTCGCAAACATTGTATATCAACAAACACATTCTTCAAAGCATGCACACATTGGTATATGCATATGCTTATGGAGTAGTGGGTTTTAAAAATGTCTACCATGAAAAAATTTCGTAATACACAATTTCGTATCAAAATAGGCGTACATTTTGGCTGATCCACGGTGTTCGTTGCAATATGTTCGTCCCCTAGAACTTCACCCACAAAAGCTTATAGGAGTTTGAATATGCTAGCTATATTCCAAATTTTAAAAAGTTCTGCCGTAAAGTAATTTCATAGTACACAGTTCCATACCGAAAATTGGCTCAAATTCTGGCAGATCCACGGTGTTCTGTACCATACTGTCTGCAATATGTTCGGCCCCAGAATTTCACTCATTTGTTAAATGCCAATAATTTACAATATTCGGTAGCGGAATCTCTGTACTTGCTTTGTAATCGGTTTTCTAACACCATTTGCGCGTGTCCTTGCATTTAAAGGGTATCAAAATCGAGAATGAAATTTTAATACAAACCACACAAAAAAAATGTATTATATTTTTATAAATTAAAAAAAGTTGACAGATTAAAACAAATTCTATCATTGTTAAAGTTTCCCGTAATATACGTATACGGCTATGCGATGGTACGTTTTCACGTTGGTCGATGATTGCAACACGATCATCGATATCCGGAACTAATGATATAGCGCCAAAGCTTTTGCATCAATGATCTACGAATCCAGTCTCCAGAATGACACGAAAGCTATGTTTCCCAGGATTCATTTATGAATTGGGATTCAGGGAGTGCAGGGATCAATCGATCCCAACACGGGCAAAGCGTGGTGGAGTTTGACTAGAGATAGGCGTGGCATAGTTAAAACTGGATTCATCCATTGACGTGCTATAAGGAAAAATGGATGCTTCCATCTGCTTACATATCAGCAGTTAGTAAGTGAGTGTTCCTGATGAAACTTGGAAAATTATACAATTACATGCGCGCTTTTCCTAAAAAATATTTCTAATTCAAATTATTTCTTATGGGTATTCTCTAAGCCAGAAAATAATACATTGTACAATATCTGCAACATCAACAACACCAAGAACAGCTGGTTCGAGATACCACGAGCGTCCAACCAACATTGAAGTGAAAACAATGATAAACAATCCACAATTCCAACATCGCATCGTCATATTGTTAGCCATTCGCTTCGGTTGACCTGATGTTGTCACAGTTTGTCTGTTGGTATACTGCTAGTTTATGGGCCCATGTTTGGGATGCGTCATAGATACATATTCCCAAACGGGGAACCAGTACTGGCAGTATTTGAGTAGAAGACTACGACGACGACGACGACGACGACGACGATGATGATGATGTGACATTTCTGTAGCTGAAGAAGTGAAAAATTCTTTCAGCTGCAATCAGTTTTCTTAAGCCCTCTCCACGGCGCGTTGTCCACCGCGAGCGTCCTAAGCTCCTTTAGGCTCATTCTTATCTTTAGTGGTCCTAAATTACGTTCTTTGGGAGCTGATTGCAAAACACGTAGACAGTTGATGTTGTGGCTTCCTTTGCGTGCTCGCTATCTATTATATACGACTGCAAATTCTAATACTATCTGAGCGCTATCTGAGCAGGCGTATTTTTCTTGCATTCGAAGAATATGGCCGAATACAGACCATCACTGTTACGCAGAGGGCTTTTGGAGCTAATTAATAAACATGAATATTTTGAAACTAATTGGACCCAGTTAAAAAAAGTTAAAATATAAATACATTTTCGATACACCGAAATCAGGATGGGTACAATGACCGCATGATTTGCCGACGTCACCTAAATGACTCGCAGGTGAGAACGTCAAACAGCTACTCTCGAAATCACACGACCCTCGAAAACGCCTTAGTGTATTTATATATACAAATCATATATATATATATATATATATATATATATATTATATTCTATTATTCTGGATTTTATGATTTACATATTTATATATTAATACCTGTAAATATTGTTTTACTGCCAAATAGTAAATAATTACCTGTGGACTTGAGCTTGAGCTTAATCGTAATATCTATTATAATAAATCAACAATTGTTCAAGCTGTTGCCTTCTTACACACTTTCTAAAATCCTAAAATGGGTAAATATATTTGTATACGGAGCTTCCGCCACTCGACTAAATATTGACGATAGAAATTGTATTACTGTGGATTGTCTTTGATTCCTTAGAGCTACTATATCCGGTACTATATCCGCCTCTCAACCAATCAGATTACATATTATGGAAAATCTGATTGGAGAATAGCGCTATTTTAATTACCACACAATCAGCAAATTAGTCAACAAAGCCCACCATTCCATAAATAACGCTTGGATATCCGTTGTGCCTCCGCGACACGACACATCCCTAATTAGTCATAGGTTAATAAGTTATTAACTTGAGTTACCGGAAACCGCAGTAAAACGAATATAGGCATATATGTATATAGTTTAGTCCACGTCCCCATCACATATGACGCGCGAAATTTATTAATTACGGAAATAGGAAATAATTAGTGCACAAGCGCCCTAGGAAATATGAACAGGTCTCGCGTCCAAGTCACCAAGTGTCGGGTTCACAATTACCGGTATGTGGTCCTTACCGTAATTACTGGTTATAGGAATACAGCTAATTAGCGTGAAGTAAACATCAACTGACAACTGAGCGAGAAACCTACTCCGCTGAGAACAAATCGAGATGAATAGAGACTACGTACACGTATCACGAAGCAAGAACCATTCCATAATCATAATGGATGGACCGTATTCTAGCTATGGCTCCACCAATTTCTAGCTTATAGCTAAGCTCTGCCCACTTTTTACGCGTGTTAGAATCAATTTGAAACTGAAATCTGAATTCCCGGAATCTAAATCGTAAAGCAACGCTTCAGGTAAGCTTATAGCAGCAACA
Organism: Chaetoderma sp. LZ-2023a; assembly: GCA_034401795.1. Lineage (NCBI taxonomy): Eukaryota > Metazoa > Mollusca > Caudofoveata > Chaetodermatida > Chaetodermatidae > Chaetoderma > Chaetoderma sp. LZ-2023a. Next base: position 16,191,605 of record CM067370.1, read on the forward strand.
GCGTCCAGTCAAATTTCAAAATATTCAACAGAATATGTATTAAATGCCGTACTAAATCCATCAAAGACATACAATTGACTGACTATTCCAGGTTCATAGCGGAGTATTCTATGTCAATTATGATTGTTACATCAGCCTACATGTGACGTAATTGACGACGACGACGTCATATACTTGAATGATAGATCGGATTCATCTATTCAAAGTTAACCTCTTGTTTCATAACAGAATCGCCGTGCTGAGCAAGGTGCATTTAGCCACAGCAAAGAGAAATATGCCATGAAACAAATTCATTTACGATTTCATTCTGATGAGTCAGCTACTCATAAGAAATAAGTTGGTGAATGTCTTGTTTTCCATTTTCTTTAAAAGTCTATGCCACTACGCAGTAATCGGTGTGCCAAAGCTACATTGGCTATAGGTTCGTATGAGAGCAAACCGCTCCCTGCACATCCAATCACTGACATGGCTCAATTTGTCTTTATAAGCATAGCATGTGCATTGTACCAACACTTAAATGTTCATTCAAGCGATATTTCATCATGACCGAGGAGTGCTACAATGTCACGTCTCTAGCACATTTGGAAAGTTAAAAGTTGCTTGTCTTCACACCGTCGGGTGATAATGAGCTCGCTGTATGTGAAAATGTAGTGCATTCCTTGTAGGTGAAAATACTTCTGGCGACATACACTTGCCAAACAAAACCGTTCATGACTCACTTAGCACAGTTATCCTCATCAGGAAGATTGTAAGCCTTGCGTATACAATACTTTGCTGACTTGTATGCTTCTGCTTGAATATCACCATTTCCTAGGTCTGTAAGGAAATTGGGATCTGAGCAAGATAATTCTAAAGCTGTTTTCTTGCCGTGCAGGAGAGAGTATCATAACTTGTGATTGCATGGAATGAAATTATATTGCTGAAATCCCTACGGGGAAACAGACAACATATCGCAGAGGTTGTGCACAAGAATATACCTCGACTTGATGTTCCTGATTTTATCCACAAATTACTGTAATATATGTTGAAATATGCCACTAGTAACACAAGATCATCGCGCTGATACAACATCAGAGATAGAGTTAGTATGCAAACAGGGTAGGACAATTCTTGTATCAGCCTCCTCATGCTGAGCCTCCAAAGCACTTGTCTCTACAATGGGATACGAAGATTTAACCATCTCATCTTCTTTGAAGCGTCCAGAAGCGACGATGGTCTTGTTATTAGGTACATGGAGTATTATTTGTTCCGATGGAAAGCAAGCGAGATCAGCCTTATTATCTGGGGGAGTAAAGAAATTTAACCAACTACTTGGAAGAGTGTTTCCCATCCTTTGATGGATTCTGCAAATGTTGAACCCTTTATTTTTTGTGGATCATAGAATTTTCTGTGCAGCTGTCACTCTGTTCTTTCCATGTGTATTTCTAACAAAAACAGTCAGCTGCCCCTGGCCAAGTAGTTCAGCATTGAGCAGATATTCATGAATCTTGTTAGTAGCATATCCATTCTTGCAATATTGTGCAGTGTCTTATCAACGGATGAGTCTAAATAGGATAGATTGAATCCCTTCAGAATCTGTCTCTCTTTAATTTCATCATCATGGTCACGTTATTTCCGTGATGGAGTCGATTTATTGCGTCGTTTGGTCATCAACCTCCTGGCAAACATCATTCCGGTTTGGCCTGCAATCTGGGCACGGAAATTGTAGGAAAGCGCGCAGCTGCTGAGTGCTGTATCTGTTCTTGTGATTCACACAATTCCTCCGCTCCTTTTGCAGTGTTATTTGAACACTCTTGACTGTGGTCAGGAGAAAACTGATTGAATCTGCCTTCTGATCCTTTTACAACAAGGTTGCCTTGCTAGAACTGTTGAAACACCTCGTCAGAAGGCCGGAGTATTTCTGCTAGATAAAAGACTCCCCCATCTCGCATAGTGTGCATGATCATATCAGTGGACAGGGGGAAGCATTCGTCTGAATGCATACAGATGCAAATCTCAAATTCCATATTTCTGAGCTCTGCTGGAGAGCAGAAGGATACACACCATATTCATGTACTGCCGCCAGAACTGGATTTCTGGCCGTGCTGCTTAGCAAAAACGCAGCCATTCGATCACGAAATCTTGCTAAGGATGACAATGAGATACGCTCCTCACTGTCATAACATGCATCTGATTGTGCATCGTTTCTAAGGTAGTGCATCTCATGTTCCTCGATAGAGGCTATGCGTTTAGGCAGAACTATTAGCCACATAAGGAATCTTATGAGCATGAGCTCCTTTGGCATAGTCCTTTCCAGCCATTATATGCTCAGTTGTATTTTGATTCCCACCTTCAATCCACACCTGTGACAGTCCGGAATCAATACGGAATCCTGCATTACTTTCAGGACGTTCATGGATATGTGCGGACCTCCCATGCTTGGCATCAGCACATCTTTATATGCTGGTACTATTCACTTTAGCGGCATAAGCTGATGAAGGAATGCCTGATCAACAGAAGGTACTACATGTTTCTGACCAAATGAATTTGCTATATAGATGATTGCCTTGACAACTATATTCCAGGTGTCAGTTTCATATGCCGGGGTCTGGATAATGGGCATTAAGCAATGGTTGTTACACCAGTTGATCTGACTTCTTTTCTCGTTAAAACCCGTCGTTTCAGAAATAAAGCGATGCCAGTTGATTGTGCCTTTAATCCTAGAGAGTCATTTAAAGATGTTCTAAATGATTATGAGCATCTTTCTTGAAGTTGGGTTCACTCTACGCTATTGCAAAGATTAGCAGGAAAATCGTGTTCTTGGAATCTTGAATAGTCAGAGATGTCTGTTTAGCTGATATAATGTTCCCAAGTATAGGGGTGGGTGCAGATCCTTAAAATGCTGTGTTTTGCATGACGGGCATGCGAATGACCTTCATTCATAGGCCTAGTGGCCGACATTGTTCTAATTTAAACCTCTGAATGAAAGTCATCTACAATTTAATAAATGTTATGTTAAATATCTTAAAACTAATTTGTCTAGAAACTGTTGCTGCCTATAGTAACAACAGCTTCAAGGGAAAATGGTTTCAAAAAGATCAACAGCTTAGATCTTGGAATTGAGAGTCTGGTATTTTATCTGGGATAAAAGGGTTAACATTGATTTAGGCATACTTAAATCAAAGTAATCTTCTAAATCCTAAAATACAATTTTGGAATATCTTGCATTAATTAAATTATGGGCTTTATTATCATATGTAACCAGTGTTTAATTTATTCGTATTTATGTATGGTGATGTGTTTTTCGGAAATATTTTGAATTTAAATTTGGAGCCTCTTCTGTATGAATTCAGCTTGGTAAACAGCAAATTTGGATTCGGCACATTCGACTTTTCCAACTTTCCCCAAGAAATGGGCCCTGTTTCATAAATAGGCACATTTCCGGAAAATTGGCCCTTTCCAAAGGCTATTTTTTGAAAATTTACCACTAGAACCCATGCAAATAGACACACACTGAGATTATGTTTAGAATTTTCTGGATCAATCGGGACAATTAAGACGAGGAAAGGATTAATACTGTACCAGCTTAAAAACAACTGCGCCTGAAATTGTGCATTATTTTCCCCTCATCTCCGATCCTGTCTTTTGAGAGGGAATTCCTGGTAGGACGAAACATGAAATTGGTCTGGCATAAGCATTAATGCGACATATATATGGTATGATGATGAACCATGGCGACCACATCAACAATACTTCCTCCATGAACATTGTTTTATCACAAACTGTACATGTTAATTGTTTCCAATACTGTATGTATCCTATGTGTTGTAAGTTATGTGAATGCTTTTTATTGTTGTCTTATTGTGTTTCCTGTTTGCAATGTACTGTGATGCTGTAATGTACTGTGATGCTGTAATGTACTGTGATGCTGTAATGTAATGTGATGCTGTAATGTACTGTGATGCTGTAATGTACTGTGATGCTGTAATGTACTGTGATGCTGTAATGTAATGTGATGCTGTAATGTACTGTGATGCTGTAATGTAATGTGATGCTGTAATGTACTGTGATGCTGTAATTTACTGTGATGTGATACATATATGTAAGCGGTCCATTGCTTTTTAGGCATTGCCTTGCATTGACTGCCTGTGATATCTCTGTACATTTACATAAATCATGAAATGAATAATATTGAACTTGAACTTGAGCTTGAGATGGATCTATCTAAATGCATAATATCTATATCAAAGACAAGAGCAAGAATTGGAGTGGCAGATACAGACCCAGGAAATCCACCATCTAAGAATAAACAAGGACAAGGACAAAGCAAAAATACTGGCAACCTCTTAGCACTCTGTTGATACAGGACCAAAAAGGGAAAATCGGACACATAGCAGGGATAAATCACCAGAATTAGACGAACTACCTCCGCTCCCACCCACAGCTCGCTCATTTCTTTGGGAAACGGCAGGAGCTATAGCTAGTCCCCTAAGCATGATTTCTATTCAATCACAAAAATTAGTTTCAAAATATTCACTAGCTTGCCTGTATGTGGGATTCTCTGAAATTTCCATTCTCGGAATTCAGGGTTCAGATTATATAAATCGATCACAACACGCTCAAAACGTGGGCGAAGCTTTGCTATAAATGGGCACATCTTAGGTATAAATTGGTGGGGCCTGGCTACAAATTGTCGGGGCCTAGCTACAAATGGGCGGGCCTAGCTACAAATGGGCGGACCTATCTACAAATGGGCTGGCCTAGCTACAAATGGGCAGGCATATCTACAAATGGTCGGGCCTAGATACAAATGGGTGGACCTAGCTACAAATGGTCGGGCCTAGATACAAATAGACGGGGCCTAGCTACAAATGGGCGGGCCTAGCTGCAAATGGGCGGACCTTGCTACAAATGAGCGGGCCTAGTTACAAATGAGCAGGCCTAGCTACAAATGGGCGGGCCTAGCTACAAATGGGCGGGCCTAGCTGCAAATGGGCAGGCCTATCTACAAATGGGCGGGCCTAGCTGCAAATGGGCGGCGTATATCTAGAAATTGATCCCTCTATTGGTCCATTTGGTGGAACCGACATTTAAACGTCTTTACTTAATTAAAATTATAATTAACATAAATTAAACATGTACTCTGCAAAACTGATAGTTTACTCAACCCATCTTCCTATGGGAGTCTTAGTCTGACCAACACGTGTTATAGAGCCCAATAGCGCAATTAATGTCCTGTCATATGATAGAAACCCAGACATTTCATTAGCTAAACATAGGCAGGTGTTTAACCGTCTGAATGCGGAATTTTGATAGGCGACATATTTCAGGAGTTATATCCCAGGACTTGCACGAAGTAATAACGATGTCATGACAAGACACCTGAGTCCGTGGTTATACTCACCGCCCACAAAGTATAACCACGGGCAGAGCTGCGTCATCATGTCCTTGCTATAGTGTCGTACAAGTACTTATCCTGATTTATATGAGAGATAATCAGTGATTTACTAATATTAAATGTACATAGACACCTGGACATGATGAAGAGACATCAAATGACCTTTCTAGTTTTAGCCATGCCCCGCCAATCTCTAGCTAAGCTCCACCCACACTTGGTTCGTATTTGAATCGATCGATCACTGAACTCCCTGACTATCAATTTCGCCAGCCCATTTGTAGATAGGCCCGCCCATTTGTAGCTAGGCCCGCCCATTTGTAGCTGTTGAAATTTTAAAACTAATTTGACTGGACGCTATGGCAACAACAACGCCCAGTCAAATTAGTTTCAAAATATTTAATATCATATTTATTAAATAGCAAATACATAAAATTAGTACAACGTGTCGGAGTATTACGCTTTTAAGACGGACTAAATCGAGTCATTCATGCTGTAATAGCATGATTGTGACGCCACCCTAGACGGCACGTAGTTGACTATGACGCCATATGATGAATGGATAAACTGGAAAGGTCCATTCTCTAGGCTGATAGACCACTATAACTTGATTACGGTATGGAATACTCTTAAAACTCAAAATAAATGTAACGTATGACACATATGCGCACCGGCGGGTTGGGGGTGGGGTGGGTGGGGTGAGGGAGGGGGGGAGGGTGGGGTGGGGGGGGGGGGTGTGCACGCAAGTGCAATAGCGTCCACCCCTAGTTTTTTCCTTTCTCATAGTGTATTTCCATGGCGCGCTAGATTTTTGCCACACTAACAGCTTAGCCAAACATCCTAATCCTCACCCTCAACCCACCCCACCCCCATCCCACCCCGAGTTACGTTCAAAGACCCTTGTGAAATAAATATACTTTATGACAATAACTATATTTTATGACATGTTTAATCGCATATTTGTATTCACATTTCGTCTGGTATTCGACATAAGCTTCTACATAAGCGATGTACGCGGAAGAATAGTGAAACTGATATAGCCGAGAATACCCGGCGAAGTGTCCGTGCAAAAGGTGTGCAAGCGTGCTAGCAAACTCCTATGTTAATATAATGCGCCAATGTCGAATTTGTGGGGTTGACCAACTGTGCGGGGATCAATAGCGTATTTAGTCTGGGAGGAATATGGGGTCCCCCATGTACCCTGTTGATATATTTTTTTAATTTACATTTTTGTAATCCTCAATGTGTCTAGTAAACGAATTTTCATGTTCCCATGACGAAATATTGTCCCATGGGGTCCGTTTAGCGGCCATTTTGGCGGCAATCTTTCGAAGAGAATCAATAATCTGCATAACTCTAGAACTAGACATCATACACAGACAAATGGCCTAATTTTTCAGTGTAATTTTGGCAGGGAATACATTGAGAATGTTATTTTCATGATTTAAACAGGTTTAATACATTAAAACTCAACACGTATGAAAAAGTCAGTAAAATTTACTCAAAATCTTGCTTGTGGACCCGATATTTCCGCTCCACTAGTAGGATCAATACTAACTTACTCATGTTTGGTATATTGAGAGCGTCAATTTCATGATTCAGCGTTCAGGTTGTTCTTATGTATCAATTTGCACAGATATTTTAAAACGCACTCGCATGGAAACATTCATGACACATTTCAGATGAGATAAAAGAGTGATTTTCATCCCCAATAAAAAATAATCCATTCATACCGCCTTTACTTCTGTCTGATGAGGTAGTAATGTTCAAATGCTATACCAATTTAACCAAAGATTTGTTTTTATTCAGCTTTTACTAACAGATCCGTCCCAAATTTCACAGTGTTTTACATTATACATGGAAATTTCTTGCACTGCATGATCCAAATTCAGATGATCTTCCCCCGCTTGACCTCGTGAAGTTCCTGAACTTTGTTATCTCTGGTGATGCAGACGTAGAGAGGTGTGAGAAGACTAGAAGGATCGTGATCTCTATTGGCCAGGTATGACATAACCATTCACCCTGACATGTGCTGAGCGTATTAAAGTGGTTTTCTATCATGCTGATGCTATAATTCTAATAAATTTATTTACCTTTCTAGGACACCTGCCGTGCTGTGACGAAGGGAGAGTGGAAGTTGTCAAAACACACCCTCCTCTGCACCACCATACAACACCTCTACCGCATTACACAACTCAGCACTATTCTCAGTAGACTGGGTCACTGTGGGACCTATGACTTTGGCTTGGAACTTGAGACGGTACTAGCCAAGGTTCTTGACGAGGTTTCCACCTCCCTCACGCCACAGATTATTACTGCTGAGGGAAACGACGTGTTCCATATCGGGGACAATATGAACAAAATAACGGCGAATATCCATGGCTCAAACGTGGTGAACAGCACTGATACAAGAGGTCAAACCCGGGTTCAATGCTACCAACCAAGATCGGATGCTCCCTCTCTACAAACGGAGTAAGGCACGCTCCTTGAAGGTCGACATGCATGCGGCCCTGGCCCCTGTCCACATCTATAGTCGAGTTGGGCCCAAATTTCCTGTGGGAGCTGTGTTCACTCCGCCAACGGTAAACAGTGAAATGTACTGGAGGTGCACCCAAGAGTATTGTGTCTGGTCACTTGCATGGGTGGTGGGAACCGGTGGAGAGAAGCAACTTGTCCCAGGGTTTGGTGGCTTCATCTCAGCTACTGGTGCCAAGCACTCCCAAAAGTCCACCATCGACTATTTCACCCAAATTAACCAGCCCCTCACCGAGTACTCAGTCATCAAGGAACTGCTGAAGCAGTCAGAGGATGCCACCATACAGGTGGATCAAGCGTATGTCTTCAACACATTCGACCTTGGAGGATGCATTTGGAAACTCCCAGACGAGTACAAGAAGCATGTTGTCACCCAGGGCCTTTCCACACTGCGATGCACTACATAGGCATGGTGACTGGTCACAAATGTAGTGGATCAGGATACGCTGAAATCTTCATTGAGGCTGAACTCACCACCAGTGGCTGCCTGAGTAGTGTCCTGAATAGGAAGGCATACGCTAAAGCCCTGTTCTGTCTCAAAACAGTCAGTGAAGTCATGGAGCGGTTGTTAACTGAGAGCTTCATTGAGGAGGAGAAAGTTGAGTTCACCCACCCCGAGGCCCTACTCAATCTCATTCAGACTTATAGTCGTGAATCCCTCGACATAGTGTTGCCACTCTCACCATTCTCGAAAGGTACATAGCTTCTGAAGTCAAGGTGCATGCCGGCCACCTCGGCAAAACCGCCGCATTCTTGCTCAGTGTGATAGACCATGCCCGGCTGATGCTAATGCTACAGTATTCGGTGAAGACTAACAACTTGGCGCTGTTCCTTAAGTGCAGCGGGGATATGGCAGACCTATTCTTTGCATACGATGGACCAAACTACTGAATGTTATTCATATTTCATCATAATATGTATTTACTCGATACATGGAAGTATGATTAACTTGTGGAATTGATTTATTTATCTGATTGTGTAGTTATGATGAAATATTTACATGCATCCTATTCTATACCACCACGGATACTTGGTGTGGTTTGGTGTCTTCCTGATAAATATTGATCAGTCTCACACTGGAGCCAAGGAGCTGTAGAAGAAGGATGGCATCGCGGTGGCCTGGGCTCTCATCCCTGGTGCTCTCTGCGCAGTGGATAAGACAATGGAGGCGACCTTTATGAAGTTTTCGAAGTCAACCGGTACGGAAATACTATTACTACTTTGGTATTTTAGATGAAAGTTACAAAATTACAAAAAGAAATTTCTATCAATCTATTATGTATCTCTCCAGGTGGATTCGTAGGCCTCTTCTCCATGTCCGGTGCCTACCCGTGATGGTGCCGTACAACTTCAAGCCGGGCTCAGTACTTTTAGAAGATGCTTGAGATATGTGGCCTCATCGATGACCAGGGGTATCGTGCAAGTCGAAAATTTGGGGGAGCCCATCGGGGGTGGGTCAGGGGTGTCCCCCTCCCTAGAAGCAGAGGGTTCCGAGGGTCTTCCCCTGGTACATTTTGAAATTAGATGTTCTGAGAAATGTTTCCCTGCCTTCTGAGTGATAATTGAGCATCAGTGTTGTGCTTTGCGATTATGACTTTTTTAACTTTCATATTGCCATTGGTAATATGAAAGTTAAAAAGTCATAATCTGAAAGCATAATACAGATGCTTAGTTATCACTCAGAATGTAGGGAAATACTTCTCAGAACATCTAATTCTCCAAACCTGGACACCTTGAATCGCGGTACCGTGTGTGCCACGTGTGTGTGCGTGTGCATGTGCGTGCGTGCGTGCGTGTGTGCGGGGCGCTGCGTGCGTGCGTGTGATGCGCGCGTGCATGTGCTGCGCGCGTGTGCGTGCGCGCGCGCGCGTGTGTGTGTAAATCAAATTAGTTCATAGAGGTATACCATTTGAACCATGCTATTGCGATCTAAGCAATAAGAAACTCTTCATATGAAAACACCAAATGTTAATCATTAATGAGACGAGCATTGTCGAGCAATAATCAGTTATTTACAGAACTCGGCGAACAAATAAAGTGCCATGGTTCTACATGCTAAGTACGTGATTGTCATGATTTTACTAGGAAATTGGAATGTCGCACCTGCAGTCATCGAGCTGTATAAATTCCATAGAAGTAAGAAGTAGTGATGTTATCGGCGCGAGCCAAGATTCCAGAAGTTATCAACAGCTGTTCTGATATCAGATGATTGATTTGTTTCTCTGCCTGAACTGCAAGGACCATGGGGGTCTCTAAGTCGAGCTTGTGGCATTGTACTTCGTAATGAGTTCTTCCCAAATTTAAGAGTGGAGATGGAACTTTCGCACGAGTATGATGAAACAGGTAGAGTGAGTATTAGCTTATAAGCACGTCCAACGTTTTGGATACAAACTTAGCATCCCACTCTCGACCTCACAGCTTTGGTCAACTTGCGGCGGAGCTATGTTGAGTGCCTGACAGAAGAGACTGTATTCCAGATGTATATCTTCTTTGTTCAAATCGCTGAGATAAAATGTCTGCAATGTCTTAAGTTTTGGAAGTTTTGCAGTTGATGGTCGGATTAAACAATCGGCACAGCACAGGAGTGGCATAACATCAGGACCAAATCTGCATCGTAATGCTGACACCAAAAGGTCAATTACTTCAACAGGAAGTGAAACTCTGAGTAGGGATTTTCCTGTACCAACTGCTTCATTCTGCCAGTATTGGTCAATGCGCATTGAAACCTTCTGAATACGTGGATCAATAAACTCAACACTTATTGATTCAGCCATTGTTGTTGCTTGTAGCCAGTACTTATCAAATGTTTCTTCATTCCGTCTTTCAGCGATGTTTACTATGAGAGCTTCCCCTTGAACCAACCATGTCAAGGTTTGCACTTTACACAAGTAACATTACATTTGATGATGTGAAATTACCTCAACCCCACCCCATCCAATTTTTATTGTATATTTAGCTGTTTCACGATCAGACCAGCCGCTGTTTAAAGAAAAATTGTGAACATTTCTTTTGGGGTGGGTGTAGGGGAGCCCGGGCTCCCTCGGGCATCTTGGGCACGACTAAACTGGTAAGGCCCCTGTAGACTTCATCTTTGATATTGTCAATAATCCCTTCTGTCTTAAGAATCGAAAGCACAAGTTCTGGCGTGTTGGCAAGTCTTTCTGTCAGACTCTTGGTAATTGTATCGATAAGCTGTGCCATAAAGTCTTTGCCATTGAAAATGTTATCAAATAGCTTGTCGTTTAGTTCAGTTAAAGCTGCTATGTCACGGCATTTCATTTTTGAAAATCAGTCTCTAGGCTATATACATCATCTCATTGTGTCAGGAGAAGTTGATATTTGCACAATGCCGCCAATAAAACGATGTAATGCCACTGTTACCACGATCGTCAAATAGCGCATTTTCACAACCATTAAAGATCTTATCCATCTAGTTTATATTGGATTCAGTGGGCATTTAATAAATATATTCATGCAGGGAAATCCCTCTTATCACGTGACATATTTTTGTTCGCATTCGTTTTCAACTGGTATCAATCCGCTATTGTTATTAGATGGATGCACCATCAGTAAACACTATTAACGACTAAAGTAAATGAGAGGCAAGACTAAAATAGTCAAATTAGCTGTAAGCTGGCCAACAATACTGTTAACGCGCACCGGGTATAAGTGAAGGTGACTTGCGTTATCAGTTTTCGTAACTCGTTCACAGCGACAATAGTTTGCAATCTATTGCCGTTATTACGAAAACGGGCATCGCAACCCACGTTCATTCATAAGTGTGTCTTAACAGTATTGTGGTATTTTCGCTATGCGACTTTCATTATTATGAAAACGCAAAAATACCCTGATTTTTCGTGAACTCATCACAGATTACCTTGAAATTACAAATAAATGCGGTATGGATATGGGAGTGGAAAGAGAGGGTGACTTTGACAATTTCCGACCGACCGCATGAGTGACAGATGGGATGCCCGACTGACTGCATGAGTGACAGCTCGGATGTCCAACTGCATGAGTGATGGACTGATGGGGTACATGCATGATAGATCTGATGACTGCATGAGTGATGGACTGACAGATAGGCTTATAGACCGAACGACTGGCTGCATGAGTGGCAGATCGGATGACAAACGGTATGAGTGACGGACTGACAGACTGCATGGGTGACGGCTCGGAGAGCTGTATGAGTGACGGACTGACGGACAGGCCGACCGACCAACCAACCGACTGCATGCATGCGTGGAAGATCAGATGACCGACTGCATGAGTAATGGACTGACAGACTGCCCGAGGAACAGGTCTGATGACTGCATGCGTGACAGACTGATGGATAGGCTGCCAGGCCGACAAACAGACCGAATGATCGACCAAACGACTGACAGATCGACTGCATGAGTGACAGAGCAGATGACTGACTGACTGCATGAGTGAAAGATCGGATGACCGACTGCATGAGTGATGGACCGCATGAGTGACAGATCGGTTGAATGATGGACTGACAGATCGATTGAATGACAGACTGACAGACATGATGGCCGGCCGATCGACCGACAGACCGACCGACCAACAGCAGGAGTGACACATCAGATAACTGATCGACTGCATGAGTGACAGATCGGATGACCGACTGCATGAGTGAGTAACTGATGCATGAGTGACAGAGCGGATGACTACATAAGTCATGGACTGACAGACAGATCGACCGACCGAGCAACCGACTGCGTGAGTGACAGGTCGGATGACCAACTGCGTGAGTGATGGACTGACAGACTGCATGAGCGACAGCTTTGATAGCTGTATGAGTGATGGACTGACGAACAGGCCGACCGCCCAAACAACTGAATGTATGAGTGATAGATCAGATGAGTGACTGACTGCATGCGTGAAAGATCAGATGACCGGCTGCATGAGTGATGGACTGACAGACTACATGAGTGACAGATCTAATGATTGCGTGAGTGATGGACTGATGGACAGGTTGACAGGCCGACCAAATGACCGGCCAACAACTGACCGACCGACTGCATGTGTGATGGTGCAAATGACGGTCTGATTGCATGAGTCACAGATCGGATGACCGACTGCATGAGTGATGGACTGCATGAGTGACAGATCGGTTAAATGACGGACATGACGAACAGTTGACCTACTGCATGAGTGACAGCTCGGATGATCGACCGACTGCATGAGTGACAAATCGGATGAGCTACTGCAAGAGTGATAAACTGACGGAATGCATGAGTGACAGATTGGATGACTGCAAAAGTGACAGACTGACGGACAGGCCGATTGACCGACTGCATGAGTGACAGATCGGACCGACCGACCGAATGCATGAGTGACAGATCGGCGGACTGCATGCATGATAGACTGACTGACCACATGATCTACCGACTTACCGACTATCTGCGTGACCGACTGTATGACTGGAAAATTGGATAATTGCATGAGTGGCGGACTGCATAGGTGAGAGATAGGAGGACTGCATGAGTGACGGACAGGCTGACAGACCAAACCACCCACCCACCGAGTGGCACACCCACTGACCGACCAACTGAGCGACCAACCGGCTGATTAGCCGCCCATCCTACTGCATAAGTGACAGATCGGACGACTGCACGAATGACAGACTGACGGACTACATGAGTGGCATATCGGATGACTGCATGAGTGACAGATAGGATGGCTGCATGAGTTACAGAGTGTATGACTGCATGAGTAATGGATCTGACGACTGCATGGTGACAGACTGACGGACTGCATGAGTGACAGATCGTATAACTGCATGAGTGACATACCGTATCATTGATCCACTGATGGACTGCATGCGTGACATATTGGATGACTCCATGGTTAACAGATCGGATGACCGCAAAAGTGACAAATTGGATGACTGCATGAGTGACGGACTACATGAGTGACATATTGGAGGAGTGCATGAGATGTTGACAGACCAAACCATCCACCCACCCACAGATCGACCAACCCACCGAGCAACAGACCGACTGATCACATGAGTGATAGATCGGATGACTGCATGACTGATGGACTGACGGTATACAAGATTGACAGATCAGATGACTGCATGAGTGATGAACGGATGGACACGATGAGGGACGAAATTACCCACCTACTGATTGACCAACCCATGGACCGACCGACTGAGTAACCATCTGCCTTCCCGCCCACCCGACCAACTGCATGAGTGACAGATCGGATGACTGCATGAGGAATAGAGATTGACAGTCTAGACTGCATGGGTGACAGATCAGATGCCGGCATGGGCGGCAGACTGACGGACTGCATGAGTGACAGATCGGAGGATTGCATGAGCGACCAGCTGCCCATCCACCCGTCCGACCAACTGCATGAGTGACAGATCGGATGACTGCATGAGGAATAGAGATTGACAGTCTTGACTGCATGAGTGACAGATCGGATGACGGCATGGGTGGCAGACTGACGGACTGCATGACTGACAGATCCGATGACTGCATGAGTGACAGATTGAAGGACTGCATGAGATGTTGACAGACAAAACCACCCATCCACAGATCGGCCAACCGACTGAGCAACCGACCGACTGACCACATGAGTGACAGATCGAATGACTTCATGACTGATGGATGACTGGAAGCATGAGTGACAGATCAGATGACTGCATGCGTGATGAACTGACAGACAGGCTGACAGACGAAACCACCCTCCCACAGACTGATCAACCCACTGACTAACCGACTGAGTGACCAACTGACCGCCTGCCTCCCCGACCAACTGCATGAGTGGCAGATTGGATGACTGCATGAGGAATAGAGATTGACAGTCTAGACTGCATGGCAGATCGGATGACGACATGGGTGGCAGACTGACGGACTGCATGAGTGGCAGATCGGGGGATTGCATGAGTGACAGACTGACGAACGGCATCAGTGACAAACTGATGGACTGCATGTGTGACATATCTGATGACTGATCGGATGACTGCATGAGTCACAGACCGGATGACTGCATGGGTGTTGGGCTGACTGACAAACAACCACACGAGCGACAGACCGCCCCACCGTCCAACTGTTTGAGTAACTGACTGCATGAGTGACAAATTGGATGACTGCATGAGCGACCGCATGGGTGCACCACCCACCCACAGACTGACCAACTAATTGACCGACTGCCTGAGCGACCAACTGACCACCCACCCGCCCAACAGACTGCATGTGTGACAGATCGGATGACTGCATGAGTGACAGACTGGTGGACTGCATGAGTGACAGATCGGATGACTGCATGAGGAATAGAGACTGAAAGTCTAGACTGCATGAGTGAGTTCGGATCACCGAATGGTTGAGAGACTGACAGACTGCATGAGTGACAGATTGGAGAACTGTATCTGTGATAAACTGTTGGATTGCATGTGTGACATATGTGATGACTGCATGATTGAGAGATAGGATGACTGCATGTGTGACAACCTGACGAAGGGCATGAATGGCAGATCAGATGACTGCACGAGTGACAGATCGCATGACTGCCTTAGTCACAGACCGAATGACTGCATGCGTAAAACACTGACCGACCAACCGATCACACGACCGACCGAGCGACCTACCGCCCAACTGTGTGAGTGACCGACTGCATGAGTGACAAATTGGATGACTGCATGAGTGACCGACTGTCCGACTTCATGAGTGACTGATCAGTAGACTGCATGAGAGACGGACTGACAAACATGCTGACAAATCAAACCACCCACCCATGTAATGACCAACCAACTGAGCAACCGACCGACTGACCGCATGAGTGACAGAACTGACATACTGCGTGTGTGAATGATTGGATGACAGCATGTGTGACAGATCAGACTACACCATGATTGACTGCATGAGTAAAAGACTGATGGACTGCTTGCGTGACGTATCGGACGACTGTACAAGTCACAGATAGGATGACTGCATGAGTGACAGACTGATGGAATGTATGAGTGACAGATAGGATGACTGCATGAGTGACAAACTAAAGAACTGCATGAATGACAGATCAGATGACTGAATGAGTGACAGAGTGATGGCCCAAACTACCCACCCACTGACTAACCAACCCACTGACCAATTGATCGGATGACCAACTGGCCGACTGCATGAGTGTCAGATCGGATAACTGTGTGAGTGACAGATCGAATGACTGCATGGGTGACAGATCGGATGACAACATTGGTGACAGATCAGATGACCACATGAGTGACAGATCAGATGGCTGCATGAGTGACAGATCAGATGACTGCATGCGTGACAGCTCAGATGACTGCATGAGTGACAGACTGACGGAATGCATGAGTGACAGATCGGATGACTGCATGAGGAATAGAGACTGACAGTCTAGACTGTATGGGTGACAGATCGGATGACTGCATGAGTGACAGATTGCATGAGTGACAGACTGCATGAGTGACAGGTCAGATGACTGCATGCGTGACAGATCAGATGACTGCATGAGTGACAGATCGGATGACTGCATGAGTGATGGATGGACAGACAGGGTGACGGACCGAAACACCCACCCACCGATTAACCATCCCACTGACCGACCGACCAACTGACTGTGTGGATGACTGACTTAACGACGAATGAAGCTGTAAGACTCATGTATGCATATCCTACACGCAAAACGTGAATAGACGACCTATATCCTACATTTTCTTATGGCTAATGCATAGAATAGGGCTATGGAACTGGTGTATGTGTGTACAGCATCAGGCAAAATCGCTGAAATCACCTGGACTTTAAAATAATCGCCAGCGTATTACAATTTGTAAATATGGGATTTATGGACTAGCTACCCGCGAACCCCACCGGCTACCTTTTGGCACCCGGGTAAATATTTGCAGATGGCCTATTGACACTGTGGACGTCAGATAGTTTTATGTCACATCCTCAGTTGGCAATATTCATGACATCATCACCACAACACGTCACTGGCTATGGGACCATCTTTTACGGTCGCTATAGACACTGGACGATATGTATACGTCATCGATAATAGGGCCAATTTATTGGGTCGCTATTAACAGTAAGCATAGGGGTATATTATTAATAGGTCGGTATGACATTATGAGTGGTGTAGAACTTTTATGTAACTTTTATGTAGTGTTTATTTATATCCGTATCGGGATATCCGATTGCGCCACTGATATTTATGGTAGCCCTATTGCTTACTGAAGGTATAAATTATATATTGGATGTTAGTATCTAGAGGATTTCTAAATTGATGATTATGATCCCTGGTGATGGATAAATTAGTTTAGCCATGTTTGATTTACGTTAGACTGGTTGCTGCAATCAATCTAGTTTTGTCATTTCCACAATTTAGGATTTACACGGATAAATTAGGTGAATATTCAACCCACGTAAAGTCATAATCGGTCATAATCATTTATAGGAATCGAACCGAATCTTTAACCCTTTTAATAGGTAGAAACTGGTTCTGTCACTTTAGTTCAAGTTATAGATACCGTGATGGTAAGACGCTGTTGGATTAAGACCGGGAAGCATCTTGGGATGATTTCTGGATATTTAATGCAACAAGGTCTTACAAGATGGTTAATTAAGACGGATACACTTACGGATCCGAAGAGAACAAGTCAGATAGCTGAAATAGTGTCAACAGATCCAGTTCTATGATTCAGCACTGCGTGGAAGTCACTAGATGTACGTAGTGTAGGCGTATTTCTGGGAATAACCCAGAATGTACATAACAGGTCAAAGAGCACCTAAGCCTACGTCATGACATCTCATAACCATTGATCACTATGTCCAAATAGAATGCACTAATGATAAGGTAATCCTAATAGGTTGATAGTCGAATGGTTAACGCTCTTGTCACAACAGAACAATGAGTAATTGGGACGTAGGTATGCAGGGAATGGATGCTTGACGAGTCTTGTCAAAACATATTTGTATATGTTATCTGTCAAGATGCATCACTTGCATACCAGTCTTGACCGGTTGAGTCCGCCCGTCTTTTGAGCGTGGGCAAAAGAGTGCTAACCAATCAGAATTGTTAGATGTTGGAAATCACCAGGGAATACCTCTAAATACGTCATCACGACGACGTCATGCTCGGATCCGCTTTTATTGTATATAAGGGCGTGCATGACGTTAGTATCTTTAATCTTCCGATTGCACTGTTACAGAACGGTTAGCAGTTTAACACCAGCAATTGTTGTTCAAATTTAGAGTAGAATCGTTGTTAGAAGTTTAGATTAGTTTAGTTGAAATTATTGCAAAGTTTTGTCAATATTGCTATAGCCTGCAATGGGGCTTTGGACTATTACATTTAATAAAGTTTCTTATTATTATTGTTAATTTGCAAGACGTGTTTTAGTTGTTCACTAGGAATAGTTGTTCGTTAGGAAGATAACCATTAGAGAAAGGAAGACCACCTTTCCCGAGCTCATCAAATCCGGTTCCAGAGAATCGTGAGTACCCGTTATAGAATTATCAGAAGACAGACACACAATCGAATTTTTCAAATTGTACCATAATAGCAACGGTACAACGTGGCGAATTGGCATTGAAGCGAATGCCCCTTGAAGGGATTGTTTTCCGCTTCCAATCGCGTAAATATTGTTGAAATTTCTTATTCTAGCGCACAAATATCTTCATTTGATTCAATATCAAGCCGTCACCAAGAAGTTGATACATCAGAACACGCTAAAACACGCGAGTAGGAGAAGGAAAATATGTAGCGAGACATTCACAAACTTTTCGCTGTTACGAGAGATTAGTTTATGCGTTGTAAACAAAAGTTTATGCGTTGTGACCTACTCAGGGTGATAGTAACAATAATAATAATAATAATAATAATAATAATAATAATAATAATAATAATAATAATAATAATAATAATAATAATAATACAAAAGCGATAAGATGGGTGGTAGACAAAAAAGACATCTTCATTGCAAGCCTTAACACTGAAAGCATTAATCACATTAAGCAGTGGTTAATAGAAATAGAAAATGGGGATTTTCAGCAAAACTTAAATAATGTAAACAAATTAATTGTAAATCGATTTTTGGCGAGCGCAGAAGAAACATTTGGACAGAAAAAGGTTTACCAAGGAAGGCAGCGGAAAAACAATAAAACTTGGTTTGGAAGAGAGTGTGCGGAAGCAAGAAAAGCATATCATAATAGTAAGAAAGCCTATAATATACACAAAACTGAACAAAATAAACTACACTTGATAAGTGCAAGTAAAGCATACAAGAAAAAAATTCGAATACATTCACAAAATGCTCGCTTTAAGCTTCACAACAAACTACGAGAACTGCAAAAATGGGACACGAAAGCATTCTGGAAAGTCTTGAACAACAAATCGCAGAAAAACGCCGAACACGTTAAAATAGAACTGGAGAAACTATTACTTCACTTTCAATCTGTAAACCAGGGTGTACACAATGGAGAACTAAATGTAATTTTAGATTCAGACATATTAGACTGCCCAGAATTAGATAAACCAATAACTCGGAGTGAAATTCTGGACAAAATCGCTAAACTAGCAAATAACAAAGCAGCTGGCGAGGATAATGTTTATAATGAGTATATAAAATCTATAGCCGATATTATGCTACCAATTTATGAAAAACTATTTAACATAATTTTCGATCATGGCAAGGGACCTGAGGATTGGCTAATTGGAAAAATTATTCCAATTTATAAAAACAAAGGTGAACCCTCTGATCCAGCAAATTACCGCCCGATTACCTCACTAAGCTGCCTTGGGAAATTATTCACATCAATTTTAAATGACAGATTGAAGAATTTCGCAGAGACACACGACATTATATCAGAATCCCAAACAGGCTTTAGAAAAAAACGATCCACAGCTGACAATATCTTTTCGCTTTATTTAATCATAGAATTGCTACAAGCACAAAGGAAAAAATTATTTTGCTGTTTTATTGATTTTAAACAAGCCTTTGACACGGTCTGGCGGGCGGGCCTTTGGAGAAAGCTTTTAAAATCTAATCTATCTGGAAAGTGGTTTAACCTCATATATAATATGTATCAAAATATAAAATCCTTCGTTAGCTACAACAAGCAAAAATCTGAATATTTTATGTGTAATATAGGCGTTAGGCAGAGGGAAAACCTCTCTCCATTTCTATTTGCTATATTTTTAAATGACATGGAAGAATTTTTTAATCTGAATAATATACCTGGGCTTCTATCAATGAATAATCTAGCAGAAGAACATTTGCATTTATTTTTATATCTTATAGTCCTCTTATATGCTGATGATACAGTTTTAATGGCAGAGACTCCGGATTGGTTACAAAATGCTCTAAACGTCTTCAAAAATTATTGTGATGAATGGAAACTTAAAAATAAATTACAGCAAGACAAAAACAATGATTTTCTCTAAACGCAAGAGAAACTCAAACCAAACCTTTTATATTGGAGACCAGGAGCTTGAAGTAGTCAGTGAGTACCTTTATCTGGGAATTCTCCTTAAAGCCAATGGAACATTCACAAGCTGTAAAGCAAGAAATGTAAAACAAGGCACTAAAGCTATTCATTCTCTACTAAAGACGACTAGAGAGCACGACATCCCGATCGACTTGGTGGCTGTATTATTCGACACAATGATATCAACTATTCTACTTCACGGTTCAGAAATCTGGGGTTTTGAAAATTATGCCCATATAGAAATGTGTAAATTAAAATTTTTTTAAAATGTATTTCATTTAAAACAAAGCATCCCAAACGTAATTAATTATGGGGAATTTGGTATTTTTCCACTGGAAATTACAATTAAATGCAATGTGATTCGCTTCTGGGCGGGACTTGTAAATATGGGTGACGGCAAACTATCATCCATCTTATGCTTTTTAGCAACTGATTACATGACAAAACAAAATACACGGTTTAAATGGGTTGAAACTATCAAATCTATTCTGGAGAGCACAGGTCAACTAAGTTTATTTGAGACAGAGCAAATAAATACTAAACAATTAATAAAACAAACCAAACATATTTTAGAACAACAATATATAGAAAAATGGTCTAGAACATTAGCCGAATCATCGCGACTGACGTTTTATAAACAAATTAAATCGAATTTTGAGCCCGAGAAATACCTAAAATTACTCCCATACCGGGACGCCATAACATTCTGCCACTTTCGTATGCTAAATCACCAACAAAGAGATGGATCGGAATAGAACGCAACGAGCGCCTTTGTAGTATATGCAATGTTATAGAAGATGAAATCCATTTTCTCTTCCACTGTCAGAAATATGTGAGAGAAAGACACCGATATATACCTCATTATTATTTAAGGGAGAATACATTTGAAAAAACCAAAGGTCTATTCGCAATATGTAATAGACCGATACTAAGCAGGATGTGTAAATACTTACGATTTTCAAAACAAAAAGCAACAGAACAACAACAACAACAAAAACAATAACAATAACAACAACAACAACAACATCATCAACAAGAACAACAACAACAACAACAACAACAACAACAACAACAACAACAATAAATTTGTTATCAACGACAACAAAAAAAAACCCCAACAACAGCAACAACAACAACAACAACAACAACAACAACAACAACAACAACAACAACAACTGCTACTGCTACAGCTACTGCTGCTGCTATTGCTATTGCTACTGCTACTGCTACTGCTACTCCTTAAGCGGCGGCATTAACATCATCATCATCATCATCATCATCATCATCATCATCATCATCATCATCATCGTAACTAAAAAATAAAATAAAATAAATAATAATAATAATATTAATATTAATAATAATAATACTACTAATAATAATAACAATAATAATAATAATAATAATAATAATAATAATAATAATAATAATAATAATAATAACGATGATGATGATAATAATAATAATAATAATAATAATAATAATAATAATAATAATAATAATAATAATAATGATAACGATGATGATGATGATAATAATAATAATAATAATAATAATAATAATAATAATAATAATAATAATAATAATAATTATAATAATAAATGTACCCTCACATTCCGTTTAATAACGGCCTGAGTGAAATAAAGAAAACTGAACTGAGGGCCGTATTTAGATATGTGTTGGCCCTGGGGCAAAGAATGAGTGGGGGACACTTTTTCACATCTAGGTTCTCTGAGACGACCAGAGAGTCTACTTTTAGGGTGAATTATGGCGCTTTTTTTCGTTGTAAAATTATTTTATTTTGCAAATTTTCGTAATTAACATTGTTGCCGAACACCAAACAAGAATTGGGGCCCCCCACAAATATTAGAATAGAATTACAATGCATGATTAAGAGTTCTAAACTAATAAAGTTTGCTTTAAATGTCCTATAACTTCCAAAAAAGTGCATACATTTTTTTCCTTTTTAAATTGTGGGGCCCCCTTGCTTGTGGGCCCCCGGGGCTTTTGCCCCGCTTGCCCCCCCCCCCCCCCCCCTAAATACGGCCCTGGACCTACTTTGCGACTGGGGAAGCCCTTCTTATTGAATGGCCGTTCCACCATTTCACGAGGCACAACCTACACATTTTAAATAAAACTTATCCACGTTGCATAGTTTTTTTGCACAATCCAATTTCGATGATAGGGCCCTCAACATGGAAAATCATTTCATATTCCATTCGATTGCATAAAGATACGCTAAATACGCCGGGAATATTGTAAGTTTGCTATTCTTTTTCATTTAAGTCTACTTGGTGTGACACAGTACCTTTAATGAATCACTATCATGCTTACTTACTGGGGTCTGGACCACTTTGGCCCTTTTAGATAGCGGCGTCTTCTTCTCTTGTGGAGAGAGAAACAAGAGAGAGAGAGAGAGAGAGAGGGGGGGGGGAGAGAGAGAGAGCGAGAGAGAGAGAGAGAGAGCACCAGTCAGCAATGTTGTCATACTCGTTACATGGCTGTGTGGTGCATGGTCAAACCTGTCTATAGCGACCACCAACCCCTAGTGCCATAAGACAGTGACCCTCAAGGCGGGTGGTTAAAAATCACCCCCTCACAAAGAACCGCCACGTTCTGTCCGCAAAGGCCATTTTCCACTTGAAATAGGATGCATCAAGTGAACATATGTTTTAGGTATCACATCTTGCCGGTCAATACAGTGATCACTATAGACAGCTGTGAGCCATTAACCATACCAACATCAGCATCCCCATATATACACAAATACACAATACGCACATTTGACAGGGCTACAGGTTGACAGATTATACAAAGAAACATCCTTTCAATAATGTTGAAACCTATTTATTTTTCTTATAAAGGTATGTACTTTTCTTAGTAAATCTTCAGTAATTTTAGTAGAAAGTTTACTTCCTTTTGGGAAAAGTCCAGGGAAATGTCTGGGATAATTTCATAAAGGAAACCAAATAAATCGTGTCTTGCATTTGCCCAATGGCGTGAATTGGACCTCAAATCAGGGGCTCGAAAGACGCCAACCAAACCAATAACCTCGTATTCCTCATTCGCCCGTGCAAAGTCGTACAAGCTAGCTCGTCGTGGTGCACGGGCGGGAGCCGTGCAGGACTACGTACAGATCCCGTAGACCACGTGTAAAGTTATCGTGGCGTCGGAGTAGCGTGGTGTTTCCGGTGAGCCAACAGCTAGGCACACAGTCTGGGTAAAGTCGGACACACTACCTCGTCTTTTCTCCGGAGAGCATGCCATGTCTACAGCTCTACTAGTGACACAACTGCTGCCCAGTTGGGGTGCTAAAAGGTGAGCGGTGTTCTGCAGATGGCTGCCGTCTTGGGCATATGGTGCCCAGCCATATAGCCACTGTACCAGCGGTCAATGACCCCTGGAGCATCTACAGTGGCGAGCTAACAGTGTAACGTGAAGTCCAGGCGAAGTTGGATGCCCTACCTCGTCATTTCTTAGGAGAGCATTCCAGTTCTTCAGGCATACTTTACACAATTGCTGCCAAGTCTGATCAGCTAACGATGAGTTATCTTTAAGCATTATTACAGTCGCCGATCCTTTATCTGCATGCTTGATGACAATTTCGCTGTTTTTAGACAATTCAATTAGGGTCTGGAATTCCTCATAGGGTAAATTTGGTTGATCATTACTAAATGTAGAATTTTTAACAAAAGAGTTCTAGCTTTCACCGATTGCTGTGTCCAGGAGTTTTACGTTTGGTGCCCAGCCAGTTTGTTTTTTCAATGAATGGTGGAATGTTACTATTAGAGTTGGGAAAGAAGTCTGCTAATCTTAATACGGTGACTAAATTCAGATGTTTCCATACAACCATTATCTAAAACAGCATCCACACCTGTTTTAGGTTTTGGTGTTGGGACAAACGTAAGACCGAAATTAAGCAGCTTCACCTAATGGGGAGCCAGTTGGATTGACAATATTACTGCCCAGTCCTGTTTCCCGGCGGATGTTACCTTGGCCCCTGTCTAGTTTAAATTTAGGAATTTAAGCCAGGCAGAATACATAGAGTTAGCTGTCTTTTCAGTCCAATGTATGTTATCCTTAACAACATTAAATTCGGAGCGTCTGAGTGCAGGAATGACAGTCACAGATTTTGATGATTTAGCCGTCGAATTGAGGGACTGAATCGCCAACCTCTGCTGAGCTGTCAATCGACTTGAATAGTTACGCTTTGAGAAGTAAATCGCGATCTTTGGGAATTTGGACTTAAACGCAATGAAAAGCATCATTCATCTATGTTTTGAACTAGAGATGGGTTCATTCATATCATTAATACCAATGCTAATCAGTATATTCTCTGGTTTAAATGATCCTGTGAACTAGTCCTCTAGCATGACACAATTTAGCTCATGGGTAGCAGGCAACTTGTGTTTCAGGGTGGGGCTCAACATTAATGCGACTCAGGTTCGAGGCTCTGAAGATGAGTACTTTGTTCGTGAGAACAGGTAGCCGCCAGCCAATTTTATTTTCGATTTCATGACGAAATCTCCAAAATATGTTTCTCTCCAGGGAGAGTTGGTTGTTTGGGCCCATTTGCAAATTTAATAGGATGCACCTCTGGTGCATTACTTGGACCTGGAGGTGGCGAGAAGCTGGGCTGTGGCAGTTTCCCTGTTGGGGATGGGGTCTTGAGACCTGATGGTTGACTGCTCTGAGAGGATTTCTGAGAAGCGCAAAGTAGATGTCATCATCTGGCATAGCTGGCTTACAAAATCCATTCAATTCTTCCACCTTCCTGATAAGCCCATCAGGGAGAGTTTCGGCATCTAAATGCCTACGTAGCGTAGCAATATGGTGGAAGCGCTGACTTATTTGGTAATACAGCTTTATCAGGCGCGCATGCGCAGATGATCCTCGTTGGCGATCTCCATTCTTCCTACAACCATTCTTCCTCACAATAGCCATTCAGACAGGCAAGCGTTCAATCTAACTAGCAATCAAATAGGCAATTGAGCAGGCAGGAAAAATTCGATCAGGGAAGCTCAAATTCAAGCAGACAGAATCATACACATCAACTACAAATTGAACCAATATATTACCTACACCTGAAAGACAAATTATAGAATCAAAATGTAATATGCAATGTCTAACAATACAACAATACAATGCAATACGCAATATTATAAGGTACTCACAATAATTATGGACACCGACAATAGGCTAAATGCATTTCGCAGGGATGCGCTTCATCAGTAGCCTGTATGACAAATCTGTCAGTCATTCAGCCTAGATAGCTTTATATACCTTTACTGAATTACTCAATCTCCTCTGTGATTTAATTTGAAGGATTGAACTTTGAGTTTCCTTTGATCCGGGTTTATCACAACCATCATTAATAAAGCCAATGATTAGTGGACTGGTTTCACTCCACACAGATTAGTGAAATTTTACTCTTCCGAATTGGATTGCTAAGTGAGTAGTGTTTCCTTCACGAGATCATGGACCGACCATTCAAAGGTGTTATATGCTTTTGTTGGGACACCAAATTTTGCCTTTTGATGCCTTTTGATCATTTGATGGTGAAAAAATGAATCAAGTTTGGAGGACATATTTTACCATTTGATAGAATTTTGTTCACTACCGCGAACGGCCACTGCAGTGTTTATAATTAAACTTTGTTCATACATGTAGAAAAAAGTAAAAAGTAGTATTCAGCTCTTTTAATTTTAGGTGAGTGGGTGGCTGGGCGGACGCACTGGCAGTCGCATGACTGGTCGGCCGGCTGGCTGGGCAGATGGACAGACGGACGGATGGACGGATGGACGGATGGACGGATGGACGGATGGACGGATGGACGAATCCTTCCATCCATCCACCCACCCACCCACCCACCCACACACCCACCCATCCACCCACCCACCCACCCACCCACCCACCCATCCATCCATCCATCCATCTGTCCATCCCCCCATCCAACCATCCCATCCATCCATCCCACACACCCATCTATTCATCAATGGAAGGATGGGGAGGCGGGATGGGGGACGTGCATGAAGGAAGAATAGAGCGGGCTTAGTCGGATAGAGGCAGGAGGGACCCATCCATCCATCCATCTATCCAAACATCCATCCATCCATCCATCGAAACATCCATCCACCCACCCGCCCACCCATCCAGCCATCCATCCATGATGTAGTAGTAGTAGTAGTAGTAGTAGTAGTAGTAGTAGTAGTAGTAGTAGTAGTAGTAGTAGTAGTAGTAGTAGTAGTAGTAGTAGTAGTAGTAGTAGTAGTCGCTGCCGGTATCCGATGTTAAACCTTTGGCTTTTTTTTAAAAACTAACCATTTACACAGTTTTATAAGAACAGGCACATTGCATAGGGTTAATAATTTGTTTTGCCTGGGTTGAAACTTGCGATAAAGTACTTCGGAATGTATTTTGATCGCTCATTATCATATTTTAGGCTGGTGTAAAGAAAATGGGTTTCATCGTCTATTTCATTGCATAGCCTACACAATCGGTCATTTCCTTCAGTATTTTCCCATCTGCCCATTTCAATTTTCTGTTCATGATTTATGGTCCGGAAGTGAAACGAGGTAACAGCTTCCTTAAATGGTAGATTCGCAAGATAATTTTCATACCCAAAGTATTCTTTAATTTCTATGTAGTAAGTTAATCTGGTAGAAGCATCAATTTCCCGTCTCCAGCGTTCTAGGTATTGATTTTACAATGTTTCTCTTGTGACTTTAACAATATAATTTTTTCAATATAGTCCTCACTCATTAACTGTTCTTGACCTATAGCTTGAAGAATCGGTTTAATACATGCTAGCCGCCACTTACAGTAAAATGTTGGATTATTATCGAGCTCTCTATACGAGAGTAGCCAAAAACCTAATCATATTGCATTTTATCATATAAACAAGCATTCTAGCCCGTTCCATATTTTTCGACATGAGCACACATGCCATATTCAACGGAATGTTTTCATTGGCTGTTGGGTGCGCAACCCATTTAAATCTACCAATTAAAACATCGATTGATGTGAGCGTAACGCGTAGGGATTATTACTATGCGGTACTGTTTTACTACGATTTGTTTACAACGATTTATCATTCATGAAACGTCATCGCAAAATGTCATAGTCTGACAGTTTATCAGTCAGCAGTGAAGTCACGATTGATGGCCGTGGCTCTGTAATAGTCTTAGAGGAAAAGTGTGGTTTATGGCTGACATCGCCAGATTTTGTGTTTGGCACTATATTTTGCTGCACATTTAGTATCTGTTATCAAGTAGCAGTGCGTCACAGCGGAGGTATCGATTTCAAGAAAATCAACAATGAGAAATCAGATAAAGGTCATATCAGCAACTATTGGCAAATATTTCAAAATTACAGTTTATATGATAAATAAAATCTCAAACTCGGTCACTTTTCATATCACTATTATGAACCTCGTTGAAAATTATCAATTTTTCACTTGCTAAAGCTCGTGCAAATTGATAATTTTCAACTCGGTCCATAATAGTGATATGAAAAGTGACCTCGTTCCAGATTCTCTATGTACAGTAATACTTAACGGATATCGGCCAGTCTCTCCGTATATCATATAATTTGGGGTATTTTTCTTTGCTCTCAAACCATACTTTAAGAATCGGAGGTGACAGGTTTTGAACATTTCCAGATTTTCGAATCCCCAATTCTCAAAGGCGTATAAAAGTACTGGTGTTATCATTGTGTCAAATAAGGTGTATTGCATGTCGGATGGGATGTCAATTTCTTTTATTTTCTTAATTAGTTGGAACATCGCTTTTGTACCTTGTGTTAAATTTCGGCACCTACAAGAATAAAAAATGCCAGTTGTTTTAAAAGATGTTCTCAAATAAAGGTACTCATCCACTATTTCAACTTCTTTGCCCCCTAGATAAAATTTGTTCTGTTTATGTCGTTTACTATTTGAAAATATCATTATCTTAGTCTTACTTAAATTTACTGTGAGTTTCCATTCTATGCAATACGTGTTAATCACCTGCATATAAGACTATTGCTAGGTACAAAAATAAATCCTATTTTTCATAAGCTAATGTTGAGATAGATGATAAATCAGGTGCGTCTTTTTTTACAAGTAGTTCTCTAAGTCATTTATGAATACAGCAAATAAAAATAGTGACACATTTTCTCCTTTCCTCACACAAATTGTACTATAAAAATATGTAGATTCCATTTGATGTTGCGATACAAATGATTTTATTGACTGGTACATGTTGTGAATTACATTATAGCAATTGCCTAGTATTTTGTTTTGAATTAATTTTTGTCATAGACCAATTCTCCATACCGTATCAAAAGCTTGTTTAAAGGCGATATAGAAGCAATACAGAGTTTATCTAGGGTTGATCTACCGTTCCGAAAACCAGTTATAGCTTCTGTAATTAGCTCATACTTCTTTGCATATAATTTTAATCTTTCATTTAAAATAGATGTGAATAGCTTCCTGAGACAATTTAACAAAGTGATGGGTCTGTAATTTTACGCTTCAAGTGGGTCACCTTTATTCTTATAGACTGCTATTATCTTCCCAACCAACCAGGATTCTGGAAAAAAACCTGTATTAAAAACAACATTAAACAGTTTTACATATATGGGCGTCAAAAGATCGGAAGTACTTTTAATATATTCATTAAGAATCCCATCTGTTCCATTGGCCTTTCCCTTAGAGAGGTTATGTATCGCCTTTTGTATTTCCCCTATAGATATTTCTACATCCAGCTCCTCACATAGCGGAGTAGTCAGTGGTATAGTCGCTATATTTTCACCATTATCTATATCAAACTGCTCGTTTATTGACTTGAAATGTTCAAACAGTGTATTTAGTTTATTGTTCGTATTTTAAGTCTCTTAATTTTATATGCCTTTGTTTTTGTAAATGTGCTGAATGGTTTGCTATTGTTCGTTTATAATCTTTGCCAGTTTTAATATTTGCAGATTGAGCTCCGTTTTATTAATGTTGTATTGTTTTCTAGCTTTATGATATTCTTTGCGTTTTTATTTAAATTCTTTCACAAACCATTTCTTATTATTACTTCTAACGTTTCCCTGATATTGCTTCTTATATCCAAACGAGTTATTTGAACTTTTTATGATCATCTTCACATCTGTATTTATTTTTGGCTCAATATCACCATTTCCTAATTACGTTTGGCAGCATGTTATCTCTTCAGTTTCCACAGAGTCTATATTGCTGAGGAAATTGGATTCCTTTGTCGGCATCCACACGTTTAATTAAAGAAATAGGAACTAATTAGTACACCCGTGAGGAAGGTTCTTTTGTTTCAGGTATAAGTCTCAGGTTTCATGTTTATTATTACACAAAGGCATGCGCGATGAACAGAAGAATAGCTAATTAGCTCGCGATAGACCGACCACGAAATATCGTTAATGACGAATCACAATCACTATGTTCTAGCGTCAGACTGACGTCATTCTTAGTAGGTTGATGATAGGATTCAAACCGATTTCGATTAGCCCTTTCTATCCGGAATTTCTACTTTCTTTATTCTAAAGCAACCATTACAATACGCTGGTGAATATTTCAAGACTAAATAATATTACTGAAAGCTAGCATTGCTACCATACATTTATATGCTTCAAATACCAGCCCCCCACCCACCCTCATTTACCAAATTTGGTACCGATACTAAAATTGTTTAACATTGTGACCACACCTCATAGAACAGCAAATGCCACATTAAACGGCCTGTGAACACGCTATCCATGTATTAAAGTACACATCACTTAACACTTCAATTGTTTCAAGAAAATTTTAATTTATTTTCATAGAAAATGTCGATTTGCAGACCAGGAGAAGATTATTTTTGAAAATTTAGCAGTGGAATGACTGGATCGGTTATCGAGCCAGTCATTTCAGTGATAACATTTCAAAAATAGTCTTCTCTTGGTCTGCAAATGGACATTTCTTAAGACTACTGCAGAAGCCGTTTTTGGCTGATATGAGTGTTAAAGGGCATTGGCTGACATCGGACGTTATCTTGCGCCTGTTTTGGGCCGCAGTGTTACACCGGGCCCCTGGAGGGCTGCCGCCGGCTGGTACCAAGGGCTAAATAACAAAACTGAGCCTGTAAAGACAGAGACCCATAGGACGCAGATCAACTTGGTGACGCTGAGTAGCGAGGTGGGATGGTGGTTTATGCACATATATGCATGGTGAGAACAGTTCAATTAAATAAGCCCACAAGCGGCAACTTTTCCACTAGTGCGTGCGTGTATGGATTATTCCTCGCTTCATTTTCCCGCCCCATCACGCCGCACCGCACCTGGTGCATCTCGGAACTAGTAGAGGGTCCCGGGCTGGCGCGGTTCTTCGGCAGCGGGGGACCACTCCGACGCATCGTATCTCCCCAGTTGAGAGCATTAGCGCAGCACTGCTGGCGTGTGCGCGGCTGGGGTGCGCCAGAGCGAGTTTCTATGCGGCTGCAGCGCTGCGCCGGTATGGGATACCCTTTAGGGCATTTTACGTCGGAGCGCTGGCATTGCCCTCTACTGGCAGTGGATCTCTCTGGTGCATTTCCAATTATATATATTTACTTATGTTTTCTGAACCTACACTACACTGCCACCATTAGCCAATCATAATGCAGTTACTGTTCTTCACTGGCTGACTAGGCAATCATAATGCAGTTACTGTTCGTCACTAGCTGACTAGCCAATCATAATGCAGTTACTGTTCTTCACTGGCTGACTAGGCAATCATAATGCAGTTACTGTTCTTCACTGGCTGACTAGGCAATCATAATGCAGTTACTGTTCTTCACTGGCTGACTAGGCAATCATAATGCAGTTACTGTTCTTCACTGGCTGACTAGGCAATCATAATGCAGTTACTGTTCGTCACTAGCTGACTAGCCAATCATAATGCAGTTACTGTTCTTCACTGACTGACTAGCCAATCATAATGCAGTTACTGTTCTTCACTGACTGACTAGCCAATCATAATGCAGTTACTGTTCTTCACTGGCTGACTAGCCAATCATAATGCCGTTACTGTTCTTCACTGGCTGACTAACCAATCATAATGCAGTTACTGTTCTTCACTAGCTGACTAGCCAATCATAATGCGGTTACTGTTTTTCACTGGCTACCTAGCCAATCATAAAGCAGTTACTGTTCTTCACTGGCTGACTAGCCAATCATAATGCAGTTACTATTCTTCACTAGCTGACTAGCCAATCATAATGCAGTTACTATTCTTCACTAGCTGACTAGCCAATCATAATGCAGTTACTGTTCTTCACTGGCTGACTAGCCAATCATAATGCAGTTACTGTTCTTCACTAGCTGACTAGCCAATCATAATGCGGTTATTGTTCTTCACTAGCTGACTAGCCACTCATTATGCAGTTACTGTTCTGTTCTCAGAGGATTCCGGTACTCAAGTGATTAAGCCTATAACATTTGAAATTAATCTAGGACATGGATCAGACAGTCTCCATGTAAAACTG
Source organism: Chaetoderma sp. LZ-2023a (assembly GCA_034401795.1). Lineage (NCBI taxonomy): Eukaryota > Metazoa > Mollusca > Caudofoveata > Chaetodermatida > Chaetodermatidae > Chaetoderma > Chaetoderma sp. LZ-2023a. The sequence continues at coordinate 16,223,476 of CM067370.1, forward strand.
AAGTGCTACACAAGTTCGACACGCCAGCCTAAAATTGTTAAAATTGTATACCTTTAGAGGCTTAAGTTGCGTGCCTAGATGTATTGAAACAAAATAAATCTTAACATATGATGATTTCATTCCGTATAAATTAATATAATTTTTTGTGTTGTCAAATCGAATTAAAAGCACGAATCCCTAATTCAAATTCACAACAAAAATACGAAATTTATTTATACGGAATGAAATCAACATGTGCTAAGATTTATTTCGTTTCATTCCATCGAGGGGCGCAGCTTAAGCTTCTAAAAGTATACAATTGGAACAATTTAATTTTCAACGATCTGCTGTGAATATGCACCTTTAATGAGGATGTCCTGGCTTACAGTCAAGTATCTATGATTGTGAAATGGGATGGATATCTTCTAGTTATATATAGGCCACCATGTGACCAGTTATGAGACAGCTTGTGCAGCGAGAATCAACTTGCAGGAAATCCTTCGCTACCTTGACTAGGATTGTAGCCAGATGGGTCGAGGCAGGGCGGCCGTTTCTGTGATGGTAGCGGGCTCCGTTACCGTGAGCGGGCCGCTGTCGAGTTGTCGGTGGCGTGGTTATTGCCACGGCGGCGGCGCGGCGGCTGCCGTTGGGTGTGTGCCTGTGCTTTTGAAGGTGGGAGGACGAGTATAGTCCGAACTCAGGGGATGGGACAAGGCGCTCGTATCAATAATTGGTGGTAGCGAAGAAAGACATGATTTTGATAGCTCTGATCTAAAGTATATTTCTTTTGTGATAGTAATGTTTATACAGTTTTAAAGTTGACAAGGACGCGATACAAGATTTGTCGAAGCTAAAACGTATCGAGTATAGTAGTTATAGTTGTAATTAGTTGAAATTTTGAAAATTTAAAGTCTGACATGCAATTTTCTTGTGAAACCGTGAACAATTGCTAAGCTTAGCCCTGAGAAAGGCGAAGGTTGTGCCGTATCTCGCATTGTCAAACTCACTCATGAGCCAAGCGCTACCGCCATTTAAATGTTTTACTGAACGTTTTAGATAGTAAAAGCAAAGCCTCCTAGTCACTAGAAGTGAGCGAGGACTTGGGGCATTGCCAGAGAAATACGCCAGCGCGGGAAGCGAACACTCAGACGTCGGCCAGGCATAGGTGACGCGTGCACATTCTAAATAACAATACACTAACATAACTGTTAACAGTTAATCAGCTGAACTCATGACCACTTTGCTGATCAAGTGTTGTTTATTCTGTCGATCCCTGTCAATCTCTGGGGACTGTGCACACAACGGCTCACATAAGCTATCTGTCGGCATACTGGGTCAGTGCTGTGATGAGCAGCCAGCCTGTGGATGATAGGAGGAAACGTAAGCTATCTGCATCGCCAGTCTGCCAAAATGATCGCCGCAACACACCCTGTACCCGTGTTACCAACTACATTAGAACCAGGACCAGAGGATGTAGTTGCTGTGGAGACAAACGGGGATAGTGTTAGCAGTGCAATGGACCTTTCCGGTTTTAGCTATGCTCCGCCCATCTCTAGCTAAGTTCTACCCACACCTAGCTCGTGTTGGGATCGATCGATCTCTGAACACCCTGACTATCAATTTCCAAAAAACTACACAGGTAAGCTGTTGAATATTTTGAAACTAATTTGACTGGGTGCTGTTGCTGCCTAAGGCAGCAATAGCGCCCAGTCAAATTAGTTTCAAAATATTCTACAGCATGTTTCAAATTAGTTTCAAAATATTCTACAGCATGTTAATTTAATAGCAAAGAATTTACAAAGACATGCAATTCAAACAACGTGTCGGACCATTTGAGAGTTGGTGACGGTCTATATGGAACCCTTTGTGACGTAATGATTATGACGTCATCATACACGCACTGAGCTTATTATGACGTCATAATCGTCATAAGACGAGGTCTGATGATGGATGGATACTCTGCGAACTCGGTGTTGTGGCAACAGAACAATCAAGTATATATATATATATATATATATATATATATATATATATATATATATATATATATATAGTGTAATAAAATAGGGATTTAACAGGCCAAAACGGAACTGATAAGCACACTAGCCTGCTATCTAATAAATCCGGTTCACCTATCCTAGCTATAAAGATGAAATGTGTGCGGCCGGCTTACTTTAATAAAAAAATTTCTAGACTATGCCATTTTAGTACTGGAGCCGTCGTCAAGCGGGAGGAACGCCCCTTTGACAATGACCTAGCACTTTAACAAACAGATGTGAAATATTCAATAAATGGCATCTTTTAATTGACAATTAGATATAGTCCTAGTGTCGTATATTAGGTCAATCGAACAGGGCTTATTACGCGATGTACAATCATCAGTGGATGTATTAACGGACAGTCATCTGAATGTTTGTTTCATTGTCTTCTCCATCAATTGAAACTAGACCAAAGGCGGTATTCACACTGGAATTCACCAGTACGCCAGCCGCGGTGGTAGGAAACAAAGAAATTGAACTATCGGCGAAAATTTCAGAATTAGACAAACTGTTGCTAGAAAAGGAGAGTGAACTTAGCATCTTATGAGAGCAAAATATTGAACTTAAATGTAAATTAAATGCGACCAGGTCAAAGAAAACTGCAGAGATAGGGGTAGGAACGCGTAATTCGGAGACAGCAGAGATAGGTGTAGGCACAACGAAAAATGTGAACGGACAGAAGTTTCGAAAACAAAACGTGCTGTGCAGAAAGAACCTCAATGTGATAGGCGTGTTGTCACTGTAGTACACAAAGCGCCTGAGTGTGATAGGCGTGATCAGCAAAGTGATGAAGAGCAAGTTCGTGAGGTTGACGCATCACAACAGTCACAACCGATACCAGTCATAACGACGCTGACAAACGCGGTAAAGAAACAATCTGCGAATCTCTCCAAGAACACATTAATTATCGGCTCCTCCATTATTAAAGGAATAAACGAGAGTGGACTCGATTCAGGTGTACAGGTGATCTGTCGGCGTCGAAGCCAAGATTCAGGATTTAGAAGTGCTATATGTTACTGATCTACAGTATTTCCATAAAATCATTGTGATGGCGGGAACTAACAATTCGGACGGGACAGTAGACGATGCTTTACATCTCATAGATAGATTAGTCGAGGCAGTACACGAACTAGTGCCTCAGTGCCAGGTATATCTTTGCGAACTTTAACCACGCGCCGATATACCGAGACGACAGGAGTTTATTAGGCGTTTCAATCGACACCTAGAAGGTCGCGCACAATTTTTAGACTTTACTGTGATCGAATCATCCGGACTGTTCTATTCCTCCATCAAGCCAGGTGCAATAGAAAATGGATTCTATTTCGCGGACATACTCCACCTGAACAGAAAAGGATCGTCTGTTCTGGTTAGGTGCATAAACGACTATGTGCAAATATTGATCAACCGCGGGTGCAGATTCTGTGGAGAGCCGAATCACAGACACACATCATGTCGTCACGGTCAGCCAGTTCCGTGTCGAGCATGTAACACCACTGGTCACAAGGTGAATCGATGCCCGGGACGCTAGAGGTCTGGCCAAGAAGGAGTTCCCACAGGATCCATAGATGAGAATATCGAGGACCACCAGACAGACGAATGTAAGTATGACACCAATACTAACAATAACAATACTATGAAATATGGTACTGTTACTATCTATGATGTGCCAGTACAAAACAGATTTGATCATCTAAATTGTGATGATGGTGATGGGGAGGATGGTGGTGATGATGATGAGGATGATGATTATCATCATTGTCGTCATCATCATCGTCATCATCATCATAAAAATGATGATGGTGATGATGATGGTGGTGATGGTAATGATGGTAATGATGGTGGTGGTGATGGTGATGATGATGATGATGATGGTGGTGGTGGTGATGGTGATGGTGGTGGTGGGGATGATGGTGATGGTCGTCATCGTCATCGTCGTCATCATCGTCATCATCATGATGATGGTGATGATGATGATGATGATGATTTTGTTGATAATAATATAAAGAAGGATATTACTTGTGAAAAATTAATATCAATAAACTGTAACGTGAATTGCATGCTAAATAGCGAGAATGCATGTCTGGATTACTTAAATATTTTCTGCTACGTTATAAGAGTTAACTTCATAAATTTGATTAATATTGTGCAGTATTGTAAGTATAAAAATTATAACTTTCTGAACACACATCGTAGTACAAACAGTACTCCCACCGATAAGCAGTGGGTATGTAGTAAAGCCTTTATTAAGCAAGTGAAGCAGTACGATATCACGTCATTTAATTTACACGGAAAAGGGCTGCACATTGGACACTTTAACATACAACATATAATGCCTAAACTAAGCCAATTGAAAACACTAATGGAAAAAACTACACAGGAAATTGAAATATTTGGTATAACGGAAACGTGCATAAGTAGTATCGTTATGGATAATTTAATTGAAATTCAGGGTTATAATGCTGAAAGAAAAGACAGAACGTAGAAAGAAGGGGGTGGGATTGTTATTTATATAGCTGAAAATCAATCATATCGTAGGAGACTCCACTTGGAAAATCAACGTATAGAAGCCTTATGGACTGAGGTTACACCGTATAAAGCTAAATCTTTTTTACTTTGTTGCGTTTATAGACCGCCGGATTCCACTGTCAGCTGGATAGACGAATTTGAAGATTTAGTTGAGCCGGCTTATTCAGAAAATACAGATATTATACTCATAGGCGATTTCAATATAGATTTTCTTAAACCAATCCCACTGAAATGGCAATCAGTTATGGAATCATTTTATCTTGAACAGTTAGTAAAAAGTGTCACTAGAAAAACGAAAAAAACAGCAACACTAATAGATCATATATACGTAACAGAGCCAATAAAATTTGCTTCAGTAAGTGTAGGCGATTTAGCTTCCAGCGATCACTTTCCCGTATTTGGTATACGTCAGAACGCTAGGCAAAAATCACACAGTCATCATTCGATAAAATATAGATGCAGAAAACACTTTGATAGTCAAACGTTTCAATATAATTGGGATATAATAGATTTAGGACATGAACCGAATGAAGCGCTACAAATATGGCAGGCCGCATTCATAGCTATTCTAAATCATCACGCTCCTATACGGAGGTTCCAGGCCGCACGGCGCACTCTAATAAACCATGGATCCACGCACTTAACGCATGTGATCATGCCGATAGTCACTTACAGGACTTGGCGGTATGATCAGCGAACGAAAAGAAGAAGAGGAAGAAAGATCACGCTCCTATTATTGAACGCAGAGTCAAACGTATCTGTCAACCTGGATGGATAAATGACGAAATTCTACAAGCAATAAAAGACAGGGATTATTACAAAAAGGTTAAAAATGTTGCTAAATATAAAGCGTTGAAACATAAAGTAATGTCCCTAATTCAACGTTCCAAACGAAACTGCTTCAGTACAGCGCTGGTTGATAGTAAAAAGAATCCTTTGAATATATGGAAAATTATGAAGAGCATACATCCGAAACCCAACAAAATGCCATTGATCTTGCACGACAGTGACGGAAACGAAGTTAGAGACATGGAAAAACATTGCGTAATGTTTAATGAATATTTCACTACTGTTGCTCGTAATCTAGCAAACACCATAAGTACACAGTCTCACGGAATACCGAATGGCCTTAAAACCTATTTTAGAAATAGAATCCCAAGCGAAATTGAATTTAAAACACCAAATAAAACAATAAATTACGTCTGTGAGGAACTTAGTCGTCTCAAAACGAATAAGTCAGCTGGCTTTGACGGGCTGAATGCCCATTTCCTAAAATTAACAGCACCAGTTATAGCACCGTCAATAACACGTATTATAAATATAAGTATTGATGCAGGTGTGTTTCCTACCATGTGGAAGTGTGCGAAGGTAAAACCGTTATACAAATCAGATAACAAAAGCGATATTAATAACTATAGACCCATATCCATTTTACCGATTTTATCCAAAATTATTGAAAGGCATATTCATAATCATTTATATAAATTTCTTAGTAAGTACCTTTTACTGAATGAATCGCAATTAGGATTCAGGCCAAAGCATTCATGCGAGACTGCATTGCTGAAATTAGTAGAGAAATGGCGGTTTGCGATAGATAATGGCCACTTTGTAGGAGCTATTTTAATAGATTTCAAAAAGGCGTTTGACTTAGTCAATCATAGTATATTATTAGAAAAATTAGGCATTTATAAATTTTGTCCGCTGACGTTAAAATGGTTTTCATCATATCTAGAAAACAGACTTCAATATGTTTCTATTTCTGATAAGGTATCTGATCATCTACCGATAGGGGTAGGCGTGCCGCAGGGTTCGGTGTTGGGACCCATCTTATTCATATTATATGTAAACGATCTACACATGGGTCTAGATAGCAACGTTGACATGTATTGTGATGATAAGACGATGCACTGTAATTTTGAAAGTTTGCCACCGATAAAACAACAGCTCACAACGGATATGGCTTTAATACAAAATTGGTGTGAAAATAATAAAATGATCTTGAATAAGGAGAAAACCAAACTATTAATGATAACCAATAAAACCAAGCTAAAGCAGATAAACAAAGACGAAATAAAGACACCGATATTTGATAGTTACTTAGAAATTGTAAATGAAGCAAAGCTTTTAGGCGTATATATTAATAACACTCTCTCATGGCAACATCACATCAGAAAAATTTGCAACAAGATTGCGTCACTCATTTATATGCTAAAGAAAAACAAGAAGTACATGGATGTTGAACAGAGAAATTTGTTTTATAAAGCATATATTCTTTGCCACATAGATTACTATTGTCTAGCGTATAACGTTGGCTTGCCGTCATTGTTAGATAAGCTTGAGAAATTGCAAAAACGCGCAGCTAGAATAATCTTAGAAGTACCATATAGGACCCGTCACAAGAAATGTATGAAACTTTAAACTGGACGACGTTAACTCAAAGAATGTCAGTTAAGACAAACATCATGACATATAAATCATTAAACGGCATTGCTCCTAGTTACATGAAAGATCTATTTACGTTGATGGAAGATGCGCACTCTCGAAATCTACGGTCGAAGACGAACGGTCTATTAAAGCCTCCAAAAATTAGAACGGATTACGGGCGGTACAGTTTTACGTATACCGCAAAGCACCTATGGAACAATTTACCGACTAATATTAAACATTCGCCAACACTTATATCATTCACTTCAAACATACATGTCCAATGATGGTGATGATGACGACGACGACGACGACGACGACGACGACGACGACGACGGTGATGATGATGATAAGGATACAGCTACTACTAGGCTACTGCTTCAGCTCCTACTGCTACTACTGCTGCCGCTACTACTACTACTACTGCTGCTGCTGCTGCTGCTGATGATGATGATGATGATGAAAATAACAATTATTTGTTTTCTTCTTTTTCATGGTCGCATCTTCATTGGAGACAAAGTGTGCCGCCATCTGAACGGCTACAAACGACTCCGGTAGATGCCATGGTTTCCATTGGGATATTACGCAACATCCGCGACCAACGACACGCGTGTAACCAAAACTAGGAACAATAAGAACAATAGCGCATTATATCGGTGATTCATTCCCAATTACAATTAACATTACATTTCTCCTTCGATCAATATTCACCATTCTGTTACTTCTGATATACAGCTGGCCCTGACAGCGGCTCTAGGATTATAGACTTAGAAAGCTTTACCGACTCCTGGGAACCGGGTACTCGGCTCCCAACTGACGAGTACCCGTTTACCATAGAGCTCATTCTTGTTTGCATAGCAATAAGAGCAATACATGCTTTCTGCATTAAGGATTTTAGTGGTTTTTTTGTGAAAGAAAATCTAAGTCTTTAATCTGTGATAGTTTGTGTGTTCGTGAAAGGATTAACCAAGGACTATGGAGAATACCGCCGAAGATAACCAGGTTGTATCGTTCTTTATTATCCATAGTTAAAAGACTTAGGTCTCTAAATTTCGTTGTGTCGCATGTTCCAATTTCTGACCCCATAGAATCTGGGACGTGTGCTAACAACGATATATGCCAGACGATCGCCTTCTTTAACCCCCAACAGGCGATCGGCAGATATGAAAATAGGTGTTTGCTACGGTATTTCTAACACGAATATCGGCTGACGTCGTTTCTCCGTAGGATCCGAGCGGGTGACGTCACACCCGGTCGCTCGGATGTTTATGTGAAGACAAATTTTTCATTAATTCGCGCATCTTGTTCTGGGTGCTGCGTACTAAAAATGGTACCGGAAACTTTAGAATGATCAAGTTTACGTGCGATCACGATCGGTTTGCAAGGATCGGTGGTTTCAAAATTCTTGAGTAAATGCGTGGTCTGCGGTTTTACCGTGTGATACAGCAGTTTGTTATACATTTTGTTGTTTTCATCACATATCATGCTGCTTTCGTTAGGAGTATAATTTATATTGATTAGTAAATATACCCCGAATGCTATGCGATATGATTCCTGGAGCCGTTACACATCCTGGAGGATCTATTATGGGTGTGTTTAATGCCCGCCTCGTTCTTGTCGTCATAATCAATGCGATCGTTGTTGTAACGTGGCGGGGTGGGGTGCGGGGAGGTTACGGTTAATTTATGAGTCAAAATTATTTGAAAATTAATTGTCTGCCTTCCATCTGGGTCTCGTTCTCTTGTTTATTGTAGGTTTGTGCTTATGTTATAGGCCAAGCCAGCCCCGCCATCATGTGACGAATGCCATAAGTTTGTCCGTGTAATGTTCAAGGACCATGCTTGGTTTAGGTGTTCCCTGTGTAATATTGATCATAGGTGTAATGTTTGTGCAGTGTGGTCCGTTGAGATGATGGTTAAGTTCCTTGCCCAGAAGGACTTGGCTGGGTCTGACGCGGGGTCAGGCGGTCCGAGAGGAAATCGTGGAGCGCCCTGTTCGGCCGGTGGGCGTGCTCCACGTCCCCAGCTGGAGGTGGCGGAGATGGCACCGCCGGCGTGGTTTGGTCCGGCTATGCAGGGTTTTCTGCATAGCGTTCTGCCCGCGCTGGTGTCGTCCCTGCTACCAAAGGTTGGGGGGCAGTTTCTCCCCATGCCTGGTACGGATCCTGTCCTCGGACAGGATTCTGGACTGGTTACCGGGGGGGGGGGGGGGCCGTCTCGTACGACCCCCTGGCAGTCCCGTCTGGCTTCGGCCAGACGGGTTCTGTTTCTCTGCGGCCACCTCCGGGTGGTCCAGTAGCGGTGGCCGGTCCGTCAGGTGTGGGAGCCGTCCGCCAGGACGGCTCCACGGTTGACTCGTCTAGTGACGGCTCTTCGGAGTCTGAAGACGAGGAGGCCGAGGAGGAGAGGTTGCTGTGGCCCGTGAAGCCGCAGGTGGAGAATATGGAGGTTGATTCTGTCCTGGACGGAACCGGCCTCCATTTGTCTGGTTTGGCGCAAGCCAGGTCAGCGGCTCCGCCTGTGGCTGAGGCCAATCCGTTACTGTGCACCGGTTCCGTGCGGCTTGGTTTGTCACCAGCCGTCACGGGAACGGTTGTGCCGGGCCAGGCGTGGTACTCACCTATCTCGCCTGGTCCGGCAGCCGGACGTGGGGTGCCGTTGGCGCCCGTGTCCGGCTATGGTTCCGCGACTGCTACGGGTCCGTACGGTTTTCCGTGCGGACCTACCCCATGGACCGGAGTGTTTCATGGGGTGGCGGCGGAACCGTGTGGTAGCGGAGTGCCTCCTTGCCAGGAGGCCGTGGCTGGCAGACCCGTGAGCACGTCAACGGGTGACGTGTTTGCGGGGGTGTCTTCGTCGGAGGTAGATTGGTCAGATGCTCGGGCGTGGCTAGCCAGGGTTGACCCGTCGGTGGTTTCGGCCACGGCCGATGAAGATGCGCCCCGTCCGTCGGTTGCGTCGATTAGGATGGCGATTTTGCCCGCGGCCCGGATCCAGTCAGTGGGACTGGATCCACGGTTCATAGATTTGTTGGATGCTATTTATAGCAAACAACTGATGACCAAGGGTCAGCTCCCTGCAGCCTCCAGGGAGGTGCGGGCAAGATGTCGTATTCTGCGGGGGGGGGGGTGGAATACGACAGGTATGGTGTAGTCCCGTCGGTCACAGAGGATGACCGATGGGTACTGGGAGTCCAGAGTGCCGGGTCGGGTGGCCCCGGTCTGGCACTAGTGGATAAGTCTCAAGTACACCAGGAAGAAGTCCTGTCCCTATGCGATGATGGTGTGAGGGCAGCGATGAGCGCTGTCAACCATTCTTATCGTCTCCTTCAGTCGGTGTGGGCTGAAGCGGGGGCAGGCCACCCTGTGCCACCTGTGGCGCTTTCATGTGTCAATGAAGGCCTGGTGCTGTCGATGGACGCATTGGCAAGGGTGCAAGCGCGAGTGACGAAATCCAGGAGGCAAATGGTCATTGACCATATGCGTCCGGCTACGGCAGTCAGGGAGCGTCTTCTTGGGACGTCCCTGACAGGGCCTAGCATCTTCGGTGGCCAAGCGCGGGCCATCTTAGAGGATACCGCCAGTATCGCGCAGAATCGGTTAGCGGTAAACCTACAGCTAGAGCTAGTGTGGCATGCACACGCACTAGGGGCTGTGGGGAAACCGCTAACGGGACAGCCTTCAAAGAAGCAGAAGAAGCATACGGCCAAGGCGAAAGCCAGGCCTGTTGCGACTTCTGCTTCAGCTGGGTTTTCGGAGCCGCCACCGGCGAAGAAGCCCAGGAAGGTTGTAGAGGCGCCTACCCTCCCCAATGTTGCTCCTGACCGCCCTAGGGGCGGGAAGGGCAAGGGGAAGGGTAAGGGTAAGGCCTCAAAGGGCGGACAGAAGGGGCCGAAGCGTACCTGAGGGTACGAAAGCTCCCTTCATATCCGCCTGGACCGCGCCTGTGCGACAGGAACAGCGGTGCCAGTTATACCTGTCGTGCCTAGAACGAAATGGTTCTCACTCTCTCTCGTTAAGAAAGGGGGGGGGGGGGGCGGACTTCGAGCCGGACAACCCCGTTAGACGTCGAGGCGTCTATGGTGGGTGGAAGGCTCATGCGTTTCGTCGAGGCCTGGCGAGGTGTGACGTCAGACAGTCTGGTCCTGGGATGGTTATCCCAGGGTTACATGCCGGAGTGCCGTACCAAGGGAGCCAGACAAGTTAGAAGCCGTTCAAAAGGAAGTGTCGGGTTTGTTTCTGAAGGGAGCAATAAAACCAGCAAACTGGAACACTCCAGGCTTCTATTCAAACATGTTCCTTGTCCCCAAGAGCACAGGGGGATGGAGACCCATACTCAATCTCAGGCCATTAAATTGGTTTATCCATAAGCCTCGGTTCCAGATGGAAACGCCGAGGTCGGTAATGGCGGGATTGAGGAAAGGAATGTGGTGTGTATCGATCGATCTGAAAGATGCATATTTCCACATTCCTATGAATCGGAGTTGGCACAGGTTTCTGAGATTTGCGTTTCAGAATCAAGTATGGGAGTTTACAGTTCTCCCGTTTGGCCTGTCGACAGCTCCGAGGGTTTTCACAAGAGTGGTCCTTGCGGTGACAGCGTTTCTCAGAAAAGAGAACGTGGTGCTACACACCTACATAGATGACTGGCTGCTCAAGGCAGACTCGGCAGCCAGGTTGAACGTGGATACTGCTCTGACTCTGAAGTTACTTTCAGATCTAGGCTGGATAGTCAACAAGGAGAAATCCGAGTTGACGCCCACTCAACATTTCGTTTATTTGGGGATGCGATTCGACCTCGAGGAGGGCAGGGTTTACCCGTCAGAGCCCAGAGTGGTGTCTCTGTTAGCCATCCTCAAGAGTTTTCGAGTGGGAAACCACATTCAGGCGAGGCGGTTCCTTCAGATGCTGGGCATGATGGTCTCCATGGAGCAGGTTATCCCGTACGCTGCTCTAATGCGAAGGCCTATCCAGTTGTATCTGATGTCTCTGTGGAAACAGAGAACAGAACCCCTGTCAAAACTGGTGCCAGTTTTGGAGCCGATAATATCGCATCTTCTATGGTGGAAACAGCGTCAGAATCTCCTATTAGGGGTTTCGCTGCACCTACCCCACCCCCAGCTGTCCGTCTACACGGATGCATCGCTGGAAGGGTGGGGTGCCTGCCTGGGAGAACACCAGGTCTCGGGCACATGGACTCTCCCGGAGAGTCAGCTGCATATCAATCTGTTGGAAATGATGGCAGTGGAACTGGCGTTGGAAGGGTTCCTTCCGATGATCAGGGGCAAGGTGATATTGATACGGTCGGACAATTCGACAGTAGTATCATATATAAATCGCCAAGGCGGGACCAGGTCGCCCACTCTGTGTATCAGGGTGTGGCACTTGATTCAATGGTGCAGGAATTACTCGGTTGTTTTGAAAGCAGCTCATATTCCTGGCCGATTGAACATTCTGGCGGATGCTTTGTCTCGCAGACAGAGAATCTTGCCAACAGAATGGTCCCTCAACCCTCCGGTTCTGTGACGGATCTTCGAGCATTGTGGCAAACCAAACGTGGACTTGTTCGCCACAAGGGAAAATGCTCAAATCATGACTTATGTCTCGCCGATTCCAGATCCAAATGCCGTCGATACAGACGCTCTGGCGATAAGCTGGAGAGGGATGCACGCTTACGCGTACCCACCCACCATTCTTCTACCGAAGGTATTGGTGAAGGTCAGGGAGGAACCGTGTCTGGTCCTGCTAATAGCGCCGTATTGGCCGAGCAGGGCGTGGTTCATGGATCTTCTAGATCTGCTGGTGGAAAATTCTGTGCAGTTGCCCGAGATTCCGAACATAATCTCCCAGGCCAAGGGACGCTTCCTACACGAGCGTCCCGAAATGTTCAAATTGACTGCGTGGATGTTGTCAAACAACGTTCCACGTCGGAAGGCTTTTCTCGACAGGCTGCTGATTTCATCGCGGCTGCGAGAAGGAGGTCAACCTTCAAGTCATATAACAACAAGGTTAACAGATTTGCAGACTGGTGTGAAGAAAAGGGTATTGATACCTTTCAATCGACTATTCAGCAAATAGCAGACTTTCTCTGTGAGCTGTTCTTTTCAGGACTAGCTCCCGTCACAGTTGCTGGATACAAGTCAGCTTTGGCATCAGTTATCCCTTGTCTAGCCAACAGGGATAGTCCAGAGGTGGCCCAGTTAAATGTGATGTTGAAGGGAATGAGCAATCTCCGCCCGAGCTTAATGTACTGGCCAAGCACCCTTTCGAACCGT